>JAVJGI010000064.1:47786190-47811831 GCA_035590275.1 Ibycter americanus
ACCTATTTTACACTAAAAAAAATAATTACTGCACAACTTATCTATTTAATATGAAAAGTAGAACCACGTACAGCTCACAAATATGTTGAGCATTTTGTTACTTTTAGACAAAGGTGATCACTTTCTTTAAAGCATTTCTGTTTATTTTATTCCTCAGTCAACATCTTGTCAGGTACAGGACTTGTGGTTCAACCAAATTAAGATACATGTTTGAAAAATGAGATGGAATTTACTTACTCACAAATGCTTGGATACTTCAGGGACAAATAGAGGTGGATATATAAGGAATGAACTATATAAAAGATGAACTGTCAAGAAGTTTGTGGGGGACATTGGAAGGTGTTTGGAGACAAGATTCAAATTAAAGTGTAAGTGTGATATGCAAGGAAGTAACAAATCCTTTGTATGTTAAGCAAAAACAAAATTGGGAGATACTCAGCAGATCCTGCTTTGGGAGTCTGAAACCAAGAGTAAGCACAAATCTGAACCAGTACGCTACCATGAAAATAATTGCTTGGGAGATTTTGGTCTTTTTCAAGACTAAGAGTGGAAAAAGAAAAACTTCAGTCATTAAACCAACAGATTTTACAAGAAGGCTGTTATAAAAATGAAAGCAAGGCATATTTCAAAATGACTCATTTGCAAACAAAATATCAGTACTGTATTTATTATGTTTTGTCTCAAAAATACATGACCACTTAAACCTGGCCAGTGTGTAGACATTCTTTCCAAATTAGAGTACATGCTGCAGGGAGGGCAACACAATTGAACTCAACAAATTTTTAGGTAGAACAATGTTGTCAGCAGGAGCATACCATTCAAATGCTGTTGAGGAGCTGAAGTCTTATCTCACATTTTTCTTACCTTATATTACCCCCAGGGTTATGGCTAGTACAGTCAGATCTAGCCTACTCTCCTTTACAGCAATGGATTTCTCTAGATAAACATCCTCCTGGAACTTCAGAAGTTTCTGGAAATGTGGTTGTCTTATTTTTATGCTGTAATTTCTTCCTTTCCTTATGATGTTTCCTGGATGCTTTTTCATATACTTTTTGTAAAGATATTTGTAAGAAAGCATTGGATAAGGACTTACTTCTCTATGTGTCTTATTTAATGAATTTTAGAATTTGAAGTTGATTGTGAAGAATAAATGAGTATGTTAAAGTACTGAGTGCTTCTCCACTAGTTAAATGCAGCAGATTTCAGAGGTACTTGCCCAGACATCAGTTGGGAAAGGAACCATGACCTTACTTCTTCAAGCATTTAAATTATTTTAATTTTTCTAAGCTTTTTGCTTTTGAAACAAAGAAGACGCAAAGAAACAAAGTAAATCGACTGTCCTCTTACCTCTGTTAGTCTCAGGAACCAACCGATGTCCTGCAGACTGTTTTGTTCTGGATAACAAGGGAAGGATGCAGCCATGTAATCCTTTGGAGAGATGTAAAGCAGAAGCAGCATTAGACAGTTTCTTTGCCACCACTTCTACCCTACGTCACATATGGCTGTAGAGCACTCCCTTCCCTACTCGGCTTTTGCTGCGCTGTGGAGCTATATTACCAGTAGTTACCCAGCTGCCTGTAGGCTTTGCTGCCTCCTCTGAGCACTTTTTCTCACACTTTGGCAAGTCAGGCTGGGAAAGGTGGCCATGACTTGGATGGAGATTATTTCTTCTTCAAAGAGGGATTACGGTTCATTTGGGTCTGTCTGTAATACTGTGGTGTGGTCACAGGTGACGCGACAACTAGGCAGCCTGGAAGGGCTGCAGAAGGAGGTGGCTTGGTCAGAATTTGTTCAGGTCTGGGCCTGAAAGGCAGACCGGGTGAGCAAGCAGAAAGCCGTGGCTGCTTTATACAGGAGAAAATTACATTTTTATGAGCTCTTCTCTTTCTTTCCATTTTTAGCATGATGAGAGGCTTAGTCTGGATTTCCGACATCCTCGCAAGTTAGGATGTTCAGATAAGGAGTTTCTTTTCACTCTAACAAAAAGCTTCCACACTATGCAGTCAGGAAGCACTCCCATGGCTATAGCAGCCCGTGCAGACCTGTTCCGAGCTGTGTTCTGATTCAGGGTGTGTTGCAGATGTCCTGTCCCAAACCAGTGCAAGGGCATGCTGTTAATGTCATTAAGGCACAGCAAGTGGGTGGCTGTTACGCTGATTTTTCTTCAGCTATTTCTACTTGAACTGGGGTGTTGATTTTTCTGTTTACTCTTACAGCTGTCTTACCTAAACTCGAAGGAATGAAAATGTGCTATACACTTGCCTCATGCTCAACTGTATCCAGAACCCAGACAACATTTAAAAGAAGACTTTGAAAATTGCAGGAGGAAATCTGTTGTTTCTCAACTATTTCCTCATCTAATATGCTCAGAGACATGACATGATGTGAACTTGGGATGCACTTTAACTCAGCAACTGTTCCTCACCACTGTACCTCAGTTTCTGCACACATGCCTTTACCTCTTCAGGAAGACTATAATTTCTTTTTCATTGCAAATGGATTGCCTGGGACAAATACATGACTCTTATTTTGCAGGCAGAGAAGAGCAATAACAGTCTCTACAGAATCTCTCCATAAAATGTGACGATAAATAACAGTTTAACTGCTAATCTATAATAACAGACTACCTTTATTTATTGTTTGACTTGTGTAAAGTCAAAGACATCCAAAAGCAGCAGTCACAATAGAGGCTAGTGACCTTCTTTTACAAGCATGTAGATCCCAATGGGCAAAAACCATCTCAGCTTCAGCACCATGCAAAGGGCTATTTTGCAAAGAAACACTGTGTGTTAGTTGTTGAAACTTTTTTGTGCATTCCCCGAAACAAATTACACTATTCTGAATATTTTCTTTCGGGTGCAGTAAATAAAGTCTGTCATGTTGACAATGCTAATATTACATTTTAAAATATATTTACATTTGTGTTTTTTGTCATTTTTTATTGCATTGTATAAATCCCAGAGCAGAGATCTACTAAGCTCACTTTGAGAAAGCCCCGTTTCTTGGGATAGCATCATGCAGTGACACAGGTGATCGTATGGCATTTCAATATGGTTTACTGGCTTAATCTGTGGGAATGTTGTTTCAACAAGAATTGTGGATGAGTTTGGAGTACAAGTCAGGAAGTTTAATTTTCAGTGATTTTTTTAGTTGAATTATTTCATACAAATAATTTTCAAGGGTAAATATTCCTAATGCAAAGTAATTTTCAGATATTTTAGTCCAATTAGTGCTTCAAATCTACTAGATCTTCACAGGAAGGATGGGAAGCAGGGGACAAGAAAATAATTTTATTACTACTTGTAATTCTGAGATTTAGCAAAGCCACTGGCATTGGTGGGACAGAATAAGAAATGACTAGTAAGCATTTATGTTTAAGGAAGAATAATGCACATTTTGTGCTCTAGATAATAAATGTTTTCTAATGCATGAAGATATGTGTGTAATTAAGTTGTTTTTACTTACTTTTACATTTCAGTGATGCATAAGACAGGTAGCTGGAAATTCTCTTCACTCCTAAGCCGTGTAACTAGAAATAGGAAGTTAATTTTATTTACAGAAATACTGATACACATCTGGTAGTTATTTAAATTGTTCTTAAAAATACAACCTCTTGTTTAAGAATACCATAAAAGCTGTTTCGTTTCATTTTTTGGTCTCAGTTTTCACTAAAAGAAAGAATCAATTTCTAGGTAATTTGTAAAGGCTTTTTTCTTCTTCTTCCTACTTTACAAAACCTATTTTTAACACCAAATGCCAAAAAGTCTCTCCTACTTTTTGCAAGCAGCTAAAACAGCAGTCTCATAAGGTTTATTAGAGTTGTATTAATGTGAGAGGTGTTTCCTGAAGGTACTGAACATAAGATCTAGGACGGTTTTTCTTTTCTTAGTGTAGGAAATATGAAAAGCAAGCCATGGCATTTCTGAGAGTGGAAGACTAATTTTCTTTTCAATTAGTCAAGAGTTTGACACTAGTTCTGTATATGTACCGAGTGTGTTTTCAGACTGTCTGATCAGTAAGAAATGACAGATCTTCTCGGCACAGAGGGAAACTTCAGGGGCACTTTTTGAAAAGGAGGCCTTAGAAAGACATTGGCCTTCCAAAATGGAATCACCCAAATTTATGAGTCTTTTTTTCCTCCACTGTTGGCTTTGCAGTTTAGCTTTCTGTTTCTCACATTTTCATTATGTGCAGTACTGTGTATATCCATCCTAATAAACTCTTTCACTTGGAACGACGAGGTTGAACACAAATCAAATCTTGAATTAAATGCAAATCTAGCACCAGAAAAATGCATTGAGTAGTATGATAGGATTTGAAATGTAACCACTGTGGCTTTTCTGAACATAAAGTTTAATTAAATAAAGGAAATGAATAGTAATGTAAGGACTGACAAATTCAAGCTAGCATTTGTATCCGTAAGTGACTAATAAAATTGTACCGCGAGAACAACGTGGAGATTGAACACCAATGCCTTTGGAAATAACATACAACTGCCTTTGGAAATATTTTTACTCATTTTTGGGCAAACAGTCAAATGGAGGAACCTTAGGAGAAGAAGGATGTCCCTTTTGCAGAGCCAGCAATGTTTTTTTAATATGACAATGCACAAGTAATTTGTGACTGAAATAGTGAAGCCTTTGAACCCAGTGGATTTACTGCAAGACTATCGCATTATTGCTCTGAATTCTGAAATAGAAGAAGAAAAGATTTCAGATCATATCAGCAGCCAGATAAGTGCAACCTTAATTGTCATATATATGCAATATCAATATGGAACAACTTTAAAGATTTATGGCTGTGTAGTCCTTTGTGCTAATATGTGGCTCAGAGTAATACACAAAGGAGTTTGGTTATAAATCCAGGACAATATACCTAGATTTCTACTCAGTAATTATTCTTAGTTGCAGGGGGAAAAAAATGATGGTGCTATTTTCCTATTCTTTTGATAGGGAAAGGGTTTTTCTGGGGAAAATGCTACTTTGTACATAGACAAGGGAATTCAATTATTTGATGTTTAGAAACGTGGAAGACCTTTGTGGTGTCATTTCTTTGCAAGTACATAATCCCCATAAATATGAAAATGTACCCCTCAGGAAAAAAAGTGTCCTATTTCCATTATGCCAAACAACATTTTTGACAACTTGACACCTTTTGCCAAACAAGATTTGGCAACATAATGCTGCAGATAATTATTATAAGGCTGCAAAATTCAAACTAGTTACTTTTTTTAGATGTACCATTTCTAGCAACTAGGAAGTAAGAGAGCATGAGGCAAAATGTTTCTTCTGTATTAATCCATTTGTTTCTTTGAAGGTGAAGGGAAATAACTGCAGACAGACTTTAGTTGGCTGCAATTGCGTACGTACAGCACATCCATCCATTTGTCATAGTCTCACAACAATTGGAAACAAAAATATAATTGCTCAACATATTCTGAATATATAACAACAGGTCATGACTGATTTCTGCTCTCCTCCAGTTTAAAATCAAAGAGAACCACATTTGGATATTAGTGCAAATTCAAGCCTCTGAATTTAGCCGATGTTCCTTCTAAGTAATTTTGGCAAGGCTATCTTCTTTAATGATTCTTCACAAGCCGAATCAGATACAGAAATCAAAACTGACTCATGAAGTCCTAAGGAAGGCAAGATTTTGCTTACAACATTTTAAAGTTCATTTGAAAATTCCCTCATCACTGACATTTCCAAAAGTACTCAGGACTTCTGCTCTGTGATATAAAAATAGTTGTCTTGCTTTTAGCCCAGCTTTCACAGGTATTTATCCAAAATTTTGGTTGTTTGCAGCCCCTAAGACAAACAAAGCAAATACTGATACGTAGCAAAGACTAGGTAATACAAAATTTGACATAATCTTAATTTTCTTACAAGGTCATTAGAATTTTTATGCTGCAGATGAATACTATGACCCATTTCTTTACTTGAAATTAATTAAAATATTTAACATATTCAGCATATGATACTAGAAAAGGTCATCTGCTCTCTGTGTAGGTGGGATTCTCCTGTAACATAAGAAATATTAATAAAGCTGATCCTAAAAACAAATGGTTTCAGAAATGTCCCAACTGAAATTTGAAAATAAATATGAATATGTGTTCAGGTTTCCACTTATATACTGCAGTGTTACCTATTCATAACAGAATAGCTTCTGCACACAACAAGCCATTAACTATTTTGGCCTGAGCCTTCACAAAGTATTAATTTGCTTTGCTGCATAATAGAACCAGTTTTGCTATTACCACAGAGAGCTGCTGTGCATTGCATTAGTAAGAGAAATGACATAATTTTTTTTAGAAGCAGTATTAAATTTAATGTCTAGCTTGTAATTTTGTTCAGCAGCACCTTTGTACATCTGAAATACGTGAAATAATGGTTTCTGCTTCTTAGACAACAAATGACATTTTGTTTTGCTAAGAAAGCTTCCAAGTTATGAAACAAAACCAAGGGAAAGGCACACTGAAAGTATCACTTGTGTTAACGTAGAGGTGCCTGAGATTGTCCCATTAAGGGGGAGGTTTTTAGGGACATTTTTCTTCATACAAAACATATCGTTTTCTGTTCAGCAACTGGAACAACTTTTGCAACATGACTGCTGTTCGATTTGCTTGGTTATGTTAGTCTCCACAGACTCATTGTGGGGCCATACAGGGTCGTAACAGCACAATCTGGTGTTACAGTCCACTGAAAATCCACATGAATATCTGTGGAATATTTTAATACTTACAAATTTCTACAAAAATACCATTAACCAATTCAAGTCACTTCCTTCTGGAAATGCAGGCAAGTGCTTTGACCTAGTTCTGTGTATTTATTTCTCTAACTTTCTTTTTATCCCTGCCCTCCTAATTAAGTGGACTCTGCACTGTTCTCCATAGTTTTTGGAAACTTCCAAAACATGAAGCAATCTCTGAGAAGACAATGAACAGCACACAGCAAAACCTGAGAAAATTTCTATCCTATTTCATTGGAGTACTAAGTCTAGTGCCTTTTGAACTCCCGAAATTTAAGATACATCTTGTAGCATGATAAGATAACCTATTTACATATCAAAACCCAGTTTTGCTGAATTCAAAATATAAACATTATGTTGTTTTACAAGACTAAAAGGTATAAATTTTGCATTTATCAATGTAATAATAAGAGATCTTTAAAAATAGATTAATTTGGAATGTCTTTATCATCAGCATACTGGTATTTTCCATTATTTGCATTTGCTAGCAACCTTTTTGTCCTTCCAGGAGAGAATGCTTGTGCTTATTTACACAAAATAAAGTTAACTTTACTTCATAAGTTCAATATTGTGGGCAAGCAGTAACATACCAATCTGCTAGCCAGTCTTAGCAGGAAATAGTCCTGGTGCTGGTCTGATCACAATGAGATGACTTGTGGTATCAGCTCATTTTGAGAAGTTTAGCAAACATGTTATCTCTAGCAACAGGTCTGACGTAATGTTTATAAGTTCAGTCTGTCCTGTTTTGCCATTGTTGGTGATAGGCTTGTTACCAAAACAGCTTAAAAGTCTTTTTTTCATCATGACCTTCAGAAGGTCACATACAGATGATAGTTCATCATGATCTAATATTTGAAACATATGTTTAAGGAGAAATCCTTCATGCTGTCAAAACATTTTCCTGAATTGAAAACTTTTAATCTTAATTATAATGAAGCTCGAACGACTTCATACTGCAGAGAGCTTTTAACTGATAATTTGGTCTTAACATAAATAGGTTCCATTTTGTCCAAATGACAAATATGCCAAGTTGTAACATGAACTATCTGTATGACTGCAAATACTTACTTAAAATTATGGTTAGATGGTCATTTATATGTGTTTAGTTAAGGACCACTACATGTCCTCCAGGACACTTAAGCCAAGGCTGACCCAATCACAGAGGGGAAATTGTATGGAGAGTCAATTACAAGGAAAGAGAAAAAAATGTGCAGTTTCTATAATGTATTTCTTCAAGATTCTGAAAAGACATCAGGTTTGTTAGTACTGTGTTTACACTCAATGCATTTTCTTTTTCAAACACTGTCTTCAAAGTGCTTAAATTGTTACTACGATCATGCCACACATACTTTTTTCCCTTTAACTTCCAGCCTTGTAGACTGTCAGTTCAAATGAGTTCTTTCTAATCCTGACACTACCAATGCCAGAAGTTTGCAGGCTGCAGTGATTCTATCACCTCTGTGCTGATAAGAGACTCTCTGCTTACATATCACCATCTAGAACCTCATAAGAAATGCTGCTGATGCAATGGAAAATGAATCCAGGTCCCTAATTCTTAGCTGAGTTGGGTCAGTGGGACTACTGTTTGAAGTAAGGCTTCTTTAATCCTTTTTCTTGGTCTAAAGTAAGAAGTTGTAACTGAATATGACATCATGAAGATTTGATTGATAAGAAAGTACAATTTGTAGCCATTTTCAGACTAAAGCAACACTTCAAATTTCTCAGTATTATATAGGTACAGAATACTTATATGGAAATTCACAACTACTCGTCTTGTGCCTCAGTGCAGCAGGAATAAGTGAGAAGCCATAGGGCATGTTCTTTATTCAAAATCTTCTCAGCAACTTCTCTAATTACCTCCATAGACAGAAACTTCTTTCCAGGACAGACTTTTCTGGATTGTGAATGTCTTTTGGTTCTTTCTAGCTTTTGTTTGTGGTTAAGGTCCTCAGGAACTTCTGTCATGACTTTACTAGAAAGACGCCCGTGACAGCTTGAGGGAGAACATACAATACTTCCTGTAAATCATCTTTTATCATTTTCACTTCAGCTATCTGAAAAGTAGGGGTTCCAGGTCTACATGCAAAACAACAGAAGTTAACTCTGTGTCTGGATGTCTGAAAGGGTTAGAGTTGTGCCACTTTAGAAGCAATGAGTATACAGTAGCAGAATGAAACTCAATAAAACAAAATGCTCCATTGTCAAGAAACAGAATCTGAGATGACAAATTGTATAACTTACTATAATTACACTTATCTAAGGATGACTATACCAGTGTAAAATATCCTACCTTAAACAAAGCCATAAAAACAGCTGCATAAGAAATTCTAGTAATGTAATATCTGGCTGCTTTCAAGCCTACAATGTCTATGGACACTACTTCTACCAATAAGACCACCCAACAAGCCCAGATAATCTTCTGAAGTCACAATACATTTTCTTTTCAGATGCATACATTTTTGCAGATGTGTGCTTTTACAGGAACTTGTGCTGAAAATTAGAATTTTGCTCTCATAGGATCTCTAGACAAGATTTTGTTAAAAAATGTATTTGGCTGTGCCAAGGTCAAATTTCTTTTTGTTTACTACACTCAAATTCTGAGACAGAAACAACTTGTTACTAGTTAATAATACAATAATACTTTACATATCATTTGTTTAATATTCTGATACGTTCTCTAGTTTGGGTATAAAAATGCAAGGATAGAAAGAGAGATCTTATTTATAATTTACAGCAAGAGTGAATATGTAAGTTTTTGATGAAATTGTACTTTTGCCAGCATTTTTAATAACAACGCTTTGCCTCCCGCCTTGTTCAGTACCAAGTGTGTCCTTCCTGAATGCCTACGCCCTCTGAACCAGCAGTAAGCATTGTGACAGAAGGTCATTTTGTTTCTTCAGTTTAGTACCAATTCAGACCAACCTTGTTTAGCCTGAAATCAGACAGTGTCAGAGTTCAGGGTCCTATGGCTTCAGGCAAAATCAACTGGGCCTAGTCATTGAGGTGAACGTTATGTATAATTTCAGTTTAAAAAGAAGAGTAATATATCAACCAGCACAGTTTATAGATGCTGAATTCCCAGCTGCTGGTTTTGTTTACTGGTGCATATTTCTCCTGCATACAAAAGCTTGAGCTTTCCTGTGTTAAGGCTGTAACACACTAGTTCAGGGAAATAAGATACAGACAGAAGTTAGCAGAATAAAATAGATGAAATGGAGCACACAAATATACAGATACTTTACAGCTCCTACTAAGCATGCACTTAGGTTTCATGTCAGACATGTTTCACCAGGATAATAGCAGATACTAAAACTAAGCATCCGAGAGCAATATTTGACGTTAATTTGACAACAATGAAAGAAAAACTAGGAACTTTACAGCAGGACTTTCCATGAACTTCTGGAAACCAATAAAGCAAGTATGAAAAGCACATGAATCTCAACAACAGCTCTACAACAGCTTTTGCATGTGAGATGTCTAAGCAAGTTTTCTCTCGGAGTATCTTGGGTTCACAGAAAATCTGAAAAGCACTGCTTGAGAGGTTATAGGCAAAATGTCATCAAGAGTATAGTTGGCTCACAAAGTTACACACTGATCTGCCTGCATGTACATTGTCTCAAAGAGATTTCTGAAGAACTGAGCTGCCTTTGAGACATCAAATATAGGGCAGGTATTTTTAAAAAATGCCTATTTGTTACCAGTTCTCGTCATGCTTCTAGTTCTATTTCTGAGGTTCTTCCAGAAATTCCATATGTAAAGAAGCTCTGCATTCTGGCCATGTTTGTAACAGTATTCTTAAAATTTATCCCAGAACTGTGGATGTGTCACAATTTACTGTTTTGAAAATACCTTTCATATCTGTACTACAAAGAGCAGAATGTTGTATCTGGCAAGGTCTCTTGCTCCTGAATATTTACTCCAGATGTTAGGTATGCTTGTGCAGTCTGGGATGCTATGGCTATGTACTTGTAGATACCATGTTTGCATAAAAGGAGTGATGCTGGTCACTCTGGAGATGTTATGGGCATGGCTGAGTCCTGAACAGGTTCGTCAAAGATTTAGACTTCTTTCCAACAGCCTGAAGCTGCCCTTTTCTGTCAGACTTGTCAGCTTTTACAGAAATTGTTTCAGATAATAGGTATTACTATATTAAAAGTTCAAGATTCTTTTTTTGACAATTCAGCAGCCCTAAAGGTCACTGTGTTTGGATAATCTGTGGTGGTACATTGTCCCTTTTGAGCTTTTCCTCATCTGAAAAAGACCCTCTAATAGTGTTTCAAGAAGTCTAATTTATGTGACGTTATATAACACCAATTTTAGTTTAATGAAATAGGAAACTACGTAGCTGTAGATGGTTCCAGACATCCATGGTCACAGCGGAGACAATGAACAGAGAAGGACTGTTTGGGAAAACTGTCTGATGAGCTGAAAGATCCTTCATTGTTTAACCTAGCAAGCAAAGGCTGAAAAGAACAGAAGCACATTTCCGGATAACAGCACGCAGGAAGACAAGGCATGTAAGCCCAAGGAGAACATTAAAAATGATTAGGCAAAATAAGGCTGGATATCAGAAGAAAGTATGTGAAATTCAAATGAGGGGCTGAGCACTCTAGTAGACATAGCAGGGGTGAAAGCTTTGTTAGCTGTAAGATGGAGTTTGAGCATAACATGGCTGGCTGCAGCAGGGTGGAACTAGACAGATTCTATTACAGTAATCTGTCCCTACTTGAATCTTAGAGGTACACAAGCTGTGCACTGGGAACTTCAGCACTACAGGGAAGCATTCTAGTGCCTGGGACATCTCCTCTGCCCCCATTCAACACTTTGGGACTTCTTTCAGACTGAAGCCCCTCTTTGTTAAAGTCAAATCCCACACTAAAAATTCTGCAATCTACACTGATGAAGATGTAGCCCAGATGTAATGGAGAAGGGTAGACTACCCTGCTAGAAATTGTCCAATGGGACTGGGACTAGTAGCAGGTTCAGAGTGCCTTTTTGTGTCCACTATGTGTCTCATCTTCTCCTCTGTCACAGGGATGTCAATGCTATCAGGAAAATGGGACTACAGCTCTAATGCCCTCTTAACTTTCCTCTTTTATCAGAAACAGTGTGGCCAGCAGGGCCAGGGCAGTGCCCGTCCCCCTGTGCTCGGCACTGGTGAGGCCGCCCCTCGAACCCTGGGTTCAGGTTTGGGCCCCTCACGACATTGGGACATGAGGGGCTGGAGCGTGTCCAGAGACGGGCACGGAGCTGGGGAAGGGGCTGGGGCACAAGTCCTGTGAGGGGCAGCTGAGGGAACTGGGGGTGTTCAGCCTGGAGAAGAGAATACTCAGGGGGGACCTTATCACTCTCAACAGCCGCCTGACAGGGGCTATATGCAGGTGGGGGTCAGTCTCTTCTCCCCAGTAATAAGCAACAGAACAAGAGGAAATGGTCTCAAGTTGCACCAGGGGAGGTTTAGATTGGATATTAGGAAATATTTCTTCACCAAATAGGTGGTCAGGCATTGGAATAGGCTGCCCAGGGTGGTGGTTGAGTCACTATCCCTGGAGGTGTTTAAAAGATGCGTAGATGTGGCACTTAGGGACAGGGTTTAGTGGTGGACTTGGCCGTGCTGGGTTAATGGTTGTATTTGATCTTGAAAGTCTTTTCCAACCAAAGTTCCTATGATTCTTTACATCTATTACTCCCCTCTCCAGTAAACAGACCTTTAAAAGGGGAACATACGAGAGTAATATCACAAGAGAGATGGGAGGCAGCTGAACATGTCTTTTCTCTATTCAGCATTTTTTCTGCTATAATTATGCACCAATATCCTAAGGCATGAGGACATATGTCAGTATTTAAAATCTGCAGGTCTCTAAGAAGTTATGAACAACACAAGTGAAAAGACATGCTATATCAGTCAGGAAAACTGCTGAAGAGTCACATTGGCTTGAGCAACAAGGCATACCTATTCTGCATTAGGAAAAGGAAAGAGATTGTACTCAGTTAATCTCTCTCCACATAAAAAAAGTTTAATTTGTGAAAAATAACAGTACCAGTAAATAGGATTAGTTTTCAAGAGGAAACTTAGGGGGTTTGTGCCAGCAGTCCTGCTTTTCAAATTATTTCTAAATACATTATTCCATACTTGAAATAAAGCTCTGTCAAGCTCTTGGGGTCTTTTGGGTTTGGTTGTTTTGTTGGGTTTTTTGCATGGTTGCTGGCCTTATTAGATATATTCTAATCTGGAAATAAACATTTGATCATTTGAAAGTAAATGTTTGGCTTTCAACCAGGCAAGCTGTAAAAAAGGAAGGTCTTTTTCATAGTCAGCTATAAACACTTCTAGTTCATTATATACTTGGCTTTTTTCTTATTTGTAGTGGTGTTTACTCTTTATATGTGCCAATCATTACAGAGACAATACAAGAATACTTGAAAATATGTATGAGGAAAGACAGTACTGGAGCCCTGGAAATTTTGCATACAAGACGACTGGCTAAGGAGTATTTATATCTACTCTTGAAAAAGAAATGCACAGACTATTGCCTATTTTTCAGGAATTTTAGAAGATACCAGAAAAGAGTATTGGCTTTCCTTTTATATGATATTAAGAATACATACTTCTATATTTAGTAACACTAATCCCTGTAATGGGGTGGTTTTGAGGTTCATTGGCATTAGTCATTCCATGGATATTTGCTCAGTGAAGTACAATTACTAGTTTCTAGTCAAGGCAGGCAGACTGGAGATGCACTACCCTGTCTGAGCAGCTGCAATGTAAATTTATAGTGCAAAGGCCAGCATTCATTTTGGCATTGCCATTACAACCGCCAGTCATTCCCATCCTCATTGCCAACAAAGTGTTACCTGCCAAGCATGGCAGCCAGTCTGAAAGAAGCTTCGCCAGACATTGCACTGTCTCTCAGTCCCATTCACATTAGTACAACTGAGGCTTGAAAGGAACCCTTAGGCATAGGCAGCAAATACTCTAAAACAAGACGGACAAATGGAAACCTTTGCCTCTAGTCAAGGCAGCAGAAGCTCTGCCAAACTTTCTGCCACTAGAAATCATTCTCAGCATACATCTGCTTCTAGTTGCTATCATTTATCTTCTCTAGGAACCCCTTGGAATGGCACAGACACCATGGAGCAGAAGGGGAGAAGACAGATGGGTAAAACGTCTTCTCATATCCTGTCAAATCTAAGCCTTACAGTGGCACAGAAACACATGGGATCCAACCGGCTCCTTCTTCTTTTGTTCCAGTCTGTTTGCATCTGATGAACACGCTGTACTATAAATTGATTCCCAGAGCCATGAATTAAAAATGAGAAATTAGGCAACCTACTTCACCTAACCGTATTCCCACCATTGTCTATCTGGTCTCATGTTAAAACAATTCATTTGAGAGAGACTATTACACAGAGTCATGCCAGTAACTTTCCTTTTTTTAATGTTCCAAAACCCCATAAAACTATCAGAGGCAATTTCTGCCACACTGTCTTCCTCCATGTTTATACTTTGCATGTGCTTTACAGCACTTGTTCTAACCACTTGCATTGCTCGTTTTGCCAATATAGACACATTTAGTTCTCTTAAGCAATCCTTTCAAACGAGACACTGCTGCTGGAAGAAACTATCAGGCCGCCAGATCTCCGCAGTAAAGGGTGTATCAGTCATTGCATGCCTTACCACTGTTGATAGTACCAGGAGACTGTTGGCCAATGCCAGAGTACCTAGAAACGTGATTCCTCCCGTTGCTGCAAATTATTCCTGCTTTCAAATCTAAATGGAAAAATGTTTGTAACCAAGCAACCCTATTTCTGCTCCCAGTCATTGGTGCTTCTGCACATGGTCTCTAGATCTTTTTGAGGAGTTAAGGTAGAGAAATTAAGAACATATGCGAGGACTTGCATGCCCAGTTCCTTTTGGAACATCCAAAACACAGACAGCTTTGAAATGCTCATGCCTAATTCACTTATTTCCATAAGAAACAAATTTTTACTAAAACATCTTTTTCTTTCCAGTACCTGGCTAAAAAACCCCAAACCCAAAACACATAATTATGCAACCTCAAGGGGGCAGCATGGTATTTCAAGAATCACCTTACAAAAAAGTAATAATGCCTTAGCATAACAGCAGGCTCTAATGACAGCATAGAATTAAGGTTGTTGTAAACATTAATTATTAAAAAAAAGGCAAAAAATAAGGTAAGTCCATGGCAGCATTATTAGCTCACCTGTTTTGCTGCTGTCCATGTAGCGCCACATGACTCACAGTAGCAGATGATGCAGGACTGCAGTTTGCAGATATATGTCCCATATGCTGTAGCACCTGCATCAGCATAGCCCTCTGCGCCAGTTCTTGCTTAACCAATACCTACTATAAGCAATGTGTTCAAAATTGTGATAGCACTGTGTCTAGGGCAAGGAACAGCCTAGTTCTGTGATAATGAAATTCTTGCCTGTGAGACGTAATAATTCTGTTCATGCTTTCAAAGGGTACACAGAAATTATGGGAACACTGAATGCAAGGTTATCTCCTGAGTAACTGAGTCTAGTTGCCTTTTATGGCACTGCATTATTTCATCCTTTCATAAAAGTATTCTATGCCATCTTAAACTTGGATTATTTTTCCCTCTCACTACTTCTCTTGGAAGACTACTCAGAATTTCTTTGCTCTAACTGAACTTATATAAAAATTCCACTCCAGATTCATTCTTAATCAATTTATAACTTTTGGTTCTTGTGTCAACTTTATCTGCTAGCCCTTAAACTCCCTCTGTTTTGATTAATTAAACATCTTTCTATCTTTTATGATATGATGAAACCCTCCAATTCCTCTCAGAGGAATTGTTACAGAGAGTAACAATTCTCTCTGCCTCTTCCCATTTTAATCTCTTTCCTTGAGCCCACATGATAGATAGTTACTATATTCCAGGTGAATAATTCCCAAATCACGGGCCTTAATACTTCTTCAGGTCTATTGGAAATTCATCATGTCACCACGTGTGCCTTTTATAGCACTGATGAGCTAGAGATGGCAACATTAGCATGTATTCTGAAGACCTGGAGGAGAAATAAACTTGAGAGTTGGCTCTGGTGCCACCTCCAATTCTGCCATCACTGTGCAACAGTTCAAGACAAACAAGATTGCATCTCAGGTACCTCATTTTAGAATGGGAATAATATCCACCCATGCTACTATATAACTGATGCCACAACTACAAAATTATGTAGAAGTCTGATATGTACCGTATGTATTAATAGCATACTTTTCAGCTCACTAAAGTAGTGTATCTGCTGAATTCTCAGTGATCTGTCCAAGGTAAGCGAAGAGTTTTGATATTGGTATATCACTGCATAACTCATAGTAGTCCACATATTATGATCATTTCTTTTCTCAATTGAATTTTCTAAAATAAAACTCTCATTCCAGGAGAATGCTTTCTGGTATTATTCTTGAAACCAGTGTGATTATTTTCATCATAAATCCTGTGTACTAAGAAGAAAAATTCTAACATCACTTTTATGATGTCTGCTTCTCGACATCTTTCTCTTTCCCAGTTGTAATACATTGCAAAATAAAAACTAATTTTTTCCTGATTTCTTTGCAGGCTATATTTTTGTCAGGTTTGTTTCTGAGAAAGCATTTGACCGGAACCACAAAGGACTGCTCCTGGCATCAGAAAAGTGTCCAGTGATTGCACGATGAAATAATCAGCAACATTTCTCATATTATCAGGATCTCATATTTGATATTCATCCCAAATGTATTGATTCTTTTTGTTTGTTTGTGCTTGGCACTTGTTTTTTGATTCTGCAGTAAATTATCTATGGTCGGGCTAAGCCAGTCCTAACGGGGCACATTCAGATGACATCAAAACACTGCAGTACTTGTGCTGGCAGGACTTGGGCGAGTGCTAAACCCCTCCTAGGGGCCAGTGCACTGGTGATATATGCATCTTTGGGTGAGATGTATTTAGTGCCCCATCAGCCAGAATCTTGCTAAAGACAACTTTGTGTATGTGACTTGGGTGCAGATAAGCAGTGCTACAGGGGAAGAAGAGCTACCACACTCATTGGCCTTAGGCTCACATCTAGCAACCAATTTTCCTTCTGCCTGCAAGCATGAAATAACACACTGTGAAGCAACAAAATATCCAGGGTATCAGGCACTGCACCGCATCCTAAACCAGGTTTCATTCAGCCCTTGACCTAGGAGCTCAGTGAAGCTACATACCAATTCCAGCCATACTGAAACACAGAGCTCAACAAACCACAGAATTTGAAAAAGGGTTTGAGCAAGTGGTGGCAGCTATATCATCTCCTGCATGCTGTGTAGTTCAGCAGCTAGCCACAGTTAACACAAAAGAAAATGCAATAGCAAGTTACTTTTCTGGTGTTCTTTGTTCAACAAATGGTTTGCAAGCTCATTTTGTCTATCAGAACATTGCTTCTTCTCTTTCTAAGTAGGAATTTATCCTGCTCTCCTAAAGTTTATTGGGGGAATCTTTTATAAGACTTCTGCATTCAAAATAACAATCTGATTCAACGTTCTTGATTTTACAAGGTTTCTACACATTTAATAGGTGATTTCATATGAAATAAAGCAAACACAAAAAAGCTTCCAGACTGAATCACCTTACAGCTGAAAATATAAAATATAGGAATGACTGAAGAAAGGAGCTATATTTTTATGAATGACCTATACCGCACTCTAATCCAAGTGGGCTCTGCGATGACAGAATTCTTAGGAATTTAAAAGTAACACTTCTACATGCCTGGATCACTGATTCATTCTGGTATTGTTTAACGCTACTACTTCTTGTAATGTATGGCCTGTACAGATGCAATCTACAGCCTTGACATTTAACTTACTTTTCTCAGAATTCTGATTCAGAGATCAGCTTTCTTGCAGAGAAGGATGAGTACACTCACATCTATGGTTTAGTCCTGGCAGCTTTTTTCTAGCTGGGAAAGGAAAAGAGAAAAAGTAACAGGCTGTGACTCTTCAGAATAAATCATTAGCTCACACTTGCAATGCTAGAACAGCTCTTCTGGTATGGCTCCATGAAGCTGGGGAAACTTCATCTGTAAAAGTTTCTGCTGTCTTTTATTCTAGCTGATCTCTGTATTTCGTTGCTCCAGGTACCTAGCAACATTCAGTTACACAAAGGAAACACATGTGATTCCATTTCAACACATGCAATTACATTGTAGTATTAAAAAAAATGTGGCTATGGGATTACCTAGTGCTGGACACCATCATCATTTATCCTGTTGAGAAGCCCGCATACCATGAGCTTAGTCCTGCGCTTGTTTGATTCCCCAGACTCCTCCTGAGTCAGATTCAAGGTGTAAACATTTTCTGTTGGACAAAGGCAAGGATTAGTGAGGCTGCCAAGAGGCAAGCTATGGCTCCCCGTATCTCCTCCCCAAGAACCAAAGCTGGAGAAGGTTAAGGGAGATGGCAAAGCCTAAAACTGTATCCTCTAAAAAGAAATAGCAGAAATACATGCCTGTAGTCATATTAACTTCCATCCTCAACACACATGCTGTACCAAGATTAGTGTTTCCTGGGGATTGGATACACATTCAGCCCTTCCAGCTGGAGAATCTTAAGTGCTTTCTGGTCACTACATAGTGTTTCAAACCTGCTTTGGATGTAGAGAAAAGCCAAATCAGCCTCTTGTATTCATGCTTCATTCCAAGTGCCTGGACTGTACATCCATCCACATCCCCCCTACCCCCAGCCCCAAGCTTTACATAACTGGAGTGTTCACATTGTTAGCAGTTAGCAGGTTCTACACTGCATTATTTATTACCTGAGAAAAATCAAAGGATCATTACTGGGTCTGAGATTCACTGAAAAAAACATTGAGCAAGCCAACAAAAAAGACACTTTTCACATTTAAGGCAGATATTCAGTGACTTCCTTAATATATATAAATATATTCCAATTTGAGAGCTCAGCTAAGTCGTTTAGTTTTGTCTATTGTCTTCTGTCAAAGTCATTGTGGTATTATTAGGTAAAATTAATTAATAAACAGAAGGCACTTATATGATGAACAAGATCTTTTGCTGGAGGGTGAAAACCATAGTAAACAGCTTTTGTACCCTGTCCTCCAAAGGCTGAAAGCAATATGAACCCAAAGCACTCCAATTGTGAAAGCACGTTGGAAAAGGAGATGGAGAAAGGTAGGCTCTGAAACAAAGATCATAGGGCAAAATAATTCAGATTAACAAAAATTGTGTAGGAGTCCTGTTTCTTAACATCTGTTAAGATTTCTATCATTGCTGATGTTAATAATTTACATGAAGTACAGTGAGAGTTAGATAACAGCAGGAGCGTTCAGGCCAGGAACTCATTTCATTTTCCAGTGGTGTGAGGCACTGGGTAACGGGGGAAATGCAAAAACTCATTTCAGAGATGATCTTGCTTCACTGCTTTGTATCTTGAGGAATTTTATACTGTCTAGAAAGAGATTTCTGCTTGTGGCATGTAATAGGAGATGTTCTACAGAGACTACAAAAAGAACAGGATGTAAATTTTGTGTTCGTGAAAGTGAGGAATTAATAGCAAAGCCTGGAGTCAGATGTAAGCTGCATGGGTATTGTGCAAGCCTCATCACACAGCACTGCCATCTCACCCCAATTTATGACCTGGAACACAGCAACTTTTACAGCTTTCAGCTGGAACTGCAAGTTGTACCAAAGCATACAATGATTTTATAAATACAAAGGAAAGAGGTAAAAGCTCCAAATTTCTTTTGCTCTTTAGCCTGGCTCAAGTATAAGCTGGACATAGTCTGATGACACACTGCACCTCCTGAGCTGGCATTTGAATTCAGGGTTTAATTACAGTCACTCTGTATTCCCCAAAATCAGAATGCACAGGCAGGCCAAGATTTGTTCTCTAGCACAAACAAGTACAAGTAAATGAGTAGGATCAACTTCAGCATGAACTGCACGTTCATGAGGGCAGGCCATGTTTTAATCTTCACCATCATACCTGACAGGATAACCTTTTTAATGGGCTTAGAGAGTTCCAGAAAATCTCAGCCTGCACAGAATGCTGAGATCAGGGTCCTCTGCATGCAGCTTGCCAGCCCCCAGAATTCACCAGAGAGAGGGAATTCAGGCTGTCACTTCTCTTTACGCTGCCAGAGTCCCTGCTTTCTGGTTCATACCATCAAAAGCCAGCTTAAACCAGAGGTGCATCTATACATGATACAGCAAGCGACTATTGCTCTCATTTGTCCTGTATGTTCTTATCTTACAGTTTGCAATTAACCACCACCCTGGAAATCAAACACTAAGGTATTTGTACATTCTCTTTCAAAATAAATTTTGATTTCCTTTTACTTGAACTGCCCTGTCCTTTGCCACACCTGCTCAATGCATCATTCTGCATAGCACACGCTGTACATACCTGAAGAGTCTGATGACTCACACTAGACAGGGAACATAATCACCGTAGGAAGAATATAAGATTGAAAAGTGTGATGCAATTAAATATAGAGGGATGATGTTCATTAGCAAATAATCACATTCGCCTGGTGATGATAGTTACAGTATGTCATGACTGAGGAATAGATTCTGTTCTCAGTAACATGAAATTCTCTTCAGTGAACAACCACACAAGCTACATAAATACTAAGTTTGTACTAAGCACGAAAGTCATGTACAGGAAAACTGTAAATCTAATCCCATCTATTTGGAATGCACACATTTTTTGATGCATGTTAGCTTAGTCTTTGTGACTGCTGAAACCCAGTTTATTCTCTTCTATCTGGAGATACTTTGCAGAGAAGAGAATTGGGCGAGGCTGATTGTATGGGAACAGCAGTGCAATGAGTTGGTCTCCTGTCTAACATTGATAGGGAAGGTTTTCTTGGTTTCAGCATAGCTCACAGGTACAGTTGAAGGTACAGGTAGCTTCTCTGTACTGCCATTTAGCTTAGAGTACTCATTGCATTTTAGAACAAATACCTTAGATTCCCAAAGCCGTCCTTGTCCCTCATCACATAATCTGCAGGGATTGCTCCATTACCTCCCTTAGGTCATGATGGTTTTGCATTTTAGTTTTTAGTACTGAAATATTTTTGCCATTCTGTGATACATTTCCACTATGAATTACTAAGTTGTATTCTGCAAATACATAAACGGATTGCTCTGGAGATTGCTAGGCTTCCATGTGTCTGATGGACAGACACATTATTGCTGGAAATAGTCTCTGCTTATTTGTTTAAAAGAACTTGATTTCTATACAAATAAGCCTGAAACAACTGGAAATGCTGAAAGCAATACTCTAATTGTTACACAACCTGAGACTGATTCAGTGAAGTTCTTGTCACAGCTGCAAAGTCACATTCAGTCTGAGATCTGCTTGGGTGACCACGCTCAAACTTCCATGAAGGAAAGCAATTTTAGCAGTACCAGAGCTGAGAAAGATCTGCTTCTTACAATTTCATGGACTCACTTCAGCCAGCAATTGTTGATCAAAACTTGCATAAGGATGCATTACTCAGTGGTTCTCTCCTACATGGGTTCTGTGATGTCTATAAGTAGGCACTGCGACCTTCCCCTATGTTGAGACACTGTTGTATATAAACCCTCCTTCCCTTTTATTTCGTGTCAGAGGGTGGAACTGGCCAACATGGTTCAGAAGTTAGAAGGACAAAAGGTGGAAGAGAGACAGCATGATCAAATAAATCTTGTTTCCACAGAAAATAAGGCCAAAAATAAACATCTATTGTATTTCAGAGGGTCTGCTTTGTTGCAAGGAAGTTAAAACCCCACACATTTACAACCTTACATTTATGCATTACTTGTATTAATGCAGTGTGAAATGCCACATCTTCTGAAACATTGCCTCCTGAAAAAGGACTGAGCTCTGAGTCTGCTGAACTGGTATTATGAAGGAAGGAAAATGAACTAAATAATACTTTATTCAAAGTTTTACTGGCAGCTTGTCTGTTCTGATGATTTAACTGTTATTTACACTGAAACATGTAAGAAGATTGTAGCCTATGACTCCCAGGGGAGCAGCTATGGAATTTTTGCATTCTGCAGAATGTTTTGGGTTGGCAACCACTCTTGTGTGTTACACAGATCACTTCAGTCCCGTGTGTTTAGCCTATAAACAAGAAAGTGCTCCACACTGTTGTGCTAAAGAAAATAGCTGAAATCTAAAGCAGCTCAGTCCTGTTTAAGCTGTCCCCAGACACACTCCCTACCACGTGGATTTGTTTTTCATTTATTTGTTAATGAAAGCTGGCAGCAGATGCTACACTTTTATTGAGTACATTAATCATTGAAAGAAAACAATATTTCTGCTGCTGTGGCAACTCCTGCACTACACATAAATAAGACCTGCTGCTTTCCTGTTAACCCTGTACATAATGTAGAATCCCCTAAAGCACTGGGTTTCTTTGCAATAGTGTATTTCTGCTGTAAGACCGGGTGCCTAGTGTAGATTCAAGTAGGATCTGAAACCTTCCATCTAGCTTCTGATTCAAAATTCAACTTGTGGCAATAAGTACAAACACTGTGCGACAGGTGCTTGGATGCTTTTGAGAAATAAGAATGCAATTTCGATCCAGTTGCTAGTTTTCACAGAATAGCAGTAAGAACAACAAGAGCTTAACCCTACTGATTCCTAATCATTCACAGCTGTATTTCAGCATTCACAACAGTATGCACCGAATGCCTGTAAGGTGTTAGGGAATTCCCTGTGCATGTGCCATATACACCCTTCACAAATGTATAGCCACGAGCACATTCACTTGCTCATCTTGTTATAGGGTAACATGAGGAGGTGCAAGTGCACAAACTACCAGAGATCTAATTAGCCCTTAAGCAGGCCTTTTCTTCTCCCCAGTCATAGTCTACAAGTTATGTTATTAACGGCTCCCTTGGGACAGCCTTCTCTGGAGAGCAAGCTACCCAGCACACACTGTTCTGACAGCTTACAGCTCCATGTTGTACCTAAGAGCTCCAAACAACTAGATTCATTGCACTTCTGCTAGTTTGTGCCATGCAGCATAATTGCAGCACACTACCTGTGGAGACCTCTCCAGAAGGTAGGATGGCACTGTTTAGGTGGGGTAGCAGGTCTTAAACTTCAACTAGTGCTAACAAATATGACCTACTGTCTTCAGCAAAGCTGTATTACTGCAGATGATAACCATAACCTCTATATTCCCACATCCCTACACTGAAAGCTTTGACCATATTTCCAAGGAAGAAGAGTAAATCAGAGAAATGCTGTTCATGCAGCTGTGGAGGTACCAATCCAAGACTGAAGAAGCCATCAAGTACAGGCTACTTTAAAAACATTTTACTGATCAAATAACCTGTTATTCATATATAGTTTCTTTATCTCCTGCAATGGAAGAAATCCTTGATGTCAATTTATTAAACTCAGTGGAGACACCAATGATAAACAGAATCCTCTTTGTGTCTCTATTATTGTATACGCTAGGTTACACAGAAGGGTGTACCTGCCTGATGACCAAATCATTTGTGCTACAGAATTATGGAAAATTATTTTAAGGGTTGAGTGTAATGGATATGACAGACAGTCCTTGGGGGAGGTCTGCACATATTAGTCTGCAAAGAACAAATTACCATAGGAATCTCTATAATACAGAATACTTTACTGTACTGAATTAGGCATTGTTTTTATTTCCCCCCTCTAAGCTTAGCTTCCAAATTGCTTTCTTAAATCAGCCTTAGAGGAAATTATCTGAATGCACATGTCTTCATTAGTCTCTGTAATGAATTCAGTGCAAATTATAAATATACCAGGTGAATTAGTTTTACTCTGGACTACTTGGGAACAGGTCTCCTAGATATACCAGTTTTATTCACACTTCTTCCCTCTTTGCCCTCACGAGTACAGTAGTAGAGAATAGCCTGGGCTGAAAAAACAACGGTGGAATGTCAGAGAAACAGAACAGTTTTAGCAGGTACTCTTCAGTTCTCATGGCACTCACAGTAAGCACAAATTTCAGTTTCTCATTTTAGACTCCCTTGGCAATAGATTTCTTGATAGGTGGAAAACGCAGGACTTGTTAATAGTGCCTGCTTGGTAGTTAGGTTCATATCTCTCCAGTAGATACTGCATCCTCCAGCCTGAAACAGGCATTTTCTAGTAAGGACTAGACTAGTCCAGCTTGGTGTTTACATGAATGCGTGTGCAGACTCCAAGTTCATTATTCTTCAAGTTATCTTTTAGTTTTCCTCTATCCTGCAGGTTCACCCTAAAGGTGTAAGTTTATTGCAAACAGTATTTATTAAATGAAAGATACTGAGTTTCAGCTTTTAGAATGATAAATAATATTTGGTTTTGTTATTTCTTTCTACATAAAAGTTTTAAGATCTGTATGACTGCAAACAAAATATCCCATATGAATACAAATGCTAAAATACCAGTCCTCTTTCTTTTTAGTTCCTATGATCTCTAGCACAGGAAAATAGTTAGGAGAGATTAGAAAGCAATTCCTTAACAATTTTTAAACTAATTTTGCCACATTTCCCACTGAAACCAAACTGTCCCTGGTTTACTGATGTCAGTGCTAAAGAAATTCTTTCATATCAGATCACAAAAATTCTGTTATTATTTGCCTGAATTGTTACTGAAAAAGGTTAAAAATATTTATGGAACAGGGTCAGTCAATTAGCTTTTAGACTATCAAAAATGTTTCAAAGACCTAAGGCAATTATGTCACTATGCCTGCTGTAGCTTCTCTTTGCTTGTCAAAAGCAGGTGAATTCATTGTTGCTGATACTAGCTAACACTGGTGTAGCTCGAGTAGTAAAACTTAAAAAAAATTTGATTATTCTGCATGCTTAAAGAGTTTGGATGCACAATTTACCATGTTTTATAGGAGTCTGATAATTGGAAAAATCAATCACCATCTAAGTGTTTTAAGCAAGGCAGTTTTCAATACTCAGAGTCCTGGCTTCAGTATTTTGCTGATCCTCACAACATTAGCTCTACTATTACTATAGCTTCTGGGGAGATTTAAGTTTTAAATTTTTATTTCTGTCTTCTAGATATCTGCAAAGATTATGAAATTAAGACTGGACCTGAAAAATATGTGATGAATAGGTAAACACTAAGTCTGGCTCACCTTCACACACTGTTTCTTTAAATACCTTTTTTTTGAAGTACTAACTTTTTTTTTCTCATGTAAATAGTTATAAACTGTTGACAAAGAAGAAACAGAAGAATGAAATTAGGAGGTACTGCTTTTTACAGGTATTTTTTCTAGTGAAATGTATGCATTAACTTCTTAATTTCCATCTACCGTTTCTGGGTACACCCCTAACTGGAAAAACATATAATCGTACCCATGATTATTGAAGGTGACATTAGGCTCTTCGGAAACACTTCCAGTTTATCATAAAAGAAAAATACTTTTTATGCAAAGAGCTTGTCATTACTTCTTAACACATAACACTTCAACACAGTGGCTTACACTTCCAATTCTACTTGTGTATTATCAATCATATTTAATATTACTATCTGTTTATATGGGACCAATAGTGTGGCAGTACTTTGCAGTGCAAATGTTTCAATTATGATGACTGCGCAAGACATTAAATAAATGGTATAGCAAGAAAGAACAGCAAACCACAAGAAAAGAAGATGGAAAGGAAAAAGGAAAATAAGATGATCTGTGAACAAGGGGAAGTGCTGGGTCCTGCACTTGGGTCACAACAACTTGGGGAAGAGTGGCTGAAAAGCTGCCTGGTAGAAAAGGACCTGTGGGGGTGCTGGTCGATGGCCAGCTGAATGTGAGCCAGCAGTGTGCCCAGGTGGCCAACAGCACCCTGGCTTGTACCCAAACAGTGTGGCCAGCAGGGCCGGGGCAGTGCCCGTCCCCCTGTGCT
>JAVJGI010000064.1:47811923-47839486 GCA_035590275.1 Ibycter americanus
CACGGGGCTGGGGAAGGGGCTGGGGCACAAGTCCTGTGAGGGGCGGCTGGGGGAACTGGGGGTGTTTAGTCTGGAGAGGAGGAGGCTTCAGGGGGGACCTTATTGCTCTCTGCAGCTGCCTGACAGGGGCTGTAGGCAGGGGGGGTTGGTCTCTTCTCCCCAGTCATAAGCAACAGGACAAGAGAAAACGGCCTCAAGTCATGCCAGGGGAGGTTTAGATTAGATATTAGGAAAAGTTTCTTCACCAAAAGGGTGGTCAAACACTGGAACAGGCTGCCCAGGGAGTTGGTGTAATCACCGTCCCTGGAGGTGTTTAAAAGACGTGTAGATGCGGCACTTAGGGACAATGTTTAGTGGTGGACTTTGCAGCATTAGGTTAACGGTTGGATTTTATGATCTTAAAGGTCTTTTCCAACCTAAATGACTCTATGATTCTATGTTCATGAGCCTGTGAACACAGAGGATACATTTTACCTACAGGGTACATTAAAGGCTATTCTAGCCAATAGAATTTATCCTTAGTAGAAACCAGTGTACATTTGGGCTAAAAAACTGGGCTATTAATTTCTGTTCATGTTAGACTATAATTGGGAGATAATTTAAGCTTGGTTCCTCCAGCAAACCCCATGTAACTATACTTACTTATTTATAAAATATACTAATCATAAAATTACAAAACAAAAAGCAAGTCTACCAGTTTACCATAGACTGGAGTTCTTGGAAGTAAAGCACATTCTCTACCATGTTTGGAGAAGGGGAAGAAGGAGAGACAGCAGGGAAGAGAGTGAAATTAGGGTATTCATTCATCCGCCAAACCAAACTAGAATATTGGCTTTCTCTTCCAGGACACAAACCAAAGCTAATTGGTTTTAAGTTCTTCTATATTGTGTCTTTAATTACTGCAATGGGCACTTAAAAATTACTGCCTAACTGAATTGTCTGATCTTTTTATGGTAGATCTGTTGGAAATTTTTTTCCCTTTCTTTTTTATCTTTTGCTTCGAAGCAGATAGATACATCTGGGAAACTCCATTCTTGGTGGAGTTCATTAGTAGTCAAAATACAAGGTAGCTGGATCAGTAAATACATGAGAATGTGACTATATGCTTTATGAGTTCCAACTGCAGAACTGCTAGGTTATCATGATCTCTTAACTACTGATGACTTTTGCAAATAAGGTGATCTAGCAGATTTGTACATGTCAAAATAGCAAATCACCAAATAGATGTCAGCAACAAAACAATAAATAAAATAAGAGTAAAGGAATGGCAAGGACAAAAGTTACCTAGCTAACTGCCACAAGCATTTGCTTTTGCTGCAGATCTCATCCACAAAAGCTGTCAAGGAACACTGTTCTGCAGCATTTCAGAATGTATGATTGAATCAAAATGCACAAGCACGTAGCAGGCTGACAGTCCAGAGGAAGACATTTTTCCTTTTGTAATGCCACGCTTTGACATTGCTTCAGCAGTAATACCTAACTTTTGAATGACATTTAACACCAATAGTGCCTTGAACTTTTTGTACCTTATCCCCAAGACACTATATTAAAACACCAGTCAATTTGTTATTAGAATATATATTAGAAAAAATTGTTATGCATAGCATGATACCAAAGGCCTGAATTTGCTGCCATTTACACTCACAGAAACTTACAGTCTCATTCTTTAAGAACCTTTCCCTAAATATGAATGCTGGCATGCACATCAGAGGCTGGCTGTGTACACATAGATTAAGAACAATGAGTCAGCTTCATTGCTTTAATAAAAAAAGAAACAAGCTTCTAAACACACTCAAGTGATTTTTAGTAAATCAGACCAGGTTATACAAATAAAATGTAATAGCCATGTGATTTCACTAAAGCCAATTACATCTAAATAACCACAATACAGAGGTGTGAACTGTTCTTTGCCAGTTACTCATTAACCAATCTTCATTAATCATAAAACATGTTTTTACATGATTCTTGATTCTATAACTGCGATCTCCCAATCAGTTTTTTGTCCAGGTAGCCTTGCTCCAGCTACTACTCCTTCTTTCCTTGCTCAGATATTTTGCAATAGCAGCTGATGAGTGGGAGTTACAGAAAGAGGTTCTAGGCTTACACTACAGATGAAACCTCTTCCAGATTAATCTGGATGTTTCAGGTTTTTTTTTAATCTTAAATTTTATAATTGGAGAAAAGTTTTCACTTACCAATGAAGAAATCAAAAGATATTTTATATACTTTTCATCAGAACATTGATAGCAATTCATTACCTGTGGGAATATATTTTATAATATTTACCAGAGTAAGTATGAAATGAAAACAAATGGAAAAGCAATTAAATACATTTCATTTGTTGTAAGAACTGACAAACAAAACTAAGCAAAAGGAAAAATCAAACTCTACATGAAGCTTTACCCCCACTTTTCCAAACTAATTCAAAGTCCTGTACATCATACTCCAGAATAAATGGAAAAAATATTAATATTAAACATGCAGGAATCAAAACTCAGTTAATCCTGTGCCTGCAATACCATTGTATCTGTAGCAGTTTGCATTCCAACTTTGTGCTAGGTTTTATTCCTTTTAGTCACATGATACTATTCAAACCTCTTTATATACAATGTAATCAATACTTTTAAGAGGCACAGAAAAATGGAAGGGAATGTGTACTAATTAAAGTAACTAAAAACAAAACCAGGAGTAACACCTGCACATACTAACAGTCTGCATGCAAATAACAAATGTGTTTGGTGCTCAGGCTCTGGATGTCATTTTTACCTTTGTCTATGTCTTGTTCATGGCAATGCCTTTGCAGTTGTATCTGTCTATAAAAATAATGGTTAACTACAGAAGCTATACCCTAGCAGGTGACATAACTGGCAATTTCTTAGGTTTCAGCATGAAAAAAACTTTAATTTAGCCAGAAAACTTTGTCTTATTTATTACTCATTCTAGACATAAATGAGTTAAATTGAGGCAGGTACAATGATATAATCAGGCCAGGTTATAATTTCTTTGTAGAAACATCTAAAAGGAAAAATCAAAAGGAAAAAATAATATTAGCAGTATGTCAGATCTTCCTTCCTTGGCCTCATGCTCCCGCACTCAGACAACAGAAGAGGCTTCAGCCCCAGGAAAGCCTAGACCTCAAGAGAGCTGTTGAAGACCATCAGCATCAGAAACTTCAGACACATGAATTATTTCCTTGCAGCATCTTGGAAAAAACTTTCAAGTGACTAACACCTATGATAGTTTCCCTCTCCCAAAGGGCGGGAAAGTTTACACGTTACAGAGGGTAAAATTCTCCAACTATGACATTCATGATGGAAGCAGGTTGGTATGATATGGTATGATCAGGCAGACTTGGAGCAGGGCTAATGAACTGCACGGACAACACCCTAAGGTCAGGCTCCGGTCAGTGATCTACTGCCAGCAGTTATACTCATATAAACAAGTGTAACCTCACTTGTGTCATTCCCACTCATTTTGGCTTGTCCATGGAGTTATATTGCATGGTTGAGTACAGAAACTGGTCCAGGAAAACCAGACATTTATTCCAAGAAACCTGTCTTCTTGCTTAGAAAAGCTGTAGATAAAAATCAAGATTCAAGGCCTAACGAAAAACATTCTGATGTACTGTGGAAATAGCCCTACAATGCTAATATTAATACTGTGCTAAACTGATTAGTGTTTATATCAGTGACTTGTCTATATATGGCACTTTACAATAATTTCTGTAATAACTAGAGAAAGATCATATATTCAAAACTATGTCCTGTTACGTAAGAGAAAGACCAGACTATATCCATGACAGATAACTAATTTCTTAAGATTTTTACCTGTGTGGCTCAGAGTAGAACTTGACTCATCAACATAATCAACTTGTATCAATCACTAATTACCTTGCATTAACCTTTCCAGTTAAGTTACATTCAAGTATATTTCCAGTGGTGACTGAACACTGCAAGGCACAGCTTTCCTTAGAGCTATTATGGCAACTATAATAAGCAGCTGAAATGGATTCCTCAAATCGAACCCCTGAAGTCTAAAAGACTTAAAGGTGATCTCTTCCACTAGACACATTCTTCTTTGTCAAAAGCAGGACTGCCAGAAGCTCAGCCCCAAAGGTTGCTTAAACTATCCTGCCCTTTTCTTCTGTGACCACAGCTTTTGCTTGCTGCTCTTAACTTTGCAGATAGGCACAGATAAGATGGTGCTTATCTTATAGGCAGGAGGTTTGGCAAGCTGCTTTTCAGCGTCCAAAACAAACAGTTCTCTGTGGATTGGTCAGCAGGACACTGTGGAGTATAAACCTAATATGGCCTCGCCCCGTGTCCCAGTATATCAAGGTTTAAGCTTCATTGACTCCTGTATAGCGACCTTAATCAAGATTTTTCATGCCTCAGAGAACAGCACAGCTGCTAAACTTTCTTTAATAAGTGTTTTATAGCTGGGGAAGCTGAACAGGAATTAGCTGAAAAGCGATGACTTACTTCTGGCCTTATTAAGCAGCAATTTATTATAACTCAAGCTATAACATTGTTTTGCTCTAACATGAAAGAGGAATGTTGGTTTAAGTGATTTAGCTGTCATTGATTCTGTTCCAGTCATTCCCCGCATCTTCTCTTGCAGTATGGGTTTGCTTCAAACTCAGGAAGCCAAATGCACTGTGATAAGTCTCAGGAGAAAGTCCTACATGTCTAATTTCCCATCAAGCAAAGCAGATGCAGTCACCTTTCAATTTCCCATCAAGTAAAGCAGATGCAGTCATTTTCCCAGGACTTACTGCCAATACAGTTCTTATAGAGCTCACATTGAGATTTCACAGCTTTTTTGTTTTAAATGAAATTAATTTCCTATTACCTTATTGAGCCCATGTTGGCAATGCTAACTGAATATTCTGTTAAAGGCGACACAGGTATAAGGCAGGTCATGGAAAGTGGGCACATTGGAATATCAGTGAAGAGGCACTGAAGATTCGTCAACAGAATATATTTCACCTTTGCAGACCAGTTTTATTGTAGTAGTTTATCAAAAATTCTCTTATTAAAGACAAAATACTTTTATTTTGAAGGGGCATGTGACAGGTCTTACTACAAAATTCTTAAAGGAATGGGCACATAGTAAGCATGACTCAGCATTTAGGTAACACTATGCACACACTCTGCAATATGTTGGGCTGTCCAACTAGCCTGTCTTCCCACATCCATTTCTATAGTATCATACAATGACTGGTTTTCAAAAAATGCTAGTTTTTTATTCTACCTAAAGCTTTCAGATATACATACCTAAATTTAACCAATGGTGCTATCGATAGCTGTACTTGCAATTCAGCAGTGGGCACACTTCTCAGACTCTGCAATGAACCATTGTCATGGGATGGCTCCATGGGCACTCTGCTCCTGAAAACACTACTATTATTACTATTGTTGTTAATAATTTAAATTCCTATGGTATAGAATTCAGGAGTAATACTCATGTAACAGGATGCCACTACACTAGACACTGTAGAAAGACAAGTTTCAGACTGAAAGATTCTGAATAAAAGTAAATATTTAATCCTAAGCACCTACAGAATATGATGGAAGGTTTGGGCTTTTTGAATGAGCTGAGCACCATCAACTTCTTTGATTACTTTATGCCTCCTTATCTTATCCCTACTCAATATAGAAAAAAAAAAGTTGTTTTGTTGTTTTTTGTTTGTTTTTCTTTTTCCTGGGGAAGAGCTTTGTGGGGAGATTCTTATTGTAAAAGAAGCTCCTTCTTTATAAGAGGTGGTATATAATAAGTAATCGTAGACTTCTCAAAGGTTATGAAGAAACAGAATGACAACCAAAACAGACATGAAAATAATCTTCAGTTTGAAGCTACAGCAATGAACCTGAAGGACAGACATTCATCTAAGAATACCCAAGGAAAATTGCACTTTCTGATAACAATTAATAATAATTTATAACTTCATCTTTTCTGATTTCAACCAATTCTTAGCCAGAGTTTTGGAGAACCAAGAAGCTCTATAGCTTCTCAGATACAGTACTGTGTCTGTACTGTCTTTGAGTGATGTGAAGCACAACTGCTCCAAATTGAAAGCTGTCAAGTGCTGTACCAGCCCTTGAAGAATCTAATGGGACTCCAGCTCCTGTCCTACCTGTCTCTGCAGATGTTGCATAGCATTTTTCTTATGATAGTCCAAGCAAATCACCTTTGTTATTCCTCCCATTAGCCAGGACAATGAGTAGCCCCTGCTGAGGTAGAACAGAAAAAGTAATTATTTTCCAGGACAGAACATCTCCACTCCATCAAGGGTGAGCCATGTGGTAAGGTTATGCAGAGGGGGCATACCCATATGTTAAATCTTGAGACAGCTATATAGAAACATCTGATTCCTGGTGGAGGAGGACTGCCAAGCATTTATCATGTTAGCTTAAAGTTGCTTGATGTTCTCACCATTTGTCCTTTGAGATTAGGACCCTATAGGAGGTACACTCCACAACAGCAGCAGTGCATTATCTCCTCTTTACCGTTCCCTTCCTCCTTTTCCTATGCAAAGACAGATTAGCAAACAAACTAAACAGATTATTTCCAGCTGGCACCCAGAACAAGGTGAAAAATCAAATAATTGTACAGCAAATATGTGCTTTGCAGACTCAATAGCCTGGAATAGTGGAACTATGAAGAGGAGTTAGAATGTGCTGAACATATATCATCTGCCTTTACATCTACATTCTGTCTCAATTCAGAAAGGCTGTCGCTCACCTCATCTCATCTCTACTGATCTTACAGGAGGAGAAGAGATCCCTTGAAATGCATGCAAGTGCAAGATGACATGCCATTCAGAAGAAACTCAACACCAGGACCTGGAAGCCAATCACATTTCCATTTCTCTAAAGCATTGTATCTCCTTATGTACCACAGCCAGTCTTACTATTTTTCTAGTAACTGGCTCAAAGCTTCCATTCAGGCCACAAAGTTAAAAATCTTACAAAATCTGCCTATAATGAAAATATATGGGTCTTTATCTTGCGAACTGCTCATTAAGACTATTCCCACTGTTAGCAGGATCTACTGTTGGTGAATACTGGGTCAAAAAGCAAATTCCCTTACATTCCTTTACCGTACTTAATGATTGCTGAGAGTCTGGAAGTAAAAGCAAAAAGTATTTTATTTTCTATTCAACATGAAATCACCTTGATTTATATTCCTGGAAAATTAATAAAGTGCCTCTGAGACAGACCATCTCTGCTGCCAGGCTTGCATAATGTATCTGCTTTATCTGCTGACCTGTGCAGAAACGTACTAGAGAATAATACTTCTGCTTTCAGTGCTGCATTTACTGTAAATCTGCATTCTTCCAGGAAAATTCTGACAGGCATATTTAGCATCTCAGATCTGACTTCAGCAGGGACACTTAGCTATTATTAGTTCCACTAATCTTTTGTTGAAAGAAGATCTATTAGTTGAATTTGATGCCAGGGCTGAAGACACAGATGCAAGATGCTGGAAAAGCAGGGAAAAGATTTCCTTCTCTTAAGATATAGATCCCTATAAACCATCCCTGCTTCTGAGCTCACAACAGAGGCAGCACCCAAGACACTCTTTCCATACCAGTGTTCCTCTTTCCATAAATCACAGTGCCATCACATGCAGGCAACAGCACTTACTGTCTCCTGTACAAAGCTTAATCGGGTGTTGTCAGATTTACCCAATTCTGATCAATATAAAGCACCCCAATAATCTTGTATTTTATTAAGTGCCACAAATATTCAATGAAATCTATCCCAAATTCTTGATTATTCTTGGTGACGATGGCACAGGCTTTACTGCCAGTCACAGACCGAATGGCATAGTTGATAGGACCCTTCATAAGGGTGCCAGGGAAGGAAAAAGTACGATATGCTATTTTCAGACTTTAAAACTTTAGGTAGAATTTCTTAGCAAACCATTCGTTTATTGCTCTGCTTTATCCTGTTTCCTTTTGATCCTACTTTTCTCTCCTGTGGAAGTCTATTCTGTCTTACCAAAAAGGAAGCATTGTCAAGAATGTCTACATCCATGCATTTCAGAAAGTAGATTTACATCCAAGGTGCTATTAACACAAATGTGGAAAGTCACCATGTTTCTAAGACGGCAGGATGGCTGGTAACTTAAAAACATAAAGGAGGATTAAAGACAAGCTCTGGGAGACTGGAGCTACAGTTTGAACTGAGAAAGCATCTCCCACCACCATCCTATCCACTCCTATATTACTGATAATTATTTTTAGATTCAGAGAAAATCCTTGTTTGGTGACTTAAAAAAATACTGAATAAGTTAATCAGCAGTCAGTAACAAGTCTTAGCTCTTAAAGCTGAAAATGTTAGTTATTTACTGCTCTGTCATGTAATGGCTTTATTGGTCAGTCCGAAACATTTTTGCTTCTATCATTTGTGTCACGCACCGAAATGCTAAACAGAGCCAAAATAAAAGAACAATTGGAATACAGTTAATGAGATCTTACTTTAATTACTACTACTCTTACTTTACTACAAAATTCTTGAAAAGTTGTCCTTCTACTTGCTCACCAATCTAGATGAATACATATGCACAATGACACAAGTTTAGTCTATGTTTGCATGTTTGCAGAGCAGTTCAATACTACATGATCTTTATCAGTGATATTACGAAATGTCTTTGTAGACTTGTCTGTGACATACTTCAGAAACTGCTGAAATAGGTTTCTGGTTGCCAACAGGCTTATCTTGTATCTTTTACCTCTGAATAACAGCAGGGAGTCTATTATCGGCATTTTTCACAGTTTGATTTTTTAAGTACCATTTTGGACAGAAAAGATATAAAGCGAATTCTTCTGTCTTTTTGACTCCTCTAAACTAACCACTTTCTCCTTGGAACTTATCTGAAAGCTTGAAATTAGAATAGTGTATATATTGGGAGAAAACACAAACTGTACAAAACTATACAAAAGGATCTGAGCATCCTTACTCTAACACGCTATTCAAAGAAATTGAAATGGAAACTCTTTTAATTCTTCCTCACCTATCTGCACTAATGCTACGCATGCATCAATATCAGCATATCATGCAACTTTGCTTCAGGTGCATCATCGTGAAGAACTGATCTCAGAGAAGGCTGCATACATAGCTTGCTCTTGCACCTTGACCAGGTCTGCACTGAGCAAGCAGCCAGCTGTGTGTCTGAGCACCACCTCACTGGACTTTACAGTGTTCCATGGATCCTTGGCATGTCAGAAAAGTTTCAGAACATGTGGTGATCTTTAATGAGCAAACACTGACAAAATATTTAACGTTTCCAATGCCTCATAAAACTTCAAATAATTTCACAAATTGCTTTCAATTTCTGTCAGCATTTTTCTGTATTTTCATCATCCTACAGCAAGGGAAAACCCTGTGATTCATGCTTCACTTGAATGAGAAACACTGCCATTAAGTGGAAGGTAACCTCCTTTCCTGGGAAGGTACCTATGATGTCGTTTTGAATGAAGAGTTTTCTAACAATTAAATAAACTTCTGAAAAAACCACAGTAAGTCCATACATGCCCCTGAATTTGAATGTTAGAGAAAGCCAAAACACAAAAATGGCTTTTTTTCATATTTCAGAAATATTAAATTGGATACAAACAATACAATTTATAATGTATATGTTTTCATTTCCAAGACTTCTGCAGATATTAGGGGCAAATGATCAATTGCACCAAATCAAAATACCAAATACTGGACCATTTAATCAGTTAATTGATTTTCAGAGGCGTGGGGCAGTTTGTAGCTCGCTTTGCCCAAATATAAGTTTCTTCTGTCTAAAGATGTAGTTCTGACTATCAGTTCATTACTCTGTAAACCAGAGAAAGAAGAAATAGAGACCAGCAGGAGAAGCAAACATCAAGGTTAACAGAAATGTTAAATGAGTGTTCTCCCAATGTCCTGTTCAAGAGCTAATAATTTCAGCAATAGCGGTGAAATAAATTCTAGATACTTTGTTCTTTAAGTGAAACGTTACCATTTCATTTTTCTAAAGATGTTTCAAACAGAAAGGAAAGAATAGTTGCCAAAAGTTCTTAATTCTGAAAGACCCCCTAGGGAGGATAAAAAACCTACACATCCAAGCTCTTGGCATTTGTTATTGTAACTCCTGTCAAGAAAGGAACAAACTGTTCAGCTACCTTGCATAAGTTTCCAATACAGAATGCACAAAAATTAATTCATGAAATAAATTTCTTGGCAACTGCTTTCTAGTTAAGTACCACTAGTTTATTTCTAGATCAGTGATCTTGTTTTGTAAGTAATTACATTTTAAACTTATACTTTTTCTCAATATTGTTTCTCAATGTCTCTTTTTTAATGGATCAGTACATAAATCCAGACTTTTTAGTTCTTCTGATATTAATTATTTTAGTTACTCTCAACTGAAAGTGCCTATATTCTAGAGTTTCATACCAGCTTTCACTGTGGCTGTCATTCAGATTCCTCTGAGCTTTTTGTTAACAGCTACAGCAAATCAAAACAGATTATCAGATTTTTCCTTCAGTCATGCAGAAGGGCAGTGGGTTTTCTTTTCGTTGTTGCCAGAGACATGTCTAAAAGCTGTCAATAGTCCTAACTGGGGCAATTTAGAGCTGAAACCCTGACAACACACTAGTCTGTATTCACATTGCAGCTCAAGAAACACAACACAGAGGAATAAAGCTGTGCAGGCCACAGCTGAACACATTTTAAGATTTTTTGGAACGAGTATTCTTCCTTGTGCTAAACTGCTGACAAGAAAACAAAATGTTAAGTAGAAAATACGTTGTCTCCTCATTTGTAACCAGAAACATTGGATAGAAAATACAAACACACTACCATATGCAAAAATACCCCGCGACTGCTCAAGGGTATTAAAACATCAGACAGGTCTGTAGAGCAAAACAGCCTTGGCATTGGTCCTGGCTGTTGTGGCTGAGGGACTGACCCCCCTTTGTGGCTTCTCATCTCCATTGGAGATCACTGCTCCTAAGCTCTATGTCAAACACTTAAAGAAACAAAGAACAAGTTTGTGAACTTCAAAGTTGTGTTGATTTCTGAATAAATATCTAACTAGAGAGAACAGAGGTGTATTTGTCTTATTTGACTAAAAAGTCAAACAGCTATCATGATCTCTAGTCATGAGTGGAGATAACTGAAATTTCTGGACACACAGGAAAACATGTAGAATACAAGATGTGACCTGAAATCTAATCTCGCTTCCACTGACATGCAGGGATGCCCACTGGCTTTAACAAGAGTAGGGTAGGCTCCTAAAAGTCTCTCTTTTAAAACATGAGTGCTCACCCTACATTTCACAGGCTGAATACAGCCCTATTACAATATTGTTTCAACAGCCCTTTGGAGCTTCAGTGACAAAACCAGGCAAGAAAGGGAGCTGTTACCCAGAAAAAAAAAAAAAAAAAAAAAAAAAATCATATAGCCCACTTCCTTTCTACTCCCTTTCAGTCCCAGGTAACGAAAAAAAAGTGGCCAAGTACAGTCAGCATGACATATGTTGATGAAGGGTGCCATTTGGAACATGTCACACTAATTAATGGTCTGACCATGCAGTAAGAAAAAGACAAAGAATATAGCTTTTCTAACCCCTAGAATAAGACAGGTCACCTGTCAAGATGTATAGGAATGGCTAGATTAGTTCAGAACAAGCTGCAAAGAAATACAGAAACATTTTATTCAAGCAAAGTCCCTAATAATCTTGCCACAATCCTGGCTGTCAGGAAACAGGGACAAAAATGTTGCTGAAGGCAGCCCCAGATGGTTTCTGCTTCCCAAAACTTGGTGCATCCTTCCAGAAACTACAGAATATATGGGTCTTAGACACAATTAATCTACAACAGCAAATACACAGAAGTTACCATTTCAAATGTGCTTTTTCATTAAACATTTGAACATTTCTTAGTACTAAGCACTATGGCAAGATCCAGTTTCTTCCTTTCAGCTTTCCAGTGCCATACGTGAGTAACATCAACCTCGTAATTATCCCTTATTATTTGGTTTTGACCCTTTTCATTATTACTTCTCTGTCTTTTTAGAAATTTCATTTTTAGATTACTGATCTCATGGAAAGCCTTGATCTTGCACTGTGTTCTCCTATCCCAAATTTTTCATTTAGTGCACCAGTTTTCTCCATAACAAAGATTTCAATCACGTTCCTGTTTGCTTTATTGCCAACCACTTTGACTAGCTGTAAGCGTAATGAACTCTGAACCTCAGAGGAAGAAACTGTAAATCTGTCAGGGTTAATAACGGTCTTACGGGCTGGTGATTTCCCTCCACGCTCTCTCAGAGGCAGTAGAGAAGTCCTGCAGCCCGACCTCCGCAGCCATACTGCCTGCCAGGGAGTAGGAGGGAAGGAGCATGGCTAAGGGAGCCAGGCACGCTCCTCTGTTTTCAGTAAACACTGCCTGGAAAATGGGCCTGCTTTATAGCACAGATTAGAGACTAAGATAGATAGCAGCTGGCTGTGATGGTGAAGCCCTCTGAGGGGAACTGCAGCGTTTGCTTAGAAAAGAATGTGCCAGGGAATCAGGCAGCAGTTGGTGCAGAGCGATGTAAAGCAACATTGGTGTGGTAGCTGAAGGTTGTAGTATGGGTAGAGAATTGAATTAATGACATGCTCTGCTACCATCACAGCTGTGCAGCTACTCAGTCACTGCACAAACCTTCCTTAATGCTTTCCTGCACAGCTGATCATGCATCTGAGCCTCATTTGTTGTAGTTTCAGCTCCCTCCCTAAAAATTATTTGTGAAGGCATACATGCTATAATAACTGCAGCTTGTCTACATGAGTCCAAATTAACACAGGCACGATTAGCGGTGTATTTGAAAGAATTTCCCAGCTGTTTGGTATTCCATGGTGCTGTGGCCACATTGCTATGAGTGTTGGGACTAGCTAGTTCAAAGAGCTGGAAAAGTCTGCATAAACTGCAGCACATAATACCTCCTGTCTCCACTGTGAAAACAGCCTGGCCCAAACCGATTTGTCTCCAATGAGCAATATGAAATACATTTCTAGGCAAAACACTGGAAAGGCGGTGCAGGTTTCAAGCTGCATTTCTACTGAAGAGACAACCCAGCCTAACTGGAAGTGTGAGTGCCAATGGCACTACAAGTACAGGACATGTGCTGCATGGCATGTCCTCGTGGTGGAGCATCATATCAAAGTACCTGAACAATTGCTGACTTAAACCTAGATTTATTTTGTGACTTTGTTCATTTAAGCTACATACTTTTTTAGTTCATCATTTGCAAAATTATTTTGTATTGTATAGGCATGAGAGAATATAGGTGTATATATATGTGTGTATATATATAGGTATATACAGGAGTGTGTGTATATATATATGAGAGGATATAGGTATACATATATATAATGTATGGGAACTGAGAGGATAAAATCAATTAATGATTCTGAGATATTCAACTGGAGTGGTGGTGCAATGGGCAATCTAGTTAGACAGCGATTAAAAAATGTATGAATCAGGGTCTTTTCCAGCAATTTCCAATTCATACCTTTTACTTACTTTAAACCTTATAAATGTTACAGTCTTTCAAACCCGAAAGTAACAAACGCTGTGATTCACACACTCCCTCTTCTCTTTCCTTACCTGATGTTTCTGGCTGATATACCATAAAATATCAAGATATCTAGAATGAAGTGCCTGTTTAATTCAGCCACAGATTCAGCATTCTCATTGTCCTTCTCAAGATGATTATTGAAAGCATTTCAGAGAATACTGGCATACAGTTTTGCTACCTTTTTTTCTTTTTTATTTCTTTCTTTTTTTTTTTTTTTTTTTTTTTTAACTTCTGGACCATTGTTATTCAAATAGCCCAGCACTCACATTTTCCCTGCATTTTAAAAATTCTGAGCAAATTTCTTGGTGCATCTGGCAAGGCTGGAAAAGCAAACATTTTAAATTTATTTTCTTTTTGTTTCATATTGCAATGCAGACACAATGCACTCTTTCCTCTAAGGTGTGTATGTATGGCACCCTTGCTTACACTTATCTCCAGGAATAATGTTTTGAAAGCAATAGAATCAGTCTGAATTTAAATTCCTGTACAGCATGAACCCCAAACACGGTCTGGCTCAAAGAAGGAGTGACAAAGGCATTTCAACTTACTTCTGTTTGTTTCTGACATTCCTATAACAAGAAATTCATTTCATATGTAGAGTGAGATACAACATACTAGTCAGTCAAGGCATCCAAAAATGAAACTTAGGTCAGGGATCTCTTAGCTGGGACACTGGTAATTGGATTGCACCTTTCAATAGCCACACAATTCTTTATAGCCTGTGACTTCTGTATCCCTGTGAGCCAAGGCACTACCTATCCACTGTGATATTTCAATAATATACTAACAATTACCATCTTTTAATGTCATATGCAGAAAGTATCTTACATGAGGTTGATGCTTGGAAGAAAGTTGTTTGCCCAGGTGAGAAAGGAAGTAAACTTAAACAATAAACAACCCACCTTAAAAAAACAAAGCCCATGATGTTTTCAGTGAGCAGCGGAAGTGCAACCATAGCGTAGTTCTCATTCTGTGGAATTAATCATTACATACACAAATAACTGCTTTTGGTTTGGGGGATTATGGCTACACTTCTCTAAGGGCATTATTACCTATCATAGAATCATAAAATCATTTAGACTGGAAAAGACCCTTAAGATCATTGAGTCCAAACGTTAACCTAACACTACCAAGTCCACCACAAAACCATGTCCCTAAAAGATGTGTAGACATGACGCTTAAGTCTATCTTATAACTGCTGAATAAGGCTGTGTTTTCACTAAGGAAATTAAGATTTCTGAATGGAATCTGCTACATTTAATCATTCAGGTATCCACTGAGTTTATACATTGCAGTTAAACATTGATTATGTTTTGTGCAGGAAAGAAATGTGAATGTGAATATTCTTTTGCTTGGTTTCAGAATGAAGTTTTGGAAAGCATGCAAAACTAGCTGAGCAAATAACATTGCTCTCTATGGAGCAGAAAAACTAATAATTTCCAGGATACTTAGGCACATCTGGGTATACAGAGCCACGAAGGATTATGACTTTCTTCTTTTTGAATTCATAAAGACTTGACATTTCACTGCCAAGAAAGGCCTGTTCATAGATTACTTTTAAAGGAAATAGCCTTGAGGTTACCCTAATCCTGCCAGGGAGCTTCAGTACAGTAAGTCTCAGATTCACACCACTTGATAGGAGAGCAGCTAAGACAACTGGTTCAGAAGGTGGATTCAGTGGAAGACAGAGTCTCCAGTGAACTCACAGGACAAGTCCTCAGCTACTTGAAACAGAAAGCAGCTTCAGTGCTTTACCTGCAAATATGATCCTTCTTCCCCAAGTTAAGACACTGTATGTTTGTGAAAGAGGTAGATGTAAAAGCCAATTTCCACCAGCATTTTACTACTTCTTACTGCTGTTTTTCCCAGAAAGCTTTTTATCATTTCTTACATGAAATGCTGGATTTAATCCATATCTCTGAGGTGCCTCATTTTCATTAATGCCCATAGTTAACTGAAATATTAAATACATAAAGTGCAAGTCTCTTATTATTTAAAGCCTAAATTAAAATAATTACCATAATTAAGACAACTGCTTTTTTCAGTTTGTTACGTCTCAGTTTTTCCTGAAGGTAGGGGCCTTTGTTATTTGCTGGCCAGTTTTTAGAATTATTGATATTACTAGTATTAAAGTTCATCAAGACATGCACATCACCACTTACCTTAATATTACTGATTTCTCTACTGATTGTCTAGGTGACCAGTTTTGTGGCTCATTAGAAAGACCAAGTGTTAATTAAAACAACTTATCTTCAATACAGTAATCAAAAAAGGATGAAATACAAAGGGTTGTACTGACAACATTAAAGAAAATTAAAGATATCTTTAAGACAGATTGAAGATGGCAATGGTCAAAGCCATGAAGTCACAGATCAAATCTCATCATGTTTGCAATTTGGAATTTACTTACACCACAAAAAAGAGGAAGAAAAGAGCACACATAGACATTTTTAAGCTAGCCAAGTGGGATACTGTTAAGAGATTTGCAGCACAAGCCTTCTCACTGACTGTATTCAAACCCACCTTAACATCTAGCATGGCCTTGCCTTCATGGCAGTAGGCATGGAGAAACCTTGACCAAGTCTATTTCTAGGCTTCTGAGATAAACATAATTCATTCAAAGCATGAAGTTCTGATGGCTTGCCCTCCAAAGCAGAATAACTATGAAGACACATTGCACATCACTAGTGGAGCTGCAGCACAATGCCTCTACACTTACAGCCACTCCTTCGTCTTACTCTCAAGTAATCAGCTACCTGGAATACCCTTGCAGCTATCAGTACACAATCTGACAGCTTTTATCCTTCAGAAGAAATAGAATCCGGTTAATCTCTTTTTGTTAGTTGATAACTCTATCACAGTGTGTACTCATAAAAGTACTGTTATTTCATTTAAATATCATGCCTTAGTTAGGGTAGCAGCAATATAAACTTTACTGAATGTTTTATTGTTACATAGCATTCCTTGCAATAAAGGTGTCTCAGTCACTCTTTACTCTCCTGGAAAGGATTTGTTCTTGTAAGATCTGTCCAGCAATAACCATACCTCAGTATGCCATTTTCCTTAATATAAGAAAGTCCTTTTTATGTTCCATCACAGGTTTTCTTCTTCACAAAATGCCTGAGGAACTGCTCAGAGGCCAGGCAAATGCAATACCTTGCAGTGCAAAAAGGGAGGGGGTGGGGGTGGGGGTGGGTAGGTGGTAGCAAGGACAAAGAAAAAAAATATTTAAATATAAGTGTTTCATTGAAGATGTTAAATTATTTTATCATCCAAAGTACAGCATAAACACTAACAGCTCCTTGTCGTCACACCTCGGCTCTCCCTTCCAGGAAGCCCATAAGAAAGCAACTAATTTCTTAAGATTCCTCTAACTCTTGCCTTTCCTGGTAAGAACAGCAGTACAAAGGAACGTACTAAAGTGACGAGGATAGATTTGCTGCATTGCCACTGTCCCTATGCACTTCCACGACTTTCAGGTTTGCTGATAACAAATATACACTTCTTGTTAACAACTCATTGTGCTTGCCACGGCTAAACCTTTTGAGTCTTTGGCAAACCGAAAAAAGCCTGAGTCCTGGGAATGAGATGCTTAGAGAAGACCAATTCAGGCATGAAAATTAGCATTTAGACTTTCAAAAAATTTCATCACTATGCAAAAATTCAAGGCCTTTATTTGGTGCATTTTGCTGCAAGCTGAATACTCAGACTCCACTACCACTGGCTGCCCATTGTCACAGTGGCTGCCCACTGTCAAATTTGTCCTTACAAATTAGTTCTTATCAGAAGTTGGACCACAAGCAGAAAGTTCAAGTGGGGTCTTTGGGATCTGCATCTCTGGTTTCCATTTTTAGGAGTAGAAACCATTACAATATTCTATCCTTATTTTCTTTTCCTGTTTGGTGAGTTTGCGGTATGCCAGGAATGCTAGCTGTTCATTTAATACCATTCATTACTGTTTATAGACTATATTCCTTTCCCTTACCACGTTACTACTAAAACTCACTGGCAAGCTACTATTAGTGCAGAGCAGAACCTTTCCATGACAAATGGTGCTATCTACGGAAATGTTGTTTTTCTGCTACAAATGATCAATTGTGGCAGCCATTTTACTGGTCCACCTCAAATTATGGTCCAGAGACTGCTCGTTTAGGGAACTGAAAGCATTTTATTAAGTAATACCAAGATCAGCAACTGTCCTGACTGTTCTCCAAGGCAATTTTCTTGTCTTAACTTCTGGAGTAGTCAAAACCCTATCACCTTCTCTGGAAGGTCAAAAATGTGCATCTTTAATAAAACTCACTATAGATGCAAAGCTGAATTTCACAAACTTTATCATAAATTACCTTTTAAGGTTTCTTTTACTCAGGCAGAAAATTATTTGATTGGTCTTCTTCCACTGTAAACAACCAAAACACCAGCTTTCATGATTCCACCACTTATATCAACAGGGTCTACTCAGCAAGAGCTGTTCAAACATTTGTTAAATCACTTCACAGCAAATAACAACACGGTGCAGCATGCCTGTTCCTCAATTCAGCTTAACCATAGCAATATTTAATGTGCACTAAAAACCATATGCTGCATATATAAGCATTCACAAAAAAATATTTTATCTTAATCAACAACATCCTGCAAGTCTCAATAGATACTGGAAAGTTCCATAGGTAAGTAGTTCTAAAAGGCTGTGAGACATTAATAGATTCAATCACCCTGAAACTTAATTCCTAAGAATGTGCACACAACCTGACTTTACACTTTGGTGCCCAAAGGCTGGGCCTGATTCTATACCTGTCATTTTATTTTGAATATATGGTAGCAGAACACACTATCCTTTAAAAATACTAGGATCCTGTTAAGACACTCAGCAAACAGTGAAAGGAATGCCCAGCTCTAACATATTGCTGTAAGAAAACAAACACGCAAAGTGACTTGCTTAAAGAAAATCATCTATGAAGTCAGGGAGAAAAATTCAAATTTTCTGACTTTTCTGTTAATGTCCAAGCCCCTGGACCCTTCTGGCTTCTCAAATGTGTCTGGATCTCCTAGAATTTCATAGTACTGCACCCTTGAAGTTTAAACAAGCACATTTGGAAATTCTGCCTTAATTACTGAACTCTGAATAAGGAAATGTTTCTTTCCCTGCGTCTCTGCCTTTCCTACAGGGAGCTTAGCAAGAACTTTATTAATTAAGAAAAGAGATCATAATCTTAATTTGCTGATGCCAATTTCTATGCTCCTGCTCCAGGACTCCAGAGCCGTACTATATATACCTCCTGGAATTTGCCAGGAGTGACATAATCAGCAGCCAACCCCACTCAAAGCTGAGACTGCAAACACACATTGTTCCTTCTGGACACAGCTTTCAGATGTGCTGCTGCTTGGCAAAATGTTAGGAACCATGTTATAATTTTACATGCAAGTGAAAGCTGAAGGATCCACACAGCCTCTTTTCTTGCAAAGCTGTGTTCAGTCTCATTGCTAAAGACCTAATGGAGCCTGTGACCAATATGAAGAAAAAGTATAGATGCCTTCACCTAGCAGCACAGGACTACAGCTCCTTTCTCAGGGCTATTTTGACTACCCACTTGGTGTCTTTGGAGAGTCCATCCCTACTTGTTTACCCTCTTTGGAGAATTCTATCTTCTCCTTATACACTCACTATCAAATGACAGAAATTTCCAACTCTTTCCACCTTTCTGTTTTCCTTTTTTCAGAAAAGCACAACGCACTCTATTCATAAATTTTAACACTGCAACAAATACCATATACAAGGGTGCATTTACTATTTACATCAAATGTATTTGTTTTCATCAGTGGCACGCTTTCAGCTAGTATGGCTTAGAACCATCAAACTGCACTGTCAGGCAGTAATAAAATAATAAGCACCACCTCTAAAACAAGAACCAAATTCCCATAATTCACCTAAGCTCCCTCCTCTTAAAATATCTTCAACTGGCACAGAATCGGCAGTCAGTTGTTTTATTTCAGTATTATGCATAGTGACATAAACCATGTCATGTTAGTATTGGTGCAGACATGATAATGTGTGTGTTATGTTCTACACGTTCTCACATGATGTTAAAAAGATACACAAACCAGAAGTATCAATAAAATATAAGTAATGTTATGATTTTCTTTTTTATAAAGCATTTGCAAAAAAGTATACGTCTTTCGTGACAACTTTTTCTCCAGTATAGTGTTCTGAATCATAGGACCCATCTTACTTTTTTTGGATATCCCACTGAACACAGGAAGGTTCCTCTTTTAAGTGAAATAGCTCCACAGAGCAAGGGCGGGAGGAACAAGCCCCTTGAGGCATCATAAAAATGTACGAAAATTAATATATAACAATTTAAAAAAGCAATACCCTGGAGTATTTTAAACGCTGACTTGGACAATACAATACCACATATCTATTAATAAAGGTTGACAAGATCAGGCTATAATAAAGGAGATTCTACAGCTTGTCCTCCTTCAAAAAACCCACACAGAATGAAAAGCTGGAAAATTAGGCCTCACCGGACTGCAAGATTACCCAGGAATTCCTTGCAAAACTACATAGAAAGCCAACTTTAGTCTGATAAGGCTGATCCCCACTCCAAGCAGTTTGAATAACAAGCTTCATTATGAACTTCTAGGTCTTATGCTACTTAGGCATCAGGCGAGCATTGCAAAGTGATTGGAGGAATATCCCCTTTGGTCAGAATAAAGATTTAGGATTAAGTTTTAAACTTTGGTGTTAAATCTCAGGGAAATGTTAAATGATGTATAATGACCACTCCTGCAACTAGTGAGGCCCTATGAAAAATTTTACTGATTCTAGTGGGTTTAGGACGCAATCATCAAGCTGTCTGTTTCAGTGCTAAATTCAGATATTAACAGTCTAGGGAAAAAAGGTTAAGATCTTCAAGTAACAGAATGTGTTGAATCCTAACACACTATTAATGCACCAGTCCAAGAGCAAAAGTTACATGTTAGACAAGAGTTTTCAGCAGCTTAGTCATGATTTTGAATTCCAGTGAAGGAAAAACAGTTCAAGTGCTACTGGACACACGGATGATAGCAAATCATATTCACACGAAAGTTACTTTCTCAACATTTAATAGCTCTTTAATCTTGTGATTGGTAAGTCTTCCTCTCAAAATCTACAAGAAAAGTAGATGACAAGAAAAGCATCCAGAACAGACTTGACTCAGGGAAGATAAGGAAGCCCAGGAACCCAGCCTAGCTGTTAACGTAAACTTGGATTCAGTTTGGCTTCCACAGCTTTAAACAGAATCTATAAACTAACAAAAACCCTCTAATCAAAAGGAGCTCATGACGATGTGTTTTATATCAGAATTCACTTGTATGCTTTCTCTCTGTCTTGCTTCACCACACCCATCTTGATTGTCAAAGTGCTGATGTCACGGAACCTCAGATTTTTTATGCCTTTCTCATGTAAAAGATGACTTCTGTAAATTCTGAGGTTGGATCACGTTTAAAGATAACCAGCAAAAGTCTAAAGGAAAGCATCAACCCTACTAAGCCAAGCATCATTCTCACAGATAATCTGTACTGTGTTTATAGGCATGATATTGGAAAGTTCTTAGCAAAGCTCACTGGCACTTTCAGGGGAAAAGCAGCTGTACTCCTCCTGCATCCCACAACCACATTTAGTGAGCCAAATGCCACAGGAGTTGCTTTATACCTGTGCTGGCTTTTCATGTCATAATGTTCTATCCTTGAGCTGAAGAATTCAGGACTTTGTTCAGCACTCTGTGGATAGTATCATTACTGCCTTAACTCGCACAAAACATTACTGCTTTTGCAGAAGTTTTCTGATGAAAGCACAATATTCCTAAAGGCTAGGCTCCTCAAAATAGATAGCACAACTACTGCATACAAAACCAGAACTCGTACATAAGACAGTGCAACAGGGGGGTTAACAGCCTTTGAAACACACTCATGCCCTGAGAGATGGAGTAGACAAGGAAGTAGAATTACTGGGTTAATTAGAATCTTTCAGGAAGCAGATGTGCTAAACTCGGAGCTCTGTTCAAAGCAAAACAATACAAAATCCCTCAGAGAAATAGGGGCTGTGAAGAGGTTAGCGGAAAGTCAGTGTGTCAGCAAAGGGAAGCTTTCCCAAGCAGGCCTGTGGGAATAACTTGCTGAGAGTCTGAATGTGTTGAGCTTGTTTTGTGCTCTGAAACAGGAGATATTCAGGTAAGAGTAAGTGAGCATTTTATACTGCTTTGAAAGAGGGCTATGCCAATCACATAATTGCTCCTTTGTTTTGCTGAGCTAATGCTTTACAAACAGTCACTCGCCAGCACTCATCGGTCTAGTCTAACAGTTATTAAGAACTGAAGAAGGGAGCGCTTTGTTTTTTGGTTTGGTGCACCCCCTACATGTAGTGGTTCTACCAAGGAGTGGTAAGAATCCCTTCTCTTGAGTACTCTAGAATACCTGCTTATGGGAATGGAGTCTGATATCATTTAATTGGCATTAAGAGATGTCTGATATCTCTTAATCTTTTAATTGGCATGTTTCTTAAACTAGCAGTGAATTTATGAATTTATTGTGTTCAGAACTCTATCTTGAATCTAAAAGCATGTTTCAAATTTTGTCCACAAAACATTAGGCTATTTCAATAGGTTATGTACTGGTTTATTCTTCAGTTAAAGTCCAAGTAAAGGATTTTAAAGGTACTCTGTTTTCACCAGTTGCTATGGGTTTTAAATGCTTAATGTATCTAAAATCCCAACTGGGCAAATTAGTTACAGCCTTATTTCAGAAAATGAAGAATGCAGCCATAGCACAGGACTGGCTTGATTTATGCATATAAAGGAGCAGGATTTATTTGGTTATAAGGATAAAGGAATAGTCCTTTTATAGAAATAATTGGATTTGTACCTGTAGTTAATGTTCCTATACAGATGCTAATTAACCTGTTGTGGAGTTTTAATATTTTTTTAATTTCATTGCTTTTGTAACTGCAAATATTTAAGGAAATAGGGGAGATTAAGTTGGCAGCAGGAGGGCAGATTACTTATTAGATTTAAATGCATAGATGGGGACACATTAACAAGCCAAACAAGGCTGTAAACACATAGGTTCAACTTGCTGCTCTATTTTTCCTTTTTAAATTTTCTGTTTGTGCTGCTTTCCATAATAGAAAGTCACAGTATTTTTTGAGTATTAAATTAATTTTAAAATTCTGTTTCTAAGACTGGGTTCCAACATGAACATATGAGACTTCCAATGCAAATGTTACAAACAGCACTGGAGGGGAAAAAATGTAACTGTGGAATGGGTATTTTTAAGCGTTCAGGCTGTTACCTCTCACTGGAATTCACTGTGGGTAAATTCTTTTGAACCATCTTAAAATTATACATCATGGACTATAGTAATTACCTATTAAAATAAAAAAAAGAGTAGACATGACCCCTTTTAAGACCACAGTGCCATCTGTGACCACCTACAGTTTGTTATAGAGCTATTTATTCAGTTCACAGTGTTTATTTTGAGTGTATACATAGCATAAGAACTAGATCTCCAGCGTGATAGAAGTTTTTTTTCTGAGGACTAAGGGAACATGATACTGGAAGCTCTCTATGAACTGTCTAAAAAGGTTTTCTGAAGGGATTATGAAAGCTTGGGCGGGGGGGGCAGGGGCGCAGGGGGAAGCTAAACAGACAAATGCGTTAAATGCAGTTTGGATGCCAGCAAAGGCCAATTCTATACCACCTTTTATATTTCAAGATCTCTATCTATTTAGAAACTTTATTTCTCAACCTCTAGTTTGCATGTCCTTGACAATCTTCATTCAAACCATATGCAAATACTAAATGTGTTACTGTTAGGGGTAACATGAGATGATTTCTTATTCATTTAATCAGATTAATCTGTTAATTCCAGAAGACTGTAGCTTTGAATTATATCTATATTTGCATTACCAGTAACTGGGAGTCAGCAAAGCATGTAGTTAGTTCAGCTTTATGGAGGGCTATTAGAGGGGGTTTAGTATTTTGCATATTGAATGTAGACTCCTTTAGGATCTTTAAGGAGACATGACTTTCTACTCTTCCCTTGCCACTTACGGCCACTATTAGAGGCAGAATACTGAGACAGATGGACCACCAGTCTGAGTCAGTGTATCTTATTACACATTACACATGTATTTCATGTATAAAGAGCATAATAAGGTATTTAGTCTGTATCAGCAGGTCTCTGCTTCACACAGAATATCTTTCATTCTCTAAAAGAAGACTGGAGTCATACAAGTATTGTTAAGTAGTTAATTGAAAGTATGAGATGAATCATTGTTGCCTCTCCAAGCACAGCACTTTTATGTTGGCTTAGAAGTATCTTCTACTTGTTTGATAAACTCACAAAACCATGAAGTAGCTCTAGCCAAGATAATCCCATAAAAGTACTCTCAGATCAGCTTGGAGAGTGTGTACAAGGAGTTGCACAGCTGTAACAAAGCGCAGAGTAATGCTGGTTGCAGCATATCCACAACCTGAGAAGATGGGCTACACCCCTGAATGCGCCACTGAATTTCCATAAACATTCATTGTGTTCTTTCAATTAACAATATATTTTAAAGTTGAAAACCATGAACATGTATGCTTGGAACATTCAATTTGGGAAACTGGGACAGTGTGTTCATCTCCTGTGGCTCCTTTTTCTCTATATTCCTCCTTAATAAGGCCTCAGCGTTTCACAGCCACTGAAGAATTCAAAGAATGCCATTAACCAAGATACCACCCTGATAATTAAAACTAAATACTTATTCTGAAAGAATTCCATAGCAAATCTCAAGTCTTACACACAGAAACTTCTTTTAAAGCCACAATATTAAAGCCTTCTGTTTTGCAGGTGATGTCTCAGCCTTTCTTTTGCCACTGCATTCTTTTCCAATAATTACTCCATCACAGCCATGAGACTGGAGGCTCCTGTATTATTATTCTTTCATAACTTATAAACACCAGTTTTCAAGTTTTGGTCTCAAGAGTTTGTTCTCTGTTTGCTGGATTGCTTTTAGAGTGTGACTATACCTGTCTTTATCACAGGGGAGAGAAAAGGAGAAGGGAAGAAAGGATTAAAGGGAGCAGGGGATGAAATAAATTGCTGAAACTTAGTTCACTTGGGGCAAGAAAATACGTGTTAATGGCTGAAAAAGAGGAAAAAACATCAAGAGTATCCCCCAAACACTTCACCTTCTTGAAATTTACATATTTTCTATGATTTTCTGTTTCTCTGAACAGACAGATGAAAACTGCAGCTCAGATTTGTTTTCTGTCAGTTGTCATACATAAAGACTGAACTGGAAGCCTGCCTAATGACCCAGGACTGGCAGGAAGACTAAAAAGTCTTTTGGCTACCAACAGTGAAAATGTTGCTGCATTTGCCCTGAGAAACAAATGTGGGCACAACATCTACATGTAAATATTTCAGGAATCTTGTCACCTCGCTTCAAAAATCTCAGCCATGCCTCATTGTTACTATTAGGAGGGAAAACTTACTATATGTCATAAATCCCCATTCCCTTGAATACAGGACAATCAAACAGCTCAGAAGTCGAGCACAGCCTGCTCAGAAGCAGCTGCTTTTCTCACAGTCTACTGTCCCTTCCATCACAGACAGATGTAGCTGTAAGCAGTAAAATTCAAGGCAACCCCTCAAGGAACTTTCTTGCATTGAGTTTTGCCATGTACCTCTGTGCTTTTGGACAGCAGTGTCTTATTATCTCCATAATCGTTCTTTAAAATATTATTTAATGACTCTTGCTCTTACACCTAAAGGAAGAGAGCTCACCACCCAGAGCAGCTGTAACTCACTTTGTATTTGAAAAAACCTACTTCACAGCAGCTGTGAACATGCATAGCCTGCTCTGCCTGTATTCAGCATTATAGCAGCTGCATTACATCCCCAGTCTCTGAACTCAAGGAGGTTGGCAGAAGAGGTAGGTATGACTTCACATACGTAAAACATTTTCATGTCACTTCCAAATATGTGTGCGCATTCCACTTTGCTTCATATCCCCACCCAAATGAGATTAAATCACTATTACAGTTGTTGATCTCTATTTACATGAAACAAATGTATCCTATGTTACTGTTTTGATGCATGTACCACTGCTTTTTTGCACAATACACAAATTTTATGCCTATCTGAATATAAAGGGTCACCGTAGAGAAAAATAAATGTATAAATACAGCCACATTTGAATTCATCAGTTCTGTGAATTGCCACAGAAGTTCCAGTTCTCAAGGGCTTCTCCAAGTTTGTTTAGGTTTAAGACTTTAGAGAAGGAAAAGTGTGTGTGAAATAACTAATCCTGGAACTCAGGAACTGCATCTCATTTCAAAAATGTCTGAAATGTTCTCATTTAACAGTTTCTGAAATGAAATATAGCAGACTTCCAGGCCAGCATCATCTTGTCCTAATTTAAAATGCAAATTTTTACAAAAACTTAATGGAATTTAAGTTTTTTGTTTGGTTGGTTGGTTGTTGTTTGTTTTTTTTTTTTTTTAATTCAGAGATTCATCCTTCCAGAGTCTCAGAGAGTGACCCTGGCAACAAAAAAGGAGGCTGAAGTACTTCATTCATGTTAGATACCATATCTCAGGGCAGTTTATGACACAGATGAACAGACTGGTAGTTGCTGCACATCATCACGATAGAAAATGTGTTGCAGTGCTGCCATTATACAGACACTGGTATGATCCACCCTATACAACAAATCGGTTTACACTGTGGTAACATAGCATTTCAAAATATGCCAGTTTGGTTTCTTGCATCAAAATGAAAAATGTCTACTGTACTGTACTAAACTTTATGCTTTTCTAGTAAGTATATTAAGATCTAATCACATATTGGAGATAATGTGCATGCTAGCAATTAATGTTGGAGCAGGCACACTACACAAGAGAAGGAAACACAGCTTAAGATTCTTTTTCCCCATATAATGAAATACAAGACTTACTCTTCCAATCTTACCCTCACCACAGTGCTGTAGGTGACACTGCTGTAAAATAAGAGGAATTGTGGGTGTTTTCATGTGAATATTTCTGTTCAGGGTTTTGGTTTTTTTTTTCAGGTCACCAAACATTCTTTACTAACATCTACAGTGTTTCAGAGTCCTTAAGTGCAGCCAGATTACCAAGTTTTCAAAATGTCTGGCTTGTGCAAACGGAGAGCACTGACATCCCATACAACAAGGGTTCCATTATTTCTGCTTTCTCAGCTTTAAGAGCTGTCTCTGCGGCCTATGAAGCCGGTTGATAACGGCAAGGTTTTCAATCTAAATTCAAACCAGGAGCTCCAAAAAGCAGAGATATGCAGTTGCTGCACTTTTGTTTAAGACGAACGGAACGGTAGTAGCTGCCCCTGAAAAGCACTGCTCAGTTCCACTTAAACCCCATTAAAGCGCAGGTTTTGCTCACACTTGCTCAATGAAAGTGAACAGTGAACGATTCAAATGTTTCATTAATTTTGTAGGAACAGCAGAATGTTGAAAGGGTACAAGGCTATCACCTGAGGTGCGGTGGCAGGTGCAGGGCGGCCGCCCGGCCGAGGCTGGCGTTCGCCCCAGTCCCCAATGGCGGTGTGAGGGGCAGGCGCCCGCTGCCAGCGTCCCCTCCTGTGAGGAAACAATGGCAGCACCAGCGCCCAGACGCAGCTGAGGGATATTCAGAACAATCTGCCCAGTGTCGTGCCACCCATCGCGCTGCCAGCGGCACAAATATCTTTTCCTTTTCCCCTCGCCACCTTGCGCTGTTCCCCCTCGAGCCAGAACTGCCACGTTAAGTAACCACGCTGCTGCCTGGGGCATGCTATGCCAAAGGTGGGTGTGGAGGTGGAGGTTCCAGGGCCGCTACGAGGCTCCCGCAAGGCCTGGTGCGATGGCGGCCCGGCGCTGTAGCTCAGCCCCAGCAGCCAGGCCCGGCAGTCACGGCCCTGCCC
>JAVJGI010000064.1:47849272-47888353 GCA_035590275.1 Ibycter americanus
AGCAAATCAAAATCACCCCCTGCAAAAAAAAAAACAACAACAAACCCAAACAAAAAGCAACCCACAAGATACCAGATCTTGCCGACTGCCCTCGGCCCCCCGAAATCCTGAAGTTTGTTTGAGACCTTCAGAGCTGTTGCTGTGAGTTCCCTCTGCTGAAGGAGTTAACAGAACGGCGAAGCAAAAAAATCAGAATGTATCTTTTTGATAAGAGTAACAAAAAAATTTTAAAAAAGTTGGTTATTACGTACATCGCCAGTCCTGGTGTAAGTAGAGCTGGTTTTGTTGCAGTACTAAAGTAAAGGTCATGGTAAACTTCTAATGACTAGAGTTGAACCTCAAGGTATTTGGTTTAATGGATTGGTTATGAATCTTCCCTGCTGTTACAGTTTTGTATTTACATTTCCTACCTCTACAAAAGTGTGTTCCACAAAGGAAGAAGAGAAAACAAAAACAGGAGATACAGTGAAACCTTTATTGAAAGCCCTGTCAAATACCCACAGTAAACAAAAACACTGTGGAAGGCTGTGTTCTCGGTTTGCTGTGTTTGTTTTTTGGTTGGTTTTTTTTTTTTAAGTTCTGGAGTCTTTCAGTAAGTTACTGTTTGTAATAGCAAAGTTACTTGCAAGATACTTTGTGTACTGGGAGCTAAACCCGTCCCTTTAAAGGGAGTGAAAGGACACTTGCTTTATGTTACTACTTCTGTTAATTGTAATTGTGAATTCTGACATTCGTAGTAAAGGTTATAGTCCCTGAAACTCAGTCTGAAACTTGCTGTTTGTAAAGCAAATATTGTCAGTGGTGTTGGTTCATGGTAGGTGAAGTGAATATGTTCTTTGACTTAAACTGTACTGCTGTGAATCAGGCTGTAACAAACTGCAGGCTGCTTTCTCACAGAAATATGGAGCTTGTAAAATACTTGTTAATATTCTTGATTACAATTTAATTGTATTTTAAAATTCTTTCACTAGGTTCATTCCAGCCAACGAATGAAATGATGCTCAAGTTCTATAGTTTTTATAAGCAAGCAACGCAAGGACCCTGTAACATTGCACGACCTGGATTTTGGGATCCGATTGGTAGATACAAATGGTAACCTTCCATGAGGTGTTGTTTTGGGGTTTTTTCTTATACTTGGAGTGGAGATGTTCAGGAGTGGCACTTGGAGAAAGAGCGTAGTGAGCTTATTTCTCTCTGAAAACAAGAAAATTCACAACCTTTGATGCTTGAATTTGTTTTCAGTCATGTTCAACTTGCTAGCTGAGATAATTTATAACTTGTCAGAGTTGCAGGTGAAAACGTTCCCTTGGGTTCTGTGGGTGGGCAGGTTTTTCTTGTGCGAGCACCATCATGGTACCTCTGCAGTGTTTATCCCATGTTGTAGAATGAAATTGTAGGTGCTCTGCAGAATGAGTGACGTGGATGAGTGTCTGGAATTCTTCCTTGTCAAGTTTTCATATGCGGTGTGAGCCTGAAGTAAGTAAGTGCTCACTGACAGCCACAGATACAGCTTCCAAGCTCTTGGTGAGAGGGCTGGTTTATGGGTCTTTCTGGTTTGTCTGCTCTGTGGCAGGGCTTCCCACTGTCTGTATTTTCCTTGTGCTGGGAAAACTTCTGATTCACCATGTTGCAAAGATGTGTTTGAAAAGCCATGTGAATGCTTTCCTTATCATATCTTCATAATTTGTCCTGAAGAACAAGTATTATTGCTGTCTTCATGGTCATGGTGGTCTTGGGCTCTGTGAAATGTTTCCTTTGATCTCCCCACTGCCTCCCTTCTTCCTTCCTCCCCAGTCTCCCTAAGTTGAGGTGAAGGAGGTATCTTTGCAGGGGACTAGGGCAGTAAGCACCCACCCACCTGGCTGGTTGTAGCTGAAATGTGAGCCACCAACCTTGGGGTTTTGCTGTAAGTGGGACAGATGCTCTGGCAGGAGGAAGGGACGCTGTCAAATCAAGTGCAAGATTGAGTAAGGAAATGTTTTATTCCAGCCTGTGTTCTGACAGATTCCTTGTACAGTACTGATAGATTTGATTGGAGTTTTCTGTCTAGCAGAGTTGGAGAGGGGGAGATTATTTTTTTTTTATAGGTCATAAGTAGCTGCTATGGTAACTGGGTGTGATAGTTTAACTATTCACCTACTAGACTGTCTTCCCCTAATTGCTCAACTTGAAAAGGATAGATTTTTCTTGTAGCATGTTCGAACTTCCTGAGAACTGTTTAAGTGCTGGCTGAGGTGTCTGTGCCTGCTCTTTTTCTGTAGCAGAGCGTCTTTGAAAAAAATCAACTTAATGAAAAGGAAAATGTGTGTGTCTCGTATCTGGGCTTGTTAACAACTTACTGGGTACAAAATCATAGCTGATCAATGAGGAACTCTTCAGTCCATGAGCTATTCAGTTTGTTGCTTCTTTCTTGATGTGCCACTGTGTGATTATCCTGGCCAATTATATATTTGGACTTGGGGAAAAAAAGTTATGAATTGTTGTTGCATTTTATTTGTATTGGAGAAACTCTGGACGTTACGTAACTGACCTACTTAAGGCCAGGCTAAAAAAATCCAGTAGGCCCTGAAGATACTGAAGATGTATGCATCTTCCTTTCCTAGGGATGCTTGGAGTGCCTTGGGAGACATGTCCAAAGAAGAAGCCATGATAGCCTACGTTGAAGAAATGAAAAAGGTAAGCTTAATGAGTAGAAGGGATCTTCTAGAACAAATGTTCTAGAAATAAATTGGGGAACATGAGGATGTTCTTGCTGACTGCAATTGTCAAAGCTCCAAATGAGTTTTTCCCTATGTGAACTGTTACATTTCAGTACTATGCTGTTTGACCTGTGGGGAGAAGATGATAATGTAGTTTGTTCCAAAGCTATAGCATTTGCATTGTTTTCAGAGAAACGTGAGAGCTCTGGCTGATATGAAGCTTAAGTGACAGAGCTAAAGAAAAGTGAAGTATTGAAATCATGGTAAAGGGGGCAGTGGGGAAAACAGTGGAACTGTACAACAAAAAGCTGTTTTACTGCAAACTGCCTCAGTTCTCACAGTCGAGAGAGGTAAGTGATCCTTATCTTGGAAAGGAATAAAAACCAACCCTCCAGAAGGACTTCAGGAGCAAGAGTCTCACTCATGTCTCCAGTCATGAGAGTATAATCAAATATGTAAACTTAACCATCTTTGAGTTTTCAAGAACTCAGCAACCTGAATTACCTGTACTTGCCATGAAAATATTCCTTGTATGTTATAGTTGCAGTCAGCTAGAACTGAGTAATTTGGTTTGTCTTTTTTGGAATACATGTGTAACTTGTAAATAGTCATAGTTACTATATTAAGCAGGAATTGCAGCATTAACTAAAGTAAACATTCAGAATTAAAGTTTGTTTTTTAATAACTAACTATTTTTCACTGCAGTCTTTTTCACTTAAGCTCTTCTAGGTGGCCTTTCCAGTTTAAAGATTATTTACTGTCAATTTGGTAAAAGTATGACTGTAATCTATTATAATGAGGTTAGTGTTAAGGAGAGAAAATGTAAGTTCTACTCCGAATACACTGGCTTTTCTTCTAGGGCACTGTCTTGACACTAAACTCTTAACGTGTTTCATGATTGATACAACAAACTTTTACTAGGCAAGGAGCTGGAGTCTGACTACTGTCGTCTTTTCTGTCTGTAATTTTGGTAATTTAGCTCCTGCTGGTGTTGCTGTAGGTGCTTTAAAATGAAAAATAAACAACTCCAGAAAACACAGAAGGCCAAATATTATTCATTTGGTCAAAAATCCCACAACATTTTAATAATTCCTTTTGAATGCATGCCATAAGACTTAGTGCTTCATTTCAAATCTTGGATTCACAATGTGTTAATACCTCAGTACAGTACCTTTTTTTTTTTTTTTTTTCAGTGCAGTCATGGGTTTGGTCAGGGTGCTATAACTAAGTGAAACTGAAATGTTTGTTATTAAAAAAAAAAAAAAAAAAAAAGCCCTAGAATTAGAGATCTGCCCACTTGTGATACAGGGAAATGCAGGTATGTCTTAGGGGCACAATAGTTTGACAAGTTAGGTGATGGCATTATCAGCATTAAAATAACCGGGTTCCCAGATGACAAGGAAAAAAAGATATCCTTCCACGTTCTTTGAACTTCTTGCATTCTTAGCATTCTTTCCATAAATCATTTAATAGCTGCCCTATTCATAGGAAAATGTATTGCTGAAGCTGAACAGTGGGGAGGTTTTTTCCCTCCACTCTCATTGGAGGGTAGCATAATAAATTAAGCCTGATTTGCATGCAAGTTTGCATACACAAAATTCTTGTCATGAACTAACAAACAGTAAGCTGCTCATGTCAGAACACATTGTTCAAAAAACAGCATAAAATAGCTACTGAGCTGTAAGGCACACCAGTATTATCTTACTGCTCAATGTTACTGAAACTGCCACAACTCTACACCTCCACAAAGGCAACAAAAAGAAATAAACTTAGCAGCATTGTACCTCTCCTTGTGGTGCAGTCCAAATAACCTCCATTGTTTTGTGGGACAGCCTGACAAGAGGGAAATTTTGAGTCCTAGATGAACCTGCATGCAGAACACCGAAGTATAAAAAGCTTTTCCGGATGACACAGATGTTACCCCTCTTTTTCAATGTGCTGCCTGGAAATACGTATCAGTTCATGTATTGGGCAATGCAGAATTAGCTACTATCTGTGTAATGTTGCCATGAGACTTTTGGCATTACAATGTTGAGCAGATTGCTGCTGTAATTAGTGGCTTTGCAGGAGTAAAAGCATGTTACTAATCCAGCTAGACATGCTGATATCATAGGTCACTTAGACACAGTTTCAAACATGGAGAAAAACTCTCCTGATGTGGCATGTAGTTATGTCAGAGCTTCTGACACCTCTTCATGGAAAGTATCAGCATGCCAAGGTTTAGCTCTGTTTACCTCTCGGAACTACACATGCAGAGTTTGATGCTAACACCTGCGTAGTGCCTGCTTATCTTAATTGTGTTCTGGAATCTGTCAGAGGAACAGAAGCAAGGGGAACTAGTTACTGTAACTCATTACTAGTAACTACAATGCAGCAGGAGAGATTTTTGGCTGTTCGGGGCGGTTACCTAACCAAAGCATGCCTAACATTTGAAGAATATTGCTGGCAGTCTCTGTCATGTAGTGAAAGCACATTTTGAAAAATTGATAAAGATATTAAGTACAGAAAGCTCCTGTCATCCTAGGGTTAGGGTGCTTCCTTCAGACTGCCTCTGAAACATTTAACAGAAATGAAGGACTACCTCCAACATTAGGAAACTGTGCAGCGGAGAGATTTCTATTTGTTTTAGCAACTATTTATTTCCATTTAAAATTCACGGAGCTTACACTGCATAAGCTATTAATTTTCCTATGAGCAAAATGCATGCAAACAGAATTTCCTAGTCTCCTGATTCGGTGATTGTATCAACTGAGGTAGCTGATTTTGCGCTGCCTCCTATACTTTCCCTTGTGACTTTTGATTCTGGCTGTTGTGTGAACGTGCTGCTCTGCTAACTGCAGGCCCAATCTGTTTCAGTCTCCTACAGCAATCCTACATGCCCACAAAAATATTTAAGTCATGCACGTTCCCCACTTCACCTGCCACTGAACTACAGTTGCACCTGGTAGGGAATGGATGTTTAACAGGTGAAAGCAATGCCGTGTTACGTTTTAAGGACATGATGTTAATAGGCATAGCTCCTAAACTCAAATTTGGAAACCCATTCAGGGAGCTAGAATACTGTTAGGTAAATTAAGATATGGCAAGGGCAGTATAGGCAATTCAGTTGTATGGATCACAAGCTTTTAACTGGGACCAAAATGATTAGGAGCTCACTTATGTAGTATTCCAGTAGTTTAGGATTGCATCACTATCTGCCCACACTCATCTTTTTGACTCAGAGAAGAATATATACCTATAATACCTTATTTTCCATGGTTGTCAAAGAGATGTGATTCCCTGAGATTACAAGTAACATGGCTACATCTGTTCTAGCAGAAATGTTACAATTGCAGCATAGAAAGCACTCATTTCCTAAGCACCACCTGAGAGCCTATATACTACCAACTGCTTTGCTACTTTGAATTAAGAGCAGCAAGTTAGCAACTGTCATCCATCCTGTGCTAAACCTGAGACTAAAACTCAACAGGAAGAGAATGAGAATGTTTAGAGGGACAGATAGGAGATGAATACAAGTAATTCCAGAAAGCAATGTAAGAATCGTGGCATGAACCAAAAAGATGCTGGTGTAATTTAGCATGTCCCCAACAATTTATTTTTTTTTCTGGCACGTTTATGTTTACTCGTGCTAATCTTAAAAACTGACTCAGGCTGATGCTATTCAGCTGTTCTGTTGATTTTTCCAGTGATGATAATAGGTTAAAAAAATTGGGTTTATGAAGTTAAAAAAGGGATAAAAGATCAGATCAAATCTGGCTTGATTTTTGTGCTACTAATCTAAATCAAAGCAGTGAGATGGCCTGCTTGATTCATGGGCATGCTAAGAATATGAAACGCCTAACATCAACTGGAGACATAAAATTGTAGACTAAAAAGCTGGTGCCTGTAAAATTGCTGGAGCAAAAACAGAAAAAGGAAGATTAAAAGAAGTTGAAAAAAGATCTTAATAATGTAAAACAGGATTATGGATATGCTCTGATGCACACACCCACACCCTACAAGTGCTTTAGAGACCTGTAAAGATTCTTCAGCTCTGCATTCATTTAGTTTCTGCTACTACAAATAGAAAATTAAGTATGTGATTTCCATGTACCATTTTCAACACTAGATTTTAGTAAGGACTTAGAAGGCAACAGGTTCAATTTTTGCTCATCTGATGGTCATTTCCAACAAAAGACAGCGTTTATCTCTCTGAGCAGAGAAAAATTTCAGGGAGTGGGGAAGCATTTTAGAAGTGGTATAGAAAAATACCATTGTAAAAGAAAAATCAGAAAGAACAATCCATCAGATAATCACTGCCTCAGGCCCCAGTCCAGCAAACTACTGTGTGCCTGCAGAGGCCTTCGGAAGCTAAAGAGCATTAAGAGGGGTTCTGATGCCCACACGGTGGTGGTGTGCTTTGCCAAGGTGAGATGCAGCAGTCAGTCAGTGTTGGCTCAAACAGGCAAGGAGCTGAGCTCTCCAGTTTCAGTCTAGAGGGGAGCTGAGGTTCTTGGTACTTTGCAAGACCACTCCATGAGAGAAGATTTTATCAGGAATCATTGTCAAAGGAACAACTAATAGTTGGGGCTTTTTTTTACCAATTAAATAGGAAATGAGTAGCATACAGGTTAGAAATAAGGACTAGCTACTTACAGAGTTGGCTTGACTTGCCGCCTTGCTTCTTAAAGAGCAATGGATATCATATGCTGCAGAAGGCTAAAACCATAGTTTGCCACAAAGAGATTTGGAGATGAATACTTTTAGAATTTAAAAAGAATCCAAACCAAGCTGAGGTAAAGCATAATTTGTATTGCAATGTAGCCAACACAAGACTTCCAAAGATTGGTTTTAGAGAAGTATTCTGAAAATTAATTTGCACAGGATATCAGCAGGCAGTATATTGTGCAAGTCCACTCAGGAAGGGTTGTTTGAATAGATGGAAGTCCTTACCACCTTATAGCTAGATCTGCAACATAAATAAGAAAAACTTAAGCATCTTTCTGTCCAGGTACTGACAGCCCTGCAGGTTTCTAGCACGTGACAAATACCAGCTGAGATGTACTTAACAGCAATACCTCCAGGACTACAGCAATAAAGATTCTTGCAGTTGTCAGCACTTAAAGGAGAGAAAGCTAGAAGTTACAAGAAGCTTACAGCATGCTCTTGGTTCATACTTTACAGATCTTGAGGTGTGGGTACTTTGGCAAAAAATCATATAGATCTGGGTCAGCTGTGTCCAAGATCCATTGGAAACAGTTCTAAGGATTGCTGTAAAGTGCCATAAAAGGGCAGTGTTATGAACTGGCAAACCTACTGGGAAGAAGCTCATTATTTTCCTCACCTGGGCATGTTTTCACATGAAGTAACAAAGAAACTATTGACACTACTAAACAGTGAAGAATTTCATAATGTATCCCGTCATGAGAGAAAGGTTAGTGCTTTGTAATTCAGAATGTATCTGGCAAAGTCCCCATTGCTATTTACTGGAGAAGTAAATACTGGCAGGACTGGAATGAGATTTTCCTTTACAAATACCTGCACCACATCTCTTGGTGTCATCTGTGAACAAGGAGTAACATTTAAGCTCTCATCAGGTTATCAACTGGAAGGTCAGGCATTCTAGACTCTTACAAATCTTTAAGCGTGTGGTCTAGTTTCACTCTTCTTCCACTTTGTAAGAATATTACAGTCCTAGGTTTTTGCTTTATAAGACAGGTATGAATGAAACCTAAGGTATTTGCAAACTCTTTTCATTATATTTTGCACAGTGTCCTGTTTCTTTTTCTAATATTTTTTCATACATGATCAAAGAATTCAGAAAATCACAGTACATTTCAAAAACTAGGTAAGCAATAATCAGGCACTTATATCTCTAATTGTTTACTGAGCATTCAAAGAGTGTTCATCACTGCATGAAGATGCTGCATCATTTTAGATTTTTTTGGTGTGTGATTTAAAAGTCTCCTGTTGTTTACAGAAAGCAACCATGGTTTGCAATAGCCACACCAAATTTTCCTCTCGCTTACAAAATGGTTTCACAGGGCAGTGTGGGCTGGCTGTCACTTGCCACTGATGAAATGGGGAAGGTGCTGTCCCCCAGCCCTGCAGTGTGTCACAAAGTATGATGCATCTGCACACTGAAGTCTCTCATCATAATCACCCCAAAACTGATTCAACACAAACTATTTAGCTTAATGCTAGCAAGTCTTAGTAGCATTTTTCTTGAGTCTGGTTCACTCTGACTGAATCAAAGGAAGAAATGATTACTTAAGCATTTGTGCAGGTAGAGCTATCAGGATGCAAAAGGCACTAATCACCTACAGGAAGGGGTGACGAGTGCTGGAAAAGCCATATGCAGCCAGAGCAGTGAAGCAGCAGCTTCAAAGTGAATATTAAACCCTGCATTCATAATCTAGGCAAAGCATTACCATTATTAAAGTATATACCAGCATAGAATGATCATTGACTACTTTGCCTAATCCAGTAAAAATGCTCCATAACAAGCTTGGCTCTTAAAATGAAGCACAGAGTAATTGCCATGAAGATTAATTACATTTCCTGCATATTGACTGTAATAAAAGATTTAGCAGATCTTACTGCTAACAGCTCTCATACCCTCATCATTAGTGCAAACTTTGCATCTAATGTTGCTCCTCTGTGCTCTTCTCCTAGGCTGTCTGCAATTATCTGATCAACAAACTGGTTTGGATTAGGCAGGTGAGCAAGTCTAAAATTTATGTTAACTTTTTGTGGCTTCATTTTGCTTAAATCTAGTGGGGTTTTTCTTTTGTGGGGAGGGAGTTTTACATACATATTGTAGATTACAAAACATTTTGTTCACAGTGTAACATGTTTAGCAAAATTTCTTGAGTTGTAGATGGGGATCTACCTGGATTGCTGGAGCACAGAGGACCCTGAAAGCTCCATGTTCTCAGCTAAAGCGGCACCTTGTATTGCAGGACTCCAGGGTTTGCAGCTGATCCCATGAATAGGTGGAACAACCCTGAGGCTGTGCCAGATCCCTGGCTGCCCAGATCTCTGCTGTGAAACCCCAAATTGCTAACATGATTTGGGTTTCAACACCCTCCCTAGTACCAGAGCCAGGGCTGAAGAGTCACAGGGCTGCAGACCCAGGACATGGAACCAGGAAACTGTGGTATAAGAACCCAAGGAAGCTGTTTCTACTGAGGTCAATGACAGTGAAGCTGCCCCAGGGATTCTGCAGCAGTATACCTCAGCCATATGTAAGATCTCAATACTCATTTATCATTAGTCCAGACTCACTAACTGCCAATGAAGGCTTCTAATATTTGCAATTTTCCTATGTCAAAAGGAAAACAAGTAATAACCTATTCTGACCACTTCAGGGCTGGATGTGTGTGTGGTAAGATGGGAACAGCCTTTAAGAATTAACTCGACACTTAAACCAGGAAGAAGTGATTGCAGAGCCATGGAACACAGTGGTCCACAGTGGTATGTGAAGGTAGCTACATCTTAACACAAAACTCACTCTAAGAATGAAATAATCAACCAGAAGTCTTTACAGACAAAACTACTTGCATTTCTTCCAGCCCAAATTCTCTTTTCAAGCAGCATCAGTCAGTAAATCAGACTATATGCCTCTAAAGAGCAGCAATGTTTTAGGTATATTTTAATTACAAGTCCTAGTTTAACAGATTCTTTAACAGCGTACTTAAAATCAAACAGAAAAGCCAACACAACACACATAGCCCCCCAAACCAGATGCTTTTCCCTCCAAAAGTCATATGTTTACATATTGGTAAAATACACTAATAGGAGCATTACCTTTGACAGAGCAGTGCTGCTACTCATCTAGTGATGGTAGTTATGTTTCCCTGCAGGTGCTAGACTGATGAGCTCCAGGAACATATGATGATCTCCAGTAACAGCTGGTTACCAAAACCAATTCTTTCTGAAAAACACAAACATACAGATGAAGATGAGTGTTCCTAATCTGTTTTGTTACAAAATAGTTCTCTTTTGAGGAGGAATAGGATTACGTTGTAAGCAATCCACTCCTCCTTGAATGGCAGTATCATCAACTGAGCTGATGTGTCAAGCCAGCTGAATGGTGGCAGGGGAGCTAGTGAACCTCTGTGGTCAGGGCACCCACTAGAAAACATACCTTCGTCTGTGAAGAACTGGCATTTTGGCAGCACTTCCTCATCATGCATAAGCCAAAAGTGGTATTTGGTTGACAGTATCTGGGAAGCAATGAGGCACAAACTCTTGTCCTTTTGCATACCTGTATGGATTTCCTTTTATTATTTAGGACCAGGAACTAGGAAAGTCAAACAAAATGGTGAGTGACAAAGAAGATGCCTTTTACTGTCTGCTTGTTTAGCAACATCATCATTCTTAGCATAATTTGCACCTTATTTTTCCCCACACTTTGTAAGTCCGTAATGGAACATTTTCCGTTTCAGCTCTAAAGAAATCAATTTCCTCTCAGTTTGTGAACCATATACTCCACAGGAACTGTATTTCTGGGCAATTTGTTGTTATTCCTGGACAATCTGCTGAATGCAAGACATAACAGCACCGACTGAATGCGTTTCTCAGTTGTTACACAAGCAAGTTCCTCTATAACAAATGCTGCCAGCTGCTGAGTTGCAGGGCATATAATGGCCCACCTATTGTGCTGAGATTCTTGGAAGGGCTGTAAAATTCTGAGGGCAGGATTACAGCTCAGGCCTGAGCACGTGCCTGACTTCAGAGAAACTTACAGTCATGGCAGAAGGACACTACCAGAAGGTCGTTTTATTTTTTTCTTAAGCAACAATGTTAGCAATGTTGGTCAGTTCTAACTCCCAAGTGAGAACTTACAGTGGGTACAAAACTGTGACTAGCCAGGGCAGCCTTGACAGTGAGAAAGCTTAAACATAAAAAATAAAATAATAAATAAGAATGCAAAAAAGATTGCAGTCATATTGGCCAATTGGCTTGTGAAAATGTAGTCTGGTTTCTGAAATTTTAAATGATTGGCACCACTTAGCTCCAGCAGGGAAACTCTAAGGGTGATTTTTATTTAGTGATAGTATTTTGCATAATAACAGCCAATTATATTCCTCAGGCATGCAAATTTTGATTGCCTAGACATACGCTATCTCAGTCTCTGACCTTCTGTGACTATAATACTGCTCTTCCCTCAGGCAAAGGGTTCAAGTCATACTACTGAGACTTTTAAAGACATAAGTAGTATAGTACACACACAGGTACACACTCTTCTATACAAATGCTTTATTAAAAATGCTTCCGGGGTGGCCCTTAACAAAACTGTACCAATGTGGAGTTAAAAATAAATTGAGACAAAATGGTATCTATTACAATGCATTATTGTTTTCTATCATTCAAAAGTCTGGTCAGTGCCCAGATGTGAACAGTTGAACTTGCTGTCTGTGTATGCTGCAGGCTATCCAGTTTGAGAAACTACTCTACATAAATGTGGAACTTGATTCAAGTCTTGGTTTGAAAAAACTTCATATATATTTTAAAATTTTATTTGTGGCTACAGTAGAATGTAGGAAAAATAAGCATTATTTTTAATATTTACAGAAGGGCAAAAGCACAGACTTTTACAAAGTAAAAAACAATACAGTACAGGGACTTTTTACAGTGTCTGCAATTGATACTTTGAAAGATCCAGCCTTTGGAATTGAAACTCAGAGACAGTTAAACTTTCTACATCCCCTTTCTTCTTCCCTCTCCCCGCCTCAATATTAAAATTCTTTACTCAGTAGAAATGATTCATGTAGAATGTTAAGATAGAACAAATGTGTTTTCTTCTCAGAAAACACATTATCATATATATATTCAGGAGAGATCCTCTTTTCTTTATGTGAACAGATTTACATTTAAGGCAAAAAAAAAATAAAAAATTGACCCTGTAATTAGAATTGAAAACATTAAGATCCAGCTGCACCATCCGAAGACAATTCCATTACATTTTGTTATGCTTTCCTTCAGTTTCAAAATGACTGCAGTGTCCATAATGATGCTAGCTTGCTTCACAGCCATATTGCCCATGGGATTGAAAGGGGATGAAAATTTAGGCAATGTATGCTCTAGTATGAGAGAAAACCAAAGACAGCACTCACCATTCAAGTGCTGGTTGTTACTCACTATACAGTAGTTTTTATTATAGATTCTTCAGTGTGTCAGAATAGCTTTGGCCAAATAAGATCTTGCTACACAGCCTACATCAGCAAGAGAGGATATTTAAAGATATAACCACATTTCTATTAGCACTTTAAAAAGCATAGAAATATTGGTACCATGCCATAAAAAGCTTCATGCCTAAGGCAAACAGTAAATTCTTAAGGATGTCTGTAGATGACCATGGCTGGCAGTAATACAGGCATGGTTGCTCAGAACTCTTCATTACTCTTGCTGTTATGATCCCTGATTTTTTATGTAGAGCTGCCAAATGTGGAGTGTTTGTGATTTGAATAAGGATAATGGGTAACAAATTTGTGGCTGTCAGAAGGTAGGATGCAGTGTGGGTCCCAGAGACAACAGGCTAATGCTAATCATCTGACCACAGATAATTTCCTCCCATAAACAGCTATACTTTAGTGTCTTAGAATCCTTCATTTAAACCTCTGTTCCTTCCCTGGAATACAGGGTGGTGTTTGTGCTGATACTGCTGTAAAAATGGGTGTTAAACTGGTTGAGCACAGAGTTGCTGTGGCCAAAGTGGCTAGAGGGCATAGAATTGGACCACTCTCCCACACCGTGACTGGGGATATTAGAGGGTGGAGAGTAGGAATTAAAGCCTACCATATTCTGTCCCATTTTGTCAATGGGTTCAGAGTTGAGTCCCAAAGGCACTGAGCGGTTCCCTGCGTTAGAGCCATTAACATACGCAGTCATACTGGAGAGGAAGTTGCTGAGGCATGGGCTACTGGAAGAGGGAGGTGGAGATCCTTTGTCAGGTGAACTGTCAGTCCCAGGTGATGAGTTTTCCAAGATATCCTGATGCTCTACGGCTTTGGGGCTGCCACTCAGGGCACTATCCTCTGATTTCTCAGATGCAAGAGTGGCAGCACTAGCCCCAATGTCAGACTTCCTTTTCCTCTTCCTGCGAAAGTTTCCATTGTCAAACATCTTTTCACAGTTTGGGTCCAGAGTCCAGTAGTTCCCTTTTCCTGTCAAAGGGGACAAAAGCACATTTTTAGTTTAAAAATATGCACAGAGACAGAGAAAAGCAGTCATCTAGGGCTTTACAACATTTCTGTCATTTCACAGAAACAGAACAATTGCATGAGCAAAAACCATGTATTTTTTAATCACACAAAGCAAAAGTCTGTGGAATTCAGAAAAAAGTGTAAGGGTTTGGGCTGTATCCTTTAGCTCTGACTCTTCACACAGGTAAAACAACAAGTTGAGCTGCTGGGGGGGCTTTTTGTTCTGTTTTGTTTTCTTGGTGAGAGAAAGAGGTTTTCAGTACATAACCGGTCCTCTGAATGTGCACATTCAGTGGGGTAGGATAAAACCAGATTTTTGGCCTTCTGTGGCAGCAGAATTGAATGGCTTTTAAATGTTCCCAATGGTTCTTAACAGCTATTGCTAGAAAACAATAAATAAAGGAACAATCTGACAGCATATCAGCCAAGAGGTTGGGAACAGCAGAGGTGTGATTCCATGCAAAATGCTATTTGAAACAAACAAAAGCTGCCTGCTCTCCTCTTCAGAGAGGAGACTCCCTACAGCTACCGGATTTCTTTGGCAAATCTGAGTTTGCCTTATATCCTTTCCATTAATTCCCAGTTAAGTTTGATGTAAGCCATATGCATTATACCAAATGAGTTTTGAATGTGACTTGCTCAGTTAGCCTGCTCCTGTGCTTGCTGAGCCTCATGCTCAGAACATTGATCAGGTCTCAGGGAGACCCAGAGCAGTAAAGAACCTCCTTCCCTGCTGAGATTTACTGGCAACACTGATTCGGACCTCAGTTATGCATAGTTGCCTTCTGGTTCAGACCTATGAAAACAGAAGAACTACTACATGTCTGTCCTTATCTAGGCTTATCTTATGTCTCTTTACAATGTATCAGGCAATTTTTAAATTAATCAGCTTTAACTGGGGGGAGGGGAAGAGCAGTAGAGAGCTATACCTGGATCATCTTCATCCCGGGGCACCTTCTTGAAGCAGTCGTTGAGAGACAGGTTGTGCCGTATGGAGTTCTGCCAGCCAGCTTTGCTTTTGTTATAAAATGGGAAGTTGTCAGCCACATACTGGTAGATCTGACTGAGAGTCAGCCTCTTCTCAGGTGCTCCATGGATAGCCATGGCAATCAGTGCAGAGTAAGAGTAAGGCGGTCTAACCAACTTCATAAGTTCTTCTTGGGATGGGAGAGGAAGCCAGCCAAGGTCAGTTCCTCCCAAGCCATGCATGTTAGGCAAGAGCTGCCTTTGCATCCCATAAGACTGAGGAATGAAGGGACTGGCATTGGATCCTGGGAGATATGGTGGTGGCGTAATGGAAGGTCCATTTAGCCAGAGGTAAGGATTGGGAGTGGTGTTGTAATCCGTCGTCTCAAAGGTGCTCGGTCGCTGCGGACTAGGGATGTTCTGTGGATGGAAAAAGTTCTCATAGTAGATACTCATCTCTGGAGGTTCTTGACCAATATTCGGAAACTGTGGGCTGCAGCGTGGTGGAGAGTGCGTTTGTGGATCGAAGGAGCTCATGCTCTAACACAGGCAGCTGATAAGTTATGACACACCTGTGCTAGTGCTCCTTTCCCCAGACAGGTGCATCACCTGTGCCCTTCCCTACCTACTTATGCACCTGTAAATGTTTCAGCTTGTGCTGCAGGCTCCACCCCAGAGCCCTGAGTGGCTGCAGATGAGGACGATACCCTTCTCGGAATGCTGGCAGTCCCAGCCAGTCATTGATGTCACATCAACAAAACGTGAAAGTTACAACTGTTTATCTTCTTAAATGAATGAAGGAATTTTCCACTAATGTGGTGCACATAAAGCCTAAGGTGCCTTGAAGTTAAAACTCCTCGTCAGAGATCCTTCCCTTTCTACCTTTCACAAAGAAGCTTTAGCATTTAGTATTTCTCTTTAAAGAAAAGCCATTTTGTGCTGCTGCTAGTAACACCTCAGAATGCAAAAGCCGTTGGCACTTATCAATGAAACAGTAGGCATACATATATACACACACACTCAAAAAAAAAAAAAAAAAGAAAAAAAGAAAAGGTCAGACCTCCTTTTCTTTGTGTAATTTTAATTGCAGAGTTGTTTGTACTTCCCCCTAGGCAATCACAGTACTACAGGCAAATTCTGTAGCTGGTTACTCACGTGAGTAATCTTACTGATATAAATGGAATTACTCCCTAAAGTAAGGATTAATCTTGTGAGAAAAAAAATTTCAAGCTTAATCATCAAACCTTTCTTTAGAGCTTAAATTGATGAACTGCGATGGGAAATCATTACTTGCTGCTTCCTCTTTGCTGCAGGATTAGTACAAAGAGTTCTTAAAACCTCTTAAGCAGAATTTACGAACAGGACAGAGGCAGTGTTCAGCACAGGTCTTTTCAGCTAAGTTCCAATAACTTCATTTTTATCTATACTGGCAGAAGTTGATTCCTTAAAATCAAGTAACAAGGAAAAAGCTCTAGCCCTTTTATGACTTGGAAGAACACTTGCTGCCTTGCATGGCACTCTGTACTTTTGAAGGAGGAAAAAGCAGAGCTGCAATCTCACCAACACCTGTCTCAGAATGAGAGCTCTTCACTGTATGAAAGGCTGCACTGTGGTTAAAAAGCACAGTTGTGGTTCCCTTCAGAAGTGATAGTTGCGTATTTTTTTTGTGTTTAAGGCCCATATATTTGGAACTTCACTCAGCCTTAATAACCCATGCAATTAAAGAAAGTCCTGGTATGACAAGGCCTTTAAGATGTCTCTAGTCCTATAATTTCTGCAGTAACACGAGTTTTGGCCTGTAGATTTGAATTCCTGGCTGCACCAAAGACTTTTTTGCTTTGCCACGCATTCATCAATTCACTTAATCTTTTGTGCTGCAGCACCAGCAAGATTTCCCTCTCCCTAAGCATCAATGACTGACCAATGTCATGTTCATACTGCTGTTGCTTTGAAAGGTATGGAAAAAAATTTCACTGGAAATACAACTGAAATATTGAGTACAGAGTGACAAAGCTAGCCAATTTGCCAGCACAGAAAAGTGTCTTTACAGCTGTTATTGAAAAACTATGATGATTAATAAGCATGCTTTCACTGCACATAAAATCATTTGTACTGCAACTATGGACAAACAAGTTGCTATTTTAATTTGAATGACAGAGTTTAGAGTTTGTAAATGCTAACTAGCCTTAGCATTTACATATTAAACAGACAAAAGTTAAGTGGAAAATAGTGGGGCTGGCTTATTTGCAAAGCGACAACCTCTGTGAAAAGGTGACTTGGACAAAAAAAAACCCCAAACAAATAATGAATCATTTTTCAGGAATTAATAATGCAGGTACCTCCCTCCTTAAGAAAGCTATCTGAAATTATTTTTTTTCTGCATAAGAATCTGAGTTACAAAAATGCAAAAAGCTGTTTGAGCAACATTGCCTACAGCTTCCTACTGAACTAACATTTAGATGTATTTTTAAATTATATCTGTAGTCCTGCAAATAATAATGTTGCAAATACTGCTAGTAAAAAACCCCATTATTTATAGAAGAGTCAACAGAACAAAACATTTAAGGAATGCTCAAATGAGTAAAAACACTTTTACAATGAACTAAGACCCAGAATATAGCGTGAAAAGTAAATATAATTTTTGATCCCCTCAACAAATTACATTTTTTGCCAAAATTCCCCTTAAAAACAACAAAGACTTGCAAATTTATTACTGCTCAGGGTTTGTTTATTCCAAGAAGTAAAAATTCAACTAACTGCATCATGGACTTTGATGAGTAGCATCTAAATACTTATTCCCTGAGGTGCTGTGCATGCATAGTCACAGTTAAAATACACTGAAGTGGGTGCTGAGTGAATACATGCTTTGAAAATATGCCAGGCTTTACAAAGGAAAAAAAATATTACTTCTGCAACCGGAAACTGATGAAAGTTGTAAAACTTCCTCTGCAAATTAAACTTTATGAAGTTTTGGTGTAGTGCATTTTAGCAAGGTCAACCCCTGGCTGTGCTCTGCAGCTGCCTGGGAATGCATGTTACTACTGGACCCACCTTGATGTGGCACCTGAGCAAAGCACCACACAGAACTACGTAAAGCAAGGACCGAAGTGAAGAATGGCAAGCAATGCTTTTAGAGCAATGGAGCACAAAGACAATGGTAGGCTTCTGCATACGGAGCATTGGAGTATAAGCAACGCGAGTAAAATTGCTACAGTTTTTCAAGTACTATGGGCACACCTTACTGCTTGAGAATCACTGCAATATGTGTCCCTGCAGAGCGCTTCTGGTGCGGATGCTCATAAGCAGGCAACAGGCAGCAAGGAAAGAATAAACTTTGCTCCAGCTGTGATTGCTGAGCAGTCAGAACTGGTCAGCACAGGAGTTAATTGAGTCTAGCCAGGAATACTGCCCCGGGGTCCTCACCACTGAGACTCCTGTTCTTGGCAGGGCTGGAAGGAGAAGGTAGCAATCCCAGAAGTGGAGAAAGGAGAAGGGAAAATGGGAAGGCTTCCACATAAAGAGACTGGGAAAGCTGATATGCTGACCAAGCTATGCTAACAGACTATGTTTAGGGCTGAAAAACTCTAGAAGTAAAATGGAGACTAATGCTGGAGTCACAGTTTAGTGATTGTTACTTCCAAATGCAGTGGGTTTGGTGAGGTCTTTCTAGGCAGGATGCATCATGCTTTTAACATTTCTTTTTACTATGATACAGTATTGCACAGCCCTGAGTGTACGTCACTACCAGATGGAAGCCTGATCAACCACAGATTGTAGTCAAACCAAAAACTGTTGTCAACTCTTGCGTTACATGAATATCTGCTCCCCTCAGTTTCTTAAGTGAAGCTCCAAAATCTGCAAGGTTGAGGCCAAGCCTCTGCAGAACCATTTTTCTCTATACGTTCTTTAGGTCAGCTCCTATGTACCCCTCTGCTCCAGCCAACAGTAATATTTCTTCACACTGATGGCCCTTTTACAAAGGAAACCATAATTGTATGAGATCTGGGGTTATAAAAAGTTCAAATTAATTTCATTAAAACTGGGCTTCCTCAACATTTTCACTTATACTCCAAAGTAACCTACACATTCAGTGTTTTTGAAATGCAGTGACTTGGGAGTAGTGTGTACACACCAGCACACAGTAGGGAAGCAAAAGCACAGGAGTCAAAAGGTAGAGAATAATATGGGGAACTCTCTGTACTCTTTTGTAATGTTTTGGCTGAGTTACTTCTACCTACCTCCTTAACTGGATCTTTTGAAATGATAAAGCAAAATAAAGCATGATACACGGTACTCTCACGAACACCTTTAGGTCATCATGCTGTTTCACAACGCGACAGTGTTAGAGAACTTAGATCAAAAGCACCATGCCTGCATAATGCAAAGTACAATATAGTGCAAACCCACTCAAACAGGTTCAAAATTTTGTTGTAGTAGTAGTAACTTCATCATGACAAACTTTGTAACGTACTGCATATCATTTGTCCCTCACATAGCTAACATAAATTGGTATAAATCACATAAAGCACTGTACGTTGTGTAGTTTAGCTAGTTAGTCAGAAATTAAATTGATTGCTTATACTTGATCCAGATGATGATACATATTGCCAGATAACCCCATGGTTCAGAGATTTGTTTTTAATGAATATGAAGCTTTGGGCTGCACCATTAACATTGTGTATAACCCCAGTCATGGTGTATTATCACAGTTCAACACTTTGCTGAAGAAAAATTCATACAAGCTATTCATGTGGTCAAAAAGAAGAGGGGAAAATTGGTTTTAAAAAAAAAGAGTTCGTCTACAACTCAGTCAACCCAGCAACCCACCGTGTTTCAAACAATTCACACGTCGAACTCAGAAACAGTTCAGTATACATTGATAAGACACTCACATAATGACAAATTATCTATGTTCTTGCATGTCTATTAGACTACTTGTAGAAGTCTTTGTGTCTTACTCCAATAATCATCTGCCCAGCGTATGCACAAAATAAACCACACCATCAGAAGAAACAAGGTGTAGCAGGCAAAACAATGTCATCTCAAGGTCACTATAAAAGCATAGGAAATTTAAAATACAGTATTGCAAAACAAGGGAACTGAGCTTTATTTCTAGAAATGCAGGTTGAACATTAAATTAATGGAAAAGGCAATATCATTTGAATCTGTGCCATGAATGTTGCAATGCTAGAATGCCCTTAGACTCTTTAAGTCTTTCAGAACAAAACCACGGTGTGTTTTTAAAGCAACTTTATAGCTGGCATTTTAGAAAACCGTAAAACCTTATGAGGGCTAGTAGCTGCTTTCTGACCGTGAGCACTATGATAATAAAAGTAGTCATAACTCCTGCTTTAGCAAAGGCCTTCCACCATCTTCCCGACATATACTATGGCAGAGAGGATTAGGTGTCCCCTGACTTATGTATTAGTCATGACAGGCCATAGGCAGGCAGGAAATCTATAGCTTCCATTTGGCTGCCTATGGCTCCCATGGGATCTGCTGCATCTAGATACACAGACATGTTCAGCTCTGCAGTGGAGGGTTACCTCAAGTCTAAACCAGACACGGAGAGATTCTGCAATAGATTCATCTCATGTTAGAATCTGCAGCACCTCTCAATGGTGGGAAATTACAAATACAGACACTTCAATCAATCATACTTTGACAACCTCACTGCTGCTACCTGCTTCCAAACAGTTGAAATGCCTGTGTCAGATGATCTGCTTATTCTTCTGTGCTTGCCACTAGCAGTTCATTTATGCTAGAGATAAACAGTGCTAAAATCAAATGAGGTGGTGTATGAACACCAATTGTGTTTACCAAGGAAATTAATCTGTACCCGTTTCCAAAACCCATTAAAGTTTAAATTCTGGTGCATTTCAATGAAATACTCAACAGGATTTATACAAAGAAAAGATAGTAACACGCTAATACTTCTTTTTCAGTCAGATTTTGGCATGAAGGTCTTTGTTTTTATGGATAAATCAGCTCCTCCCACTCCACAATTTAAATGGGAATCTCATTGAAAAGACATTGTAGAACAAAGGATTTTTCAGAAAACATAACTTCCTTTTCTTTAATGTTTTGTTCACAGTGTTCTACACCATTTGGCACTTGGCACAACATAAACACTTGGGGAAAATTAATTCGCAACTAAAACTGATAAGCGAATTGGTACAAGTACAGTGAATTACTCTGTGGACTCACCCAGCCATAGATAAACTTAAGGTTGTTTTAATGTAACCAGGATTTAACTGCAGTAAACTAAAATCATCTAACTTGTGAATAGGATGATTTACAGTGTTAATAATTCTTGCACTTCCAGTTGCTCCACTTTGGTTTTCCGGGTACCTGGTTGGAGTGCGAGTCTGTGGGCGAAGTATTGCAACTACCTATCTCCCCCTAGTGACATTTTTTGAAAATGTGTCGAATTAGTCTGGATCTGCCCTAGAGATAATTTCGTCAGTAATAAGTTTCAATACCGGCATGATCACTGTCCCCTTAACGATATTACATAGGTCTAGATTTGTAATTCGGCGATCTGAAAAAGTAACCAATGGTATATGTAAACTTTTTAAACTTTTCATATTAGAATCCTCCATTTGCTTTGAGAAATTCTGTGCAGAAATTCTCGTAAGTTTAGAGACTTATGTTTTTCTTTTAGGTTTGTTTCCTTGGCTCTTCTGTTTTCCAGTACTGCTCTCCAATAGAACTGTTTTCGTGCCTTGTGAAAGAGGCCTGAATGCAGTTGTTAGGAAAGGTTGTACAAATACAGGCATTGTGCATCAGTACTCTTGAGGGTGTCAAAGCAGTGCTGAAGCATTGCCGAGTGTGTCAAAGCAACTGAAGTCATGTCGTAAAGACTTTACATTCCTCTGTATTTGCAGAATCCAGGTACCCAACCCTAACATGCATTATTATATGATAAAATACAATATTCCCAGTTAAAAGAGCTGCATCTAAAGCAACTCTATCCACGGCTGTTTTCTTATGTATATAAATGTATGAACAAACAAACATTCTGGGGAAAATCTTCCCTCAAAATATCTGTCAAACATCGAGCTTTTTAGACTTTGTCTAGTTCCAACAACAGTGCAAGATTCCTACTACTTCACCTAAATAAGTCTCTTCTTTTGGCTGCTGGCCCGCCAAATCAGAGCATGGATAGCTTAAATGACTGTTTTCTGATCCCCATCACCTTTCCTGTGCCTTTTGAATCAGTCACCGCTTAAACCCATAGTAACACCATCAACAGCCACCTACCATCAGCTGAACTAATTCCAGTTAAAGGGAAGGCCTATAAGTGTTAACCGTGAATGAGTATGTTCAAGCCTCTCACATTAACCTGTTAGTAAATTCAGGTGGAATACCCACATGCATATTGGGGCATACAGAGCTGCAGCACAAACAAATACTCATGAAAAAATCATTAACACAGAAACTGTATTTGTTACAGCACAGACACTCACGGTGGCTGTCTTAAGTCTAGGGTCAGCCATGTGAAAGATGACTCATGGCACAGTGGAGCATTCTGCTACCCTGGAAGACAAAAAACTACATTGAGAAGGGACAATTCTATCCAAAAACCAATCAGATCAAACTATCCTCACTTTAAAACCATGATTAAATTTATCTAACCTTTTAAAGTTTATGAAAACCATGGCCTACCTGAGGTTCGTTTGCAGAGCCAATCGTTCGTTTACAGTGTTAATCTTTAGCACACACTGCATTATGATAGCAAATCAGAATAGAAAATTGCAGTCTGAGTCAATAAAGAACAACTACTCTTCTCACCTCATAGCAGTAAATATTGCCGGTGCTGAAGTCCTTACAACTGAGGGTAGCCCCTGGAAGGTTGCTCAATGTTCCCTCTTTAAAGGACTGTGAACGCCTAAAAGCAAGTAGTATGTCAGTTCTGGAAGGAAATATAAATAAATACTATAATACTAGTGAATACTCCAAGGCAGCCAGGATAGGAGATAGCTGCAAGTTTTTTTCATGGAGGCTTTCATATTTCTCAGGGGAAAAAGATTTATGTAACAAGATGGACATATCCACCTCCAAAAATTAATGAGGGAAAGGATCTTTAAATTCTTTCTTTTTCCTCCCTCCTCAGACTTTTTTTTTTTTTTTTTTTTTTTAAAGGGATGACGCAAGAGACAATTTGGCTTTAAATTGGCTGAATTCTCTTGAGTTCTACATGAGAAGGATCCTGGTTTTGGCTAAGTTATTCCTTTAATTTTCCTACACTCTGGAGATTTGACCTGTGCTGTTGTTTTAAACAGAATGCCCTAGGTCTAGATGATTCCCACTGATGTCAGCATATATGGAACCAGTCTCTGGGATAAACGTTTCATCTATTAAATAGATTTACACTGAAGTTGGAACAAAAAAGGGTCTTTTGGTCTTTTCATGATAGTTAAGCTAAAATCCTTCAAAACAGAAGAGCAAATTAGCATAGAAAATTATGTGATTAGATGGCTTTAAACACAACTCCTGGACCAGAGCTGACTTAAACAGAAACCAGACAATAAGAAACAAAACCATCTTCTGTCCTATCTTGCTATTTTAAAAACATGTTTAACAGCTTTTCTTGTTTAAAAGTGCCCTCATCCAATGATCAAGGCTGAACAGACCTACCTGGGAGCTTGACAAGCTTTTAGTGATTTAAGTTATACCATTATTGCAAAGGTGCTTCCATTGCTCTTACTTGGGCTTAAATAAAAACCCCTTGATAATCAGGCAGACATGACATAGCTGCTGCAATACTGTGACATTAGTGAGCAAATTTGATTCAGAATCTGTATAGTTGTAAGTACAATAACATACTTATTACACTTAGGATTTATGCTAGACTAAAGCAGAAACTTTGGCTTATTAGTGTAATCAATGTAAAATCTTATTATGACTCTGGATGTAGATCGTACTGTGTGATTTACCAGCCATTAGTTGTTGAATTGCTAAGAGACTTCATACTCAAACTGGTCAAGTCAAATCAGGTAAGTCCACTTCACTTTCTCAGCAGTTACCCATCATCATTCTAAATTTTTTTCTTGCAGTTTTCCTTGCATGTATTTTCAACTAATTTTGGATGAAAGAGTTTGCTCCATCATTGCCACTAGCAACGAAGCAAGCAGCAAAATAGCCAAACAACAAAAGCCGTGAATATCAAATGGGTTAAAGAGAGCAACTCAATCTCTGAATCCATTTTGTCATTGAAACTTCAGTAACTGTAGTAACATGACACAAAGCATTAACCTGTCTACCCATTCCCTGCTTTTCTAAGAGTTGTGAACAAGCGCTTGGTGCAGGTTTGTTGCTCTTTGCCAGGTCAGGTTAGGCACTGCTTTTCAGCTAGTTTTTACAGTAATACAGCTGCTGCCTGAAAACACTGAGTAGAATATAGTAGTTGGTGGGAAAAAATTCTCATTGCCATTCTGACTACTTGATGTCCTCCACACCGAGGAAAATTTGCCACTGTTATTCTGTTACAGCTTCCTTGTATTAGTAATTGTGGGAGCAAACTGCCTCTGCACCTCAAATCTCCTATTTGGAAAGCAGAATAGTCCACCATGTCGATTATATGAGTTCTGTTCTTCAGAGGCCAAGATGGCACAAGGTTCCTTTAATTTAAACATGATGAAACTGGACACATTCCAGACTCTCAGAGTCTTCTACACTACTAAAGCTTCTGTTCATGTGATGCATTAGTAACATCCAGGAAAATCTACTTACACAATGTTGTACTGCTTTTAGTTGAACATATTGGTTGGCCTGAGTTAATACTTTGTTGTGACCTTTTATCAGCTATGAACAAGCTAGAAAAGGGAAAATTGTTCATTTAAAATTCTGCACTTCTGAAATTATGAATAAATTCAGTCTTCTCTCTCTCCCAAACAAGACTGCGGTGTCTCAAGACAGAGTGAAAATTCTGCCTTAATAGTCTTTAAAGAAAGGTCAGGACTTGATGAAAAAAATCTAAGAACTAGAGCAAAAGCCAAAAAACAGATCAAACAATATCAACAAGGAAAATGAAAACAGAGATCCAATGATACCTAATGTGTCTATGGACTCCATACAGAATAACCAATATGACATCCATTACCCCCTCTGGGGGTTGGAACTAGATGATCTTTAAGGCCTTTTCCAACCCAAACCATTCTATGATTCTACTAACCCACAATTTCCATTGTCTAATAAAAAACATGTGATACAGATAAAAAGTTCAATGTCAAGCAGTACCTGTAACAAATACACAGGTCTATCACACATTAATTCTCAGTTCAAGAAGACAATGCATTCCTAAGGTCTGTAAAATCTTTAGTAAAACTCTCCTTCCTGCTCAGAAACTTGATCCTTACTGACTTATACTCTGAACACCTTCCTATAGCTTACACCGGCTAATTTTTATTATAATTTTAAAAGCGTGGAATTCCCTGTAAAAAAATGAATACTAAATCATAATTTCATAATGAGGATTTGGACAGTCTCACTGGCATGGCACAATCAAGGGCAGGTTGGATACCCAAGTTAGTTAATGCTCCAGAACAACTTGATGTAGCAGAACGCTAATGTTTGCCACCTATGGTCAGACCTGGTGCTGCATTGACACAGCGGCTCTTCGGGAACTAGACCATTCTGTACTAACACAGTAGTTGCACTCTGTGAGAGAGAAAGCTCTGGTGCCCGTGTCTAAAATTCAGACAGCTAGCCAACTGAACATACATGGTATGCAGCTTAAATGCATCTTAAATTCTACAGATCTGCACGTAAAATCTTAGCTGCACATGCAGTCTTTCCTACCCCGTGCAAAACAAATTATTACAGACTCACACTACGCAGTCACCAGCTTAGTGCCATGCAATCCCGAAAGCCAGACTGTTATTGCCAGACTATTTAAAACATCTTGAGAGAAGTGAAACAAACTGTGATACAGAAGGTGCATGAAACCTCTGTGCCCAGAAATGCTTTTCTGACCTTGCATGGTGAGAGGCGGCGGGACTGTACAGATTACAGGTGAAGCTACCCCTGCTTCATTAATTCCCTGGGACAGCAGCCAAAGCCCAACCCTATCCTGGAGTAAATTTCTCCCCTCTGTGCTTCACCTCAAAGAATGTCAAATACATAGGCTCTGTGCCGCCTGAGTAGATCTCCCTCTGCATATGTGAACTAAAGGCCTGTTCAGCGTCTGACAGAAATTACAATAATCAGTGCTGATTTACATTTTTAAACAGCTGTTGCCAGATTGCCATACTTGCACTTTATTACCCCAGTGCATCACTTGTTCTTCATGCTATGTTGTTTTTTTGAACTTAATATCAGTATCCACAGTTTCTGGAAACTTGTGAATGGCTGGACCTTGTTGTCCAAACATCCTTAAAATTCCAGATCCACATATGGCCCGTTCTTGGTAGTTATTTTTCTTAGTTAATCTTGCTCTTCTGCACAGAGTTGAATTACATGATTTCAAGCTTGAAACAGATCCAAAACTGGTCTGGCAAGAAGAGGACAATCTGTGATGTGGGATAACTGGTAAAATTTTTCCTGGTATTTGGTAAATTGTGTGCAAATCCAAACTCTTCATGAAAAATTATACTAAAACCTGAGCAAAACACAAGCCTGAAACTTGAACCACTAGCTAAACACTCAGCCCCAAACTTCCTTTTGCCATTGTGCTCCTGCCTTCCTGGTATTTGTTTCTGGGCTCTTCCTTCCCTTCCATTCTTTGTACCTTTTTTTTTTATTTTCAGTCACAGTAATTATAATTTATAACAACAGCTTGAGCTAAAACTCTTTTATTCCACTCTTACATGAAAATACATCTGCAAGATACAGTAAGCAAAAGACAACTTTAACAGGTATCTTCACAAAGAATGAACAGTTGCTAAGTCAACATTTTCTTACTCGTTCCCGGTAGAACCAACCATTTTCTTTTAAAATACTTTTTATTTTGTGATATAAATATTTCTTCAATGTATGTGCAAATAATATTGAAGAACAGTCTGGGTACTCTCCCTTTTCTTCCCCCAGGTTAGCAAGATGTCAAACATGGACGCCTCAGCTTTTCACTTTCTCCCACTCACAAATAACCTATTCTGTTAAACTGAGGGGTTTTTTTTCTAGAAAAGCCTTGTTCTTCCTCAGTGCTTCCACGGAAGCAGCGTTAAGTTGCTGTCAAAAGCAAATGAAACAAAAAAAACCTATCAGTATCCATGCCAACAAACACTGTACTTAGTGTCAAAACTGGACCCAGTTTGTTTTGCTGTCTATGGTTATTCTAGTGAAAAATATTTCTTGGCGCACAGTATTAGTTCCAATGGCTATTATTTCAAACTTCGCACGGAAAACAATCACTAATTATTTCTGTAGGAAACAGCTTCACACTGACAACTTGCAAAGAGAGTCTAAAATAATTAAATACATTATTCATGCTGAACGTAAAAGTGTTTATAGACATAGTTAGGCTTAGAACAAGCTGAAGGTGTCTTTCCATTGATTCAAACACTCAGCAACGAACAATTTTAACCTCTTTGTCTTTCCCATATCCATATAAATGGCAACAAGGCCAGTCTCTCCCATCCACAACACTATACATGGTCATATTTTATTTAATTAATATAAACCTATGTAGGTGTCTGAAACATAAAGGGATGAATGAAGGAAATTGATTACTCACCTTTTAGAAACCTTTATATTTGGATGACATATTTATCTTTAGAAAGAACTGACAGGTTATAACAAAATCCCAAGATGCTGACCTGCAGTGCTGTCTAGCTTTGTGCTGATAAAGCATTATCTTCCAACTCTACCTCATGAGTTGGAGAGACAAAGAAAATCAATTCTGAAAGCAAAAGACTTGGACTTTAGCATTCCATTGTATACCTCTAGTCATACAATGATATCTAGAGATTTCAGGGAGAAATGTTCAAGACAAATAAACCAAATTTTTACCATTTTATTGATCAACAGCAGAAAATGCAGCTTTTTTTAAATCATACCACCAGATTTAATATCAATTTAATTTGTACACATGTAATAAACTTTTGCACATTTTCAACATAATAGCCACTGTTCTGAAAATAACTCAGGCGTATGGTGTCACAGTCATGGACATCATCCTGAGAAAGATTGAGGATACAGAGCAGTGTGGTGGGAGCAGCAGAGGCATCTAAGGACTGTAAACCCAACTACGGCCACAGAAGAAATTGTCAGTGGCTATTTTGTGCTGAGGCATCTGTTGCCTTGGCTACACTGCCTGCGGTAGTTTAAAGATAGCTGGGGCGTGTCTATACAAGCTACACAAAATGGTAATTTCTATGCTTTTTGAAAAGAAAAGAGTTTGACTTACATTATATAGTAAGCATTACAGGCGACCTTTTAATACATCTTTCTTCCTAAGAGCAAGTTTTGTCACCAGGGAACACATGATGCCCTTTGACCTGTATAACCAGAGGCTCAATAAACTTCTGTTCCATGTCCTGGAGTATCTTCTTCAAATGTTATTCCCATACCTGTATCATGAGTAACTTAGAGCCCAGGAATATTATTGTTCATATTCTCTGTTGGCCATCTATGTTACCAGTGCCTTTCTTTAGAGTAGACAGTCGTCTAAAATAGGATATGTATGTATATATAATTATTGTCAGCTGAGAAGTGGTCTTGTAATAGAACCAATCACAGATCTGTAGAGGAAGATTTGAAATGGTGCTCCACAGACTGTTTTCCATCTTCTAGAACTTTGGAAATGCGCTGAAGAAAGAAAAAAAAAAAAAAGGAACAGAGTTCCATATGTTAAGATGACATCTGTATTAGATTCAGTAATAAGTACACTAATTACTAGGTTGTGGCCTTAAGCTGTCACAAGAAAAAAAAAAGACATTGACCAAATCCTGGATATTTGGAATTATTTTGTCTATCCTGCAAAACCATAAACCTGTATTTAAACCTGTGCACATGATTCCAATCATGCTGTGAAGCACTATACAAATATATTTTTAGATTTATTCAGTCCTTTTTCAGACATGTAAAAAAGGAAATTTCATCCTTTGCTATTTAGGTTAAAGTGTGAATGCATGAGATGCTGAAGAGCTGTTACTCCTGGGTCGAGCAGAACAAGTATGTGATAAACTGAATATAAGCAAAATCCTACAGACTTCAAATTAACAGGTTATTCTTGTTCCTACCAGAAAAATCCAAAAATTATGAACACACCTAAATGCAGACTTTCCTAAAGAGTGCTTTCAGGGACCATAAAGCAACATTAAATTTTTTTTAAAACTGTAGAAACTAATGGATGAAAATGAAACCTATTCACCAGAGGGGTGAAAAAAAACCCAATTAAAAAAAAATAATCAACCTTTGTTTTGAAAGATCAGCAAAGAGTTGACATATAAAATATTATAAGTGTTACAGAATGCTTATGCAGTGTGCATATCAGTAGCTACCAGCATCTGCATTGTCACCCTCCAACTATCTGAAACAACACAAAAACTTTAAAACTTTTGAATTTTCATATCTGCACTGAATATAAATTGTTCCCTTTCAAACACCAAATTAAATATAATAGTTTTAATTTTGTGAAATTTCCGCAGAAATCAGTGAAAGTTTTCCTACTTTAAAGGAAGATAACCTGTTTTAAGCAACATTAATGTCTCCAGTGTAGGCCAATTTCTACTTTCAAATAAGCAACTCTGACATCAGAAATTGACTCACACTGTGCATGGTTTGCTATATATGCTGTGCTGACTTTACTCTGATGCTAGTGCTAACTGCCCAATGTAATTAAATCGAACAAGAAATAATTGTTTTCCTCTTTTGCTAATAAATGTTATATAAAGCAAATGAGAGAAAAATCAGTAGGTCAAATGAGACCTCTTGTGGTACACCTGCAGAACTGCACGTCTGAGCCTGCCTTTGAAACGCGCATAGATGTACGTGTGTATTCCACAAAGCACAAGCAGAAGCAAATTTTTGCTTCCACTCCTCTCTCTGACGAAAGAAGTAATAAAAATTAAAATTGTGAATTTTTTTTAAATGACAGTTTTCAGAGCATAGGCTTTTTAAGGAGGTAACACTTTCTTTATCCCTCCATAAACACACAGAACTTACCATTGTTTTAAATAACTGGTTCACTTTCTTTTTTTTGAAGGTTTTCTTGTCCCCATCAGAGGTGGAAGGAAACACTGGTTGACTCAACCTATGTGATGCAATTATTTCATCAGGTGCCACAGGGCAGACGGACAGAGTTAATCCTTTAAAATAGAAACATTGATTGCACAAAACAAAACCAAAAAAGGAGAGCCAGAGTGTAAGACAAAGCAGAATTCCATACAACGAACTACTGCAGTTACTAGAAAGGAGACATTTTTAAACTATATCCTTAGAATACAAAAGTAAGTAATGAGGAAACACCAAAATTCATTACATTGAAACTGAATAGTGAAAAAAATGAACCAGTCTGGTCAAAGAAGAAAAAAATAGATATATACATGCAAAAGAAGTGAGCCATGACAGTCTGTTGGGTTGTGCTAAGTGTCTGTTACAGGCATCTGGAAAGATAGGGATGATGAGAGGAATAGATAAAATTCAGGCTAAGAAGTGGGATGTGCTACGGAAGAAGTAGGGGATAAAGGATACTGGAATAGGGCACATTTTCGCTATACATCCTGGCTCAGAAATTAGTTCCCCCTTCAGTTACACTTTATCATGCAGCTGTCAGTCTTTCTAGTGGGCAGTTATGTCATGTTGCTTCCCTTCCCTCTTGCTGTGAGAGAGGCTTATGAGATTCCTCTTGAATGTCAAAAGCAGAAGTTGAAACCCTACTATGGGGCAACCTTTGGGGACATTCATCTGCCAAAACAAAGTTCAGAGCATTTCCTCCTGTTTCAAATGCTGCCCTCATCTGTGAGGGCAGACTGCAGAAGCCCTTGCTTCTTGTAAGTGAGACCCTACAAAGGAAGAAAGATGAACAAACCCTGCCTCTTTTAAAGCAGGGGAAATGCCCACACTATGCAAAGGAAGCAAAATTCAGAGCTCCACAAGTAACACTTCTAGAATTTGCATGTTAGCACTAGGCAGCACAGTGTTACCAAGCAGTAGCAGCAGTCCAGCTTTACATGCACAACACACACTTAAATTCTAATGTTTGTCTCAGAGGCACAGAGCTGCACAGAGAGCGCTACCTGCCCTGCTTAGAACAGACCCTTTACTGCTATGTTTTCTTAACATAGCAATAAAGAATTGCAGAACTCTCAGCTTACTGTAAGCAGCTTACCTGGGATTGTTGGCATAGAACGACTGACAGAACTCATCTGCTTGAGGACAGATGTTTTCTGAGGTGCCACTACATGTTCTGAGAGGTTGGTGTCACTCATGAACTCACATTTCCTTGACAGCTGTTTAATAAAAAAATAAAAATCATTACTGATGAACTGTGACATGAACAATAAAGATCTAAGTAAAATAATCTTTTGTGAAAAGCATAGAAGAAAATAAATAATAAACAATCATGCCTAACCAGAGTTCTTTATGGCGTTGTTTTCTGAGTAAACAATAAAAGTAACTTGAAGCAGTAGAATTGGCTTCATATATAATACTATATACCAGGTAAAAACATGTAACAATTTTGCAGATGATTTATAATTAGATAAATATTTCTCATTCCACATAGAAAAAACCTTACTCTAAAAAATCTAGTTAGAAGAGATCCTGTAATCTGGAACTCTAGGATGGTATTCCTACTGTATCTTTGGAATAATACCATCAGCCAGCTCTGACTGTGATCTAGAAAGTAAAATGAAGTTTTGAAAACATTTTTCCTTATTGAATTAACATAGCCAGCTTGGCTGCTGTGAGACTTGTCACTATTTTTCTGAAGCAAAAGAAAATCCTGTAACTCAATATGTAGTGAGATTCCCATAGTTAGGTGTATGTGTTATCTAATCTAATCAAAAGATAAAGCTGTTACTTGTTTTGTATATTCGTGCTTCTCAGAGCATGACTGTGCTTTGTATCTCCCTTTTGCTTGAGGACATGTGGTGTAAGACAATCATAGTCCTCCATAAGCTTCTCCTTGTTTCCCAAAAGCATCTTAGCTTTCTACTGAATTCACTTGGCCTTTGACAATTCCTCCAAAAATTTTTCATTCTGTTATTGCCTCACATTTTAATTTAGATAGGGCTTGTGTATCAAGAGGACAACTTTCAATTATTTTTTATTATTATTCCTTTATATACTAAGAGAAGAAAAGTCTCCTGAGAATTAAACTACCCCCAAAAAAACCCCATCAAAACTCAATGTCAGTTATATAAGTCATTCTAATGATCTAGCAGTGCAATAAAAGCACTCAGATGATCTATGGAGCGAGAGATGCCAGTGCTTCCAAACTTCAGTCTGGCACCATTTAAGGAACGCTGTTTGCAGTCTTGCAATTTCCTAACAGCTGCATGTTCCACAACAAGGTACAAAACGTACAAGTCTCATCACTTTTGAAATAGCCCTGACTGCAAGGAGTTGCCATGAAATGTCAGCACAGTCAATTGCCTCTCCACAGGAAAGCTAGCTTAACCCTCCCAATACAGTACTCCATTTGAAGCTAACCAAGTTTCAGAATTTGCAGCTTCAGGGCTATATTATCTGTCATCATAAACAAGTAGAGATGTTCTGATTTTTCCATTGATTTGTTGCCTCTTCAGCATCTTGCAGGTTTCATTCATGACAGGCAGATCATCTCTGCATCCTGCATATTCCCCTTCATGGCAAGCTAGCATTCTATATGATATACTTTTCCTAAGCAAAGGAGTAGTGTCTTTTTTTTAGGGATTATAAAAGGCTAATTCAGTGACATACACATTTCATGTCAGAGACAGAAATATCAGGTGCTGTCTTCTCATCAGCAAACACCACACTGCTTCTTTTTGTTCTTTTTTTGGACCTTCTCATCTTTACTTCAGGGTGAGGATTAATTTGCGGAGCAGTCTCCTCTGATTCTGCTTTTACTTGCTTTGGTAGCACTACTTCCAGATCAAAGCTGCAGGAGCAAAAGAAAAAAGTACAAGTTGTTGAGTGGGATTTAAAAAGCCACTGATATTCTGATGTCATATTAAATATAAATGCAGGTCATCCTTTCCTTTGACTTTCAATGCAGCCTTGCAAACCGTAACTGGCAACTGTAGATACCTTCAGGTATAAGATGCTTTCAGGAGGTATGATGTCATCTTAAAATATTGCAAAGAATGTAAAATATTAAGAAGAGTGCAAAACCCTTTTTAAAGATTTGTGCATTAGCATAAGAACCTAAACTGAACAGTTAGAGTTCATATGGCAAGTTTATGTGTGGTGCTGGTGCTGAAAGAAGGCATACTATTTTGGTTGTTGAAAACAGTAGAACAGAGTATTACTATTTATTGTCATATTTTAAATGCATCCTCCTATTTATTTCACCATATCGGACAACAATGTGTAGACACAGTGATTAAAAAAAAAATAATAAAAAATCTCCCTTCTGTCTTCCTCCAGTTTTTACAGTTTAAAAATTGGGCTATTTTCCATTTAAAAACCAAACCAAACCAAACCAAACACAAAATCAAAACAAAACAAAAAAACCCACCAAAGAAAAAATATGAAATAGGTGCTGGCTTTATTCTCTTCTTTGCTGGTGTAATTAGCCTATTGAACAGGAGGCTGAACTTACTTTACAACATGAAAATTGATAAATCAAGTAGTATGGTGAATTTGTTGACCCGGGCTTCCTAGAAACAAATTAGCATCACAAGAATTAAAAATAGGTGCATGATTGAGCTGCTTAAATGTAGTGATCTGGTTCCACAGGAGGTGTCCTGCTTTACTAGAGACGTGGGGCTGGCAGATATGACACAACGTTTGTGTGCTACACCCTTCCTGGGTGGAAGCTGAAGGGCAGGAAGAGCAGCCTGGGGCATCTCATAATGTGTGATACTACATATCTTTGTTAGACCACTCAGAAAAATTAAGTAAACAAACAATGAACTGGCAGTCAAACATGCAAGAATACAGGGATATCTTAAGAAGAAACACTTCCAAGTTAGTTACACACCTTTGGACTATTTAGTTTTTAAAAGCGAACTACTCAAAAAGGGAGATCAGATGCTTAAAGAAAAAAAATCACAATTAAACAGTGCTCAGCAAGATGAATTTTATATGTACTTTGTTTGGGAAGAAGTTCTATGTGCCCAAAGGATAATTTATAAAGTGACCAAAACAATTTGTGGATGAAAAAGCTAGTCAATATAACTATAAATGTTCTCTCAAACTTAATAAAAGTCTCTATGTTTCCCAGGGCTGCCATTAAAGCATATTAGGCAAAGCATTTTACATTACAACAGACTTTACTAAAATGTTCCACCTCCTTTCTTGTAAGTTTGTAAAGGTTGTCCTCTTCCTTTCCAATTTTTAGAAGCAAAAAGAGGCTAATTAAGTTAAAAGCTGTATGTAGAAAAACTTGCAAAAAACCCAGTTCTTACTTGTTTTATGAAAATGAAATGCCGCTTTTTTCAGTGAAAGCTGAGTGTATTTTGTCTATTAAGGTTGAAATACTATAGCTTTAAACCTGGAGGAAGTAATAGCTACAGTTAAAAATAATGTTGGCATAGTCTGAAGAGACTGCTAGTGGTCTTTGTGCTTGAATGCCTTTTTTTTAATCTTTTAGTTTCATCCCATAAAACTGCTTAGAAACCAGGTCTGAAAGCAAATGTGTTTGTCATAACCAACCTTTCTGAAGCAATTTTGTTTGGAGTACTGCAGTCCGAATTCATGGAAGTCAGTGAAATAACTGACAACTGACGATAGGATCTCAGCATCGATCTTGGCCGTCCCACTCTCTTGTCATCAAAATCTGGCTGTAGGAGGGAAAGGAGAAACACGTTCTACCAAACAACTTTGTGTGAACCTAATTCAACCCTTTTCATTAGGTCTTGAAGACAGAACAGATGTTTTAACATTTGGCATGAAAGCAGTTATTTGCTACCATTAATTACTGTGATTGTATCTTCTGTCTGCATGCACTCTTACTCTAAGACCTCCCAAACTCAATGATACAGTGAGCAGCTAAGTAAACTACAACTGACATAATTAACTGTATCTTTGGAAAAGAAATCAAGAGAAACAGTGTCTGCTGATCTTATTTCGAACAGACCTGAGACACACCATTGAAGTACTTGTTTGGGCAAATAGATTTAGTTAGTCCTTGCTCCAAGACACTAATCCTGCTCTGTCTTCAATACATCAGCTTCTGCCATCTCTATATGTTAATATATCCTTTTTTAATTATATGTTTGCAACCTTTGGAGAAAATTAATATTTCCTTAATAGCTAGACAGGAAGAACAGGAGGATTCTCCAGGTCATCATGTATCCATATTGCACAATGCCATATACGCAGCACCATCTCTCCTGCAAAGACTGAAGTCAATACCTTCAGCAGTGGAAGGAGGAAAAGGACATAACACTTCAAAACTTCCTGAAGAAGATTTAGCTATCACGCTGAAAATATTCAGCTTAGTGTTGATGGTTATTCAGGCCTTGCAGCCTGGGACAAAGTTAACTGAAACAATCTGACTTATTTCCAAAGGCTTTCCTGTTACTCTTGTTAACAAGGTGGGGACAAGGATCACATTTCTTGGCTAATTCTAGAATTGTTTTCTTTCTTCAGGGGTGACTTTTTCTGTTGAATTACTTCCTGGGATGGGCATGCCTCCCCCTAGTTACCTTATCGCAGTGTCATGACATGAGGCAGGTTTTTGAGAATTTTCCAGTGTGTGCATATGATAAACCACTTTTCCAGCCTACTTAAACTTCTATCCTATAAACAACATGTGAACAACTTTAAAAAAAATATTTCATATTAAAGCACAGGGCTTTGTTCTTATTATCCAGAAAATATTAAACATTATGTGTAATTCCATATGCCCAGTTCCCAGATACTTTGCTTCTGATGTCATTTCTCACTAAGACTCTGACATCTAGCAGAGAAATTGGAAATATTTGTAGTTTCCAGGATTATTTTGAAGTGTTTTGCAATGAGTTTACATGCTGCTTATCCTTTGAATGGCCAGAATCTTGCGATAAAGATACAACAGCAGCATAACTTTTTTTTTTCTCCCCTCTTTTCTTTTAATAAAAAAGCTCAGGCCAGTCACCAGGGAGTCAAACCTAGTAAAATGGCAGTTTTAAACAGGTTTTTTTAAAGTGCTGATCTGTAAGAGTGCTGAGGGGTTCAAGTGTTAGGCAAGATTGCTAATTGTAGATTACAGCCTCTTTAGTATTGCAAGGATGGTGGCATGGGACTGAAAGTAAGAAAAACATACTGAGATAAATATATAGAATTTTCATCATACAGGTGTGTAACACAGCACAGTATCCAAAATTGAGGTTCGAAACTAGCTGCTTCTTCTATAACAAGAGAAAGAAATCTGTTTATAAAATCATCAACACTGAAAGCAACAACATAAAAGAATTTCCAAAGCAACTGGTGTTTAATCACAAGAAGCAAACATCACTGTTGCTAGCCTGCAGAAGCTCAGATAGACTATTTTATTCAAGAATTGTCTGGAGACTTTGTGTTTAGAAGCTATCCTTCAATTCCCATATATTGCAGTTTGGTCTCAGCTAATATTTATGGTATTATACACATGATAGGGTTTACTTCACAACACAGCTGGAAGTGGCTAGCACAGGGAGACATCAATTGCAGATCAAAGCCCTAAGCCACTAAGAAAAATTACGAAGAGAAGAAACATGGAAATTTGCTTTTACTTCCTTAATAAGGCAGAAAAGAATTGCAATTTTAATAGACATAATAAAATACTACAAATTTTCCAGAATGAGGAATATTTGATAAGTCAGAGAATTGAATCAACTCTTTGACTATAAAACTCAGGTCCTAATACCTTCAGATCACAAGAAAACCCACAGGCAACAAAAGTTTACTATGTGTTTTCATTTAAAAGAACAAGGTGTATATTAAGCAAAGAGAAATTGCAGCAGAGGTTAAAAGGAGAGCAGTACCAATTCTCTGGTTCCATATTGTTTTTCCACTTTGACTTTTAAATGCTTGAAACATTCCTCCATACGGTCATGGAAAGGACGAAGATTATCAGAAACTCTTCTTTCATGAATTTTAATTCCAGCCCCAAGGAAAGGTATCTTGAAGAGGGAAAAAAGAAAGAAAAAAAAAAGAATATTAAACTGGGTCTGACAACCCCTTTAGCTCCATTTACAGTATCTGCTAAGTCAACTGCAAAACTCCTACTGGGATTGGCAAAAAGATTTGTCAGTTGATCTCAGCTTTTAGCAGCAACTACAAGATGGAAAGGCTCTTGAAAAATGGGCTTGCTCAGTCAATTTTTGAAGAATGTTGGCTGCCTCATAGTGACCGCTTTCTCTTTTCTACGTATTTTAATGTTAATCCCTTATGAGAATAAACACACCATGTGAGAGTTTAAAAAATTCTTAGACTACTAGCCGACTTACTTATGAAAGTGCCTGCCAAGTGGATTCCAGGCAGGTGGTTTTAACTTCTCTTTCACATGGAAGATTAAGTGACTGGAAAAGGTTCAAATTAATCTACTGGGGGCTTCATCGTGTGATCACTTTGACAATTGCTGCAGCAATTTAATATGTTAATTTCTGGTTACTGAAGGTGACCTTTTCCTTTCTCCTCTATAAGGTAATGCTTCAATACAAAAATTAACAACTCAAGCCATGAACAGAAGCAGCTTGCACTAACGAGGCTGACTTTGCTCAGTTTTACCCCCACACTATTCTTTTTTGCCACTCATCCTTTAGGCTGGGATCAGCCTTAACCCCTTTGGTTACGACCTCTCATTCTTCCTACTAGATTTGAAAGAAGGTACATAATATATTTTTTTAAAACTGGGGGGAGGGAAGGGGAAGTACAGATCAAAAAAATTACTTCCTAAAAGGAGAACACCTGATAAAAAGGTTAGGAAAATGTTTCTCTGTTCATTAAATATTTCCCTCTACTTTAATTTCTTAAAAAATCCTTCTCCTTCATCAGAAGGAATGGCTTGCTTACCAAATAAATAAATTATTAAAAAATGATAATAATAAAATCTTATTAAGTGAATATGAAGGTAATACTACCTTTCTAACCCCGTCCTTACAATGCTTTCCTTTGCTATTATTTAGCTGCTATCATGTTTGCTGTTATATTAGTGTAATAATATCCAGTTAACAGCAAAAAAGACAGATCTTCTCTTCAAAGATAATGGACAGCACACTTTGAAATGCTGTTTAATTAATAATAAATGTATTCACAACACGAAACTTTGTACTGCTTCTCTTTAAAATATAAAGACATTTCATTACTTTTCAGTTTTGAAGATGGTGATTTATGAGACTTATGCAACATAATTTTAGCTACCCTTCTGCCAGTAACCTTTTCTAACAGCTCTACCATTGACTTTTAGTGATTTTGCATTAATGTTTGGGGCTTTTTTTGTAAACTCCACTGAGATTCCACACTTCCTTATCATGTTCTTACCCTATGAATACTATTAACACTGTATACATCGGTCCACCCATTGACTTGATCATATTTTATTGAAGTTAAATTTCAACATAACTTTTAAAAACATGATATTAAAGCCCTTCTATTACAGACAGATCTGTTTGTCCTCTTTAGAGGGACTTACAGGGATAGACATAAATTACTACTTTATTTCCTAATGCCAGATGGTATTATGGTCTATATAAGTAGACCACTAAATCCAGAGTACTTCTGATGGTCAGAAAGCAACCATATACAGAGCCTGTGGTGGGCAACAATACAGAAGAAAGTTGTAAAGGTTGGTGACTCAAACTAATAATCAAACTGAGATGAATCAAAATGAAACAGGAAGAAACTTCAAACACATTAAGAAAATAGTATCAAAAAATTGCATTAAAACTATTTGGAAGACTCATTTCAAGGCTGAGAGAGGAATAAATGGTTAATTCTTGCTGACTTTCATCTACAAAACAGAGATAGAAACATGGAGTTATTAAATAGATTGGGCTGGAAGGGACCTTTACAGGTCATCTAGTGCATCCCCCCTGCAATGACCTGGGACATCTGCAACTAGACTCAGAGCCCCATCCAACCTGGCCTTGAATGTTTCCAGGGACGGGGCATCTAATGCAAGGACTGCCCCCTCCCCCCCCTGCCCCCGCCTCCCCCCAGCAACAACAACA
>JAVJGI010000064.1:47888453-47905015 GCA_035590275.1 Ibycter americanus
ACGGCCCCCGCCCCCCCCCCCCCGCCGCCTCCCCCCAGCAACAACAACAATGAATACCCACCTCTAGAAAAGAGTTATTTCCCAAGAGAATATTTGATATTTGCAGGTGCTTGTTTTCCCAGCAATTCATGAAGTCCTTATGACTTTTGTCATGCTGTCAGTTTTGTCTCCAGATACACAACCTGAGTTTGAAATCCTGTCCCTTTTAACCATATATGTAGCCCACTACATGTGGCTTCTGATAAACCAAATGATGTGTTCTAAAAAGTACGTTTCTGGCCAACTATTTTCCCTGGGACATAAGGAGATATATGGGTAATTCTCCTGATTCTGGTAGCATTTCATCTAACTCTTAACAGGTACTATAATGATGATATGCCTCAGGAAATACGATGTGATTTTTGTAATTAAGACATTTCTCCAGTTTAGGCACAGATTTTAAAAAACTTGAAGGACAGCATTGCTTAGGTCCCCAAGAATGTTTTATCACATGCTACATCAGAGGGTAAGCAACTATTGCTGTGCTGTTTTGTCAGTCATCTTAGTGTGTTAGTAATGGAATGCATGCTTCCTTTTAGGCACATTAAAATTGAAAGGGTTGAAGTCCTTTTCCCTACTTAAGGGAAACTATTAATAGCTAAATAAGATAATAAATAGATAGTCATTTACAACTATACATACTCTGAAACAGAAGGTTTAGTCTTAAGAGACAATATTTCACTATGAGTCCCATTTTTGAAAAAATACCACAAATTCTTCCCAGAACTAGACAAGAAGTTTGTAATAAGAATCTTCACATCCTTCTACCCTTCCCTGCTTTGGGGAAACTAAAAAAAACCCCCAAAACCACCAAACAAAAACCAAAACCAACTAGTTAAAAAAAAAAAAAAAAGGTAAAAATGACAGTTATCTAAGCGCTATGTTCTCCTGCTCCTGCTAGAAAGGAACAGAAAAAAGGAATATCTGATGAAGCCTCAGATGACTGTTTTCAGTAAGAAATTACCTGCCAGGCAATTAGATCTTTGAGTCTATTAAGCTTTTCTTGATCCTCTGGATGGTCCCTGATATATTCTTCTGTAAAGAAAGCCTTAGACAGAAAAAAAAATAAAAATTAGTCCATCATTTTGACAGGTAAAGAATGCAGTGATTACTCCACTGATTCCAGCTTGTGACTGTGATATTGGTCATCAAAGAAGAGAGACATAGAAATGCTCCTTAACCAGATGCTGCTAGCGATAATTCCTTATTATATCAGTTGAGAAATGAGGTGCTCTTTTTTGTTAAAATTTATTCAGTTCTTTATCCAACACTTCTGAGTTTCAGACCCTTACCATGAAACCTAATTATTGTTTTACTAAGCTTGCACTGCAACTAAAAAAGCACAAATATGGAGTATCATGATTTACGTTGATAAATGATCATTTTATTCAAGTACCCTACTTACTGACATTAGCCAGTGTTATACAATAAGGAAATTCAACTCTTTCATAGATAAGCAGAGCCAGATATTGCATACACACTGCCTTTCGCTGCCCAAAGGTTTTATCCCCCTCAGGTACAAAAGAAGAATGTAGCGAAATAGTATCTAACAATATCCATGACTGCCAAATACCTAAACAAATGATACTTTAGGACTAACATAGCATAAGGCATACTCCTCCAGAATATGTCATGCTTACCACATATAATTTATGTGTGTATGTACATTCATGTATATATATGGGGTCTTTTCAACATTCTCTGAGTCTATCTGACATGCTGAGCCTACCTGAGCATGGCACATGTTTTTCATAAGGAAATGGCAGGCAGAAATAATTGAGCTCCACAGCTGTGGGGTACCCCCACATTTATTTTAATCCAAAAAATTTAATAATTAATAATTTAGAGTTTAAATTTATATAAGCTTTTAACATTCCAGCTTTCTCTCCCACCCCACCTTCACAAGGTAGTCTTAGGGACAAATATTCTACAGTTCAGTTCCTCAAGACATTCCATTTTCCATGTATTACCAGAACAGTTTTTATTTGTATTGCCATTTTTTAACAACGAACCCTGCTATACAGAATGGCTGCAGTTACTGAGAAAACCTGATGACATCTTAGTTGATAACCCACATCTGAATACTCCAGACCTACTGTAGGATAAACTTGATTCATTTAATCCAGATCAAATCCTTTGCTGTGAGAGCACCTATTTCATTACAAAAGGGGTACCTTGTCTCACATGTATATGAAAACCCTCATAACAGCAATTAATATTGAGTACTCTAGTCTGTAGTTTCTGCTTTCAAAGACAAATGTCACCAGGATATGAGGATCTCTTAATCAGTGGAGTTATGGCTTTCATATTCCCAGCCCACATTCCACTGCCACTTTGAACAAAGGACCTGGGAGGATTATGAAATAATGTATCTGAATATGTTCTTTGCATTGACTTAAAAGCTCTTACCTTCTCATATTTAGCAAAGCCACCCATAACAGCTGGATCAACAATTCCGTTCAGAAGCATAGAAAGTGGATTAATAGGAAGGTTCTCATCATTCTGGTATTGGTTAATCATCATCAAAATTTTTTCATTTGTCATGGACATAGTTTCAATAGCATTCTCTAAAGGACTAATTGTAGTCTATAAAGAAACAAAAGACTTCTAAGGTTTATAAATATATAAAAAGGTCTTTTTGGTTTTATAAAATTTCACATATATGAACAACATCCTTACAATTCAGTGAACCAACAGATATTTATTCATTTCTCTCAGGACTTGGTCCTGAAACTATAAATTAGATGTAAAATATATTGATCCTATTACTACAAAAGGTAAAACATAAGTAATAATAGGTTTTTATGTATAAAAATAAGTAAATAACAATAGCCTTGTGTGATAAATTTGCAAACTATTTTGTACATGGGGATTCATATAGATACAAGTTTTACAGGTTCTTGGCATGGTGATACACACCTGTGACATGGAGACAACCTCAAACCATCGTAAAATTCCAGGAAGTTTGTATGCTGTAACAAACGATGTTCTCTCAATCCACATAGACTATTAAAAAAACATAGCAGGGAGAAAATTATACTTCAGGATTTAAACTTTAATCTTTTCTGCCTTCTGAAATGTCAGAGTGAAAAGAATGTAGATGGAAAACACATGCACACTTTTGCATGAAAGGACACTGCAAAATTAATCTAGCACAGCAATTTGCACAAATCATTTTCCCGATTTCAGATTAGGTCATTTTCAGGCACAAAGACTGCACAAAGCAGAGGAAAAAGAAAATTACCCTTGAATCTTTTAGTATCTAATCCTATTTTTGCCATTACAGATTGAATGACTATGACTAAATGACCTGTTCTCACTTCTACCCAATTACTTCCCAAATGTATTTCTGCAATTAAAAGCAGTGATAGCTCTATAATAACTTGCCAGCATTCTTTTTTCTTTTTTTCCCCTTTATTTTTCCTCTTTAAACAAGACTAGCTGTTGGTCTTTTAAAATGCCACTAGTTCATTTACACTACTGCTGCTTATTGTACCAGTGTCAGCTGATCTAATCTGCCAGTACTGAGAAACATAATGATTGCAATGAAGACATCGTCCAACTATCCCCATTTCCACGTATCTGAAGTAAGCATGCATATTATCTATTGTCATCAGCAATGAAAACATTAAAAATTTAATTTTTGTAAAACCATTTCAAGGTTTATTCATAAATGGTTTCAAAACTCTCCAGTTTGCAATGGAAGCCGATGTGCATCATGAGTCTTGGTAATACAGTGCAAAGCTGGGATGTCAGAGTAAAGTTTGCATCTGAAGCATTTAGCTGAACAGCAGGTAAGAAGCTCCTTGCATGAAACTGTTGACACTACTAATGAGCACGCACATGACTGAAATTGTACATTTTTAAAAATAAATGGCTTTTCCAATTAGTATCCCCAAAGCACAGCTTTAGCCATAAAGACTGGATGGTATGGTTTTCATGACAAACTATAAAATATCAGCTATCTGTAAAATGAAAATAAAGCAACTTACTATGGTTTTATGCATGACACTGAAAAATAATTTATGGTATCGCAGATTTCCTAGAATATTTGAACAATGAAGACTATTTCTTAGCAGTACACCATTAGGCATAGGAATAAATATGACAAAGGTAGCACTCTAGCCTGTCAAGATTTTATGGGAATAATGAAAGCAGATAACACACACCTCTCACTGCCAAACTGGCAGCTGGCAAAAGTGTTGTAAACTTCAAGAAGCAAACCATTTGATATTTATTTGGATGTCGTCTTGTTTCATAACAAAAATCTGTGCCAGAAAATCATTACTGCTTAACACAAACGTGTTGAACATACTTAACTACATAATGTTTACCTGCAACTGGAACAGTGATGTATCATTGAGTACATAGGAATAATGCTAAAGTAGAGAAATCTTGCATTTATTTTTTTTGAACCGCATCCTAAAGGTAGGATGTCTGTAATGAGTAATCTGAGACTAAGAAAGGATCTAGATCAAATGTCAGTCACAGCTACCAGAACTGCAACCATCACCCTATCATTCATTTACTTACAGCAAATTCATTTTCAGGGTCAACAGATCCTTTTCTGACTGGTCTTGAGTAGTGGAACCGGTGCACGTTGTTGGACTTATAAAAACTAAAAGATTTAAAAAAGACTATTGTAAAATACAGAATTCAGAAATTTATGGATCTTGTTATCACTGTGAAATATTTCATTTTGATTCAGTTGAGTTTTTAATTAAAAGCAGATTTTCTACTCAGAAAAAAGCATTTCACTGAGGATTCAGGAGACAACTTCTTTATCTATAAATCAGGGTCATCACACAGTATTTTACAATTATTAAGCTCCAGCTTGTGACTGGGTGTAATTTCCAGGCATAAATTTCAGAACTTCCAGATTAATGTTAAAACCTACAGAAGAAGGACTAGAAAAGATTTTGACTTGCATATATTCTTGCTGTGGCATGCACGCTGGCTGCCTGCTTTATAATGGCATACAAAAAGAGTATGTTTTGTTAAAAATAACTGACTGAATAGAGCGGATATATTCACCTGTTGTGTTTTTTCATGCACGGCGCATGCCAAATCAGTTTAATCACATCTAACAATCCTGCTCACAATGCAGAACAATAGTTATTGAGTAAACTAAACATTTGAAGCCATTATAATAACAATTTCTTCTGATAGACAAGAAAATGTATATAAATACTTGTGGAGAAGGACATCAATGTAAAGAATATATTGCAAATTCAAGTTATGGTCTATACCATGTAGCTAATAAATCATTCTCAGTCATTGCGAGCACATATTTTGGTTCAACAAGGCTCAGTGCTGGGTCCTGCCCGTGGGGCACAACAGGCCCATGCAATGCTATAGGCTTGGGGGAAGGGTGGCTGGAAAGCTGCCCAGCGTGAAGAGGCCTGGGGGTGTTGGTCGACGGCCAGCTGAACATGAGCCAGCAGTGTGCCCAGGTGGCCAAGGTGGCCAACAGCACCCTGGCTTGTACCCAAACAGTGTGGCCAGCAGGGCCGGGGCAGTGCCCGTCCCCCTGTGCTCGGCACTGGTGAGGCCGCCCCTGAACCCTGGGTTCAGGTTTGGGCCCCTCACGACCAGAGGGACATTGAGGGGCTGGAGCGTGTCCAGAGACGGGCACGGGGCTGGGGAAGGGGCTGGGGCACAAGTCCTGTGAGGGGCGGCTGGGGGAACTGGGGGTGTTTAGTCTGGAGAAAAGAAGGCTCAGGGAGGACCTTATTGCTCTCTGCAGCTGCCTGAAAGGAAGCTGTAGGCAGGTGGGGGTCAGTCTCTACTCCCCAGTAATAAGCATAAGGACAACAGGAAACCACCTCAAGTTGCACCAAAGGAGGTTTGGATTGGATATTAGGAAATATTTCTTCACGGAAAGGGTGGTCAAGCCCTGGAACAGGCTGCCCGGGGAGGTGGTTGAGTCACCATCCCTGGAGGTGTTTAAAATATGTATAGATGTGGTGCTTAGGTACATGGTTTAGTGGTGGACTTGGCAGTGCTGGGTTAGCAGTTGGACATGATGATCTCAAAGGTCTTTTCCAACCTAAATAATTCTATGATATCTCCACTAAACTCATATCTACTCATCTTTTAGCACTGGCTGATTTGAAAGAACAGGGATTGCACACTTTTGGCTAAGTATTTTGCTGTCCCCAGAAAAATCTTTCATTTTGGTTTTTGGTTTCTGTTTGAAAGATGAATTAAATGTTAAGCCATATTAAGTGAAAGCTAACTTTGCAGAGCAAAAAAAAAACTTTTCAGAAATATCTTACAGTAAAACCAAGCCATGTTTTGAAAGCCTAGGGAAACAAACAAATGTAGAGACACCAAAATGTTGAGCTAAGGAAACTTCTGTTATATTAGTTCATAGGAACCTATGATTTATGATCCAAACTACTAAGATTAGCTTCATCAATAAAGAAAAGAAAGTGGAAAACACTGCCATACTGAGTCAGATAACTTTATACAGTTCCATCTGAAAAGGCAGATATTTTGAAGCTTGTTGATAGAATAAGTGTAATGTCATTGACTAATGTAACTAACGATTAAATGCACAGTAAAGTACACTCATAAAATCTCTAAGACCAGATGAAATCAGCAGTTTGGCTGAATTCTGCAGCTGAGACAAACAATTACATAGCTCCTGTATGACAAGAGATTGTACTTGCGTGGAACACTTTGCTAAATAAAACTGTTACAAGCTCAAAATGTGGCTGGCACTACACTGAAACTAGTCAAACTGGACCAGATTTATAATCTGTCTTTCAAATTACTGGCTTTAAAATGAGTCCAAGTTGAAATTGGGACCACAGGTTCATTTTTTATTTTTTTTTATTTCTCTGGGGTTTGGGGTTTTTTTAGTTGGGTTGTTTTTTTTTTTTAATCTTGTAGTACAAGTCCTGTGCTATGTGTCTGCTTTATTTATTTTGGTGTATGTGGGGAGGCGATTCTTCTTTTTCCACTCAATCAATCACAATTTCAGTAAAAATTGCAGAGAGAAGGCTGCAGACAAAGGTGACATCTGGTTTGAATCCAGCTGTGGAAGAGCTAGAAATGAACTCAGCTGATAAAAGGAAGCCTTCTATCTTCATTCTCTTTTTGGACAGTCAAAGTGTTGTTAAAGGTTTTAGTCTGAGGTTTTGTTTGTTGCAGTGTGGAGGCATTTCAAAGCCTCTCTTGCATTAAAAATACAGGTGCCTCAGTTTACCTGGAGAAATTTTAGCTCAAGATGCCTCTTTTAACCAGTTTCAGTTAGGGAGATACAGTCATATCTTGTGCTTTCACAAGGCACTGACAAGAATGGGGAGAAGGTATGGCCTGCCTTAACTGATGGTGCTTGTACCTAAGTGCTGTCCTCAAGTTACAAGCTAACAAGCACTATCTTGAAATTTTTCATTCAGGTGTTAGTGATAAGCAATGGCTTTTACTGACCATGTTTGCAACCATATACGTCGCAGAATGGTTTGGGTTGGAAGGAACCTTTAAAGATCATCTAGTTCCGATTGCCTTGCCATGGGCATGGACATCTTTCACTAGACCAGGTTGCTCAAAGCCCCATCCAACCTGGTCTTGAACCCTTCCAAGGATGGGGCATCCACAACCTCTTTGGGCAACTTCTTCTAGTATCTCAACATCTTCGTAGTAAAGCACGTCTTCCTTACATCTAATCTAAATCTACCCTCTCTCAATTTAAAAACACTGCCCTCCATCCTGTCACTACAGACTTTGATAAAAAGTCTCTCTCCATCTTTTTTATTATCTTCCTTTATATATTGATGGATTTGGAGCCAAAGATCTCACAAGCCTTAAGTCAGACAATATTCCAGTAGGTACTGTATGCAGTTTGGGCATCAGCTATTAGAAGGAACCATCACTTTCCACGCTTGTAGTCAGAACACTTAATTAGGAGCATGTAATAAATTCAGCCAGTTCTACACTGGGTTACAAGTTTGGAATTGTTTGCCAGTCTGTTCTCAGAATACTTTGGACAATTAATTTCCTTTACTCCTTTACAAAATCTTGATCATAGTACCAATGGAAACCATTTTGCCACCATATCTTTTGCACTTGGCAAGGTAAATCATAACAAGATTCTGTTGTACAAGAGCCTTCAATTCAACCATTCTCATACTGCCAGTCACCTGTAAGACCCCGCTTTCCATCATTTGCATAAGAAGCTGTATTTAAAACTCAGTAACTTTGACCCAAAGCATGGATTCCACCTCCCCTCCCTGTAACCAGGGTTGCTGGTTATGTTGTTCCTTAAGTAGTAGATGGGTAGATGTTCTTTCATGAAATTCCTAGGGAATACATAAGTCAGTAAATTAGACAATAAAAGCTCTAAGATTCACTGGCAAATGACTGAGTTCACAAAACAATGGTTGTCAGTTTAGCAATATGGACTGATTTTCATTATATTCTCTATTTACAGGAATTTACTCACTTTATAATTTGATCAGGTACTGCCTTATTTTTGAATCTAGGTTGCTCCTCCAGGACTGGTTGCACTGTAAAACACTGGATGTCTAAAATCACGAAAGTTAAGGGCATGGTATTAACTATCAGGATGAAATACTGTAGGCTTTAGGGGAAATTAAAATAATAATAATGATAACAATGATAATAATAACAACAACAACAACAACAACAACAATAATAATAATAATATTTCCTGATGAAAAATCTGCAGGGTTCAGAGTTTCATTTGTGGAACTTTCTTGGCCAAAAAAGGACAAGTTTTGCCAGTAGTAATGGGTGTATACATAGAAATATTAATTTTGAACTGCATATTTTTATTATTTACTGAATTTGAATATCTGTAGCTGAATTTATCACACTGAGTCATTCATTAAATTTTAAAGCCCAGCCAACTTACAAAAATGACATTAACAACATCTGACACTAACAGTTTCACTATTTCACTTTAGGCATGCATAATGTCATGATGTTTAGCATTTTATCTTTGAAATCTGTAATTGAGCAGTCCTTTTACTTGAGATTTCCTTTTTCTACAGAAGTGTTATTTTTTTAATCTGAGTACTGTATTTCTAAGTAAATATATCATATTCTTATATATTTCAGTATATTTAAGACTCATGCCCCTGGTTAGATTCTGTAGCTTTTTCTTAAGTGCTTAAGTAGTGCATATCTCCTGTTGCAAATAGACTTAGGCAAACTCTACTTTCAGAAAGGACTGAAGCATATGATCTCAAAACCAATAAAATTAGCTAAGACAAGACAGACTTATGAGAGCTTGGCTCTTAAGCTTAATGTACTATTTTAGACAAGTCTATAATACTCTCTGCTTCAGTCCCAACAGTGTGAAAAGAAAGCAGTATTCCTTTCCTCCTCCAGCAGCTTCCATCAGAATAGACTCAAGAGACCATGTGAAGTGTTACAACATTACCTTGAAAATTGATAAAGGAAAATGATGAAAATGTGAAAAAAGTGAAATAAAATGTCTGGTACAACAAGGTGATCTCATATCTGCTCAGCCAGTAATAATTTAAATCAGAACATGAAAATAAAAATAATGCGTGCAAGCAACTGTTAAGAGTACTTCTAAAGAATAATAATTTAGAACATTCTAAAAGGTGGCCAACAATCTTTATGAGTTAGTTTTCCTAGGAAAATTTCTGAGAGTGACATAAGGCATATTTATGTTGCCAAGAAATACAGGTGATACCCAAGTGCAGTGCCAGTCAGAACAATGTTCAAGGAAGACGTGGATTTGCTATCAAGACACAACAGCTAAGAATGTGAGGTTAACAGTCTATTTGCTGCTTTAAACGGCACCATTGGAATGTTCATCACTAATTTTGCCATTTGAAGAAAATAAAGCAAAACCACATATGAACTTCACTGAAATGGCTATCAAGCACTGGAACAAGCTGCCCAGGGAAGTGGTTGAGTCACCATCCCTGGAGGTATTTAAAAGATGTGTTGACAGGCCACTTAGGGACATGGTTTAGTGGTGGGCTACATCTATGCTTGGACTCAGTCTTAAGAGTCTTTTCCAACCTAAATGATTCTATGATTCTATGATGACTGAAAGAGAAAGACTCCATAGAACTGTGAGAAAAACAGAAGCAAACATCTTAGTAACAAATCAAAAGAGACATGCAGGGCATATAAGGAAAACTGCAAACAGCTGCTACATTAATAAACCTTCATCTTTTTTAGGAAATGACTGCTCCACACAGATAAAAGTCTTGCTAAAAACAAGGTTTCCCCCATCCGCCTTTGTTCTGTGGTCTCCCATGCGTTCGAGGATACATTGACCAGGAGAATTTTTCACATCCTCTCCAGGGGCTGAGGTGGTGTTCATCTTCTCCGCACTGGGAAATTGAGTCATCAGCTGTGTCTGGAAATCCTCTCTCCTCTCATACTCCTTCCCACGATAGATGAATACTTTATTCTGCAAGGAATAAACAGCTGATTTCTTGGGCTGTATGATGCTGAGGCAGAAGTTATAAATGCATGTTTATCAGTACAAAGACAATGGCTTCTCCAAATTTTGTAATGAGTGTTACTGGTTTTTGAATATTAATTAACTATAAAGCAAGACACCATTTTGACCAGGTGCAGGAATGCAGCACTGACTCTCCAGAGACTCTGCTTTAGAATGAATGAAGATAAAGTGGCATCACCACTGAGGATGCTCCTGTAGAGCAGAATAAAATCAGAATGGGAGGTAAGAAAAGTACTGAAATTCCTTTTCTTCTTGTGTGTCAAGTAAAAGGATTTGCTTTCAAATACATTCTGGATCCAGGTTTCACAGCTTTCCTCTGCCTGCTCCTTCTCTTTGTTATTATGAAATGTCCTCATTCACAATACAGTAACCCGAAATGTGCTCATTTGTGGTTCAGTTTGCTTCACTTAACAGGATACTTCTATAATTACCAGAAACAAAAGGTGCATGTTTCCTTTGGTGTAATATTAGCATATAATTTCACTATTTTTCCAATGTTTTCAAGGCAACTTTGGCCTTTAAAAGTGACAGAAAGAGGTCTTTCATTGATTTTCAAGTATAAGGAAAGCTACCACATTAATTGTGGTATGTAGGAAAAGATTATATTTTTCTACAAGAAAACATCAAATGTTCAGGTTAGTTTTATGCTCTGAAGACATGCACTACTGTGGTTAAAATACAGCTATGAACTTTTTAAAAAATTAAGTAAAAGCCAGTTGTGCATGAATTCCTACATTTGGCAGGTTTCTTGAAGAAACAGACCCTTTGGATTCTTAATTTCTCCCATAGCAGTCAAAAATGGAGAAAAGTAAAGAAAACTGGCAGTAGATTCAGTGTATAGAGGTCTGTTTAATGAAAACAGTTCGAACTTACCATAATTGTCTTAAGATATGAACTAGTTGTTACCATTCAGGAAAAAGTAATACAAGACAGTTGGTATGAACATGTCAGCTCAGTGCATATAAGAGATCAAAAAAGCAATCTGAAATTCAGTCATTACTAGGAAAATAAAGAACAAACATCAGCATTGCACTGAACAAATTCATAGTGTATCCACATTTCAAATACTATGTACACTTCTTGTCCTACCATCTCATGAACTAGAAAATGGACAGCAAGGGAACCCAGATGTTAAAACGTAAGGAATGGTTGCTGTGGAAGCAATGTTTCAACAAAACAAGACTGTAAGGAACAATATGTTGTGAATGGCACAAGGAAGGTGATTAAAGAACAACTGTTCAGTCTCTTTGTATGAACTAGTGTAGAGAAATTATCAGATGACAAAAAAAAGGCAACAGTAAATCTCCAACACACACAGTTGTGTACTGTGAGGCCACAGTATATTCTGGAGAGCATCAGTTCAGAAAGCAACTGGACAAATTCTTCCAGCCCAAACCATTCTATGATTCTATGAAATTCACCATAGAACAATCCATGAAGGGCTAGAAAACAAAACTGTCAACTCCAAACCAGGAACCTGTTTATCAGGTACGCAGGGAATATATACCAGGTCAATATCACTACACACCTGCTCTATATTGCACTCTTCCCTACCGTACTTGTCCACTATTTCCTACTGTTAAATATACAATATTTGGCTGTAGAGTGCATTGGTCTGAAAAATATGCTGTTTCTATGTTTATAAAGTATTTCAATTATAGCTGAGAGGCAATATAAATCTGAAACTCTTGTCAGTTCATAATAAGGTCCACTAAAAATATCAACCTCATGTGAAACTGAATTTTGGATCTAATTTGAACACAAGTTAATTAATGACATTCTACTAGTTGTCAATAACCTGTGTGGGGACTCATCTGAGAAATATGTACCATAAGAACTACCCATACTAAATTACATCATATTGCTGCACCTAATGTATCTTTTAGTTTCCACAATCAAACCAGGGAAAGGATTAACTTAAATACATCTGAAAACATTTCATGCATATTCTTACAAGTAATAATTCACATTTTGATGACAGTCCTGCATCCAAGCAAAACTAAATTCATGGCAAATATCCCCAGAGACTCACTTGCATTAGTAAAGTACACTCATATTTTTAGAAGCATATGAAAATAGATGAAAAAAAGTAAGAATTTAAACAGGTTTACCCTTAGAAATGTGGGAAATCCTTGGCCATAATAACCAACAGCAAAATAGTCTGGTTTAGGTCTCAGAATTTTCATGATGTTTTCATAGAACTTTGCTTGTTGAATCTGAAAGCAAAACCAACTGCAATTACTTCTCTTCAAGGTTTTTTTTCCCCATTTATTTTTTAACCTCTACAGCAGTACTACAGCTATCAGTGGATATGCAAGAGCTATCCATTACCAGTTCATAAGCTATAGCAATAATCATCATGCACATGACACTGCTGTGGTACATTAAATATTGTTTACATTGATATGCAAATATAATACATAGTTAAATGTCTATGGTTTCAACTTTAACTGTTTGACCTCAGAATCAGTCTTGCCCTTAATTTACTAGCATGAAAAGAAAAAAGTAAACACCAAAATCATACTCGGCGCTTTACAGTTTAAACACTGAACTGATAACATTACTGAAATAATGCATTTGGAAAAACTCCCTTCATCAAATGCTTTCTGAGGTATGGATCAACTCAAACTTTCACCCTAGCACCATGCTAAAAACACACGCCATGTAAAGGGCTTAAAAGAATGTCTTCTGTAAAATACTAAGTGTAATTAAGCTTTACTGTTTTTATTTCCTGTGTTATATCTATGAGACATGCAACAGCGCAACTTAAATGAACTGACAAAAATATTGCCTTTATCTTTTAGTTTATGATAAAAGCAGAATTTATTGTGAGGAAAAGAAGCTTTCTTTATACACAACACTGTTAAGGAACATCGTGTTTTGACACTTATGGTTTCTTTGTGGAAGATTCAGAGATATCTATTGAATGAGCCCTAAATATTTGTTAAAGATCATGCAAGTGTGGAATCTTGGGGGTAGGGAAAAAAAGAAAGTATGTGGGGTTGGGATTCCTTTTAAATGAATTCAATTTTAATGAAAACAAATAATTGAATATTTAATTTTCCTTTAAAATCTTCCTTCTAGCCTTTGGACCTAGTTCTAATTCCTTGTGCCGTATTACTTCCCCAGTCCCTGTTAAGGACAGAATTCTTTAGGCTTGTCAATATTCGAGTTCCTAAAATTGAAAGAAAAATTTCAGGGAAAAAAATGCATCCAGGTGCTTTTTCTACCCCAAAGCAGTACAAAGGCCTCAAAAAACTGTTGTATTTCTTTTATACACAGTCTTTAAATTGCACTGAGAACACGTTTATTTCATCTATACAAGTTTCAAAATATCTCAATAAGCAGATGTCCACACAACTTTAACAGTTCTTTATGAATGTCTACCACTGGATTGTTACAATAAAACAGCAACTCTGACAAATTAATTAAAACCAACTGTAGACAAGTTCATAAGCAGCTTTATCATTTGATAGCTCAAAAGTAGTAATTTCTGTGACTGAAATAATTTGAAGACCTGCATATAATCTTACCAGGTTTTGACTTAGAAGTTCATAGTCAAAAACTTCCTTTTCATATTGCTCTGCAAGTTCTTTGCATAAAGATATGGCTTCTTCCCACATCTGCAATACAATCACATATTCAAAAAATAAATTCAGTACCAACAAACAAGTTTTTAATGTGTCACTGTTTAACTACAGTTTTATTGATTATGCTGTCTTTAAATTGCAGTCATTTATTAACAGCACATTTAGAATGGAAGACTCAAGGCAATCATAAACTTCAGGAAAGGAAATTAATGTAAAAAATAAAAGTGTTTTATGGTTCATTATAGGAAGGAATAAGTAAACCTACTTTATTCTTATAGTAAGATAATAAAAAATCACCTGACCTTTCAGATACATAAAAAAGAAGGGTAAATCACTAAGGTGCATAGTATCCAGAATATACCCCAAGCATCAGAGCAGTGTAGGAGGAGACTGACACCTGCCTCTCCTTAAAACCAACACAAGCATACATAATCATTGGTAGCCTTGCATATGACAGCTCTCCTAGTCAGCTAAAAACTTACAAGATTTAAATTGCCACTTGCTCAGAGTAGCAGCTTGTTTCTTTCCACACAACTTAATTACAGAGCTGCATGGGAAAGACTAGGACATTTTTTCTCATCTGCTATAGGCACTTAAAGTATGCAGCACAAAAGTGGTCTTAAAACAGATAGAAACTCCCTCGCTTGAGGATATTTCTCAAATTCTGTCAGTCTTCTCATCTATTCAGAATATAGGAGACAAAAGGAGTTTTCGAAGCATAATTCTCTACCGGTGGTCACGTGCATTATGACCATTTCTACATGGTGCCATGTACCCTCGGCTAGATAGTTCTGAACCTGAGAGCTGTGTCCAGCTGCCTGTGAACTCTCTCCTCTGATGTATCTGAGGGGAACCTGAATACTAAGTAGGTCAAAAATCATGAGGATTTTATTTTTCTGATACAGTGGGTGGGGACTGCTACATTGTAATTCTTTCACATGCCAACAAAAAAACCTGAGAAGTTGAAGCTGAAGCACCAAATACTTTCTACCCTCTGAATTATAGCAGGGACTTTCATGGGGGAGTTACGCCTTTATTTTGCAAGAAGCAGTAATGAATTGCCTTCCCTGCTCATGCCTTTGGCTACAGCTGAACGAGACACAATGACTTAAAGGCATTACTGGGTCATAAGGCTAATTATCCAGCACTGCAGAACTTTCCCTGCTTTCTAGTCCCTTGCTTTATTTCCAAAAATCTGAGCTCTACTGTCATTGTATTAACAGGCAATTTCATTAAGATTTTTTTTAAAAAAGCTGAACAAAATGCAGATACTGAGCATCAGACTAATATGTTTTAAGTTTGGGATGCAATTCTCAGACTTCTGTGAAAAAAGTATGTCCATTTTGGACTGGCTGAATGTTTGGGAGATAATGAGTGAACGGTTTGGAATGCAGTCTGTGTAGTCCATATTCTTTTCCTAGTAAAGAAAAGTACATTCAACATTTTATATTATTTTATTACTGCCTGACAGAGAAGCTTGTGACCACTATAAACATTAGCCCTCTTTCTTTGTGAATATGGTTTTTGAAAGACTATATTCATATAGAACAGATATATGCTGTGAATAAGCCTTCAGGACACAATTTTTACTTGACCCACATTTCAAAGAGGATTTCCTACACAAACACTTCATACAGAGCATATTCGTTAAATACTACTATACAAAGCAACACAGTAAAAAGAGATTTGGCAGGGGGAAGAACTCTACAGACCTACCTTTCCTTTGTCAAAGTAGTCTATGATCTTCTCATACAAATTCTCTTTCAAGTGTCGATAGGTCTGCGAACACTGGAACTCTGTTGACATGACTTGGGGTGCACACTGTTCATCTGACCACTGAGAATAAAAACACATTAAAAAACCAAATTATTTTAGAGTTCAACATTTCACAAGCATGTCCCTTCTCCCCCAAGGTCCAGTCCCCTGGGCTCTTCTAAGTGGGTTTTTTTCCCCAGTCTTTTTTACCCTTTCACAAAGAAACTGGGAAAGGCACTGGGAAAGTTTTCATTACCTCTTCAAACAAGTGTTGTATTTCATGTGATAACCAGGACTAGATATAACATTTTAAAAAGCTGTGTTCCTTCCTGCCCGCCACCCAAAAATTTTAGATAAAAATCTATGTGAGAAAATGAGTTCATTTTATTTCAGTGGCGTCATCTTGAGTGATTTGGTTTTGACTTTCTTTTTAAAGTATTGGCATATATTATCAACTTTGCCTATACATATACCAATACATACAATATGTATTGATCATATTTTCGTATGATCAGAAAAGTTAAGAAAAATAGCACTGTGAAAACCTAAATTTGTATGGTTCTGCACTAGAAGAAATTCCATAAGAAATCTCAGATTTTTGCTGAAGAATATTTAAATTTTGAATTTTCCCTTGAAATGGAAATGCATCTTACCGACCATTTCTATTGATAATGGCAGTTACAATGAGAATAAACATTAAT
>JAVJGI010000064.1:47919541-47939141 GCA_035590275.1 Ibycter americanus
CTCTGAACATGCTTCAATACCAAACCACAAAATGTCTCTATTTTTTCTACATGGGTCTGTCTGGAACACCAAGCCATACAACCTTGGTTTCTGCTAATGGGATGATCTCACATCCTTCAGAAGTCCTTATGCATAATGAAATTTCAAGAACAGAAAGTAAGAAATATGGGTATTTACAGCAATTATCAGTCACATGTGCCAGAGGAGCTTGCTAAGAATACCTGTATTCACTTATTTAGTAAACTTTTATAGTTGTTAGCTCAGAAAGATATGAGACTCCAATAGGTTCACTAAGAATAAACATCTATCTTTTAACTCGAGCAATAACTAGGTAAACCCAAGAACAAACCATCAGTCAGCACTATTTTCTGACATAGTCCAACAACAGTCAAGAAAGAAAGCAAATGAAAACTTCCCCAGATGACTTCAGCAACTGGTGGAACCAAAGAGAGATACTAAATTGAAAATACCAAACACAAACAGAATTACTTATTTGAATAAAAATATAAACACAGATGAAATAATCTATCCTAAACCAAGTTAAATCACAACATAACTTGAATCCATGTTTGTTTAAATGATGTTTTCATTTATTCTGCATAGAGATAATTTTTATTATTATTTATTTAGGTTTGATTGGGGTTTATTTTAAGTTCTTCTAGCTTTTGGGCTCAGATTCTCAGTTATAAGAAACAGTACTAGGTTGCTTGATGATGTGTCTTGCTTTGGGAAGTCTTAATAAAATGCACAGCCTGATCTTCCAAGAAAAGATAGATTGTCTACATTTGGAGGATGGGATTCTTTTAACATCATGTGTCCAACACATAGGCAACTAGGATCCCTTTATATTTGAAGGAGACCGGGATATATTTACAGGACTTTCTATCCACAGCCACTGAACCTAATTTCAATAAATTGCCTTTCAAAGATTCCTAGCTCTTCGAGCTAATGATAGACGGAGCCTTGATGGCTAAAATTACTAGATATTAATTACTTCCTCCCCACATTTTCAGTTAAACTTAAAATTACAAGCCTATATAACATTCATTCTGTGTGAATGGAAGTTACATGTGCAAATAAAAAGGAAGGATTGCAAAGAAAATGCTTTACTATGCCATACACCTATGTATATATTCCATTCCATCAAATATACATATATATATATATAGTACATAATTATTGAGATAAGCAGCAGTGAGCAGTGGAATTTTGTTTTCTCTGGGATTAGTTGATCTATAAATAGCTAAATAAAATAAAGTTCCTACTTGATAAATTCAAATAACTTTATATCCTTACTGCACACACATTGTATGCATAAAGCAGGAGACAGCCTCTTGAGCTGACACCATGGTAACATGTGTGTCCACCCAGGATGGAGCACTGCCATGCAGCAGTCTCAGCACAGTACCACATCAGGTTAACAAAATCAAACTTTCAGGTAAAGTTTATTAAATCATGTGGCAGGTACCAGACAAGCTCTAGATCCAGTGCCAGTACAGACTCCACCAGTAAAGATGTCTCTGTGCTTTTCCCCCTTCTCTCATTAGAGAAGATTAGATTGGAAATAAATTATTTACTTTTAAAGTTCAGCAAAATTATGGTTTAATTGAATGTCAATCTAGGCTCCTGAGTGCCTAGGGCAGTCTTGAAATAACGTTATCATTCTCAAAATTTTATACTAAAGATTTGATATCCTTTATAACACTAAATGCAAATTTCTATATGAAAATTGTCCACGTGCAAAAAGCTAGAGTTTACATGTTTGAGTATCAAATAATTTTCTCTTCATATTAATTCTTTGCCCTTTCTAATTAAGATGGTAATAATTTTAAGTCACAAAACTTAATGTGCCTTTCCTTTAAAATACCTATATTTAAAAAAACAGAATTGCCAAACTTACAGATGCAAGTTTAAGAAATATATGTTAATTACCTCATCCATAGGAAAGGGGAGAACAAACCCCACAATTCTTGACTAGTAAATGATCGCAATTTCTGAAGTTGAACATTAGAATCTAATGAGACTCAGCTGTTCAGTTATGAAGTGGTTTTGGTGCCATCTGATAAAAATTACCTCATGTTTAAGCTGCAATAAAATGAACATGTCTGCTCCTCAGCATTGAAAAAATATCACCTGAAACTTATCTATATTAGCATAAGAAGTCATTTAAGGGTGACCTAAGTGTCTGGCATCTTCCAGGCTCCTAAGCTGTTGTTCTTGTTAGTTGGTCAGTATGACTGATGAGTTCTCAGGATTTTTGGTCTGTACAGATCTGTGCTATCTCCAAAGAGATGCAGTATAAGCCAAGAGCAAAAACCCCCACAGTTTTAAGGCAGCAAATATAGGACTATTAGGACATAGAACAGATGCACAGAAGCAAAGTGATTTTAAATCTTGGCCTTGAACCAAAAGCTTTGCACTGTGGAACACAGACCAAAATGGAAATTCCATCTGCTCATTTGTTCCACACTTAGTTGACACAGAAATGCCCCACATGATTTAAAGTATTAAACATTGCTGGGTATACGAGCAAGATATTTATATTTACTTTCCTATGAATGTCTAAAATTATGACTTTTTGTTTGCCACTTACTGTGACACAGATTGTTCTGAATTAATTATTTGTGTAACTACAAAGCCTGAATCTCCAATTTCAAATTTCCTCTGAAAGGCAGCGTGCAAACACAGAATAAGGTGAGTCCATGCTCAAAGAGCTTGCAGAGAATGGAAAAGTCAGCTAGGAAAGAAGTTGGCAGATACTCAATGCCCAGGTGGCCACAGCAAGCAGTGGCAGGAGATTCAGATTACATTCCCAAATGTCCTATCCCACCATCCCTATTTCTATTGCACCCACCAAAAATATTTAATACTTGTAATTTAAAAATCCTTTTCAAAATGACTGTAGAAAATGTTTTAGGAATATCAGTTCTTCACAGTGGTTGTTTTTCTCACAATAAATATTTACAAAAGTTAGAGTTTCCTGAGAAATCTGATAATACACAATTAACTTTTCATGGCTATTTCTGTCAGATATGTATTAAAAACTGGAAGTTTTGGCTTATCAGTATCTATGTCACAAGGAAGGGATATAATGAAAAATTTAGATTAGAAGGGACCCCTAGACATCATTGAATTCTAACTCCTATTTAACTGAGGGCTGAATCAATGTCATGTCCTGTTGCTCAGAACCTTTTTCAGTAAAATTTTGAAAGTTTTGATAAAGATCCTGCAAACTCTTTGAGCCCCTGTTCCAACACTTTATTGCTGTCGTGATGAAAGTTTTACTTAAGTCCAAGTAAATCACTCCGGAGAGCCTACATTCACTTGCGAAAGAGCTATATTCCTTTGCTCTTAATATTTTGGATTTTACTTTCTTTAAGCAAAAAAGCCCACACCACACATTTACCAGAAATAAACTGAACACATGACATTTTAATGAATTTTCAAACAGAATATTTTTAATTACCTTTTTGAATTCTCCTGTCCTTTGATATTCACACAGCATCATGTCAAAGAAAATTGGGATTGTCGCTTTTCGTAGTTCAACTTCTGGAATAAGAGTCATTTCCAAGATGGGTCCAACCATCCCCGGAATAAAGCAAATTTTATTCTGGCCTTAAACAGAAACACAAATCAGTTATTTGAGAGGAGAGAAAAAAACCCCAACATTTTTAATAGGAAAACATCTAGGACTTGCAATCATTTAAAGCAGTGTTTTAAAGCATCTATGTTGATGAAGTCTCATGACTTAGTCACTCATCTCTATTCTTTCTCAAAAACAGAAAGCATGTTAATGGATAGTCTCATTCTAAGATGCCAGAATTCAGTGCCAGAAATAAGCATATGTGCCAGCTGAGTTGACATTTTCAGTGAACATTTCAGTTTCTCAGCTTTTGACATCTGCTTTTAAATACTGAGAGTAGAAGGTAATAAAAAACCCTAAGAATCTCCCCAATTCTATCACCAGGACAGCACCACACAATAATGCCACATGGTGTAGCCTTTCTAGCTTATGAAGGAGAAAAACATTACTTGCTTTCAATTCTGAATAACAAAATATTGCAACCAATACATCAAACTAACCAAAGCATCAAACATTGGAAGCAATAATAGAAACGCTAGCTATACAACTCAACTCCTAAATGCACACAAAATTATCTTGTAGCACAACTGTTCCATAAGCTGCCAGCGAACATCCAAATCTGCATAAAACAGCCAGGTCCAAGATGGTCTTCAAATGTTGCTTGTTTCTTAGCAAAGAAAAACATTTGCTATGTGGAACAGACCACCAACAAAATCCAATGACCTGTGTAAGAATGTCAATACTGCCTAAAGCTTTTAAGGAGACAAAAATATTCTCATAAATAGGTATGACTACGCTTGTTCTGTAACTAAAAAGGATTCTGATTTTCCTCTCATATGGGTGCCATACTAACTCTAAGTATAACTGAACTATGACTTCAACAGTTTTATGCAACATTACTTTTTCTTTCACTCATGTTGTTTAAAATCATTATTAATCCTAGTTAAATCAGTAATGTCAATAAGATTGAAAAGAATCTTATAACTGAGTAACTTCCAATACCTATATGTATTAGACCTTAGAGATCTGTAATTTTTGAGAACCATAGAAATTCATGTGTTACTTAGCTATCCATTCACCTCTAAAAATCTTCACTTTCACAAGCAATCCTCTTATATGAGTAGAAAGAAGAAACTTACAGCTAAATGATAGCAACACTTATTGTTCGACTGAGAGACTAACGTCACACTTATAACCAAACGACCTTAACACACAACTTTAAATAAATAAATACATAAATAAAATCTTTAAAAAATTACAATTTTTATAAAGCTTTTTGAAGACTATCCTGTCATCAGCAACAGTTATTTCCATTTCAGGAATCAAAAGTAACATTTCCTCAAACCTTACAGTGACTGAAATGGACAAAGGAAGATACTCTGCCCCAGAGAACACGGCAATTCTATTTATAATTTGAAAGGCACTACAGAGGTCACAGTATGAGATTCTTCGACACGCATTTGCCTGTTTCAATCTTGTTATATATTTATCCCTCAAATGTGGTTTATACTTAAGGTGTTCTACTGCTTTTCAGCATGCAGATTCCTTTTTATTAAAGCTACAGAGGAGCCCAAAAATTATAGAAAATAAATGGAAGGGACATTTATTATTAAGAATTATTGCATATTAGTTTGAAAAAATTCTGTCTGAATGCCTCACTTTTTCCATTTGGTATGTAAGACAATATTATTTAAATAAAGTAATAATGCATTTGGATATCAGAAAACAATCTTTGGTCTTCAACATTATGCTAGACAAAACTGTTAAAGGTCCTTACATTTTTAAAAAGCCATTGTGTTTACTGTCTTTGATATGGACTCTCAGATTCAGCCTGAGTAGGATGCAAAAAGCAAATCTCAAATACACACAAGGAGAAGAGTGTTTCTGCAAGATCTGTTGTACTTTGTAGTAAAATGAAAACTTGAACGTTTATTTTAAGAAACAGATGTTAACGGTTCTAGAATCAAAAGTTCAATTGAAAATGATTAATTCCAAATTTACACCTACCAGTATTAAAAAGGACAACAGTGGTGTTGGACTACAAAGTGAATGACCATGCTGAAAACATGTTTGAGAGTTCACCATTTCATCAGCAAAAGCATCGAAACCTTTAAAATCCTGACTATGTCTTTTTGATACATCAGAGTATAGGGATGCATAAATTATTTTTTCTACTAAAAAATAGTAAAAGAAAAAAATCTAAGAAAAGAAAGATTGAAGGGGGTATATATCACAAGAAGGTGCACGTACAACGTGACAGAAACATTTGAAATCTCCAGGTAAGCACTGATATGCTCGTACACCTAGGAACCTAGCAAGTTAATAGAGATCATAAAGAAATTTCACATCCTAACATAAGAATTGAAAAAAAAATTCCAGGATAAAACAAATAGTCTACATAAGTTCAGATAATAATAAACAACCTTTCAGTGTATTTTGAAAATCATAGCTGGCTTTCTTGTGTAACAATATAGGGTGATATTATGGCCTCTCTGTAGCTTATTTTACCTAGAGCAACATCGCTGTGTCGGAGGTTCAAACACACTGCAGAACTTACTTGACCAACACGGGGTGAGAGGAAAGGTAATTAGTAAAATGTAAACACACTAAGGGGAGAGTCATGGAACTACTTTTGCCTCTGCAGCAGGCATTGACACCCCATGAGGGAAGAAAATACCCCTGTTTTGAGATAGTTTCTTTGCAATAGATGTGGTATATTAGGGAGACAGGGATGTGTGCTGCACTACATTGTATTTATGAATAAAACAGTAAATTATGAGGAAGAAGAAAGCATACAGTGCACCATCCACATTAATTCTGTACGTTGATTTCTGTACGGAATAAGCTGTATGCTTGTTCCATGCTCGAAGCTGAAGACCTGCCCTTCAGTGATAACACTGACACCATCCCACTGGACATTCCATTCCGGTATAAATTTCTGAATTTTGTTTTCAATGAAACAAGCAGTGGATTCAGTTGCAGTTAAGCTCATTTGTCTACTCACCAAGTGTGTACCACATGTCACGGATAGCAAAGCCAATTAAACGTCTCATATCTCCATATCTAGAAAAAAAATATGGAAGGTATTTTTATCATTATCTTTATCACAATTTTACTACAAAATAAGAAACATAGGCTGAAGTATACATTTTTGCTTACTTGTTCTGGATTTTGCTGTATTTTGCATGGGAAAAGTTTTCTAGCTGTAGTGAATCTTGGGTAATAAAAGCCACAGCCAAATGAAAATAGTTGTTCCAAAGCTGTAAATCGAATATAAGGAAATTATAATAGTTTTGAGAAAAGCAGGAATAATATTAAACTACGCATAATGCTGAATAATTTACGAAACCAAATGATGCAAGCAGTATAAGATTTTTGTATTATGCAAAGATGTACATCATTAGTATTATGCAATTAGGAGAAAAGCAAGACAGATGAATTTTAATAACCACCACTACACACTTGCTTTTAATAGCACAGCAACTGAATAAATATTGCTAAAAAAAGATTCATATGAGATTCATAGCTAACAACATTAAACCATGAACCATAGCAGGACTAGTGAAATACATTACATGCCAGTGAATCTTAACAACTTGGAGCTAAAGGCACCCAAAGTAATTACACTGTATTTGAGAACTACTTCAAAAGGCATCTACTGTCACTTCTTTGGATTCTAATTCAACAACGATTTGTGTGAAATTCCAATATATTTTGTTAAGAGCTGTCTACATGAAACAAGGACAAAATACATCCCTAAATAACTACTAATAGTACTGAGTCATGTACTTGAACTAGAAGAAAAACTCTTGTATTTCCAGTGCTCAACCCTTTGTTTCTGAAAGCAATTTACTTGTTCTCCGGACAATCAAAATGAAGTACTTCTCTCACATGCTAGAGATGCAAAGGGAAAAAAGAAACCACTGCAAAATACAAATTCAAGCAAGTAAATACTATTCTCAGAAGCTTCTAAGCAGTCAGCAATAGCTTTAGAAATTTCTTTTAAGAACGTAGCTGCATCTAAAAATATGCATGGTGGGTAACAATGAGACAGTAGAAAGGCAATGGTAAATGTATTCAGGATGGAAAGAAACCATATAGCATTATTACAGAGCTCTTAATTTTGTGCGGTGAAATACAACCCTAGATGGGGAACCCATACTAAATAGCCTAGAAATACAGCGTTTCATCAAAAACTTAACTGACCTCTGGCCTTTATAACTTGGAAAACCCTCTTGTGCACAAATAACCAGGAAAAATAGAGACTAACACACAGAGAAACACACAAAAATACAGACATTTCCTAGAATAAATAAAATTCTCAAACATCCTCTATAATGTGAAGAAGATCCTACACATAATTTATCCCACCCTTCGAGGCCCAGCTAAAGCTCTCCTTAGCAGGCTTGCTTATTTAAAAGCCCTAAGGAGGGCTGTTCCTGTCTTTAAGTATTTACAGTCCAGGGAGCATAGTTATTCCTGGTGCAAATACACAGACTCCAGTAGCATTTCACTGGAGACAGTTATTAACCTGTTACATATCACACCATTCAAAGATGCTCTGAATTCACCCAAACCAATCACAGCCTTACTAAAAACTACATTTGAATATGAGCACTAGTAAGGCAGCACCTTTTTTTCCCCCTTAATACAAACATTTAAATTATGTTCATATCTAATTTTTGAGAGTATACTAATAGTAAATACTAAATCCAAGCCTTTTCCCCAGGATAAATTATAGTTATGCCCTGAAAGGACTGTTTTCCTCCTTATCAAAGATTTTAAAAGATTAATTTGACCAGTTGAGAGTTTTCAGTCCCTTGAGAAGATGTATATATTGATGTGAAGGGAATATACTTTGCATATGTCAATTACACCGGCAAAATGGATAATTTCTCAAATCATTCTAGCTTATGGGGAGAAAAATGAAGCCTTATTACTGCAATTAAGCATCTATTTATTCACTTAATAGCTTCAAGTTCAATGCCACCTTTGTCAGAGACACACCTCAAAGACTCAATATCCTTATCTACAAAGTAAGTTTCCTTTCATCCTCAGAACCCTATGATGGCTGAAAAAAATATGATACTTTGCATTTCAATAGTAGATTTAAATTAAGAACTTGCAAGGTTTTAAGTACCAAAACTAACTTTAAAACCCTGTGAGGCAAAGTAGTCTCTCAAAAGTGAAAAATGGCAGAAGCTGATAGAAAAAGATATTAAAAATGCAAAAAAAAAAAGCTTATGAGGCCTGGTTTGTTTTCTCTTAAGCCCACAATAACATTCAAAGACACTTTGCATCTGAACATCCAGTTATCTAGCATGTGGCAGGGCTGAAGCAGCACAGCGACAGCAGAGGGCCAGAGCCCTGGTGCTCTGATTTGTGCAATACTCAATGGCTTTGCTGCTTGTTGACGTGAACTCCAGTGCTGCATTGTCAGCTAGGCACAGAGCACTGGGAGACAGATCTGGAGCTGCAAAATGACCCCTCTCTGTAATTAGTTATCAATGATTCATTGCAAACTCCTACTGAGATGCAGCATCTGACAGCACCAGCACAGGCTGGCCTGGTGTGTGGTAACACTTCCAGACACGGCGACTCAATTAGCTGAGCGTGGAGCTAAGCATGCATGCTGAGGAGGCCTCAGATCTGTGAACACCCCTCTGTGTAAGGGCTATGGTAACTTAAAAGAAGAGGATCTCTCATTCCTTTCTTTTTTTTTCTTTTTTTCCCTTTTTCTCTTTATTTTTTTCCCATTTTTCTTTTTCCTTTTTCTCTTCTTTATTTTTTCTTTTTTCCTTTTTTCTTTTTCTTCTTTTTATTTAATTTTTTTTTTCCTTTTTTTTTTTATTTTTTTTCACAAGGTGGCTTCTGCCTAGAAAATGTGACAGCCACCATACTGGAAAATGTGGAATTAATTTAGTAAGAAATTTCAAGCCATCTCACAAAGAGGAGATCTGGACAATTGTTCAGGATAACTACCAAAAGTAAACACTGTTGCCGCCTCCCTCATACACACCTCTGAAGTCAACACCTGTTTTGCACCAATGCCCACCTTTTCGCTAGTGTTTTCTGTACAGACATCTTTCCTCAATTCTTTTTGATAATGTAGGAAAAACATGAAGTCTTTGGAAGACTTTTGAATTTCTGACAAATTACTGCAGATATTAAATGTACTCTAGCATTTCATAAAACAGACAAGATGACAGTTTTGTTGAACTTTTTTTTCTTTTGATATTATGGTGAAAGCAAGCTCAGCCCCTTGAGACCAGCAGACATAATACATTTCAGATACTGGGTTCATTACTCTGATTTTGTCAAAAAATGGCACTTAAAACTTTCTGCATATATGTATAATTGCAGACTACATGTAGTTACCACAGCTATTGAGCTAGGTTAGCTAGAAATAACATTTTTGAACTTTTGAGTAACATCTATAAGAAATGATCCATTGATTTCTAGGATATATGACATTCTCCATGTGTGATGGTTTTACCTCAGTAATGTTCTCTTTCACATACTGGAATACATTTCTTCATCACTTAAAACTAAATAATTTAAAAGAAACATCTACTTTTTAACTATTTTTATGAGCCTTTTGAGAACAAATAATTTTAAACAAATTAGTAGCAACTTCTGTTTTAAATTAATTGCTTAACTGGATCAACCACAGATAATGAAATTCAGTCACAAAGATAGCACACACAGCTGCATCACGCAGTCTTAAAATTCCAAATTCATGAAATTATTCTGGATTGTCTGTTAGAATATCACACTAGAAAAATACAAATTGCTAAACAGAGGCATAAGCAGAATGTGAAGGCTAAAATTCAGAATAACTCACCAAATGATAAACATGAAAAATTAAGTAAGCATTGCATTCTGTTTAAGTGGAGTCTTAACAAATACAATTTTCAGAGTTACAAATCATTCATAAATTCTGGAAGTTACAAGCACAATATTTAGGGCTTATTCCTATGGCATGCAGCCTGGTTCATGACAGGTGTAGTGCTTCCTTTGGGCTGGAAGACAGACTATTAAGCATCTCAAAATAAAGAATTATGAAAATCATTTGGGACCTCTACCAAAATGTCTTTGCATGGTTATGTACTTCAAAAGGACACAACAAAGGTAGACAATCTTCTGGTTAATGAAAAGTTTACAGAAGCTTTGAAGAAACACAGCACATTATATAAACCAACAAAAGTTTGTTTTATACATTTTTAACCTTTAAGTATTTTTATGTCATAATCCCATTCTCTCCTTGGTTTTGTCATATGCTGCTTGCTTAATGATGCAACTTAAGAAAAATACTTGCAAATAGCTTCTACTCTAGACATCTACCATTCCTTGCTGGAAAACATCCCAAACCTCTAAAATAAGACACTCCCAAGTCCAGTGAAAATTAGTTTCATGTATGCAAAATTTTCCAGAATTTATATCCTGTGTATTTCTTTTCATTCTGAGCAATGAGTCCAAAGTCCAAAGAAATTTGCATATGAACATCAAAAAAGTCAATTACTTACTGTAGGTTACTCTAGGAAGACCCAGGTACATGTTGGTAGAAGGATCAAAGACAAACTTTAAACTCTGAAGTTTGATAAATTTGAAATGCACAATACAACATATAACATAAAAATATGACATTTCTAATATTGCTAGTACAGTTAATCCAGCTAGCTAAATTTTCTAATGGTGGCACTAAATATGAACTTTATCAGTCATCTCCTAGGGTTTTCTAGAATCTCTATTACTATCCTATATATATCTTTGCCCAATATATTGCATATTTTTCCCTATACATTTGTAATGCAGTGAAGCTTTTCATCTTGGGGTTTCTAACCGAAGATTTAAAAATACAAAATAAGTTTCACAATTCTGTTTGTGATGCTAAAATACATTTAATTCCTGCTGAATTATTAATAGTGCATAGTGCATGCAAGAAAGATAGAAAAAACATGAAAAAACAAGCATTTTCTTTTAAATCAGACTGATTGCAGTTGCATGCAGTCGCTGAATGGAAATACTACACAGAGCAAGACTTCTAAAACAAAACCTCATGGAGCCATGAGCTGACAGTGACAACAGAGTGAAAAGTAATACCTAGCTAATGACATCTGCTGCTAACAGAAGCAAAAAATGTCATACAAGGTCTAAATAGGTTCTATAAAGGTAAACATGCACATTGGAAAATTTAACTGAAATTTTGAAGTGAACCATTAAATATTGTTATCTTCATTCTTCTGTTGATGGAAGACTGGCTTATGGTTCTTCAAATTAAATAAAGTGGGAAAAACCGATGACTTGCAAGTTTAAAAGGGATTTCTGCTAGTGAAAAAAAAACCAAACCCAAACCAAAAAACCAACAAACCCAAAACCTTCTTTCCTAGCTCTGCATTCATAAAAATGAGGAAACCGTTGACAGTTACGACATGTCTGGTAAATAAAAAGGTCATTTAATTATTGTATTTCTATCTAACAATCAAGAAAATATTAATTCACAGTTGAACTTAATTTTTATTTCATACCTACATGTCTATATCCATATGGGCAAATAATATTTGGCTTCAAAACTGAACTACTGTCCAATACTTGCTTTCTTAAAAATTGTTGTGAATCAAATAAAAGGCAAATCAAATAGCTGGACATTCTTCAGCATAAAATAGAAATGTGTGTACAAAAAGCAATTTTTTTGGTGGGTAAAGGTGTTTAGACTGCTTATGGAAAGCCACATTATTCCTTCATTATTCATCTCTATTTAACATCCTGAGGGCTATCCTTGAGGTATACATATAATATTTTGACCTGAAACACAGAAGTTTTCAGTCAAAAAAAAGGAGCATTTTTTGATTGAATGAGATGGTACAATTGCCACAAAAGGTAAAAGAGAAGTGTACTGAAAAGTCCCAGAATTGTCCTATTTACCACAGATGAAATATACTTCTCAGGCATTTATTAAGGATAACATGAATGTATATATTGTATGAACCACAAAATGTTTTTGTTATAATTAAACCCAAGAAACCAGGGTGACTTTCAGGGAATATTTTTTTCCAAAATATATTTTCCAATTTTTAGTGGGGATTTTTTTGGTTTTTTAAGTCTCTGCAGAAGAACCCATCACAACTCATACATCCTAAATCCAGAATTTACACGTTATGGTGTGTTTGTTCTACGATACTGCAAAAGCACAGCTGCAAAGCAGTGATCGGGACGGGTTGTCTGATCCCCACATTTGAAATTGGCAACGACAATATTGTATTTGAAATCACAATGACAATCTGGAATTTAAAGAAGTGTTCTCTACATAAATGGACTCAGTGAACCAAACTTACGATATACTAAGGCAGAAAATTTAACAACACATCACTGCTGTGCTGTGCATAGTTTTGGTATTTGTCTCTGAAGTATGTAACAGCTCCATCACTGAACCTATGGCTTTAAGTTTATGCATAGTTTTAAACTTAAAGATTGTAACAACTGTTCATCAGATATTCCACATCCTTTCACAGGTCCTAAATGATACAACTTCTTTCCTTTCTGCCTGAATCACATGAGTGAAGGGGAAAAGAACAAAACGAAATGAAGTCCAGGAACCCTTTTTCCTCCATTTAGCAAGCCTCAACAGAGTAGCAAAAATGTCTTCATTGCTTTTGTCTAGATTTAAAATACCCTTTTAAAGTTCCTCAATTACTTCATAGTCTACTTGTTTTGTTTGGTTAGTTTGTCTGCTATATATTGTCATGTAATCACTCACCCAAGTGAAAAAATCCTTCAATCTACTTCACTGTGCTTTAAATTGCCTTTTCTTTATTATTATTTTTTAAATTAAGAATTTTCTTCAACTATTTGTTAATAATCAGATTTGAAAACACCATCCCACACACAGTATAAATCAATCAGTTCTTTACAAAGAACTTAAAGATGTAACTTTTTTTTTTTTTTAATCTCCACTGATATGTAGCTCTATTTTCCCCATCCCAATATATTCTATTTCTATACTTTGAATCAGGAATATTAAAATTGTTGCCTCTGGTTTAGCTTCCAAAGTCTTGAGACATTGTTCTTGCTGCATATGCTCAGTAACGATCTGAACTTTACTCATCCCTTTTTCTTTGAAACCAGAAATCAGCAGTGCACATCCTCCTAACAGGAGACTAGGAGACTAGATTGCCTGAAGACTGCGGCATACTAAATCACTGGCCCTTGAATAAACAGTTCTTATTGGGTTTTGGGTTGGGGTTTTTTGGGTGTTTTTTGGGGGGGTTGGGGTTTTTTTTGAGTGAAAATCCATTTATTTCACAGAAACTTTATATGCAATAATTTACTGAAGTTTTTAGATCTGTAGTAGTCTCTTATGTAACACAGGCACATGACATCTTTCAAAAGTCAGATTAAATTTAGATGCACAGCTCCTATTCCTTATTCGTATCAGGTGAAACAGCTGGACATTATTTGTAAAACCCATTGGACGAGCTCACTAAAATCTCTGGCAGGTTCAGCAACAGCAGAAGCACATTTTGAGATCATATTTTTCTGGAATTTGGAAAAAGAGCTGAGGTTAAGTTGCACTCCATGGTATGTGATTGCCCCAATTCCGATTTTTGGAAGCATATCCCAGACTTGCTGTAATCAGTATCTGGCCCACTGGTTATAGTCACAAGGGAACCTACTGGTGCTGCGTACCCAGCTTCTCCGGTGGCAGATTCGGGGACCTGACCAAAACGCACCCGAGGTTCAGAGTGCCTGGTGGGCTGCCCTGGCTCCAGGGGGCTGACTATGGGAATGAACACGCCACGTGCTTATCAGGTTGTAGCTCTGCACAGCACTGGAAGTTATGCTACTTCCAAATTGTCTTCCAGATCAAAACAGCAAAGGCAAGCTTTTTGTCCCAATTCCTGTGACAAGATTTTCATTCACTTTGAGTTAACCACTGTTCATGTTTGCTTACAGCCAAGACATATTCATATCAAAAATATATATACTGTGTCTCTCTCTCTTGTTATTTGCTTATTTTCTAATGATGCAGAAAAATTTTCTTGGACTACAGAAAATATTTCAGTACTCATGCTATTAGAGAACAATTCAAATAAGTGCAATCTACATGAAAAATTACACCACCAAAACCAGACTTTCCACAGCCAGAAAGGACAGGACAAAGAAAAGTGGATTTATACTGCAGAGTAGAATGTTTTCAGCTATGACTTGAAAATAAATATTTATTAGAAAAATTAGTTGAGGCTATTCCTTCTTCCACTCCTTCCCATTTCCACTCTTTGCTCCTGTCCATTATAGCTCAATACTTTAGAGCATTTTCAGAAAATTTTGTAACTTTAAGGATAATATGGTTTCTTTAGGAAAGACCCAGACTGATCTTACCATAAAAGGTTTTACAATACTTAGGCAAAATTCTTGGTAGAAATTATTTGGATAAAGTTGATCCTCAGAAAATGAAGTAAGTGTACTGAAGGACCTTTCAAGTTTCTCATTTCATTAATAACATTTTTAGTTTTAAGTACCTCTCTATATTCAAGTTTTTACAGTCTGTATAGTGTCAAGACACTGATTTATAGATTTTTTTCAAAAAATGTAAATATGAAAAAACAGTAAAAGAACCATTAGAACATTAAAATATTCACATATCCATGATCTGAATATGTACAGATAATAGTAGGAAATAAAATTTTAATTTTTAATTAAGAAAATTAGGTAATATGCTTTGCATTATTCAGACCTTCAGTCCCGTAGCAGCTTTTTTAATAGGTATATTTAGGGTACTGTTAGAAGGTTTTCAGAACTTTTATTCATTGAAGTAAGGTATCTCCCTGACTTGTACTTTTAAGGCTCTTGTGAAAACTAGAAGGGTACTACAATTCCTTAGAGGGCACAACTTATTTACTATAATGTTGTTCAGCTTACTCAAAGCCTCCAGATATTTGACAAGTCATGAATGAAAGACCAAGCATTAATAAATTCCCTTGAACTACAAGGTTTAGTGTTGAACTAGAACATCCCTGGTTAGCTGATAACATTCTGGAACGCACAGAACTGTTACAGGAAACTGAAGCTGAAAAGAGTTCCAGGTTTAGACTGCGGCTTTAACATTTGAAAAAGGCAGTATAGACCCTAATAAAATTTTGGCAGATACACAGTCTTCACAGTAGTCTGCATGGTTTTGGTAACCTACACATACTGATGTCCACCAGACTTATTTTATTGGCTTTTAAAAACTACTGTAACGTTATGCAGTAAAAATGATCAAGTGTTATAGAAATTATAGGTTACAAATTGGTTGTTAATAAATTGATGTAGCCTAAGAGAGGTTATATCATATGTCAAAGATTTGAGAGTTTCCAGCAGGGGTATTTACTAAAAAGAAGTTTTAAGTTTGTCAGAAGAAACATCTTTCCCTACGATTCAAAAATCTTAACATTATACATATATACATTTGTAAAGTCACACTTTTTGAAGGTACATAATTTTTAATTAAATAAATGAGGAAAAATCTCTAAGTTTCATACTTGGTGGCCACTGTAACTGAGTATAAACTGCAAGGTTTACATTTCTTTTTGCTCTCGTCTTTTAAACTCATCCTGTATAACCACTTAAATGACTGCTCTGCAGCTATTTGTGACCAAGATACTTTATGCGAAGGACCAAGAGACCAATACCCAAACAGTTTTTAGCATAGTAAGCCTAAACATTCACATGCAGGAGAGTAGAATCACTTCGAACAGATACCAAATTGCAAGATTAACTGAAAAATATAAACCCCAAGAAATGAAGAAGGCAGAGTCCTGAACTTTCTCTGGACTTCATGGTTAGTCAGTAAGTTATGATCTAATGAACAGATTAGAACATTGTAATCAGGAGGCATTTTTTGAACTTAAAGCATTTACTTTTAATCACAGTTAATATAAGTGAAATAAAGTAATTTTTCATAATTTACTTTTAGTGTGTTTTCTACCTATAGCACACACCATAATCAGGCTGCCTTTAGTGACAAATCCTGATTCTAAAACTGCATTTGTTTTAATAACAATTTAATGAACGTGAAAACTACAGACATTTTCATCTGAAGCAAGCCAAACATATGGTAAAATTCATGACAAAATAGTTAAGTTACGAAGAATGATATCGAGCAAACCAAAGAAAAAACAACCCTAATTTAAAATTATTCCAGAAAGAACTACAAAAAGCCAAAACAAAAACAAACAACAACAAAAAAACGAACAAAAAAAAAAAAAAAAAAGGGCAACATAAATAAAGATAGACCTGCCAGGGAAGACTACAAGTTAAAAATAAAAATAAATTCTAAGTGCTAAATACTCTAGGAATCCAAGTTAATCTCTTTCTGTCCTACATACACAGGAGTGACATTGCAAAGGCTACGTGCATTACATCAAAGATTGCCTTTCTGAATACACTTGGCTGGCTAAGAAATAAAAAAGAGCTTTCTGCTTGACAGTTCTGAGAGAATCACGGTACAAAATACTCCATTTGGGTGCCTTATCATAAATAATCGAAGTATGATTTTTATGTCATATCAAAGATGGCCTAATCTTGCCATGCTCAAATCAACAGTCGTTTTGATACTGATAAAGTGCCAGAAGAGACTGTGACAGACCAGAACAACCACACCTGCACAGACTACCTCGACTTAGTTAAAAAGCCTAATACTTACTTGGACTTCAAAATTCATATTCTCCAGAAATTTCTGGTTCATTGTCTCTGCAAATTTGTTGATGGCTCTCAAGAACACCCTAGAAAAGAAAAGCAATGATACAGATAGATTAATGTAACCTCTGGGAATCTTTTCCAACTGCGTATGATATCAATGGAAACATATTTGAACACTGCACACACTAGAAGAAGCAACGTTCACACACAAATGACCACAGCAGAGGACATTCTGTGCAATGGCATGTTATTTATGGTCTGTTATACATAAAAAAAAAGTTTAAGCACACAATTGTCAAAAAGTTTCTTGATCTCCGCTGAAAAATTCAGACAATATAATTTCTTTTCTTCTGCTACACACTGCATTGCATTCTGGAGAAAACAGAGAACAATTCTTTCAAACACAATTTTACCTTCTATTTGACAAAACCAAATAATTTACAAGAGAGTTATTGCCGCCTCCACATGGTTTGACAGCTGAAAGCATTCCTGTACTTACATTATTAGTTAGGAGCTGCCACTGCATTTTCCCAATTAAAAGATGCTCGGTGCAGCTTTTTGGTTTTCTCACAGGTGGGAAGGAGAGGATGACACCTCTGCTCATCTTCCTCCTCAGATTGATTGTAAAAACACATTCAAAGCTAAGTTAATATACAGTTATTTCTTCCAAGAGGAAGAGTGTGAATGTTAGCCCTCTAGCTTGAAAAGCAGCACCTATTTATGTTCTTTATTAATGCAGTAAGATTAAGTCATGTTTCTAAAGCTAATTTCTTTGTCTAACTTTCCAGCACAGTACATTTGTAATACAAAAATCAATTGTATCTCTAAATATTTATAAAGTTTATTTAAATAATTCAGTTTCATTCAATTTACAATTTTGAAAACAAGTGATCCAATCCCTCTGCCTCATACATAAAATTTTTAGAAGTTTTAAGTTGAAATATTTCTATGGCAAGCACTGTGGGGGCAAACATACTGCAACCTGAAAGAGGTGAAAACAAGGAAAAAACAATGACCGCCATCTAGATATTACCAACCAGCAACAGGATCTAATAATTATAACCGACAGGTCCACAAAAAACCCACCATCTCAGTATTCAGTAGCATCAGAAAGAGCAATAACTCAATAATTAGAATTATTAGCAAAAGTTTATGAGATGACAGGATATCCATACGTTACTGTCAAAGGAATGTTGCATCCTTGTGTTGGATTCTGTGTGGCGTCCCGGTCTCCCATTTAAAAAAAATAAAACAGTTACAAAAAAAAAAAAAAAGAGAGAAAACAAGCAAATAAATGTGACAAAGAAATGATCAAACACATTTAATGGATTGTGTCTGACATCTGGTTTCTTTAGTCAGGGGACACTACATGACTGAGGAGGAATATGGTAGAATCTATGAGATTGAAGGTACTGTGGAGATGAGAAACTTACTGTTCACTGTTTCTCATACAAGTATTGAAGAGCACTGAACACAACAAGAATGTGCATTCAAAATAAGCAAAAAGAAGGAGTTTTTATGCTACTCTTGCTCAGCTATGCAACTCCTTTCTACAGGATGCTGTGAGTGCCTGAATTTTATACTGGCTTAAAAGTAGCTAGACACATCAAAGACAAAAATGAAGGGAGGAGTACTGAATGTCCTTGGTCACTGGAGCCTGGGAGAACACAGCAGTGTTACTTCTTCCCAGCTCTGCCGTTATACTGTTCCCTAGGCAGGCGCTTGTAAGCCACTACCAGAAACAGAATAGTCAGTGACAGGAATTTTAGTCTGACCACCAAAAATAACCTCCAAAATTTCAAAGGGCTAAATTCAGTTTCTTAATGAGGGAGGTAAAGCAAAAGTTCAGCTTCTGGCAGGCTTATGACAGGGAATTCTATTTAATGACTAAGCAATAGTCCAAAGAAGCGTACTGCTCCATTAGGGCAACAATTTGACTAGCTAGATTGAAATCCTTTGTTACGATTATGGTTATCCACAAGGAAAAAATTCTTTGCAATAACCTAAAGAAGAACATTTTCTTTCCATCCATGTAACATTCCTCTGTAATGTTGGTGTGATCAAGGAAATAAAGTAATTTATATATGGTGTTACATCTTGCAAAGTGTCCTGGTTTCAGCTGGGATAGACTTGATTTTCTTCTTTAGAAAGAACTAACTTAACTGTAGTTAGTACAGTGCTGTGTTCTGGCTGTGATGTGAGAACAATGTTGATAATGTGCTGATGTTTTTAGTTGTTGCTGGGCGATGTTTATACTAATTCAAGGACTTTTCAGTTCCTTGGGCCCTGCCAGCCAGAGGGCTGAGGGGGGCACAGGAAACTGGGAGGGGACACAGC
>JAVJGI010000064.1:47942673-47968428 GCA_035590275.1 Ibycter americanus
AAAAAAAAAAAAAAAAAAAAGGCAAAACAAAACCCCAAAATCTCAGTCCTCCCAAAAAACTTAAATTAGCATTGCCTGTTCATAGGTGGCTTTGTAAAAACTGGTCTTTTTCTGTGCCTAGTTTCAGACACAGAACACTTCTGGGTCCACAACATTATTTTAAGAAAGGTGACTAAATCAGGTACACAATTATAAACCTTCCCAAAATAATGAATTGACCTTTCCTCAGACTCTAACACATGAATTCTTTTAAATCAGTGGTACAACAGCAGTGAGATGCTCTTCAGTGTCTTTTCAAGCTCACAAGACTCTAAAATTTGGAAGTTTAGTTCTTCAACTTTGAGATGAGTAATCCAGATAGCAACCTAAAGGCTGAATTAATTCACTTAGGTATTTATAAGCATCAGCTCAAACTCATGTTTGCCATGTGTTCTAAAGTTGTGATTACACTGATGTAATGACAGGCGGAAAAAAATAATCAAATACTAAATTCTACTGGATAATCAGACACAGAAAACAGAGATAAGCTTTAAAAGACTATTATTTCCTATGCAGTTGTGAAAGATCTTACTGAAAGAAACCATTAAAATGCTGGATTATATGTTGTTCTATAATCACATCTGAAAAACTAGGACAATTTTTAAAACTCAGGACTCCTTCCCACAAACCCTACGTGCTTTTCCTTCAGAAAATTTGGTCCACAAACTCAAATAAGCAGTTACACCAACTTCCCTTTGGCAGGCATTTTTTTTGTTATCCCCAAAGGCCGATCAATCAGTACTTTCATCAGCCAACCCTCTACTTGAGCAGATGTGAAATATATGAGGGGAGTTCATTCAAAGCCTAGGAGATGCACTGACTATTATTTTGAAGATATTTTCTGAGTTCTGATAGAGATGGTCTTGCCAGTGTGCCAATTATATGAAATCTGGAGCAGGGAATAGCAGAGCCAAAATAATACTCCCAAATAATTTATGTTGATTTGATAGTGGCATCCTCATAAAATACTTTGTAGAAGACTCCCAATACGTATTTCAATCTGAAGCAAGCACTAAGGAAATGCAGCTGAAGTCAACTGATTCTCTTGTAAGCTTCTGTCATCTTTCCTCTTCCTTCTTGTGTGCAGAGCTAGGAGGCAGCACGTTAAATAAAGAGGAGACTAGCAAAGTGGGTCAGACCCAATCCCAAACGCCAGTCATTGTCAATGACTGAAACAGTGATCAGCGATTATAAACTAAACCTGGAAGATATAAAATACACAGAAGAGAGAACAGACAAGCAATCAGTGTGACAGAAGAGATTAGAAATACACATCTACTAGTTCAGTGATGAAAACAGAACAGCAGGAGAAAGCCTGAGAAAGCAAGTGAAAAGATAATAACAAAAATCTTTACAAAGCAATGGCAGAAATTATCTCTTAATAACGTGGCAAGCTATCATTGATTTAAAAATGAAGGACAACGCAAGATGGAAACCTTGTAGCTACATGAAACCTAGCTACTAAGAGCACAATAACGGCAACACTTAGGAAGCAATCCACTTCTATGGTAACTGCAAAAATATGGCCAGTGGTACAAAGTAGTACAATTTAATCATATTTCTCCCTTGTGTCAATTCAGTATCACTATAGACTGAAAAATAATTTTTTGTATCATTCAGATTGAATTATAATGATAAAGCAATTGTCATTTTCCTAAATTCTTTTTCAACATACAGGCAGAGAGTTTATCCAAACAGCATGGTCAGAAAATAACTGCTTAAAAGTAACTGCTATCCAGCTTCTCTTGTCTCAGTTATAAATTGTTATGTACAATTCATTTTCTTTATTAGTATTATTTGAAAATTTATCTCGAATAGCTATGCCAGGCATACAAAAATAATACATGCTGTAATGTATCAGAGCTGACAGCTGCACAAAAGCAACATCTAGAGAAAGACAAGAATGAGCAACTGCTTTGATGCTATACAAGTCAAGTTTCCATTTGAGAGCTTGACTTTGCCAACAGTCTCTTTGTATGTAGCTTTTTCCTTCAGCATCTACCTAAAACATGTTTTAAAGACTGCTTATCTCCCATTTAAGGAATCAGAATACATTTTTCAAAATTGTGTATTAGGTACAGAATTATGCCAAACTTTTGAAAATGGGATGTTTAGCATGCTTTAAGAAACTTCATAGCTTGAAAACAAAGTGTACAGAAAGCTGTCATAATGGACTGTGATATGAGTAACTTGGTTTGAAAGGTATTTTCAGTAACTTTCCATATATTGTATCTTCTCTTTTCAGTCTAGTCTCCTTTCATGTACATTTCAGCTAATTTTTTGCCTAGTAGAAATATTCTGAATTAAAAAAAAAAAATTAAAAATCACATTGTGCCTTTAGTGCCAGATCAAGGAAATAAGATACAAAGCTGAAACCCAATCAGTATACATGAATGTAGTGAACTAACATGGTTATATCAGGATGCCATACACTAATAAAAACTCTCATGGCCTTCACTTTTGAAGGAAGTTTGAACTGATATTGTGAAATTACCTCTCCATTCTTCCACTGATTTTTGGTTTTCACCTGTTGACGCTAATTTACCCTTACTGTAATATTTGTACCTATCATTTTGTCTTCATTTGTATATACCTAAGAATGATGAAGAGCTGATACTTTGGTAAACGTATTTTCATGGATGTTTCTAGGTTGTATTTCTAGACATACCGTTGGTATTTCATATTTCAAAGGATTAAAATTGGAGAAGTACATGAAACTAATGGATAATACTGTGGATAATGCTATCTCAGGTTTTGGGGATTTTTGGGGGGTTTTGGTTGTGTTTGTTTTTTTTTTAAGTGGCTCTGTATTTTATTCATAATCTCACCATAAAGCTTTAAAGGTAAAATGTAGTATTTGGGCTTGCTTTTTCTTTCCCCCATTACATAAGCTTTCTGTATTTGAAATCCCTTCTCTATACCTGCATTATATTTTAACACACTACATGTACTTTTGATTTTTTGATATTCTCGTTAAAAATATTTAGCAAGTTAATACCTTTTGTCTAGAGTAGATAATTACTTTACTTTTAGGAAAGCCTAACTTTTTATGAAGCTAAGAATACGATCTATAATTACAGGTACAGACAACTATGCATCTGGCTCTTGTCAAATTGCTGCTCATTTGGGTTTATTACTGTAGAGCCAAAACTGTATCAACACAGAATAAGTTGCACTGAATCAGCAGATAATGGCTTTTAAAAAAGATCATTATGCAGCAAATGCATAATACACCAGCAGTGTTATTTTGTGATGTTGCTGTTTAAATGTATAAAAATAAGTGTTCAAAATAATGTTAAATATGATAATATTGTATATATTTAATTTCCTGAAAATCTCTTAAGATACGAAATGTTGGCCAAAGCTACTCATCAGGAAGGAGAACACAGAAAGAATGCTCAATAACATTTACAACATCTGATAAAAAATAATGAATACTGAATTTGTATTTTCAGTCTTTTCTGTAGTGACAGATTTAAAGCAGTTTATGTGGGTAATCTGCTTATTATTTTTTTACTCATTTGCACGTATGTTCTACAGAGTGGAAAATACTACTCATTGTCTTAATCCCCAAATGTTTTACTAAAATTAAAATGCCTGAAAACAAACAAAAAATTTTTCATAACAGGCCACATAGCAAAGGTCCTTACAGATTTCTGTATGCAAGTCAGTTGTATCTGGAAAAATAACAGTTTATCTGACTGATGTTCTGAAAACATCAAACTAACAAGTTGTTTTGCTGTGTTGAGCTGTTCTTTCCACTGAAGACTTTGCTTTTAGTTCAGGAGACCTCATACTTTAGAGGTAAAAGCATCCTAGCAGTTGATACCAAGAAAGACAAGATCATCGGCAGTGGGAGTGGGAAAGGGATATCTCACAGCATGTTTTCTCTCTGCATTTTAGATAAAAGATTAAATGACTGCAATCAAAACGTAATGGGCATCCATTGTGTACCACGACTATGATATGCAACAGCCTATCTTGCTGAGCAGATGATCTGCTGCAGTCACCACATTATTAAGTGTTTAGATTCTTGGTAAGCAGATAATTCCACAACATGGGTAACAACCAGCAACATGCAGAGTTAGTGCAGAATAAGCATCTTGCAGTATTTGGTGCTAGAAAGATGCAAGTGATTGGAAAGTAGGGTTACATCAGGCACAACAAAACTCAAACACCTACAGATGGAAGAGATGCTCTCTGCTAGGCTTAGAAGTGACAGCAAAGCATTAAATGACTCAGTCAGACATAGCGGCCACAGCTGGAAGCGTAACTCTCCATGGAAGTAAATTTACAACCCACAGTGAAACAACTGCCTCTTCTCTTTATCTGCCTTATTCCATTTTCCCAAGACGAATCTTATGCCATTTACCCAATTACAAGTACTGACTTCTGTAGGGACTGGAAAAGATGACTAGGAAACAGAGTTACCTAGATTTAATGGAGAGGAGATACAAATTTGAGAATACTGAGACACTGTATACCAAATACTCAAGCAAGAAAATAAATAAATAAAACTTCCTTTGCCCCTGAAAGGGACTTAATATTAACAGAGAAATTGCATTTCAGCACAGACACTTTCAGTCTCATAGCAAACACAAACTGTCCAAGGACACATCTTTTTACCACACTATTAAAGCAATGACTGAACAGTACGAACTGTTTGAACTTGTTATAATAGTTCATTTACCCTCTTGTGCACATGTGCATAAAAGAATATTTTCATTAGACATTTATACTTGTTGCTTAAAATACTTCTTCATATATTAAAATTAAAGTTCCAGAATACACCATAAGCCTATGTGTAAATGCATTCCAACCCCCTGAAAATTCAAGCCCTGAAGAAAAACAACTGCATTTCTGTCAAGTATGCCAAGGTCAGTCAAAAGTTGCCAGAGGAAAAGGAGATCAAAGGAAGGAGTTAGCTATATACAACAGATCAGCTGTCTAAATTCTCCCTTATTTGTGCAAAATAAACCACAACACCGTCATCCAACCTTAGGTATATAAATGAATCTAAAGTCTCAATACATCTTTTAAAAACAAGAGTAAAACTAACCTAAACTACCTGTATTTTATTTTTTCCCTCTTAGGAATAAATAAATAAATGCCCCTTTTTTTATTCTCTGCAAGACAAATAATGAGCCAGGCAATGTTTTATGCAAACTGTTAAAGCATAGCTGGATAGAGTAAACCTGAGTTTTCTTCTAAATTTCCTATGCCAGCAGAACCACTTCATATTAATAATCAAAGAATTAAAAGTTAAGGAGGATTTTTTTTCCTATTTTCATAATTAAAATCGTATTCTTGATTGTAACATCTCATCACAATTGTTACAAATTGAACACCGTATTACTGCAGCAGCTGGAGTAAAGAACGCATACTCATCAGCTGAATTTGTGCACCTTGTATATAGTCAGATCCATTAGTGTCTGTGAATACTCACAATACCTACTGACATCAATACATATATCACAATACCAAATATTTCTAAAATAATGAAAATATTGCAAACTTTCATTTCCAGCAACACATAGATGGATGACGGAGCAGTTCTAATATTTTAATTAATTTGGGGGTTTTTTTTCCCTTCCAACTTGAGATATTCCATGATTCTATGAAATCTAGCAAGTTGGTAGTAACAATATAGTTTGTAACATCTCTCCCATAAATACTTAAGCCTCTTGCATGAAAAAGGCATGTTTCCCTACTTGCTGCCAACTGCGTTTTGTTTCCCTTCTCTCCTAAACACTATTATAAATACCATTCTTGGAAAATACGCTTAAATTGTGACTACCAGCTGTTCAGGTTTTCTCTTCAGAAAGCTTAAAAGAAAAAGCAGTCCAACAACCACTGAATTTGTTACGTGTGCTTGTTACTTAAAGATTGAGATTACAACTTTAAAAATGCTATCTCCTCGTAATGCACAAAGCAACATTTTGTTGAATTTCACAAGACTAATACTACAAGCAGCTACTTTTGAAAAGACTTTTTGGATTTAAAGGCAGAGTTGTTCAGAAATATGCATATGTGTAGTGTGGAAAACATGTTTTTCAGAAGTCATGTTTAACAGAGCCATTCAAGATGATCTACGAAAAAACCCATCCCTATGGTATCCTATGGTCCTTTTCTTAAAAAGAAATCCCCAACAGCCCCTTGCTAGGTGACAAACAAGAACTTATTTTGCCTCATTTTGCTGGCTGGCCAGGACCTAATGATACCAACAGGATCTACAGTTCCTGGCAGTCTGAGAAATGGTGAGGTGCTCGGGGATGCAGGTGGCACTGATTTGAAGCCATAATGAGATTTTGCTGAACTGATAAAGCCGTTCTAACACGTGAGCTACATGAGAACCAGGTCTTGAGGGTGTTACAAAGCAGTTCATCAGCAAATAAGCAGCTATTTTGAGTATGTATAATGAAAGAAAATTGGCAACATTTTCAGCTATTTTGCCAAATACCTGCAGTGCTAAACCTTTCAAGTTAGACTTAAAAAGGGCTGGGGAACACTTGACTCCGACAGATGTCTGAAAACACTCAGCTATACAGGTAATGAAAGCATATTTTAGAAAAAGCTTAACTAGTGGTGTTAGAAAATACCCTACAGTGTTATCTCACGTTAGTTTTTCAGCAAGGATCTGACCTTGAAACATACTGGGAAAAACTGTTTCCTTTTGTTTTAAAATGCCTAAATATAATGTCAACAAGATTCAAAAAACAGCTGAGATGGACACCCAAACAATGAAAGTGCTTACTAAGCCAATTTAGACTGAACACCAACCAAAACTGATTCCAGCTGCTAATTATGATAAGATCAAGTACTTTCAAACTCTATCTAAGCAATTACCATTTCAAAGCCCAGAGGAACAGAAGGAAGGGATGTGAATACTTTCCCTTTAGTTGCTAACCCCACTAACCATTTCTTTTATTCAGCAAATCTGACTCCCTATGCACTTCGTGTTGACAATGATGTACAGGAATTTCCTGGCAGGAATTATGTGCCTCTAAATTAAAATTTTGAACAGCTGAGAGAGAAGCAGACTGCATGGTATTACCTAAACCAGCAAAGCATTTCCCCACAAATGCCATGTACCCAGGAATTACTGCTTTTAATAAGCTAATGGCCAATAGTCTAAGTCCCATAAGTGGATAAAGTGCACATATAAGCAGTAGCAACTAGTAAGAAGTGTGCAGTAAGCAACCTTCATTAGAACAAAAGTTAATTAAATCTACCATGGAGGATCACAAAAATAACTCAGATATTATATGCTCATGACCTCAGTGAGGATTTTATTATTTCCCAAAGTGTTCTGACCCACCTAGCATGCCACAAGAAAGTGTTCTTTGCATCTTACTGTTAATGGAGGGGGCAGGGGCAGAAGTAGTTCATTCCCCGTTTTGATTCTCACTTGCTAATAGAATACTCCCAGTTCAATGGGTCTAGTACACAGAGCTTCTGCCTCCTCCAAATGGGCTTTGAGAATCAGAACATGCTTTGAGAGCAAACAGCACATTATTTATAATAGTAATTTAAAGTAATTTGAGTTAAGTCATTCCATCCTGATACAGGCAATGCTTTACTAAGTTTAGTCAATTCAGCTTCTACTCCCATTCTTTCAACTCGCCTACCACAGTTTGTCCTGGACATGGATGTGTCCATTCTTCATTCCTTTGGACCTTGTAAGAAGTTGTCTCTCATTTCCCCCCCCTTATTTATGCAAGACATCTAACATTTAGTAGAAATATCCCTGATATCCTATGTCTTTATTTATATATAAGAGCAATTAGAGTGTCCTGCTCATTAGAAATGCCTTTTACCCACAAACAGGACTAAACTTGCAGTACTAGTTATGCTGTTCCCTTTCTTGTGCCTCTAAGTAAATGTACTCTGATTTTACATTTCTGTACTGCAGTATATCCTACAGCAATATTCCTTCAATGCCCACTTTCCTTGCTAGGTATGAAATACAACAGATCATCTGGGGGAGACTGTCAGGCTTTGTCGAATGCCCGTAGGGAAGAAGTGCCAACTACATTCTGCCATTGGCTAGGTTACACAATAGACATGGCTTACAGCCTGTAACTAATATTTTTGCAAATTCAGAAAGGGAAGACTTAAGGTAAAATACCTCCTTCAGGGCATAAAAAGGCCTGCATGTAACCTCCTGCTCAGAACAGGTGATTTAAGAATGCAAAACCTTAGCTGCATTAACAATTTGTGTGGTTTTGGGTGGTTGTGGGTGGTTTGGTTTTTTTTATTTTCTTCTCTCATTGTATAAAAGACCTCCGTCTGATCCCTTGTGACTCTTTCTCTGCTACTTCTCTGGTTTGGAGTATGGCATGTTAATAAGATAAACCCAGAAATCTAAATTAGTCTTCGATTTATTTCATAGAATGCCAGCCTCCTTAAAAAACCCAAGCAACCAAAAAAAACCCCAACCCAAATTTCTGTAAAGACTAATAACAAAAATCCCCCCTCTCAGTTGTTGATATAACATAAAATGGAGACATGAAAGTAAGATCAATAACTCATTTCCTTATGTAAACTTGGGAACAGCAACATAATCAAAGCATATAAACAGTGCCAAGTCAATTTAGGTAAGCAATGTGTTTACAGAAGCACTGTTAAATAGCTTCTAAACCTTTCCATTTTAGTGCTGACTTTGTTCTTTAAATATTTTCATTTGAGTTGCCCCATGCAGGATAAGGTTTAGAGCACAAAGCCTGCCTGGACCAAATTCTCCCACAAGTTTAGACTCATTAGGAGCCATTATTAACAAATGTACAGTACTACAAATGGATTTCTATTGTCAGTAACTGAGGCAACATAGATACCACCACCCCCAAGCCCCAGAGGCATATTCTTTGAACATGAAATTCCCCTGCCCCCACAGAATAACAAAAAAAAATCCTATACTTGTGCATAATGCAGATGTTAATAGCATTGTCCAGGTAAGAGAAACAGATTTACATATGAAAGGTTTGATAGGCTTACACGCAATAGAAGACTATTGGGTTACTTCAGTACTAAACTGATACTTTTTAAGAGTATTCCTTGCTACATTAAAAATAATTGCAAACTGCAGCAGCAGCAACGTAAGAATGTGCACTCAATTGGATTTTACCTTTACAGGCCAAAGACAGCCTCAGAGAAGCAAGTGCGGTGAAACTACTATAATTCACAAATTCTTACCTGGAATGACCACATCCACCAGCATATATGTATCTGCCCACCTCAAAAGAGGGGTTAGTGATCTCTCCGCAGGAACATGAGTGTACATGAGTGACAGAGAGAGAGGTTTAGGCACTTGTGATCTCATTGCCATCATCACTACCCGCTAAAACCATAATCCTCGCTTTGAATCATGGAACACAGAAAAGAAAACCTTTTCTTTTAACATCATTCCATTCAAATCCTAACTAAAAAATGTATCCAATATGAAATTTTGATATCATAATGTTGTAAATTTTCGTCAGGACCAAACATTCCCAGGCAATTACCAACTTTATTAAGTATCCTCTGTTCTCTCCTTTTCAAAATTATAAAACTGGAAGAGTAAAGTTACATAACTGTGACATTTCAAATAAACACCATCTGTGGACTTCTAAGTTAATTGGAACCTATGCATCTTTGAGACTTAGTTCTTAGACTAGTCTCTCTGTGACTTCTAGAAAACTCAATGTTACTGCCATTTCTACAAAACTAAAATAATGATAGTATAGGTGATCAAAATCCACCTCATCAACAGAAGTCTTGCTCAAAAAAAAAAAAACCAACCTCAAAAGAAAGCATGCTCACTTTATAATCCAATCCAGCATATAAACTCAAAGTGTTTCTTTGAGAATAAGAAGCAAGAATAAATTCAGCCCTGAAGGTAACATCCAAATAAATTAACAAATATAAGTGAACTGAAAATTTGCCCAAATCCTGATGCCTTTCAGTGAGACTTTTAGCCATGATTTCCACTAAGTATGAAGAGGAAGAAGCCCAGCAAATAAAAAAAACACAAACGCAAGTTAAGGTGGTCACATGCTCATGGCTACTTTTTTGTTCAATTTCTTCTACATATGCAGGTGCCTGTAAAACCTCTACATGTTCAAATTTTGAGGAAACTCTTCATTGCCTACAAGTTCCACAAATAAACCAATTGAATCAACTGTTCAGAGCAGCCATGTATTTTACTTTGCATCCTCAGTCCAATTCTCCCTTGCTTTCCTCTGTTATAGACTAGAGACACAAAAACAAAACATCAGTACCTCAGAATGGCTAGGAACAATTATTAGGAAATAAATCCTCACATAGCCCATCCTGTACCCTATATACTAGCCCTTCCTTGTTGCCAAAAACATTCATTTCTAACTGATGCCCGTAATAAACAACAGAACTCACACCTTGAGGGAAGAACATTTCCTTCCTTTTGAAAAAGCCATATTTCAAAGATACTCTGAAGGAATCAGTCTGTGATATGCTTGCCCAAGAGAGCTGTCTAAAGCCATTATCAGTGGTGGAGGTGCACAAAGATCACTTCTTTCTTTCCAATACAGTATCACATGATATGGAAATGACAGACTGAAAAGAGCTCAGGCAGCAGAAAAATCTATATGACGTGAAATTTCACTTAGGCTACTTGCAATCCTAACACCAAAACAAAAGTGGTCCTGTGGCTTAACAGAGATCAAGCAATACTTTGTTTATCCCGCCATTATTTATGGTGACACCAAAACAGACAGATTATAGCTGTGGGTAAAGGTGTACAATCTGCACAGTTTACGTCCACAAGGTATTTCCTTCAGTCAATTTTAGAATATGAGTGCTCAAAGATTTCTTATTAATAGAAAGCTCTCATAGAGCAAACAATAGGGAGCATGATAAATTTTATTTAGGTGCTATCTTGATCTGCAGAGTCAATATACCTGAGTTTGAAGTAATCAATGATGATGAAACCCAGATGATCTGTAGTATAGCAATACATTTCCTCAATTATGTGAGCTACGGTAAGTACCGTGGATCCAACCTCCTACAAACAGTGTTGTGCTCAAAGATTTGTCTTTATCATACAATCTTTTAGTAATCCAAGGCACCATACCAATTCAGAAAGAAAACTGTGTTTGTAACTCTTGCATCACAATGAACTTGCTGGCATATTAGTGAGGACATTCTAACCTTGTGCAGAAACTAAACATTTAAGATTAAACAGGCCTTCTCCAGTTTGCCTTCTGTTGACTGTCAACATGAAGACCAACTATGTACTTCTGCTTTACTGTTAAATAGTTCTTTTCTTGCCTTTCTATTGTAAGTAGACTTAAAGCACAGGCAGCTAGCTATTTAATGTGTTGTCACTAAATTATTTCAGATGATGACTTGCTTGGCATCCACTAAACTGGAATGACATAATCATCTTAGAGTGCATGGTAAAACTTTTTGTACGATACAAAATAAGTCACTTTTCACACGCACATGGAACATAGGCACTGATCCTCCAGACCCATTTTACCTGTTCTGCACCATGCTCATTGCTATCCAGTCTGAAGGGTAAACATTCTTCCCAATGAGATCTTTGAACATTATGAATGTTTCCATCAAGAAGTCCTAGAAGAACAAAATACAGTAAGCCTGTGACTGTGTAACACAAAGTTCAAGTGTTCCTGCTGTGATTAAAGAACTGAGATGGAGGGTTCCGTTTTGCTCCCAGTGATGTCAATGGAAAAATTCCTGGTGGTATCAGTAAGCCCAAGTTTGGAACTGAAGTCCTGTAAAACAGCAGTCTCAGATTCCAAATGAAAGCTAAAGTCATTACGTAGGACTCTTAAGAAAAGATAAGCCACAAATAAATGGAAAAAGTTGTACTTCGAAGCAAAGCTGTTGAATTTTTTATTAATTAGCAAAATGCTATGCATAAAATGCATATGCTCACTGTGCATAAAAAATTAATAGATTTGAAAAATAAAGGATTTTTTAATTAGTCCATTTAGTCCAAATTTAGTATTTGAAATTAAAAATTGAAGGCACTGCCAGAAAGTTTTCAAACAAAACAAATGCTACTTATTTTCCTAGAAGTATTTAGAGATGATTGTACAATGGACTTACAGAAGATTAACACAATCATTTCAGGTCTATTTCATGTATAGCACATACAGGCAGTTTTACCCTTACCTTTACCCTTGACTTCTGAGCAAATAATCTAGAAGTCTGCAAAACTAGCAAGCTGTCACCATCTATTACCAAAACCTCACAAGCAGGTCTCTGTGAAGTTTGTAGTCTTTCTTGTCATGTTACTTAAAGCACCAAGTGAAGAACAGATCTCCATAGCATTATTTGAAAACAAATCTTTGTCATCTTCACTGACATATACTTACAGTATAGAAAAAAAAAGAGAGGACAGCAAACCAATGCCTTTTAAAACAGCAAAATCCATTGAATATATTGATATCTTTTTTTTTTTCTTTTTTCTTCTTTCTCCTCTGCAGAACTGTTGAAGTAGTTTAAGGATTACTAAAACTTCTAGGACCAAGTACCCAATCTGCTTGGAAGCTGAAATTATGTTAAAATATTGTTACATTCTCAAGTAAGCTAAAGCACATGAAGAATTGCAAAAGCTATCACTCTGACATTAGGAAAGAAAGGAAAATGGACATATCTTGCCAGCTGAAAATATCACCTCCATGGACAAACTGTAGATGGTGCAATCAAAACCTTTGCCAATACCCAGACTTATTTCAGAGTTATATCAGGAATGTAAAAGGACAGACATAGGACTACTGAAACATTCTAGAATATTGGACTAGAGACCACTAGTACAAGCTAGAATATACCACAAGTATCATTAAATTATGCCAGAAACAACTGGCATAAAAGGATGCATTGAAGCAATAAGGCATTTACTGCATTTAGCATACAACATTATTTGGACCAGGAATAGACTCAATAGTGAAAATAAAAAGTGGAAATTAATCACCATGTGCAAAGTGGGGAGGAAGGGTTCAATTAGTTGAGGATTGGTTTTGTTGTGGGTGTTGTTTTTTTCTGAGAGGGGAGGGGAGTGAGGAGAGGGTGTGTTTTTGTTGGGTTTTGGTGGAGTTTTCTGTTGTGGTTTTTTTTTTCCTCTCCTCAGAATATTATAACATAATATAACATAAATATTCTTGATTATTATATATCACCTCAGTGCTAGGGTCAACAATAGTGACATTCATGTCTTTCCAAATTTCTGATTACAGTATTATTGTCCAAAGTCACTGTTAAAAAACAGAAGCAACACAATGACGTAGAGGTAGAAAACATGTAGAAACAGACTGCATTCCAAGAAGAATCAGACAAGACACTCCAGAACAGTACTACGGTTTTTCCACAAGAAATAAAATACTTCGAACTATTTATCATCTCCATAATTATTTTTTACTCACCACTAGTTCTGAACTTGTCTGAAAAGTTTCAATGTAAACTGAATAATGCTGATTGTTCATCTGGTTTAAGATCGCTGTCATGCATGCGACAAAATGACTCTGAAAGAAAACCAGACAGAAATCAACGTGTGTAGATTACTTAAGATACTGGATTGTATGCTTTCTAAAGTTGAACTACTCTAAATGGTGAATAAATCCTTTTATGTGAATAAAACTGAAATAACATTCAAGTTTTTGCAAGCTCAGATGAAAGAAACATACCAAGGACAATTGAAAAGCTACCCTTAGCAAGGGGTAGACTCTGGTGAGAATTTTGCATCATTTATGAAACGCCGCATGGAAACACATTATGATAAGAAAAACATATATAAAGTACAACTCAATATTACCTTGAGACTTCTAAAAGACATGTGATGTTGTCTAGAATTCTTCCATTAGGAGTTCATAGGAAGAAAATATACTAGCATCAAAATTTTCTAATCATTCTAGAAACATAGACCATCCATCCACAGGAAGATATAGTGCAAGAAATTATTTTTTAAATTCTGCAGACATCTGAGTAGATATTACAGAACTCTGAAAAACTTCTGTACAATAGTATTACTTTCATATTTCAAAACTTCTTTCAAACTTCCTCAAAAGGAAATATTTTATGTTTTTCAATTCCTAAGTAAAAATGCTGAAAGTTATAGAATGATTTATAATCCTAGGTTTTCACTGTAATTTACTGAAAGTGAAAAAGACATTTATCTCTTGAGTAGTAACAGTGAGCTTAATGATTTGCAGTTTTCCTTTAAGACAGCGAAGAATCCTTCTTATTGCTGCTTTTTAGTTTGCTGAAGTCTGAATTACTGTTTTAAAAGTGAACCTGCTTTAAAAGTTTGGATTTTATTAAAATAAGAGACTATTACGTACAGGAGCATGCAAAATAATTTTCTAGATTCACTTGAATCTTTTCATCCTACTGGTTTAAAATTGATACAAGGGAGTCACCAGCCCCTCTGACCAGAATTTAATTTCCACCTGGTACTGAACAGATTCTCTGTTTAACTCTGATTCACTTTATACTTCTGTTACATCAGAAAGGCAACAAAGGCACACGTTACCAAAGTATCAGCTGCAGTTTGTCGTACCCAACCATTTTGTCTACCCCTTAGAGAAAGCAAGCCGCCTTTAACTTCAGGTTACGACCACTAGAGGTCTTTTACTTTCATATGTTAGCTGCTGTTCAGTTTGTACTGCCTTTTTTTTATTTATTTATTCCTACGTGAGCAGACCCAGCACACTTCTTGCATATAAACAGTGAAAATTACAATATAAAGGACCTATTATACCTTCTTTTGGAGTAACATTGGTGCTAGTGAGAGGCTTGCCTACTTTTTGAGGCTAAGAAGACACATTTTCTGCAGGTAAACCAAAAGCTTTCAGGTAAGGAATCGTGTGTTCTCGGGTACTGATGCTCTTCTAAAAAGAAATGCTGGTTTTCCTGCTGTAGTAGTTCACTTTTACAGTTATGGATCAGACGAATCTCTTCTGTGATATTAAATGTATAGCTGAAACTAATAATGAATTGCAAAGGATTCAGTAATGAAATTGTGTGGGGTTTTCTTCTGATGTCTTGATTTTGAAAAAAAGATTACTGACAGAAGTTAGAGAATTGTACATCAAAAACAGCTTGTATTTTGAGTAGTTAAACATTCACCACAGAATGCCTTTCTACACTCGTGTTAGATAATCACTTCTCGAAATAAGCAGCATTTCTTCACAAGCACTTGAAAAGATGTATTATGTTGCTTAAAGGCATAAAGACTTTAAGAAGGTTATCTGTTTTGTTGAAACCAACTTCTAAAATGTGTCTAGCTATATCTGTGATTACGGTACAGCATGAATGCCTATTCTTAGTAACTGTGTATGGTGATTTTAAAATGAACAGATGATATGTCTTGATTAACAAAAAGAGCCGTAAGGAAAGACCAGATATTGCTGGTCAGTACCTCGCACCAAACTGTCAAATTCACATCAGTGGGACTGAATGATACAGAAAAAAGGTGACAGTAAAGCTGGTTTGCCACAAAAACTTCTTGCATCATTTCCATGTAACTGTAAAGCAGAGAAATACACAAATATTGTTTGATCTTTACTAATTTTCTTGCCAGCAATCTGAACTATTAGAAATTAACTGCTAGCTTCTTTATAGGTTAAAATCTTGCCCCTCCCTCCTAATCCCCGAATGCCAGCAATAAAGATTCACTTCTCAGATGCAGCCTCGGATCTTTGAAGTACTCATGCACTCTCAGCATTACCATTCTCGCTGGTGGAACTGAAGTGTGATATGGAACTATAAAGAGGTGTGATCAAATCTGCAAATATCTCTATGTATTCACTTAAATTCTCCTATGCTGTTTAAGTACCTCTTACTAGAATGTGCAAAAAGCACAAACTGCTTGAAAATACAGTAAGTTCTACACAGGAGCAATCTATTACACTTTGCAGACTGCATGCTCACTAGATGAACAGAAGAAATTCAGAATCAAGTACTACCTACAAACACAACAGTCCAATGATTATGATTCAAAAATTCATTAAGTCAAGCATTGTATGTAGGGATTGAATAGTATAGAAAAGGTTGTGGCACTGAAGGTGAAGTTCTTCAGATAGAATCCTAACAAGTTGTTTCAGCTGTGCTTCGGCTTGTTAGGATTTATCCTGTAAGTTACAGCAGAAAAGGTTGATTAGAACTAGGTCAACTGTATAAAAAATAAATGTATCAAAGTAAACATGACTGATGAGACAATACTAATAGAAAAATTAACAGAAATAACTCTGAATACACTGCACTACCATGAAAAGATCTAATAAAATATAGGTTTTACAACTTAAAAATGTTAGCTTCCATTTAAATATAAAAGAACCTCAAACAGAAACAGCACTGAATTCTATTTTTATAATTAATCAATTGGCTAACAGACTTTCAAGAGCTGTGTAAATAAATAAGGAAATCGATAGTATGAACATTACACTTCTATTGGGAGCAGGAACACTAGTAAATAGGTAGTCAAATGAAAATGAGACGGGAGCAAATGTCTCAAGAAACGTTCAACCTCCCTGTCCACTTTAAAAAAGGATAATTGATATGAAATGTAAATGAACTATAATGCTGGCTATCTGTAGTATAAACTCAGTAAAATAGTGGCAAAGGTGAAAGAAATGCTGCTTTGATTGACTATATATGAAGTACATCAAAAGGGATCATAGATGTATTCTGTAAAACAAATAGAGCTTTCTAAGGCCAAGCAGAAAGAATGCGGAATCTTTTCCACTGTTGTTAAAGTGCACTATTAGCTGTGGATGCAACATGTACAGGAAAAGAAACATCTGAAAAACATTAGGGTCATATGAGTAAGATGACAAACTTCAACACCTAGCAACTAAATCCCAGCATACTTTATAATAGCAGATGGTGACAGGTTGCCGTAGTAACTTCAGATAATACTAGCACCACAAGAATAAATAAAGCAAATGTGCTGGAAAACCAAACAGCATCAGAAATGTAGAATGCAGCTACACTGATTCTAATCTAGTAGAAGTATGTCAGTGGCTGTAGGGTGGGTAATCTTCAGGCAAGTGTACTTCTGGAAGGACTAAGAAGGATATTTATTTCACTTAAGTAACATTTATCCTCATTAATAGAGTGCTTTACCAACAGAGCCTTGAGTGTAAATACATAACAACAGGTACATCGTTAAAAAGCAGAAAAAATAGAAACATTAATAATTCCTATTAATTCAAAGATTTCTGAAGGCCAAAGATGATGTAGTTTTTATATCCTCTTTTTAGCAGAATACTGGATGTCAGAAATGCTCATTTTACTTACCTTCACAATTAATGTAAGGTGACTCCTTTACATACCACCATCCTGACACTCTGTAGCCCTATATCCACAAATGATGGTTTACATTTGATTAATGCACAGTTTTCTATATTGGGCAAAGAATCTTATCTGGAAGATCCAACATTTTTGTGGTGTATGAAGTGATCAGACTACATAGATTAGATTTAATTCTGAACTCCCTTTCTTGTTAACCTCATACGTTAGTGACAGTAAATGTAAAGATGGTACATGTAAAAAAAGAATTTCTACAGGCAAAACTTTTTTTTTTTTTTTTGATTCAGAAAGAAGTGCAAAAATCTTTCTGGAGGAAAAAAAAATCAGAAATACATTATCTTTAATGTAATTACGGAAAAGCTAGCCCATCAACTCTCAATCTAATGTTAAAAATCATCAATATTTATGTTGTAGCACAAGCCCATAGTTGAGAAAGCCTCCCAAAAAATGCCTTCACAGAATTATGGAGTCATCACACCTATTTAGTGTCATGAGCTAAAGAGCAACATAATTACCAGCAAAGAAAAGTATGGAAGATACTCAGTGATGCCATGAAGAACCACAGAGGTCTGAAGTCAGTTCCTCAGAAAACCACATTAAACCTTGAGAACCATGGCATATGCAGACGTTAGCACAAACATCTTTATCATATTATGCAAACACTAAACAATAGCTATCTGAAATGAAAAAATAAGCAGAATGTGAACTGCTAACGTAGTAGTTCTGTTCCTTCTCCAGAAAGAGATGTCACTGCCAATGCATGTGCTGTTCTAAAATGTACTATTTCTATAGCTGTAAAAGTGCAAAAATCTAAACATTAAAATAGGCTGCTATGCAACAACCTAGAGTATTCATCAGATGCGTAGAGTGTGTCTGAAATGGGAAATAGCTCCTAATCCATACAGGCTCCTTGTAGCTTGCCAATGAGCGCACCTTACTAAATTAATTTATAACAGATTCATGTACTCTTAGTAGGTCTGAGTTTTTAATTTTCCATTTATATATTCATATAGTTCATTGGTTCTGTCATCTTGTCTTTTAGCTGCCTGAACAGAAGCTTAGGCATCCTGCCTCTACATCTTACCGACAGCTTTTGATTTCTGACTGAAAACACACTATACTGTTTTATCTTGTTCTACTGTTTTGTTTACATTCATATGATTTAGCCAAAAGGATATGCAGCTATAAAAACAGTAGACTACCAGATGGAAAAATATAGGACAATTTTATAACACAATGAAATTGTAACAGCAGCTGCTCTGTAAGATTTAAAGATATGTTACAAGGTAGACAATCAAGACAATTTAAAAATTATTTCATTTAAGACTTTTTCAGACATAGATAAAAGCAGTAAGACAATGGCTTATGGTATGGCATAAAAGTAGCATGATTTTTTTGGAATATATCCTTTGCCATCTATTTTTATTTATTTATTTTTAACTTTGTGTTGATTTCCCAGCATATTCCAAAAAGATTTTTCATTCTCTGCAATGCTTTTGCTGCTGTTGGGTTTTGGGTTTTGGTTGGTTTTGCGCCATAAATCCACTCCAGAATTTCTGCTACAGTCTCTAGCTAGGATAAGCACTCTGCTGTAATTGATTTAACTTGTGCTTAAGTCTGTGCTCGAACACACTTGTGTAATTTACTTTTCCCACAATATTAACATTGTGTTTATCTTCAAGGTGTACGTGCAAATAAATCATGGATAACATTAGTTACGATGAAGTGAGAAGGCAATCATTTGGAATGAGCAATCACTGTTTGAAAACTGAATTAGCTTGTCCAGAGCACAGTTACAAAAAAAAACCACAAAAAACCCAACAGCTGTTTCACCTCCTCACTTAACCACTGCTGTCCGCACTGTCAATCTGAGCTTTGCTGTATAAGATGAAATCTTCCATCCTTGCCTTCAGGGATCTAGGCAGCTTCGTGCTGCATCTCTTCCCTCCTCCTCTGCAATCCACTAATTTCTTCACCACAATTACTTTAGCTAGTTTCCAGACTGGCCTCACAGGCCAGAAGAAACTTCCTGCACTGGTACACGAGATATCTACTGAGAATCCCAGATATCCCAGTATCCCAGTGCTGTCAGGCTGCTTATTTCACTAATTTCTTATTCAAAGTGCTATTTCATTTCCCTGTTGCCTCTAAACCAGATGGCCAGTCAAGTTGGCAAAGGATGGGTTATCCTGCCAAGGGTCCCACTGCGCTCGTTCCCCTTTTAAAGATTATGCAGTCAGTATTCCATGGAAACAACGAAAGCACACACGTGAAATACAAGCGAAGAATAAGATTAAAAATATTATCCCCAGTTTATTTACTGTGGTAAAGCTTGGCCAGCTGTTTGCATTTAAAAGGACTGGAAACCAAACTGGGAACTTGGAAGAAGTGATACCATGGCTGGGATGAGCTGGAGCTATTCCCCTGCCCAGAGGTATAATACCTAACGGCAAAGAACAACTCAGATGGGATTGTCAACTATATAGGTCTACAAAGTAAAACATGCTAGCTGCAAGGGAGGTAAACGACTAGGTCAAAGAGTAAAGCGTAGAACTGAGCAATTTAAGTTCATTAAGGTGCAGCAACATCTCTTATTTCTAAGCCATACATTTTAAATTTACACATGTTTTGGAGATGATTGTCTTGGATGCTGATTCACTTTCTTAAAACTAAACAGAGCCACCTCCTGTATTCCCAGAACTAAGCTACTCTAATTGATTTTGTTCCTTTTCAGCTGCACTCAGTGAAGACAGAAAAATTAAATTAAACTTCAACTACATGATTAGAGATGAGACTAATACAATATATTTGCGAATGGTTAAAACAAAGCTTTATCATAATAATTCTGCTTAAAAGTGCTGAAAGTCATATTGTTTCAGAAACTTTTCTTTTGCTTTTAAATTGATCTTACAAAGAATATAAATAATTTTCCAACAATTCACATTCATTATACTAACAAATCTACCAGCTGGGTATGTTTAGGATTAATAGCAATCTCTAGGGAATTCACCAATACATCTTATTATAAATTATGTAAGATTTTATTTTATTATTTCTCTTTGAACAATAGCACAGCTGCACTTGAGCTTCCAAAAACACAATGGTTTTTGTTATCAGGCCATCAAAACCTCACCAAATCCTGAAGATATTCATGGAAAAACCTTTAACTCTGTTTAGTACCAGACATTCTTGTTGAGGAAGAAATACTGGTTTTGTCAAAGTACATGCAATCCAGCAATGAAACCTTTGCGAACACCAATATGCAGCCATCTTTTAGGCTAAGATTAAAATCAGCAGTGCTTTACCTCGCAGATAACCCTTTAGCTAGGTCAGAGCCTGCCTTTTTACTTAGGCGTAGTTAAGTAAGCCGTAATAGCCAAGTTGCTGAAAAACTAAAATTAAATTTATTTAAAGTTACTATTCCTTTTTTAGCAGCTGTAACAACCAGATAAACTTTTACATGAGGAGCCTGGTACTTTTCTTGACATTTGAAATGCACTAATGCCAAAGTGCTTTTAATCTGGCCATTCCAGTTGTCATTTGTCGCCTTCCACGTTAAGGGCCCTGTCTTGGTACTCTGGTATTTTGTTTAAATTTGTAAAATGAACAATAAAACCAGGCTGGAAATTATAAGAGTTAATAAGCTACTGTTGTACTTATAGTTTCTTTCAAAGAATAATAATTTCTCTTTACCTCCATATAGTTTAAGATTGTTTTACCTACAGTTCTTGCTGGTTAGAAAGCTAACTATGGTCTAATTCTGGTCTGTGGAGGTGGCGAAAAGTAAACAAAAACCATACTCAGCATACCCTGGAAATACACATTGAATAAAGCCAGGAGAACTCTTAATGCTTTCCTCTAAATCAAACTCTCACATTCAGCCTGTCTTAAAAAGCAAGTTAATTTTTAACTAATTTGTCAGAAAATTACACAAAACAGATTTTTCCAGGACCTAAATGATGAATATATGAAGGGGCACCAAAAAAATCCCAAAATATCCTGAACCTTTCACATGGATCCTCAAGATTCTGTTAACAAAACAGTTGAAACAAATGGAGATGCAGAGATAACTGCCCTGGAGCTACCCTATTAACTCCGTTGTTTACCAACACTACACTAGCAAAGGGACTCTCCCTAGAATGATGTTGCCCTCTGCTCTTTCACAGCTGCAGTAGGGGAAAAGAGAAGAATTGAAATAGATTTAAGTATCTGTGTACACAGAGGCCCCAATATATATAGGAATTTACCCACAGAGTTTAAAAAGAATTCATACTACATCAACAGAAATTATGTAAAAGGCATCCAGTATGCATAAATGGGGACTTTACCATCAAGGAAGGAAGATGGACTGGCATAAATCTTGGTTACCATAACACAGCATGCATACAACCACTTCATATAATTTTCTAACTACATAAATCTGATACAGGATAAAATACTATATGGCTTTTAAAGCCAGCTAGGCTGTGGAAAGGTGTTACGTGAGCTTCTACATGTTGTTCTGTCCAGTTGCTAATCTCTGCCACAGATGAAAGCAGGGAGGGAAAAAGTGAACAGAAATCATATTTTCGTTTTAAAGTAAAACCAAAGGAGTAACTAGCAACCATTGGAACAGTTTTATTTTGTATCTGAAATATGAAAAATATTGAAGTTATATCCAGTAGGTGTTTATATTAGCTTTTTAATATTTATTTAATAGTGGGCTCCACTTTCAGACATGAAAAAAAATCGTGGAGTGTGGTTAGCAGAGTAACTAGCCAAAAAAGCAAGTTGATAAAAAAAAAAATTCTAAGACTGAGAGCTTTTCATATTGAATCTTGGGTAAGTTGGTTAATAGAAAGCATAGGGAATACTCAGTGAAAGAAGAAACCCCCATGGGAACACATGCATAAACATGCAGGGATAAAACTTCAGTAATTACAGAATGACCTGCTAGTGGGTATTCTGCAAACTACTGCCAAATAAGCATCCCTCTTAGGTGTGGCTCTTTAAGGAGTACCACTTCTTAGATGTCCCAGTTGATTTAGTTTCAGTTATAATATCACAAGAAATCCAGAAACTGTGATATATATAGAGAAATTTACCAAATTTGCATTGTCTGCACCAATAGTTTGTGCACATGCTCATCTCTTTTGGGGGACTGTGTCATACTAATACATTACTCCTCAGCTCTGGCAGAATAAGGAATACTTCTTTGAATAATTCTTCATACTAGCCCAACAAGAGCTGAATTTATTATGTCTTTACTAGGAAACTAGGATGATATAACTAAACCAGGGAATATTTTAGCTCTTGGTTTTTCTTTCTGTTTTGTTAAATGAGGAAAAGAGAAGCCAGTCATAAGCTTGTAAAAGGCGAGGTCATTAGTACAGCAGATGAACAATCACATTATACAGTTAAGGGTAAATACGTAACCATACATAGATACAAAACAATCTTGTAGAAACAGTACAGAAAACATGTAACATTCACTGTGTTTCAGAGCTACAAGTTAATAAAGAAAACTGGTGAGAATTTGAACAGGTTATATATATTTATATATTTTTTTTATAATACAAATACTTCATTTAACAAATGGTTGGAGTTTATTTTGAAATAAGTTACTTGTTTTGACTGCAGTGTTTACGGAACTAGCTTAGTTTGTATGTGCTCTGAACAGTTCTGAAACTGTGTCTGCTTGGGAAGCTTCTCAATCTGACTGCTAAAGCTGCTCTCTGAAGCTGGGACAGAAATCTTGCCAATGAAGAGAAGAGTACATGGAATTCCAGAACATCCTGGCTTATGCTCCATCAGTAGTGTGACTGTCCCTTAGTTGCTCAATGACAGCAATCTAGGAGCCTCTGAACCCTAAAACTGCAATAGGGCAAGACTGAAGTTCCTGTTGTTTGTAACACACATATGGATGCTCAAAGGTGACACCTCTGCTACCTTGGCATTAAATCCTTCAGACAACAAATTATATGCCCATTCTGAAATTCATCTCACACAAAGAAAAAAAACCAACCCAAACATAAATCCTCCTCAGAATGGATGGTGAGGACTGATATAAAAACACTGTGTTACAACAGGTCTTCTCAAACACAGACTGATTTTCAAACTTTTTGCAGCATTTTAGCAAACATATCAATATCAATATATTTTGTGGTGCCGTGTCATGTGACCATATGAAGTCCTTCAGAGGATGACAATTATATGCCAGAAAGACACTTCTCTGTGTTGCTTCACTGCCAAAATATTCAGGGCTATTTGCAGTGATTTATTTTTCCTCACTAAACTGGAATTTCATCTAAATAGATTGTCTTCCTAACAAACCAGGGTGCTAACACCTTCTCCTGAACCTAGCAAACAGAAATAATGAGCGTAGATATGTGTTAGGGAATTGCATTCCTAGCAGAAAACAAAATCAGAATCAGTTGTGTATAAGCAGACTTGATCAATGAGTCAGAGTGCTAGAGAAATAGCATACACAAAACATATGTTGTTATGTCTCTGGTATTTAGTGTATGTATCTCCTAAACAGTCTTATAAGTTTCTTCTTTTTAGTCGTCGCAATACAGAATGTGTGGGACCATCAGTATATATTTAATGACACATACAGAAATATTGCAATTTACACCTACACTAATTACATTTCTGTATTAATGCTATCAGATTTAATAGCAGTTTCAGAACTATAGTATGAAACTGTTCATAAAAGCTTATTAGGGTCATGGTATGTAGAATCACCTTTATTATACCTCTCCATTGAAATGATACAAAAGGGCCTGTTTATGAAGCAAGCATTTTTTTGTCATTTTAATTTAGTAATGAATATATATACAATCACCTCTATAGAACAGGGGGACAGAACAAGCATTCAGTAGATGTTATACCATCACATACTCAAAAGAATTTTCAAGATATTTTAAGAGGACTAACCTCTTGACAACATCATTATGGTATGTTTTACAAACAATTTATTTTCTCATTTAAGTTAGCATAAACCTATTGAACTGAACGTTACATTACAGCTTCCTAAACCTGTATCTTGTGATCTATTGTGCGGTTCCTATTCAACCAAAGCCCTCTCAGAATTATGCTTGCAACCTTACAATATTAAGAAAAGAGTTTGGAAAGCTAGAGGTGATTCTCATGCTCTTATTTAACTTCAAAGGGGACTGGAATAAAATTTCCCATTTGGATCATTATCAGTTTTCAAGGCATGTTTTTTTAAGAAGAGAAAAAAAAGAAAGTAGCTTGTTCTGCTCAGCTTTTATTTTAAAGGATACTGATAATATTTTATAGCTTAAGCTAGAACTTACTGGACTGCACAGCTTAGTGCCCCGAATTCAGTAACCTATTTTTTCGCAAAAAACAAAGGAAGACAGAAGAAGATGCTATACAGTCTTTCCCACAGAATTTCTTATATTTAGAAAACATGATGCAAAAAAGCATTTACTACTATACCAAGGCCATTTACCATTTTTTAAATGGTACTGTAGTCACATAAGGCAAAAGCGACTTATTTAATCTCTCCTTGGTACAATGTCCTGACCTCTGAGATTGCTAAATGCAGAAAACATTTAAATATTTAAATCATTTTAGTAATAAATACAAATTATTTGTAAAAAATGCCAAGACAAAAAGGAGTTTACAACCAAACAAGAGAAGAAAGAATATCATATATATGTTGATGCCAAATGAATAAGGCAATAGAGAAGGAGCACATTTGAAATACAGGAAGAGTAGTGAAGTTCCCTTACCCCTTCCAGATTATCATAAAAATCTAAATGACAGTGCTGCAATTAAAGAGTTCCAGGACATTAGGTCAGACTTAGCAGGTTGTACAGCTCAAGTCACAGATGCTCTGGAAGAACTGAGTAATCAAGCATGAAAACAGGAAACCAATAATATAATTGTCAGGATTTTGGAGGAGAGAGGAAAAAGAACTTGCGCTCTACTGAATTCAAGAACATTTTATTCAGGATGTCACAGCACTGTGTTCTCTGGTGGCAAAGAAACTGAAGAAAATAAGTATGTGGAATATGGACAGTGGGCTGGCAGAGTAGTTTAGACTGGCCACTGTTAGCAGCTGAAAACAACCCCCAAGCCTAGTCCTTGTTTAAATGCATGTCTCTGTTGCTGGCTCTTCCTCCTTTATCACTGGCGCTCCCCCACCCACAGGTTTGGGGCACATCAGCATTTCAAGACAAGCTAAAGGAAGAAACAACCTAATCTACAAGCCTATGTAGTGTCATAGAGACATGCAAAGTGGATGAAAATAAGCCTTCACAGTCTGCTAACAGAAATCTTAATTATTGTACCAGACCTAACTATGGTCATCTGGAAGCTATTCATGAAACAAACAATACTAGGAACACAAACATCTCTATCAACACATGAAATTTTAAAAAAAAAGGGGGGGGGGGGGGGGGGGGGGGGGGGGGG
>JAVJGI010000064.1:47968528-47999981 GCA_035590275.1 Ibycter americanus
CCCCCCCCGAGAGAATATTTCCACTGAAGTAGGCCATTCCTGTTATAGAAGGATATACATGCCTTTAGGCTGCCAGTTAGACAGCCTTATATTCCTGCCTTATAAGGCTTTCTAGACTTATAGTCAGGAGAATAACACAGTAATATTGACGGATTACAAACACCAAGATTTTTAGGGTTCTATCATTTCATTTTTTTGAAGTACTATGAGGTTTTTTATTGGTTGGGGTGTTTTTTTCCCTAATTTCACAAGACAAAAACCAAACAAAAGAAACTGAAAAGCATGCCTAGTAAGTTTTGCTACCACAATGTAAGATTACCCAAGCTTCTCTAACAGACTCTAGGCTGCCTGCCTCGCTCAACTTTGTGGCAAGGTAGCCATTTGGTTTCTTGTTCACCTGTTTCTAGAAAACATTGGGAAAACTGCATTTCAACTCTAAAGACAAAGAAACCACACCTATGTGCTTTATGTTTTATCTCTCTTGTTAATAGTGCAGGAATACATTTCAAGATTTTCATCAAATCAGACTGCTACTTACCCAAGTTAAACCTGAAGCTATTCCCAAGGAGACCTTTTACAATGAATTTTTTGTTTAAAATAAAAGCCAGTACAATTTTGTGAAAATAACCTCACTGCAGAGCCACTAAGGCAACACACTGCCTATATGGCATAATAAGAAAACAGGAATTAACTTCTATAAAATTACAGACATGACAATAACAGGCCCCAAGAGAATATCCCAGGGATACAAAAAAGAAGAAAGCTGTTCTTTACTCCAGAGACTAAAGCAGGGCAGGCCATATTACATATTATGCAGCCACTTAAGAGTAGAGATTGCCGTTTTCTTCTCCACCTTACTAAAAATGCTACAATTACGTAAAATTCCCAATTACATGTGTCATCCTGCATTCCTATGCTTAGAAAAGCACCAAAAAGCACAAGGAAAGTGATTTTAAGGCAATATGCATTTACTTATGTGATTAACTTACGTACTACTTTTTAAGGATTTCAAATATTGCAAAACATAAGAGGAACAGAACTTTCTATTAATTTGTAGAGCCTAATATGGGTATTCTATCTTCCTGTCTCCTTTGAAGTTTACTGCCTTCACTTGTGGAAAACTAATTTCAGAAAACAAATATTTCCGTACAGTTTTTGAGTTACACTTATTTCAATTCACGCATATAACTTCTGGACTTCTTCAAAATGCCAGCCTGAGTAAAGACTGAGCAACAGAAAACCCAACACTGAATGACAAGCAAGGGTCACACGGCTCAGGACAGTGGAGTTTTATTAAACATGCCTAGCAATTATTAACTTCTCTGACTATCTCAAAATAACATTGCTAGCTAAAAATAGAATTTCAGTCTCTACAAGTATAAACTCAGGTACAAGATACAGATATTAAGAAATATCTGACATGAGAAAAAGCAAAGATACAGGCTTTTGGTTTACCCTTGACATCACTAGGACATCTTCTCATGTTGCCCAGAGAAGCAACATGCTGTAATTTCTTCAGCAAGGTTCAGAGCCCTTTGTATGTTCACAGATCTTAATCTTTCCTCTAGTGGCCACATCAGTGGATCGTTAAAGGATGACTTACCATCCCTTTGTGTTCCGTCATCTTAGAAACTCAACAAGGTTAAGCATTGCCTTTCCCAAGACACAGTGAAACACTTATCTACACTTTGGTGATTTTTTTTTTTTTTTTAACCAGATTATTGTGGCTCTGCTTTTTGGATGCATTCCAGGACAGACTAGGCACAACATCCTGTTGATTCTAAATGACTGCAGCAAGACATACATGCATATATACATACATATATGCTACTTTAGTATGTTTTAAGATCATTCTCTCCCCACCATCTCAACATATACTAAAGTGCCATCTCATTTTTTTCTGCCATTGTACTGGCTTCCTTTTAAATATCATGATCTTACCATATTTTGTCCAAGATTATACAATTGCACAGAAATTGCTTCATCCTCTGTTTCTGTATGCAAAGTGATACAGTGGGCCAGAAGACACACAGCTACTGAATCTCAGCCCTTAACTCCAGACATTGTGACATCTCGATAATAACCTTTAACTGCAGAGTCTCCTTTTCTTTATATAGGCACTTTAAAACTAATATTAAAAGACAGTGAACATTATCAAGATTAGCAGCTGAATATACCAAAGCAATAGGTTCACAGTTACAAGGCTGATACAGAAACTATAAATTCATGCTCCTAGTTTTTAACATGTCACCCTCAGCACTTCAGTCGTCAAAGGCATTTGGGTTCCAGCTGAGTGTCCAGTCCCTATGTAACTCAGACTTTTTTCAGCTTACTGCATTGACAAATAAACAAACTTTAGACAAAGAAGATAAGCACATTTTGTTTCTAAATACCAAGGGACAAGTTTGGGTGGTTTTTTTAACTGTCCATGTTCCTACATACCTCAATACCTGTTAGTACTGAGATGATTTTAAACTCTTGTAACCTGTCCTAAGTCAGCAACAATCACCAAAAAAAGATAAAAGAATAGTATTTGAATGAAGTGTGAATTGAAAATCATCCAGTTGTTTGCCTTACGCCAGTGGGACCAGATTTGACTGATTTTTCATTCTGTTAATTTGAAGAGGGAACAATATTTGGCCATACATATATTAAAATAATGCTACACATGGCAATAATGTTGTAACTTAGAAGTGGTATCTCTGTCCAAGAACGAGCTGTAGAGCAGCTTACATTCAATGCCTGTGGCTCCTAACATTGGGAGCAGTGCAAACCTTAGAGAGCAACTGTAAGGCTACATTATTTTTCAGGCTGCAAATAATTAACTACAGTGGGGTTTTTTCAGATCCTCTCCTCACAACAGCAAGGCTTTCAAAAGCAACTTCTCTACCCTTAGAAAAGATAGTCAGGCAATAATGATGCTACAGTTCATTTTTAAAGGCACCTCCCCTACATAATAATCTGTGCACCTTGCAAGCAACATTGAACTGCAAAGCATTAAAACATACAGGACAGAAGTGGTCTATAACATGACAGAATAAAGTCACAGAGAATTCTGGGTAAGCTGTACCGGACTGAAAACATGACTGACAAAAATTGCCTTCAGAATGGTCATGAAACTAAACCTGCAACATTTCTCATGCATTAAGAGAGAAGTACTGCACGACAGATCAGATGCAACCAAAGGAAAATATACCTGTGTCGTCACTTCCCATTATTTATTAGCATCATCAAGCTGTTGGGTTGTTAAACAGCTGGTCAGGATACTAACTGTTGTGTTTTTAGCAAATTCTTATAAGTCTTATAAATCTGAACTTTGAGTTTCCCTAATACCTATACTGCGGACAACAAGAAATAGACCTAAAATTTGCAAATGCAAAGGCAAAGGAAGAGAACAAGCATACCTAAAGGCTTTTTTATCACATACTTCTGATGTATTTACTTATAACCCCCTGAAATACATCACTGAACTCTCCAACGTCATCAGGTTGGTGTGTTTTGAAGTAAAATGATTTATAGCAGGAACTCATAACAAATAGAAGTTTCCTTCTTGCTCTGCTCTTCTCACCAGTCCCCCTCAAGAACGGATAATTTTGGCTCATGGCACACTGGAGATAAAATGAAGCACAAGTCATACAAGAACCCAAGCTACCAACCTTATTGACAATTACATTATTGCTTCATTTTGCAAACATTCAAAGAAAAAACATGCCAATACATTAGACTGTCTTAGTAGACTACACCGCAGAATGATAAAACCCGAGAAAAGTTTCCTCTGATACTGAAAAGTAGGCATGATCACAATTGATACCAGATTTTCTCAGAGAACTCCCCAGCTCATTATATCTCAACCTACATTCTTTCTCCACCTGCAGCTTTTCACACCAGAAGTAGGGAGCTTATGGGAAATGTCATTCTCTGCATATAGCCTGCCAAAGCCAATAAGCATAATTTCAGTCTCTCCAGCAGTTACTGTCAGCCAGTTTCTTGTAACCCAGTCTCTAAACTGCCATAATTCAATTCCCTCACACTGAAAATGTTTTTCAAAACCAGCAGCTGGGAAGAGATACAGCAAGGTATATTCAGCTAAGTACACAAAATATATCTCATGAGGACAAAATATATTGCCACTTGCATTTCTGATGTCATTCCCCGACCTGGAGCAATACAGGTAAAAAAGCCTTAAGGTACAGATTTTAAATTCCAGCCCTGTTGCCATGATGAGGTCTGGCACAGCCTTTCCACACAGGTTTCAATATTTCCGTAGACAACTCAGAAACCATGGGAGAATGTGTTGCAGCCAGAACCTGGCATGGCTTCTTCTCTTACTGTCTCAGTATATCCAGGTTTCTGATATAAATGAGAGTAACAGTTGACTCCTTACATTTACTGAATACTCCCACGTACTGAAGGGGGGGGAAGGCAAATTATGGAGAACCTGAAGAATCACAACTGAAAACACTATGCTTACAAGGCATTATGTATAGCTGCAGCACAGCAGACTGCTAAATATTTTTGGACTCAGCTTTTCCATGTCATTATTCTTGCTCTGAAGTGATAAATTAATTGAAAAAACAGAATATAGAAACCAACTGAAAGCAAAGGAGCTGCAGCAAATACACTCAAAAGTTGTTTTTTCAAAGTAAATACGTACTGTAATGATGAAAAAAACCCAAGTGTAGAAGTCAGAGTCTTTAGCAAGTCCTTTATTCTGCTTTAAAATGGTTTAGGATAGAAATAGTCTTTTTTTTCCTGGAATTCAAATCTCTTAGATACATCCCACATACCTCTATTTCAAAAGCGAAACAGCTCTTAATGTACAGAAGCAGTATTACCCCCATAGCCTTCCTCTCACGTTCACCCAGCAACTCTAGTATGAAGAATGTATCATGCACTCTTTCAAGTGGATGTAAACAGAAGATATAGTCCATCAAATACTAAGAGAAGCATGGATACGAAATAAATATAGCTACAGTTTTAAAAACACCTAATGCAATAACTTCTTTCTTGAGGAATTCAGAACAAATCTGCCCAAAAAATTCAGGTATAGAAGCCTATATACAACAGACATAATATTCTTTTTTGAATAGCAATGTTCACTCTAGGTACAGTTTGCACATCCATTTTAACAAGGAAGACTAATAGCAAAGCCACAGAACAAAGACAACATTTATTTTTCCCCAGTTGTCCAAACAGGCCTAATGCCAGGCTCTTTGCCCCCAGTATCCTCTGGGCTTTCTCACCGTACACGAGAAGACAAATCACAGTCGTCGTGGTCACATTCTCAACAGGTTCATCGAGAGCCGATTCTGACCTATAAATCACACTTTCAGGTCAGCTGGGAGCTCGAGCTCTGTGGGAAGAAATAACGCTCTGCCTCTCAGCCACGCTTATACTACACCATTAATGCACTGGCCCGCATAATTTAAATGGAATCACAGTGCCTAGTATCCTAGGCTTTATCCAAGATTCCTGTATTCCCACCTAGAGCACACTGCTGTACTAAGCGGCCTATTTAGAAAAAACAAAACTGCCTTCAAAAATCAAGTAATACGTTATATTGACTAAACATTATTCATAAATACACACAATGAAAAATTACACAACTTGGGCAGATGGTGTCACGCTACTAGGCATTCCCAATATACATAGTCACTGTAGGGAAATACAAGAATATCATCATGATGTCTTCAAAATCCAGAAGCACAGCAATGAAAAGAGTACTGTTTTGTAAAACCTGAGAACATCGTTAAGAGAAGATGGCAGAATTTTTCCTGTTACATGCTTGAAGTTTCCCTGCACATAGTGTGGATATCTTTCTCAAGGCCACACAACCATCCTCATAACCTTTTATTAATGACTGAAAATTAACAAAGCATGCCATACCGTTTTGCTAGCATTTGAATTTCAATTTGAGAGGAGTATATACATTCAAATCAGAGTTCTGCAGCTCACAAATGAAGACATAAGAATAATTTTCAGTGTATGAATGTCTAGGCAGAGATTATGTTGGGGTTTTTTTTCCTAAAAGGAGCTTTACTTATAGGAAGATAAAAATAATTCCAGTAAGGAAATAAATGGTTTCTATTTGTCTGAATCACTATGATTGAAACTAAAGATATCTTTTGGCTGCATGCAATGGAATAGAATTCAAATTTGAATAATACATTGCAAAAATTAAAATGAATGGAAATATTTCACAAGCATAGTCTGGACCTTTATTGTTTGTCCCTCTCTATGCAGATAGTGGCTTTAGTTAGATACTTAACTACACCGTGATGCATTTTAAAAGGTGAAAGTTATCACTGCATGTTACAGCCAACATAGGAATGTAAAGAATACTACATATCTGTGCGTAACACAAGATGCCCATATTGTGAAAATTCCTGAAAATACTAGTGAGCCAAGCACTGAAAAGTGAATTCTGTAATGAAAGTACTTCTGTGTCGTAACAACAAAGCCCATCAATTTTTGTTGTTCTGAGGACAACAAACAAGATCCTGTGGGACAATGGGAAGGAATTATGTTACAGAATCACCATAAGATACTTCAGATAGTTATGGCCTCTTCATCTTCTGTTCAGAAAAGACACAGACTACCTGTGTTCAGAAATAAACAGGAGTCATATACGTTGTAAAGGAACAAAGAAATTCAGCATGTATATTATGAAGGCAGCTAAACCTTCTAGCAGTCCAGGAGAGCAAAACCACACTTTTGATCTTTTTTCCTCAGCTGTCCTAAAGTTTTGAGTAAACAAGTCCAAAAATTCAAACAATAAACACATGAGATGACCAGATGTTGCTACTTTTAGTTATTGTTGATACTCTACTGAAAAAAAAACCCAACAACAAACATATACTATGAAATAGGACTGAAATATCAAGGAGGATAAGGGACTGGAAGAAAGAAAAAAATAAAATAAAGCAACTTCCCTCTCTCACCCCTCACCTATATATGGAGAAGAATCTTTTGTTAATATACGAGCAGCAGACATCTGAAGAATAGCAAGAGCTCAAAAGCGTCAGGTGAGGTAGGGGATAGCAGAACAAAGGTGTCAAAATCCACGTATTAAATACATGGCATGCATTTCCTATAACAGTCTTGTCAACAAAGACACACAGAAGAAAGGTGACGGGGAGCGACAAACTGTCACCACAGGAACCATGTCAATATAGCTTTTAAGTTCACTACACAGGAAAAATATTGTTCAGTTCTTGTAACAGGAATAGTCGTTATAACTAGACAACCAGAGAGAATGTTCAAAAGTTAAGTTTCATGAACTAACATCTGTAATCAAACTGTTAAGGGCTGCTCACACACACACAGATGTGCATATCTGCCTATGCACAGGCTATATAGCTATATCTACATTTAGATATAGATATGTTAACTTTTTATAAAGCCTGGATATAAATTTACAGTAATCTAAGGTGTAATATGTATGCATATTTTTAGACAAACACCAAGTACTTCCCAGTGTTTTTTCAGCTACCACAAAAATAGTAGAGTACCAGATTTATACAACAAAAAGCACTGAAACTGTGTTATGAACCAGCTATCTGGACACTTTCCAGCTCACCAACCTGTCACATTGGATAACTTCCATCTCCCTGTAGGCACTCAAGCATTTCTTCAAAAGAAATTTCCCAGTTTTAAGTATGCTTCTCTTTACAAACTAACACTGCAAAAAACAACCTACTCCAGCTTATGTACTATATATATGTGTGTGTGTGTGTGATTGAATTTATTCACTTAAAAGTATGTGTTGCATCTTATTCCCTGACAATAAACCTTGTATCAACAATTTCCAATATATGCTCCAAATGACATCGTGAGAAAGAAACATTTTCTAATCCATAAAGCCTTTTGCTCTGAAACAGCAAGTGGAATGTATCATCTCTTCAAAGGAGATAGCTGAACTTCTATTTTTATTAGAGTAGAATAAAGGAATTTTAAGTACCACAGTTCTTAAAATCATATTCAGAAATCAGATCTTTGTGATTTTATCTTTAAGTGCATCTTCAACAATTCATGCGGAATGGCATTGCATCATCTCAAAGTATCACCAAACCACACAGTTTTCATTCCTGACACCTGCTTAGCTAAGTCCATTTTTCTGCTGCAGGAAATATCGCAGCATCTTCACCAACCTGAAGTAATTTTAAAATATCTTGCTGTAATGTTACTCAGAGATAGAATCCTATATCTCTTACATCACTGAAATATTCTCTTTCTGAAGTCAGAAGCTTATGTCTTACACTGTATTACCTACCTGTGTTAGACCCTCCTCTCCATTCACCCCGATCCCACCTTGAGGTGGTTCATTCACAAAACCTGCTAGCAGGATTTGGTTCATGCCTCCTTCTTAGGTCCTTGTTTCTTAGGTGCTCAAGTGAGTTTCATTCAGTATTACCAAAACCACTGCAGTAGGGAACGTTTGAGCACACACAGGAATGCACAGAACTTATCTGTGACAGTGCACACGATCACAACAGGGTATTCTGTGTACTGGCCAATAAGAATAAATAATAGAAGAATACTACACAAAGTCACCTGTGCACTGGAGAAAACTCCATATATCAAACTATGCTACATAAATTATTCTGTCTCTTATAATAAACACATTTATCTTCATAAATAGCTTTTTGCCTTCTTCTGTGGGATCCAAAGCAATAAGACTTCTTGTTGTGATCAATGATTGACCCCTGTATACAGAGGCCATTTAAAAATCTCTCTCAGCATCTTCATCTTTCCTTTTCTCTGCCAGCTTCTTCCTGTGTATCACAATAAGCTGCAAATTTGCACTTTTGGAGGATTGTTTTTACTTTACAGGCTCGTCATCTTTCATCCATTTTCATCTGAAAATATCTCCTTCAGAAGCCTTCTTGCAGTTCATCTGTAACTTCCAGTACATTTCCATCCAATTCCTTCTGCAACAAACACTATCTAATATCTGTTTGCTAAAACTTCTGCCTTCTAGTCTCAAAGGGTTTTTTCAAAAGAGGAAACCTTCTTGCTTCAGTGCCAATGAGATTCTGGAAGAAAATTTTGTGAAGTCGTCAAGATTTGAATACCAAGCCACTCACTGCATGACAGACTGCCCTTGCTCTGTTTTTCACTAGCAACAAATACCTGTGATCACCATGTGTTGCGTCTGAATGTTACCTTCATAAAAAGAAGAACTTGAGTCTCATTTGAGTCTGACATCCTTAAGAAGTTTTGGACATTTTCAAGATGAAGAGAAGCCATGATTGGAAAATAATGGACCTCAGTGTTTCATGCTAACATTAGCACATAAAGCTGGTGACTGTCTCTGTTCAGTAGATATTGCCTGTTTTATGTGTTCAAAAGGCAAGGAAAAAAGCAATACAGTTCAGTGTCTTAACTAAGCTGTCAGAAAGATATTACATAAGTCTTCCAAACAGTAAAACCTTGCCATTTCAGAATTTTGCCATTTTGAAATCAGGCCTGCAGGTCTAACTGAATAAATATATCCACCTTTTTAAGGATTGACTTAGCTGAGGTATTGTAAGTAAAATCACTACAGAAACACAAAATGTCACACTATATTCAAAGAGGCCACATCAAGGAAATTAAAGCTACACTTGGCTGGATTTTGCAGGGTTTGGGAGCATGCACTGTTTTTCCTGTAAAGGCAGATGTACTGACTTTTTATGCCAGATTTTTAAAACCTGAAGCTTTCGTGTAGAGCAATACAAAAGGAAGCAAAAAAGTTCTCTCTGACTTTGCCTTTTATTCCTTTTCACACTTCATGTTTATTAAAAGCTCCAAGAAACTCACCCAGTCTCTTATGTTAGAAATATACCTCCAGAGAGCAGACGGTTTTTTTCACCAGTACCCATCTGTGCTGACCAGAGACATTTGAATCAGCAGAAATCTGAGGCTGCATCTGTAGTGCTTGACTGGACCCTCAATGATCCAGTGGGAGCTCACCACAGCTACTTCTTCTCCCAGTTGCTAGGCATAAAACCAGGGTACACAGATGCAAAAGAGGACTAAGATTGTGCCAAAACGTGGGCCAGTAACATAGAGGATATTTGGCAGCACAGATGCAAACACTGAAATAAAACAAACTAAAAGAATTAGTTTGAGGACTCTCACAATCTGTTCTTACAGCAACAGTATTAGTGTGGGAAGCACCACACAAGTCGATTGTAGCAGTTAAATCCAAGAAACAAACCAAAGCATATCACAGAAACAGCTGTACTTCAGTAACATCATAATGAATAAATTATTAAAGGAAAACTTGAAAGTGAAAAGAAACGAGGCATCTATAGAATTTTCAAGATAGTCCTTTGCAGACCCTAATAAAAATCTGGGGGCCAAAGTTCAGTTTGTTACTATTAATAACTCTTAAAGTAATTCAGCTGTTAATTACGTCCATGGCCTAAAGAATATAACTGGTACATAAGGTAACTGCAAAGTGGGATATGTTTTTGTCTGTACTTTGTCACAAACTTTTTTGACAACCAGTAAAAATGTTCTCAGATATGACTGAAAATAATAGTACCATACCAACAAACTCTGGAATAAAGCTTTCCAACAGAATCATTACACTAACCCGAACGGCATGCTCTGTATCCCACTGGCTAATAACATGCATCTGAAGAGATATTCAGTGGTCTGGGCCCAAGATATCCAGTCAATACATAATGATGATGATCATAGTTCACAACTTCGTTTTTCATGTGCAGTGCAGCACTTGATGGGGTTACTTTTACAACTGACTTGGACTCTTAAAGGACTGCCACGAACATTAATCATTGAAGCTACCTTCAATCTGGAAACTGTAATACTGTGAAACTAATTGCTGGAAGTGTCAGGTGAAAGGTAGCACCTAATTGCATTGTCCATATTACAGCTACAGCTGTTGACTGAACATAAATTAAATCCACCTTTTTCAAAGACAGACAGTACCAACTCCAGACCTATAGATTCGTGGTGAAACCAACTGCAGCGGTTTACCAACTCCATAGTCTGGAAATATTCCATCACTAGTTCAGACTGGGGAAACCTAGGGAGTTATCAGGACGCTCATAAAATGAGTAGAACAGAACCATGCTACAGATGTTGTAAAAACATGTAACTGGATGTGGAATGGTTCAGATAGCAAAAATAGGTGAGATGTTATTCTAACTTAACCTGACAAATACCCAAGTCCAGCTCCAACCCAAAATAAGTCTATGGTAACATTAGAAAACACCCTATGACTTGAGACAATGCAGGAAAATATGCAGAAGAAAAACCTGTTCAGAAGCAGTTTGATCTTTTTTTTTCCTCATAAAATGAAAACTTCGATTACAACTTTTATTTTTCCCCAAAACATTAACTTAGCAGTATGTACTGATAAGGTTACAAACTGCATTTTAAAAATTCTGTCAGTGATTAATTCAATAGTGAAAATGAGTAATGTTTAAAAAATACTCAATAGACATTTTAGGATGAGAAAATAGGAATACTTTCATGATGCAAAAGGTAGAAAGTTTTCAATGAAGTATGAGCTTTATTTATTCTTTAAAGCTTCTCGCATCTAGAGAATGCTACAAGTTGCTTATACAATGGTATTCTATTTTCATTCTACTCCAGACTCTCAAAATCCCCCAAATAACCTGATGCTAATATACAAAAGCCTGCTACAAACATGAAGGTTACCTTACATTAAAGGTCAAACTATTAAAAACCATTCTGCAGTCCACCAGACCGTGATGACTTCCTTTCTGGCCTCACTGAACTTAGAAGTTTGCAGTAAATAGGACCGTAAGTTCCATTGAGGTTTCCTAGGTTATGAAAATGTAAGATGTTCATTATAATCCATCCTAGAATGACTTACTGTGATTGTTGCTTTAGAGGTTACCTTTGAGAGAATAGTGAACAAAGAAAAATTTGGATATTAACATTCACAGTTTTGAGAGTTACAGAACCACTAAATTATTAAATTGCTTTATACTTATAGATTTTAAAGATTGCCTCCACGCTGGATAAAGTATTTTTTATTCCAGCTGTAAGTTTTACATCTCCAAAAAAAAATACGTAGCAATCCATCTCATCGTATTTTTGCCAACATGTTTTCTAAAACTTCCACTGCACTGAAAAGAAGACGACAAAGCATCTAAACTTGACTCAGGTCTGTGGATGGAGGGAGAGCAAAGACAGTCACCTTCAAACTATTGTTTACATTTAGGCTTGGGGACAAGGAGAACCCAATGCAATTCAGCTAAGCTTGTATTATTGTGACAAAAGGGCAGGAAAAGGGGAAAGGAGATAATTTTTAGCATCATCCAATGCCAATGGTTTTAAATCTATCTGTAGCTCTTCATGCTATCTGAGGATGTATGTTTCACTTTAGAGTGCAGGGATTTCAGAAGCATATCTAAATTCACTCTCAACATCTCTCATTATTTTGAGGAAAAAAGCCAACGCAAGTTTTATAAAAAGTAGAAATATGGCTAAATTAAACAGCTTGGCCAACATCTGTTGTTGAAGTTCCTGACAGAGACAGAAAATGAACATGAACACAACTGATACAAACCAATGCCGTTAAAAGTTGAATTTACATTTGTTAATCAAAAAAGTTTCATTTCAGTCACTGATTTTCCTTTTTGAACGGCAAGGTCAAACATGAATATGGAATGATTCCTCTGCAGTATTTATTAGTCTTGCCATCCAGCCATTAACAAGCACACAGTTCAGAATGGCCACAACACATGCGGCCTTTTGTCCTGCCAATAGTTTAGAAATATCAGAGAGGTTTGCAACATGAAGTGAAAGTGAGAGTCACACAAATTTTTCAGAAACTGAGGATCATGATTCTCCCACCCATGATACAGCTTATTATCAAACACAAACCATAATTAAATAAATCAAGATGACTCTAAAATGAACATGTCCACCTAGCTGCAAATCATAGAAAATTACATTATACAGGATAAAAGACAAATCAGACATGACAGAAAACTACTCACTGAATATATTACCTTACAGTTATTAGAGCTCTGTCAGGTGTCATTGTATCTATAATGCTTGAGTTCATCTGCTGTTTAACCTTGGGTAGATAGATCATCGGGAAGTGGCAAAAATTTCGAGTGAATTAGGAAGTTTAAAGTGCTGATACTCAAAGGTACTACAAGGTAAATCATACTAATTGTCTTCCTGTTGAAAGCCCCCAGAAAATGCTTTTAGCCTAGTGACTTTATTGAAGAGGGTCTGTCCAAACTTGTTTTTCAAATAATACTGGCTTTAACACATGCATGAATGAAAAGCAAAATACTACAAATATATGGCACAATTTCACTACAAGGAAAAATACTAATTTGCTTTGAGCAAGCTACTAAAACAGAAAATTTAGGTGTCAAACTGCACATGAATGAATTTGAAAACCATATCTAATATTTTTATCCACAAACTGTGGAAAAATCCCAAAACCACCACAGCCGCACATTCACACTCTTCCAAAATCCTCACTGCCTTTTGCTATATGCTTTTTCATTTCAAGTAATTTCTCATAATCTTCAGTTATCCTTACCAGTTGCACTCCCCTACCTACAGCTTCACTTATTAAACTGAAACATGAACCAAAAATACGTTTGACATTCCTCAAGAAATCAAGAAGGCAAAGGCAGGAATGATGGAAAAAAATTGTTAAAAAATATAACTCTCTCTTGTGCTCAAATTTCATCTGCCTGGCTGGCTAACTAAATTGTGCGTGCATTTCCAAGAACTCAATAACATAATCTTGAGGTTGGAAGACCAGTTTGATTGGTGTTTGAGGTGGTAGGCTTTGCACGTTAGTCTTTTCCAGGCAATTCACCTACTACACCTGCAATACAATTGCACTGGAGATGGAATAAGTTCACACTGGAGAGTAACTATCACTATGAAGAACTGTGTATGCAAAGCATGTAGAGGGGGGAAAAAACCTAAAAAAATTAACATTTGTTTTGACAGTGTAAGCCAAGCATTAAATGAAAACAAAAAAACCCCACACACCTATCAGGCACCTAATAGGTCACTTGCTTCAACCACCAGTGAATGAAGAGATTGGAACAAATCCACAGTGCTAATTAAGCAAAACCACCATGGTAAGAAGCATTTCCTTGGGACTGATGAGCAGTTGCCAGAGGAAGGGATGAGGAAGAGGCTTGATAGTTGGATGTGCGATCACGGAACCCTGGCAGACATTAAATCCCAGTAGATTTCTCCTACTAAAACTGTTGTTATTACAGGACATAAATTTAAAAATGACATATGCTTTTTGTTATGAGTGACATAAGTTAAATTAATACATTGAAAGCATTTCTATGAAATAGATCCTTAGAATGTTTCATATGCTTCAGTCAATGTGAAATAATGAGCAAAACAAGACCTGTAAATTGCTGTGCCAGAAAAGAAGGAGGAATTATATCCTGGGCAAGGGAAAACGTTATTTAAACTTAGTAACTGGCATGGTTGCACTGATTTGTTAATCTAAACACAGACACTTACAGCCCACTGAAATTCATTAGTTTGGGGTTTCAATCCAAATATTTGAGAATTCCTATCTATGTATTTTCTATTTCAGCTCAATCCAATATAAATAACAGCATCAAAACTTTCATTACAACAATTCATATGAACCCCAGACTAGCGGATATCAAGTTAGCTAAAAATTACACAGAATCAAAACAGCAATTTGCAAATTAAGAATGCAAGAATCTAGCTTACATGCCTCTATAGCCAAAGTAGAGAGCCCTCCTAAAACCCTTAAGGGCTTTTGACTTGTATTTGAAACACAAAGTATTAGATTTCTAAAGTTTCTTTGTGAATTTAATTGGGTAAGTATTACTTTTAACTAGTCCATCCGCCTGGAGCACAGCAGCTGTGATGGGAAGTGGAGAAAGCTACTGCAATATTTGGATAAATTGCCAAACAAAACTGTAAAAAGCCTCCAGTAATTAGTGGATGATATGAGAATTCAGAACTTGGCACTGGAATTTTATTTGCAGAAAGTGTTTGAATTGTTTATTGTGTATGCTTGTTTCTAGTGAACAAGCAGTACAGTGATTTAAGCGACTTAATGCTAGCATATCATGAAAGTATAGTATTAATGTACATATTTGTTTCCTCGATATCTTATGCAACTTTTCTCTCTGCAGTGAAATCACCCGTCATTTTCTTCTAGAACTTAATAATAGAATAATATTGCATTATTATTTTGCTTAAATTATATTACATTGCTTAAATGTTACATGAAGCTACAGAACAGTTTGCTATATTTTGTAACAAGATCTTTCCCACTGCACCCATCTCATCAATTCTTGTAAATTAAATATCGTAACATTTGTGCAATGCTTAAATAAAAGGTACACTAAGATAATGAAAGTAATAAGGGTAAGGAAACCACCAGTGAATTAACAGGGAACAGGATTAATATTAAATTAACACTATGCTGGAAATTTAGCCCAGTTCTTAAAAATTACTGTAATCCTAAAAGCAAACTAGGTTGCATTATTAAAAATCCCATAGAATATTTCTCATACTTTGCATAAATTTATCCTCTTATCCCTGTTCTATTCTAGCAGCTAGTGTCAGATTCAGTATAATTTATTAAAAATAAGGAAAAAAATTTTACATACAGGTACATCTCATGAGTGAGTTTTGAAATTCAGGACTTAAAATCTGCTACTAGTCATTGCATATACTGAATTTTGGCTCAAACTATTCTGGAATTATTTGGGTAGCAGAATTCACATTTGTGAGGACGTCTATCGCACAGATTATTTGGGTAAGAAACAGCAAAACCATCCTTAACACTGTAGACACCTGGAGTGACAAGTCCTGGCTAAAATGCATAGACATTAAATGTACATAATTTGAACAAACTATATACAGCACGGACTCATCTACACGTTATTTTCCAGGAAGCCATAACGAATCTAAATTTGTAGTAAAGGTTGACAAGAAAATTCTATTAAAGTAACTTATATTTTGACATATAAATACTGAAGCAATAATATTAGCCTTGGCCTATGTGACTGTTAGTCATGTGTTTAGCTGTCTACTCACACGGGTGAAGTGTAAAACTTAATTTGCACTTTTCCTGCCTCTATATTTTCTTACTGCAGCTCTAGTACATCACATGTTCATTAGCAATGCATTGTTACATGCCTTTCCCATACCCTGCTGTGCCACCGGTTAACACACCATAGCACACGGGTTCATATTCCAGGAAAGAGGACACAATATACTGCACAACCCTTCAGTTAGTAAAATGTACCTTTAAACAGCCTGGCTATGACTGACTAGCTTCAGGGAATCATCCTTGTGTACACTTGAGCACAAACCTATGAATGACCCATCCTGGTACTCAATGCAGGGGATGTATCCATAATCAGCATTTGGAGTGACAATTCATTAGCACTTCACCAATAATACTATTTTTATAGAATAAATATAGAGAACTTGAAAGTAGTCAATGCTCATTACACTTTAACCTATGAATAAAATGTCTCTGTGATAAACACTCTCATAATTGAAGTGCCAGCTGTGACAAACTGGTCGAAGCCTTATTTTTTGGGGTACAAAAAAAGATTAGTGGTTATATTACATTTGATAAAGACTAAAATACTTACAAGTAAAGTTGTGATAACAGCTGGTTCCATAAGAAAATACATTCTCATACTTTCCTCCAGTCTTCCTAATGTAATCCATAGTCATTATGACTATATTATGATCCTAACTGTTTTTTTAGAAGTCTAAGTTATCGTGGTCACTCACAATGTTTAATATTTATTTTTCCATTATGAGCTCCGGACAAACGTGACAAATAAGAGCTTTACAGGCCAGTCTCCTGAACGCAAACTGAGTAGAACACTACACATATGTGCAGCCAATTTCATTCTTGATTCCCAAATAAATGCTACTGCAGGGGAAAGAGATTTCATCTCCTCAGAAAAGGTTCTATTTCCATTAATCACATCCTAAAATAAATTTATTTTTCCTCAACCAAGAGTTGTACTCAAATCTGAACACTTTAAAGAAAATTAATTTCTTAGTTTTGTTGGAACTTCAACTTGCCTCCAGTTTAAGAACTTACATTTGTATTGTTCATTTTTTTGACATTTAATCCATAACAAGATTTAATAGCCATTTTTGAATATGAATATTTAAGTTTTAAGATCTATATTTGGGACCAAATTCAGGCCTGCATGTGAGTACTGATCACAAAGGGAAAACTACTCTGAATATTTTATATCCATATTTGGTGTTTTGTATTTCATATGAACAAAACGTTAGGCACTTCAAAACTGTAAAACATTTTTTCAGTTTCTATGCAAGTATCTCACTGCCACAGTTACAGAACAACTGCAGATGAAAAGTTGCTTAGGAGACAGCAGAAGAAAATTACAGTGTTTGGCAGTTTGTTCATCTACAACTGTTTTTTTTTTTTACTTTCAGGAAACATTTCCTGTTATTCTGCATTTGCTGGTTATTCGGCCTGGACAACTCTGCTGATGCCAAAGTACTTACAGACTTCCCCAAAAGAAACAGTCCCTTCGATATGATTGGCCTTGTATTTGCATGAACTGAAGTAACAGCTACACATCAATTACTTCTCTCACTGAAACCCACTGGATGCTGGTTTTTTGCCTGGTCAGAAGTGGTGACATTTTGCTTAACTGTTTGGGAAGATTAGATTCATTTGCAACATTACAAAGATGGCTGAAGATGAAAAACTGTCTCTACAGAAAGCAATTCAGTTTGGTATTAATGGATATATTCCATCAGCAAAACTATGCATCAGAAATGAGAATGCTCCCAAAAGTTATAATGCTTGTTGTTTAGACAACATGCAAATAAAACATATGTGACTGGTCCATCATAAAAGAAGCTGAATCACTAATGAAGAGCTGACTGTCAAATAAGAGCCATCAGGAAAGCCATAGACTCAGCGTTCCCTTTAAATTAGTTCACTGTAAGCATAACAGCCTGTTGCAGTTCTGTAATACAGAGATCATGTTACCTCCAGAACACAAGGTTCCTGCATTCCCTAGCTACGAAAAGTCTGTCCTTAAATTTGATACTTAATTTCTTTATCTTAGCATTTGGTCTAATCGGCAATTAAATTTGCAGGAGCATCCCAAAAGAGAGTATGTCAGTTAAAAGTATACATAATAACAAGAAGAAGAATGAAAAGCTTAGATTCTTCAGGAGTAAGGTATTCATTTGTATCTTAGGAACAATCTTAATATACAGTTCAAATGACAAACGAAATGGGTCGTAAAGAAACACGTTACTTACAGAGTTTAAATTGTGATTCAATGGCCCAGCAAAGCATGAAAATGCGCCCAGTGCTATTGAAAAGGAACAGTTTGGATTCAGCTGATTTTATGAGACAGCCACACCACCGCAGGACCAAATCTCAGCAAGTTCGATTCAAGGATGATGGTGTGAATGCAAAGATAGAACTGGATACTGATCCTGCCCAAGATATAGCATTCACAACTGGAAAAACAGAAATATTTAGGGATCATGATGTTTTGCTACATCAGTATCCATCTTTTCCAAGGGCTCAGAAGGGGCTTCGGAATATTGCCATACAAACATCTCCCAGCCTCAGGAAACACTTCCCCATTTTTAAAAAGAAAAAGCTGACTGTAAGCAAATCATTAACAGAAATGCCAAGTGAGCCTGCAAATTCTATCCAAGTAAATGGAAATCTTTCTGAAAAAGACATTATGTCTTCAGATCTCTGTTACTTAAGAATAACTAATCATTTGGAAGATGGATTTAGGAATAGTGAAGTGGATGGTCAGTTAAGTCAAAGACCATTAAAAGCACAAAGCAATGGACCTATCTACTCAGATGATTTCTCAGTATCAGAGAAGACAACTGTTTCTACACAGGTGCCTGAATACATACACATGAGTTTTCCAAAAGACAGCAATGTTTCCACGGATGCTCCAGACACAACCATGAATTTAAATAATTCACTGCATTCTTCTACTGTCATAAATAACAATGAAAATAATGAAAACGGCATGCTGTCATCTAATTCTGAAAAAGCATACCCTTGCCTAAGCAATTCTACTAACTGCAGCGAATGTAATCCTCATTCTGACTCTTGTGAAGCAGATAAAAGTGATTCTGATTTGCTTGTAGCCAGCAAAGATGCAAGCAGTAAGAAAACTACTCCATTATCACCTCCATCAAATCACAGTTCATTTCCTTGCTTCCTCAGAGACTATCAACAGGCAGGAGAGCACAGAACAGATTCCAGCTGTGTAACATTAACAAATGATGATCACACAATAATGTCATTGACCAGCAGTAATGCATCAAAATCTACTCTGTCATGTAATACTGAAATCGAGAGAAATTATACCCAGTCAGATGTTTCCCAGTGTAACAGCTGTTTAGAAGGATTTCGCATAAAGTCTTATCTGCCAAGGAATGAAATAAAACCACAAATCAACAAAGAGATTAGCAAAATAAATCAAATTCATTTGGCACATGATGAACTCTGTGCCCTACAAGGCAGGCTGCAGTCTGTAGAGGAATCTTTGCAATCGAACCAGGAGAAGATCAAAGTCCTTTTGAATGTAATCCAAGACCTGGAAAAATCCAGAGCCCTCAGTGAAGGGTATGGTGCATTTTAATGTTAGTAATTCATCAGAAGTGTAACGTAGATGTTAGCATTCTTTTAACCTTTGCTACTGAAAGAATCTTTCCTGTGATATTTAAAGATGAGTTTGCAAAAATGGTATCTTATACCCTTTTTCTGGTATATGGGCCTCAGTAGAGAAGCAAGTCTATCGTTTGACCTTAGCTGACACTGCCTTTACTAAACCCAGTGTGACATAGTTTATTAACTCCCTTTTTTATTTCGATTTGTTGTGTCAGATACAAAGCCACTGACACCCAAGAGCTGGCAGTCTCTATCTAGCTAAAGTCTGCATGCATTATTAACAACAAACCCCAACACTTTAATGTACCAATGTAGTGTAATAGCAACCTATGGCAAGCCAACCAGCTCTTACTAGCAAGGTCAGATATGTATTTATTGCCAAAGCAGTCCTACTGCTGAAACAGTTTATATCAGCAAAAACATGCTTCTGTTCAATAAATTATTACTGCCTTCATAAGCAAGCAAAAGGATTAGTGGCTAAAGCATAATATCTGCAAACATTTGGGGACCACACTGAACTAAATGTAATGTTAGTTACATTTCATGATACCACAAACAACATAGCTGCTTAAAGGAAATGCCTCAAGAATATGAAAAGGCACAACGCCAGGCAGACTTCAAGAGCTTCAATATCTCAGGCAGATTTCACGGGAGGTGGAGGTCAGTGCTTAGAAGGGATTGAAAATATGAACATACAGCCCGTGAATCTTGTTAGCAAGAACTAACTTCAGAATCTCAGATTTTAGAATGACTGCTTTCTGCACTATCATAAGAATGCATGACCTGTCTTTATTTTTAGTATTCTTTCATAGTAACTATTTGCCAAGGCTGAAAGCACTATGTAAGTTATTTAAGCAACTTATTTCTGCATTATTAATAATACTACAATAAATGCAACTAATGTTTAAAGATTGCACACCTTTGTAGGACAAGGTTAAAATAGATTTTTAAATATTTCTATGCTCAAAACAGGGTTTAGACTATCCTAATAATGCTTTCCAAACCATTAAGAGCAGGTCCTACCTACACTAAATGCAACCAGAGAGGTTGTGGAGGCTCCTTCTCGGGAGACATTCAAAACCTCCCTGGATGCCATTCTGTGCAACCTGCTCTAGCAGAACCAGCTTTAGCAGGGGGTTGGACTAGGTGATCTCCAGAGGTCCCTTCCAATCCTGACCAGTCTGTGATAATGTAGTAAGTATATTCATCAAATAATTTTTCATCTCCAAAAAACCCACAAATAAATCTTTCAAAGTATCAAGAGAATAAAGGTTCCATTCTACTTTATTTTTTAAATATAAAACAACAGAAAGGTAGGCATCTAGAATAATCATTTATGTGCAACTGGTTTGCATGTAAAACTACATCCTTAATTTTAAAATCAGATCATGTGTATCAATAGTATTTACTGACTACAGTTAAGGAACAAATCTGATGATCTTCCACATTTCCACAGACTCTGCAAACACCACAAAAAGAAGGCCGCCTTGAGATTTTTGCGCAGGTTCAATTGGACAGAAATAGCACAGAACATGACACTGACTTGTTCACGTGACTCAGCAGTAGGTCTTTCCACTTGTTCCCATGTGGACAGGAAAAGTTTGTGTGGCTGTAGAGAAACTCTCAGGATACAACTGAAGCCACAATTTTACACACCCTAATTTTCTTAAAACTTCTGAAGAAAATTAAACCTATTTTGAAGAATTCTTTCTTTATCAAAGTATTTTATGTGGGAATTAAAATTACCTTCTTGCATTACTGATGAATAATTCTCCAACTCGCACTCCAAACACGAATTTAAACTCATTTGAAAAATTAAAATAAGTCAAGTTAACCTGTAATTTCACTCTCTACAGATTGCCTTTTTAATCTGGAAACATTAACCAATAATGTCCATCTGGCTGTTAGCATGAAAATACTTCTGTTACTTTCCACTGTACCCGCATATAATTTTATTCCATGTAACATTTTTCCCATATAATTCAGCTCCAACTATCCTCTCTCAGAGGGTTGTTCTCAGTAATTTTTCTCTATCCAAAAAGCCCATATGATTTTCTAACGCTAACTTTGTAATAGCCTAGACACAGCACACAAAATCCATGCAGACGTACTGATAACAAAAATGCAAACCCATTTTGGTTTACAAGCAAGATCCAAGGGGACGGAGTGGAAATCCAAGTATGTATCAAGCTTTAGCAGTCACCTGTCTATAATATATTTCATATCACTATCACCCCACTATAGTTCTTTACAAAATTACTGAAAAAAATTACCCACTTTTTCTCCCCTGCATGTAGTTATGTATGACAGAATGGACAAGTTTCAATGATGTTTGCAAACCTGACCATTACAAAGAGTAACTCACAGTGAAGCACAGTCAGAATATACAGCAATATTTATAGCCCATGTCTGTTCAGTCACCACATGGTCGAAAACAAAAATTTTGCCAAATAAATCTTAAGTTTCACACTGAGATTTAATGATAAGCTTCAATCCATCTTGCTAGAATCATCTAGCAGTAAAACTGAACATTCCAAATACTTGTGGAGGTAGTGCAACACCACATGCGAAGAATCTCCACTTAAATTCCAAAAGCAATAAGAAAATTATATCGGTACCAAATTAACTCCCCTAATTCAAATAAAATGCCTTAAATATTAGTTATGCATCCTTCAGACATAATGAGCCACCAACCTTGACCTGTTTCTAATGCAGCTCTCTCCATTATAAACATAATTCCACTCTAGCTGGTGTTAATTAGAGAAAAGTCACTTTTCTTGTTTTCTCAACACTCCAAATTTGTGAACTATCAGCAGTAAAAACCTGACTTGTTTATACTCAAGTGAGGAAACATGAAAAGGGGAAAGAATGGAAAGTGTAGGGGTAGAGACCAGGTTGATTCACCAAAAGCATGGATATTCACATAAAGTATGTTATAAGAAGCAGTTGCATGTCTAAGTGTTTGCATAACAAGTATTCATGCAAGAACCAACACAACCAGAATCTTAACAGCATGAGATGGGAAGGCTGCAAGACAAGACAAAAACATCAATCAACATAGGGTTTGGGTTTTTTAAAACAACCTTCTAGTTTAGAAGAATTTGACATTAAATTTTTCAGTAAGAATAATAGAAGTGGTGAACAGAATTAATTTTATTCACGAAAGATTCAGAGATCTGTTAATAAATACACATTACATTCACTACTGTCTATTACAGGCGTAACTTCTATCACACCGGTCAAGACCTCAACAACTGCAGCACCTGTCAGAACACCGCATGTATCATATACAGGTACTTCACTCCTTCACACAATTTTGTATTGTCTGTATCTCTCACAAATGTACAATACAATGTTTTGCTCACAGCTATAAAAGGACTCAATTATCATAAATCCAGTTTTTAACAAAAGACCAAGTGAGACGTGTGAGGTGGTTGGTTTGTTTTCCCAAGTAGAAAGCAACTAATATTGGTGTTATTTGAAAGAGGTACTGTACTTCTGAGAATTCAAATAGAAATTTCCCACTAATGTTTCACAGCATTATTATTGCTAGCATGCTTTGAAAACCTTTGGTGCCATTTCTGATGATGAAGCTCCCTTTGCGTGTTATATTTTTAAAGCTAGGATTTCTATAATAAATTTAGGTCTTGGAAAAGATAAACACTTAATTCTCCAAATGCCAGTAAGCTATAGCTACAGTTCACATTTATGTGCAAAACAAACCCAAAACTCCCACACTTTCCACATCAGTAAATGTTTACTTGTTATTATTTTGAGAAAGTGCAATTTGTGTGTAAGTTAATCCAAATTTAAACTGCAGTTTATGTTGAACTTTTATGATCAAAAAACTTTGTAGTACTGTGTTCAAGAAGCTGCACATGTTTCAAATGCTATGCCTGTGCAAACACAATGTAAGAGTCTGTCTTGCCAGCCATTAACCAAAAAGCTAGCAGGTACAAAGTCTTGGCTACGCTGCACACGTAAGTTGTCCACTCAGCGAGGGATTTTGTAGACCTTCCACGAATTTACAAACACATTATCTAACCTCTGAAGCCTCAGCTATGAGGTAGAAAACACACATCTTCAGTTAGTTGATTACATTTACAAAAATAAAGGATAACGGAATTTCTCTTGTAGGTTGAAAACTTCTTCTTCATTTCAAAGAATATGGTAGACGATTAGCTTTGCCTGTTTGTAAGCACTATGACTTTAAATTTTTTATGGGTATAATGAATACACTATATCCACATGGAAGTGTTTTTCACTCTGCATTTTCTACATGAGCCAAATTTATTAAAAAGCTTAACAAGCTTGTTAGGTAAAGTCAGAGTTAGTTACAACATTGGAATCTATTATTCAACATACAACTCAGTTGAGTACTGATGTCCTAAACCTCTGGTAATGAAACTCAAAGTAATTGACATGTCACAAACTAAACACCACAACTCCTCTGAGACAAAGTTGTTAGTGTTCTCCAGAGTCTATTGGATACCCCAGGAAGTTACATGACTTGTCCAAGAGCACAGACTGCATCTGTGTAAAAAGGAAGATCCCGGACAAAACAAATTGTCTTTATTCGGTCATTGTCTCTGAACAATCTCTGTGCATTTTTATTGGATCATACAGGAACAGAGGTCACTCTCTAGAATTGATGTACAAACTGCCCTTTATCATGGGATGCCTTCTCTCTTTAGAAGAATAAACTATGACGCTTACCCTACATTTTTAGTTTACACAGTTTCAGTATAGGGAAGATCCTGAGCAACAGGCACAAGTATTTGAAGGAAAGAATGAGGAAGTAACAAAACATTGACGTGCCTTTTTGATTTACTAGGTAGTTTATAATGTGCCTGGAAGCTTACAGTGCAATGATTAGTAGAATACACACAACAGAACACAGTTCCTCTAAAAAGTTTCTAGTTGTAAGTGACAAAACAGGAGAGAGCAAGGACACATAATAGTTTTCACTTTACAGACAAGTTCCACAAATGTGGTTATGAAAAAAAGCATTCTGAGTAACTAATATTTGAAGTTCAAAACATATTCATTAGACAAGATTCTGAAAGAAGTAATTGATATCAGGTTTTGCTCTAGACAAACCCATGCAATTCCCATGTTTTATCTAGCCTAAAAGATGCATGTAAGTATCATTTTCCATTAACATAATATCACTGTTGTCATTAATTATAGAATCAAGTGTTTCATCTTGCTCCGTGCTTTCCTGCACTTAAAGAAACTAACTTATCAGTGATTCAAACACTGTACAAGCAGAATGTTGGGTTACTGTCACTGAACCATCTTTCTCATGTGCATTTCAAGCAGTGCCCAGGTCAAACAATATACTAATCTCACATCAATCCCAGTGTGGATTGCATTGATTGGTAAAGTAATAGAGTTTTTCAGTCTAACAGTGACCAGGTCTATAGTAGTTGTAAGTTTAGCTTTACTAACTATCCAGCAGGTTTATGTGAGATGACTTGGGACTTTCAATCTAAATCCTGTAAGACAAATGTTTGTATTATAATAAACAAATGCAAGTAGCAACTGAAAACAGTTATCTCAGTGTATAAGGGACAGTATTAAATGAAGAATTACTTGACCTCTTGCCTCTAGAGATGATCTCTCCAACATTAAATTAGAAATTTTGAAGATGGGAAGAAAAAAGGAACATGAGCAGATGTTATCCTTACATATGGTATAAAGCAAACATTTCATTCTTCAACACTTGTGATCTGTGACTACTGAAAAGTATTAAGTTGCCGGTTTAGCAGTAAGCCAATAAAATTGAGACACACTGGTCAAATCTGTCATTTATATAACTTTCTTCTTTTATATTTCTTATGTATTGCTCCTTATCCAGAGATCTCTCTCCAAGTTCTTCTAAATTAGAATAATTCTATTACTTTCTTTTTGCCAGCTGAGTTATTTCATTAAAAAAACCCAAAATATATTAATTATTTGGAAAAAAAGCTTCTAGTTAATTTTAAGATATTATTGAACAACATTTATGGATTTCTGTATATATACAAATACTCACAATTAATAGTGTTTAAAGATATGCATATTTACTAATTTTACAGATTTCTTCTTCTCGGTGCCCAAATCAGGTTCAGGGCCTTAATGTGCCATCCCAGCATCATTCTGATGATGCCTTTTTCCTCCCAAAAAGTTTGCATTATGGAAAATACAACCAGTTCCTTTCTACTCTCCCCTCTGCCTGCTAAAACCTCCACAGCAGACATAGCTGACACAACTCCCACTCTCCTGCCCAGAAAAGATGACTGAAATGAAGAAAAACCATAGAGCATTGCATCCTTTTCAATTTTTTTTTTCTTTCCTTGTTTTTGTTTAACTGTATGGTTGCATCAGACTGCTTAATCACTGTCCACATCAATTCTTTTGAACCTTATGTTTATTTTTGTGCACATATCTGCTCTTACCCAATTAATGTCTTGGCTCTTATTTGACAGTAATAATTATGGGCTTCCATGGAGAAAATGAGTTACATTCTGCTTTCCTGTTAACTAATATCACTTATCTGAAAGACTTACATACTTGCTTAATTTCATATATTTTTGGTTTTAGCAGGTCTCCTAGTGGGAAACATTCACATTTAACAAAGTTAAGCACGTGAGAGTTTTGATTTCATGCCAAGCGTATGACTGAGATTACAGTATCAAAATCTGACCATTGAGTAAGATGCATTGAAAGGTCATCCTAGTACATTTTCATTTTTTCTCCCTTAATTTTTGTCCTGTTGTTTTGGGCACATTCCTGGAGTTCTTAACTCATATTAAGAAAAAGGTTTCCCTCAGAAAAGATAAGAGATGAACTTATTTTCAAAGCAGCAACCTTTGTGTTTTAACCAAGCTCCAATATTGTATAATGACAAATTATTCTAATGAGATAAGTATCCTTTCCACATGTTTTTTTAAGGAATTTCTCGCTTACTAGCTTAAATCTCTTCATTTTTCCATAGTGTAGAATATGACTTCAGACAACAAGAAGGAAGATTTCATCAGATTTTGGAAACACTGGATCATGGAGAGCAAAATCCAGATTCAACTTCACCTCAGAAGCTACCATCTGATCATCCAGCTCCCGAGAAAAAGGAGTTAAGAAGAAAAACAAAAAAGGTGAAAAGAAAATGCTTCTGGTGGATTTGACTTCCTTCTGGATCCTTTTACATTTCAAGAGACACTGGAACACAAAGAGGTTTGAGAGCACACACCTGAAAATGTGCTATTACAAAATCATAAAACTAAAGACTGTTTAATTAGAGTATCTGAAAAATCAAAAGAATTTAATTTACTTAAATCATCTCACTGAATAAAGGCGCATGAAGATACTATTTTCAAAAAGAAATTGTTTCTTTCAAAAGGAATCTTTCTCGTTTTTTTCCAAAGACACTTTCACATGCTTTGAAAAGACTTTTGTTTCCAACTTCCCAAAAATAACAAGGTTTAAATCTCTGCTTTAAAAAACAATGGTAGACAAAGGTAAGGGTGGTAAGGTGTCACACAGTCTTCATTTCCTATTTATAAGTAACATGGACTAAGATGAAAGAACTTTGTTGATCTTTAAACAACTCACACAATCAAGAACAAATCCAGGGGAATCTACGTGGTTCAAACAAATCTCTTCTCAAAGGAGACAATTACAGTTATTTCACATCCCCACTGAAATGTTTTTGTGTCTGTCTTCTAACATTTAATGAGAAAAAAAGAATTTCAGGTTAAGTTTTACTCTGTCCTTGTATTGCTTCAATTTAAAAAGCAACCATTTAGAAGTTTCAGCCATTTAATAGACTTCTCTGAAAAGAATCATAGAACCGTACAGTAAGAGAGTATCTCAGTAATTTTAGTCTTAACCCCCTACTCAAGCAAGGTCCAGTTAGGTGAATTTGAGTTCTGAGCATCTCCAAAACCAAGAATCCATAACCCCTCGGGGCAAGCTGTTCCAATTTTTTTCCTAACATCTAATCTGAATTTCCTATGTTCTAATGTGTGTCCATTATATTCTCCCCTACCCAAAAACACCTTCAGGAAGAATTAGACAGATAATAAGACCTTGCTCCTAAGCCTTCACTTCTTAAAGACTGAACAAATCCAATTTTTGCTGCCTCTCTTCACGTGTTCTTTGCTGCAGCCCACATTCATCTTGGTGGTCTCCCTCCAGTAAGCTGATGTCTTTCTGATGTCATTCACCTACCCAGAAGCCTAAAGCTGGACACAATGCCTCAGATGTCAGCATGCAGTGTCTGAGTAGAGGGCAATAAACACTTTGGCTACTGTCTTGCTAAACTTCTTGCCCAATTTTTACATTTAAGAGCTGTATCACTATATCAAAATATCCTAAGATGTGATTTTTTGACCTTAAGATAGAAGTTGATACACAACACAAAACTGATAACAAAAACAAACAGTATTTAATGAACTTATCTGTATTATATAAAAAGATATATATGTTGAAAAGATTTTATCTGATGGCAATGCAACTATTTCTTTCCTTCAAAACAGTGAGTTACCAGCTAGCACAGGGTATGCCAATGTACCCTAATTAAGGGTTGATGATACTGTTATTTCACCCATGAAAATGTGGCCAGCTTTCATATGGGGGGCAGAAGGGAAAAGGTTTTCCAAAATGAGTTTGAAGGGCACATTGTAAGGCCCAAATAATGTATTTTATGTGTAGTGGAATGTACTGCGGACCTTTTCTTAGAAGTTACTCTGGTTAATTAGTTCAAATGGTGCCAGAGTATTCAATAGATCAACCCCTGGATGTTATTTTTCTAAATCATATTGTATTAATTGTGCAATGTTAGTTAAAAATATCTGTACACTTTTTGTACACCTGTGTTCCTTGAATTCCTAGGGTTAATTACATATTTGAAAACACATTAAAAAAAGTTTTGCACAGAATTTCGTCTGGAAGAATTAAGTTTTTTGATAAAACTAGTCTTCATTTAGAAGAGATTATGCTATGTGACATGGCTTAATTTATCCAAATTCTAAAGGACTGATAGTTTTTAAAAACATTTCCGTGTTCAGTCAGTATGGAAATGACAGGCATACAATTATCATTATTTTAGAGGCTTGTCAGAAGAAAAGCCTTATATAAATTTTTACTAGCAAAAAGTATGTATTTAGTGAGACAGAAAAGCTCTTCAATAATAATTTGTGGGTATAACAAAGGTAAGAAATTATTACATGAGAACACGTCATTATACTACACTTAAATACATGTACTGCTTATGCTGGTATGCCAACAGCATTCCTATTTTTCATTAGTGTCTATAATTGATATTATGAAGGATTTGCTAGTGTGTAGATGTTTCTTGTGTATTAAAATAACATTTTAAGATTAATACCCTCTGTGGCAAAGGTATAATAATAAGCAACACCAACAGGCGTAACTAGCAAAACCAATACAGTTTTTTTCTGTAGTGAACTGACTTTCAATAATTTGTTATTATATGAAAGCAATATTTTTTGTCTGTCTTTTTGTTAAGAAGCACAAAAAAGCTCATTTTAAGCTGTCTGATTTTGGTTTTGCATACACAATGAATATGATGCCTTCAATATATTTTCAAAGGATCCAGATTACTCAGTTTAAACAAACCACAGTATTTTGGTTCACCATATAGCACCAGTCAATTCCTGGGCTCAGTAAAACTATGCAAGAACAGATATCTCTACTTAGTTTAAGTTAGGGAAGTCCAACCAAAGATAGTTGTAAGGCTTTAAGCCTTTCTTATGACCTGAACAAACATCAGTACTTCTGAAAAACTGAAATATACTGATTTAAATAGTTACAGGTTTTATATTTTCATGTCTGATCTTGATGGAATTCAGAACTGTAAACAATTTTTAATCTTTAATCTCCCAGTCAAAATGAGCCTTTGGTTTCCATATTCCTGTCGGTTATTTTTCAATTCTCTCTCAATCACCAAAGTATATATTACCCATACATTGATATGAAATTCTCTTTTTAACATATGCACACACAGCAGTAGGGAAACACTTCAGGTATCTAGGCCAGTCAACCTTCAGCTCCCAATGCTGCAATTTAAGAACATTCGCTTGTCTTTCAGCCTACATTCTGTTCAGTGTTTTCAAATTCACCACTGAGACATATGTTTTCCTTGAAAGAAAATATGAAATTACAGTGCTGCTAAAGCACTGTCCTTCAGAAAGGTTGCTCCTAGAGTTCTCCACTTCAGCACAACAAATTTTTTTTTCAGTCAGCAGTAGTAACAATAGCCAGCCAAGTTCTAAAATATGTATTTAGGATCCAAACAAACGGCTTATCTGAAATGCAGAACTCCCTCATTTTTCTTGCGGAGGCTCTGACTACCATGAACAAAACCCATGCAATAGTTTAACTGAAAATAAAGTAAAAGTATGCCAGAAGTAAATTATTCCTACAAAAGGTAAGCATCATATTTTCACAATAAAATCACATAAAACTGCACCTACTAAATGAAAGAAGACACCCAGTCTTCTCCACAGTACGTCACACAAAACAGACTTGAAAAATTTTAAAGACAACATTAGGGCAAAAGACTATTTGTTACATTATAAGTCAACAGTGTGAAAAGTGTCAGTCATGGTACGCATCAGCCACAGGAAGAGGGTAAGGCTGCTTAGTTGCTGTATGTTTTGTTTAGATTTAACATAGAAATTTGTATATCCTAGCAACACAAAACCCCTACAATTTAATAACTTTGAAACACATAGTTGGAGAATCTAAGCTATGTGAAATATAATATGCAAGCATCGCTTTTCGCTTTATTGTTAAATATTTAAAAAATATTTTAGTAATTAATTATTATGTCGTATAGGAAATAAAAATATTACCAGATATACACTATGTGATTTATGTCAAGACTGGAAAAGCAATAGAAATTGGTAGACTTCTAGAACATAATAGTACTGGCTATAAAAATTTCTCTGATTTAGAAATTCACAGTGTAATGCCTAACACCAGCTCCCAGAGTAGGAAATAAACATTAGAAATACATACAAGCATGCTCTAAAAAAACAACAAAACAAAACCCCCTCAAACCAACAACAAAACAACACCAAACCCACAGCTGCTTGACAGCCCTTGCATAAAAAAGATTGTAGGCTTCTCTGAAAGACATTTAAATGACAACTGCAATATGCTATTTATAAAACATTGCACAGAAATGGCATATTCCAAAATTGCTGTACTTGAAATTGCGGTTTGATGGGGTCAACCTAATTTTCTTTAAAAATTCAGAATGTATTAATAAAACTCTGATTTCTCTCTGTCATGTAACAGCAGTTCATGTAGAGGTTTTTATAATTTTGTGCACTACAGTTCTTTCAAAAAAGCCACAATACTCAGCAATTATGCTAGCTTAGATGCCAAACATCTTCCTAATGGAATGTATTATCTAATGTACATTTTGTAAATTTCTAGGTTCTTTAAATATGATGTTATCTTTTTCAATAAAATGAGATATTTTTCTTAGGTTTCAGGAGTCAATTAATAACAACATTTAGATTATAAAGGAAGTGAACAATTATTCTTTGGAAAAGGAAAATGAATGGGTAATGAATAAATAGGTCTTTCATGGAACCATTCAGCAGCTTTTCTAGGTAGAGAAAGGATCTCAGTTTGAATTTGAATACTGAATAAAAAACCTGTAACTTTTAGCTAGACCGTGTGTATATTTGAATATATCGTGTTCTCCAACCACAGCAGCTCTGCAAAATGGTTTCTCTGGTCATTATTTCCCCA
>JAVJGI010000064.1:48006053-48044864 GCA_035590275.1 Ibycter americanus
TCCTGGGGATGGCCGAACACCTGCCTGCCCACGGGAAGTAGTGAACAAATTTCTTCCTTTGCTTTGCTTGCACACGCAGCTTTTGCTTTACCTGTTAAATTGTTCTTATCTCAACCCTTGACTTTTACACTCTTTTCCGATCCCGATGACAGGGAAGTCACCTGTTCATTAGTTTGTGTGTTGCCCCCCCCACCCAGTCTAAAGATGAGGGCTCTTATAATCTAACTTTACTTCCTGTCACATATCAGTACATGCTATGCCATTATTAGTAACAGTTCAGAACGTTACATAATTGTTTTAACATTTAGCCGTGACTCCATTATCAAATATAAGCTCTATTCTGAATTCAACAGTAGCACACACCTTTCCTGGAAAAAATATAACGTGCTCAAGCATGCAAAAGCTATTTTCTGCTAAGCATTTGAATTTTCCGAGAAATGTTAGCAAATTAAAGCGGTTTCTTTATGAAACTGAGACTACCTTTCTTCTTGATAATCTAAGAAACAATTAGGCATTCAATACTGACATTACTAACAAGAAAAATAGTGTTTTCACACATTGCCTATACACAGGATTTCAGCTTTTATTTTAACTAACAGCTTCTAGTTTCATAAGGCAGTCTAGCAACCAACTGTAACATGCATTTTCTTAGATCATGTTTCACTTCACAAGGACAACATACGTTTTTAGTGAAACCTGGAAACCCCACCATTTGGCTGCAGTCCATTTGGTTAAACATAAGACTTTTCAGGAGCTAAATTAACAATTTGTACCATATAAAAATATTCTCTTGGAAAACATGAACTTCATTATTCCATTCAATAAAATATGGTCATGTAAAATGTATGCTTGTCTTCACTGTTGAAAAGGATTTGCTAGGTGACCAAGGCATGAAACAGAGCTCATACATGGTATGCAGGTCAGCAGTAGGAAGTTCTCTCACCAAACTCAAATACTTTCAGATTCATTGATGGATGGATGGCACACATTGGACCACGTATATTATTTAATAGAAAATCCAAACCAAACAAAATTTCACTCTCTTTAAAAATATCTGAGCAAGGTAATAGTGTTTGATTTAGCTTTCACGTTCTACTTAAACTTTTACAGGGTGGGGACAAAAATTAGAGTAATTCCATTGTCTCGGAGTCAACCACGCACTTCAGAATATGACAGAGTGCTCATTTATTTGGACAGTGACAAACACAGACTAACTGAATGGCCCCTTCAAAATTATATTACGCAACCTGTACCTGGGAGAGCCACTTGCAGATACCTCTTTGGTCAATTCATTTCAACTGTCCCAGCTATGTCCCCTCTCAAACTTTTGCCCAACTCTAGCCTACTCCCTGGCATGGGGCAGAGTAAGAAACAGAGAAGGCCTGGACACTGTGCCAGCACTGTTCAGCAACAACTAGAATTTCCATTGGTGTGTTATCAACACTGATTTGGTCATAAATCTAAAACACAACACCATATGGGCTGCCGCGAATAAAATGAACTCTGTACCAACCAGATCCAGCATGCTTGCTTTCTTATGTATCCAGTTCTACAACTTTTTGTTCCCTCTCTGACACACACACCAAAAAAAGAGCACACATAAAAGGATAAATATATTATTTTTTTTAAACAACTTAGTTCATAACCATGCATTGTTTTGACTGAAAATTGTCTGCCGAAGACTTTAAGGTAACTTGGCCCTAAAAGAACATGCAGGTTTCCCTGACTAAATTCCTTTGAAATTCTCTTTTAGTGAAGTCTAAAGATCTGTCATAAATTAGGCAAACGCTTTACAAATTTCTGTACAAATCTAAAATGCTTCCAGACTTGTTTGCTAATATAATCAGTGTAAAATGCAGCTGCTGCCAATTACTGACTTTGTGCACAGAACAGGAAAAAATTATACATCTCACTTCCACTTGTATTCTCAACCGAGATTATATTTCAGATTCCAAGAGAAGTTTACCATTATTCACATAAACACTATAAATAAAAACTTGTTCTAATAGAGTAAATATTAAACTATAGGATATACGTTATTAGAGACAAAGTCATCTTATGAAGGGCTATCAGATTTCATGCAGCGAAGTTGTAAAGGGGAACAAGGGAAGTATTTTCAGGTCAAACAGAAACAAAAAGTCAGGTATTTCACCATGGCCTTTTTCAACAACTTACAGGTCTGAGGTTTAACTGTATTTTACGGGTGGTGAAAGCACACAGATTCAAGCTATGAAGCTAATTTTAGACATGATTCAGTCAAAACAATGTCATCTATGTCCAAAAGTTATTTGCTGTAAAGGCAATTTAAAATCAAACATAAGCATCTCACCCAGATGCCTAGCAATGAATGCCTATCCATAAAAATAAAGTCCTTAACATAAACCTGTGTTCTTAACGATGTACTTGCTACCTGCAGCACCCAGCAGCTAGACAGCAGCTGATAAGAACAGTGTTTGAACACAAGGATGTGATGATTCTCATGTTCCCACTCGCCAAACAATGTAGAGCAAAACAGTAGAGCACAGCTGGTAATATCACAGTACCTTTTTCTTTGACAAAGAAAATACTTTCTTCAAAAATTCTATAATAATTTCAAAGATCACCTTCACAATATAAATTTTGACCACACAAAACACAGAACAACTACTGCTGCTTCTTTTCTGTTCTTTGTGTATATACTACTGGTGGTTTTCACAGAACAAATCCAATACAAAAATATCAAAGTTAAGTTTACAAAAAGTTTTAAATACTAATCCAAAACCAGATTTCTCTATCGAGATGGAAAAACAGAAGAAATATGGACAACACGTTGGTGTTTTCAAGACAGAGTTAAGCTTACAATTAATATTGGAAAGTGAGTCTGCCACTGATGCCTGAATTTTTCTCCTCCAGTGGGTCAAATCATCAATTTCCTTAGAAAGATGCTAAAAGATATAGGAGATTAATTGTTCAATAGAGAATTGCATTAATCTTAGGGTTCAAGTGCAATCCCATAAGAAATAATTTGGTTAGTTACCAAAACAATTCTCTATATCTACATCACACTGAAAAGATATTCTGAAGAAGACCACCCAAACACTACTATCGTAATAATCTGGCCATATAGTGAACCTTTTCCATTTGCCTGTATGAGTAAGGAATACAAAGTGTTTCCTATTGCAAGTCAGAACTTGAAACAAGATTTTTCACTTCAGCTGGAAAGTAAACATCTATGTTGCACCCAAGAGACATCTGCACTGTCTGAAAGACAAATTACTGTCTGATGCCTTAGATACTTCTGTATGGAAGGTGTTAACGTTCCTTTGGTCTTTTTTCCTCCTTCAGATAAGTCATCTCAAACACAGATTTTTAGTGCTGAAGCAGGACCAGTGTTTAGCATAGCTAAAAAAATGAGACTGTGACCCATGAATTCTCTGTCAAGGAAAGAAAAAACTACTAGTAATAGTCATGCATTTGCTGTTGTAGCTAAAAAAAGAAAGTCTTATATTTAATGCCATATACCTTGTCCCTGTTCAGCAATTGCATTCCCAGAAGGCGTGCTAGGGTATGTATTTTTCTCAACAGAAGCACCTTGTTCTTTTGTTGATGTCCCAACTATTCTACCATGTTTCTTATACTTATGAATATGATGCCTCCAGAGGGATCGTCATGCTGATAACCACTACTGGATTTAAACGTAGTCCAAGGGACTTTTCTCCTCATATTAGAAATTAATCAGTATTTATTGCAAACACAATCTGTAGATAACAGCCACCCAAACATCTCACAGAGAATCTCCAGTTACAGGTTACACCTTCCTTAAAAGAAGCTATTGAAAAAAAAATGCCACTTGTTTTAAACAAATGTGAATGTGTTTGTGGGTTTTTTTTTAATGTATGTGGTTTAAATTCTCAGCAATTTTCATGTGTTACATGTCGCCTAAAAATACATTGTTTGTCATAGTACAAAAAGGTTTGCCTTGTTACCTCCTTCAATAGGAGTAAAAGCACAGAATGCATTACATGCTTTTAAACAACATCATTCTATACAAATTACATAATTTTAACTGGATTTAGCAGTTAAAAGACTGAAGCCCAAACCTGTGACGAGTACTATCACCCATTAAACCTCCATTCTCCGGCTGTGTTTAAACATACACATCATACTGATCAGTGAAAAAAACAAAAAAACCAAAGAAATCCTATTATTAAAGACAATGCTCTCCTCATTGATAGAATGCATTTGATTTTAAATACAGCTAAGCATTTGCCTAATGTTGCCCACTCCAACAGGTCCATGTCCTTCCTGTGCTGAGGACCCCAGAGCCAGACACAGTATTCCAGGTAGGGCCTCACAAGAGCAGAGATACAAAATCACCTCCCTTCACCTTCTGGCCATGCTCCTTTTGATGTGGCCCTGGACACTGCTGGCTTTCTGGGGTGTGAGCACACATTGCCAGGTCACATCCAGCTTTTCATCCACCAGTAGCCCCAAGTCCTTCTCCACAAGGCTGCTCTCAATCTCTTCATATCCCAGCCTGTACTGATACTGGGGGTTGCCTGAACCCAGGTGCATGACCTTGCACTTGGCCCTGTTGAACTTCATGAAGTTTACATGGGTACACTTCTTGAGCTCATCCAGATCCCTCTGAATAGCATACTGTCCCACAGGCATGTCAACTGCACCACTCAGCTTGGTGTCATCAATACCATTGATACCAAGCTTGCTGTCATAATTTTCTAATTAATTTCAGTATGTATTCCATTGAACTTTACCAGTCAAAACTAAAAATGCCTAAACCTTTGCTAGGAGAAAACACAGAAGCCTTACTGCTTTTAATAATACTATGGTGATTTACAGCAGCTGACTATTTAAAGAATATAAAATTAAGAAATAAAAAAGATAGCACAGATTTCAGTACTTCACCTTTCATACCTCAACTGCCCTTTAACTTAAGTTTATGAAAAATGGGAGAAAAGTTCAATTTGCCACTGACTTGTATTAAAAATTTATATGAGATTCATCAGCATCAATAATTTACTACCTAATCAGCTCAGGCTTACTACAGACTTGGACCATCTACATCATCATCAATACTTACAGGGTCTTGACAGCTCAGAACCTCCAGGATGCTATTGAGTAATTCAACACAGTACTTCTTCTCTTGGAGCTGGAGCTGCTGATCACCCTTCTGTTCCAGTAATTCTTTCAGCTCTTTTGTAATCACAGGAAGCAGAATGTCCCTGCATTCTAAAAGAAATCATATTATCTTAACAAATATAAATCAAATGTTATTTGCAAATAAACCCTCCTCCAAACAGTGAAACTCAATATGCCTTAACAGCTGCAGTCCCTTCCAAGGTGGAATTTTTGATTTTCCAATCATGCCTAAGGGATACTCTTCAACTTGTGTGATATTTTTGTGAGTCGACAGTATTTCTCATAAATGAAAAACACAGCTTCCTGATAAAAATAACCTGTTTCAGTTAAATGCTGAAGACTGTTTTGCTTGTCCCAAACACTTAAGGACAAACTATCCACTTTAGATACAAAGCAGTTGGAAATAAGCTATGTTTGAGTAGCGACAGGATTTTACTGTAAGAAAAATACTATACTTATTAAATTATTTTTTCTGAAAATAAGACACAAACAGCAAAATAATTGTTCTATGTGCATCATTTTGAAACATACCTTCTAAGAACATATAAAAGGAAGGAGACAAGGAAAAGACTCTAATGAAAGGCCTATGAAGCCTATGAGAGTAAGAGCTATGCATGCATTCAACCTTGTGTAAATATAAGGAAGCTGACACATAGTAAGCTATATTTTAATCTCACGTGTACATTGACTTTTTAAGACAGAGATGCTTATAGGAAATGTTGGGAGGACAAGATGCACAAATTTGAAATAACTTCAAGGAAAGCACTGTCTACCTAGGAAGAAAAGATTAATTTTTTTTCTGATTTGACACATGCCACTGAGTGATTTAAGTAGCAACTTACTTGTAAAGTACTATGTAATTAAAGAGAGTACAGCACAACAGAGTGAAAAACTTAACAGATGCTTCAAAGATTTGTTGTATTTATGAAAATAACCTGGGAACAGAGCTAAATGTAGCTTCAAAGGTTCCATCTCAGAATAAAATTTGTATAGAACTCCAGCAGCATTCTAGTCACAAACAGTGAGATGAAGTTCTTACTCGTTTCCTCTCAAGTGATTTCGTATTACTTGAAATTCTTGTCTGCCTTAACTCTTTGGAAAAATATCTGTACCACCAATTGGATACTATTTTCTATCAATACCACATATCACAGTTTCTGAAAAAATAACAGAACAAAACTAAAAAACTTCTTACTGGAAACGAAAGAGAAAACGTGGTTTATTATTTTTTCTTTCAGGAATGATTCAGAACACCTTTACCCAGACATACATCACACTCACTGATAAGCAAGTGGAGTGTGAGATGTGGTGAAACTGTACCCAAAGTGTTTTAAAACTGTCCAGGGGGTCAGTATCCCCCCAGTATAAGGGTGCTAGTACAGGAAGACAGGTGGGTAGGAAAGAAAGAAAGAGGAAAAGAATGGGAGGGAAGTAGATTATGTATTTCTGAATTTTGCAGATCAAGCAACACAGGTTATCCATGCAGATCATTATTATAACTGCTCCAAGCCATATAAAGCCGGGAGCTTTTAATCACATCTAAAGGGCAGCATAATTTCTTGCCTCAGAAAGTGTCTCTACTCTTGGTAATGTCACAACATGAATAAAAAGCTATTTATCCGATTTTCTGTAACCCTTGTTTCAAGCCACAGGAGAAATCTTACTCAATGACTAAATTGCAAATTCACTAGTGAAACATCAGTTAAAGAACACATATCAACACAAGACCTGTTCAAAGAGCAGCACGAAAAGGAATTTCACACAGCTTACAGTTCATGCATGTGACAAATTCTGCACACATACAAGCTTCCTGCACTTAATGCAAGCTGCAAACTCTCCCTCTGATGCAGAAGCCAAATAGCTGCACTTAAAAAGCTCTTAGTAGAACATATAGCAGGGCAGTCGCACTTCTAAAGCACTACAGTGGGGATTTGTGCCCATGGAGACAAACTCCCCTCCAAAGTCATCAATACTGATAGATTACTTGTCTACAGCTGTAGAAATCAAACATTAATACAGTTTTCTGAAACTGAGATGTGATTTGCTAGCAAATTCTTTCTTGACTTGCTTATATGAAGTACTCCTAGAAACTAACTATAAATGCAACAAATGCAGTACCATTAGCTTCTTGACCAAAAACTAAACCAAAGAAATACCATTAGCAACATTACAAGTTATATGCAATACCTTTCAAACTTGCTGAAATGTGATAGTATTTATTTTTTTTAATGAAGTAAGGGTTTACAGATTCAGTCAACAAAGAAGTACAAGTTGTAAATTGGATTTTTACCTACTTACATTTGAAAAAGCTAGAAAACAAACTTTAGTTCTATTTTCACTGCAATCTCTGAAAACTGTCCTTCAATAGTTTAGGGTAATTCGGGAGGAATTGGTTCATAGTATGATCAGTTCAGGATTCATCCATCAAAGTTCTGACCACTTCAAAAATATCTAGGATATTTTTTCCTTCGGACATAACATGTATTGCTAACCAAGTTCCATTTCACAATTTTTATGAAAAAAAACCATAAACATATTAGTGTAAACAGCTGCGTATAAACACCCACTCCTCTAAAACAGCAATGACTGTTTCTTTCCCACTGCAGAGTTGAACTGAACGAGTTATTTTGCCAGACTTTTAAATTCTCCACACAGTCCATATGCTGCTAAGATAGAAGCTGCATGTCACCTCAGTGAGATACATGCAAGGAACTTGCTTATGAAGTTACAAAAGAGAAATTAAAATGGGACTGCAGTGGATTTCCAGTCTGTTGCAGAAAGATGGCATGAATTTAACAGATTTTAAAGTGGGCCAAACAAACAAACAAACAAATTTAGAAAATGGACTCACAACTGAAACAGGCAGTTCGGACTGGATATAAGGAAAAACTTCTTCCTCATGAAGATGGTCAGTCAGTGGAACAAACAGGTTGCCCAGTCTCTAGACTTGGATTTTTTCAAGACCCAGCTGGAGCAAGCCCAGAGCAACCTGGTCTGACTTCATAGCTGATCCCAATTCGAGTGGGAGGTTGGACTCAACACATTCCTTCCAACGTGAACTGCTCTATGATCCTTCATTGCAAAAATTGCTAATTAAGGGTAGCATAGCAGTTTGGTGCACTGCGCTGCTAATCCGCAGAAACAGAAGATAGTAGCCAACTACTGATAACAAGTAAGTGCCAGCACAGAAATTTACAGGAGACTGCTGGATCTTGAATCTTTGGAAAATGAATGGAGGCTTTTAGAGAACTAGGAGCAAAGATACCTCTCTACATATATACCTATATATGTAAATCATAACATTTTTAGGGCTTGTCATTTTTTCAATCCATAGACTTAAACATTAAGGTTTCCTATACCAGAAAAGACAACATCAAAATCATGACTCTAAAGATAGTTTGGAGAAACCTATTTATTATCAATTCAGTCTGCAGCACTTGCACAGCATCTGGGGGGTGGGGGGGGTGGGGGGTGGGGGGGGAATTGCTTCACATACATTTAACCTGTATGGAACTACACATGCAGCAAGCACTGAGGGACATTAAAAAAATAATTTTCTCTTTTCTGATACCCACTCTGCCTCATCCCTGTCCTCCTTTTCAGTTTCTCTCATTGCATGCAAGATATGCTGAAGAGATCATTCATCACAAGCTAACCCCCCCAATCTTTCCTATAGCATTGTGGATGCAATACCCTAACCCAAATGATAGGCAATAAAGCTCATCTACATGCGGTATCACTGCACTTACTTGTCTACAGTTATATCTGCGTCTATACACGGCAACATTTTGTGTCAGAAGTTCTCTGCTTTAAACCTGCTGTGTAAAAACTCTGCTTTTTGTAAGGATGCATAACTATTACTCTAACATTCTGCAACAGACACAATAACTGCTATAATTAATACAACATGAAGATGGGCATATTTTGACAAACACATACAACCTATAAGTAATCTACAATTACATGTCATAGGAATACAGATTCCAAATCAACAGCATGTAAAATATTTAGCTGGCAACTGTTTTCTCATAACTACCATTCTTAAAAATAGTGCTTTAAAACATTTCCACTTAAAAAAAATCAGGAGGGACTGCTATGCTAACAAGCCTGTTCCTAACAGCAAAGTTCAAAGACATCAAATTACATAACATCTCAGCCACTTCTCACCACTCACAAAGAGGATGGAATGTTATATGCACGTACCAGTTTCACATCTGCCAGGATAAACATATTTATTGCCCCAACTCCTCCAAAATAATAGCCAGCTCAATTTCTCAATTTTTAAGCCATTAAGATCTCCTGTGAAATGTCTGACAGCTAGCAAATACAAAAGCTCTCTTTGGGTAGCTTTTAAAGTTACAGGAAGCAACTGGATAGTAAATCATAATAAAAATCTATACTTAACAAGATTTATTTCAAAAGTAAAGATAGTCATTGATCAAGGGGAATCCTGTATTTCAGCTAAATTAAGTTTTAAATTTGTACTCATAAAAGTATTTCAAGGTAGGTATTATGTGTTTATTAATCACTAAATTACATCTGACTTCACATGCCAGTGATATCCATTTAACCAATGACCAAGAAATGTAGAGGAGGTCATGAGTTACAAGTTGCACTGGACACCTTAAATAGGAGTGGAAGTAAACTTCATTTAATTTAAAACTCCTCTATACCATGGTTTCAGAGGCCATTTAAAACTTTTCCTACCAGTATGCAACATTTTCACTGTTGTCTGTAATTCACTTAAAAACCACACAGATGTATTTTGGTAAAGGAAATATGTCTTTGACATAATTCTTCTTCTGCATAAAGCCATTCCATACTTCTTAAATATTAAGAAAGCACAACTTCTTGTTTAGACAAAATTTTTCTGTTTTACTGAGGACAGCTGAGACAGAAGGTACAATTGATCTCCAGTTTTAAGAGCTAATTACTCTGCAAGCTTCATTACTCCCAGTTGTACTTTCCATTATAAATTAAAATTTGATCCATATTTGATACATACAGAATCTATTAAAAGGATTTAACATATGCAGCTGATCGATTATTTACAATGCATTTTCAGATGTGAACAATGTTGTAGTGAAAAGCTACACGGAAATTCAAAGGTAGTTGTTTAACTAGTCTTTGCTATATTACTTCCTTTTCTAAATAACCAAACAAACCAGCAACTGTAATTAATGGAAAAGTTGATCGATACATATTTTTATAAGAAAAATGTATTTTTTTTGTGCTAATTACTCTGGTTTAGATTAAGGCTATATTTTGTGACTGGCTGCCAGATAAACTTAGCTTGTTAGTTAAGGCAATACAGAAGAATTACTTTATTTTGTGTGTAGTAAACAACTCAGATAATGTAATTCTAGGACATTATTCAAAAACAAAAGACAAAAGGCTTAGAAGAGGAACATGAATTAGGTTTTATAAGATCCCTACCACTTAAAGCCACCCCATATGAGGATGCAATTCAAATATGTTTTGATGAACACATGCAATCAATGTAACTGAAGAAGACTAGCATTGGTAGTGAACAAGTCCTGGTCTCAGCCTGAGCCTGCAGGTGGACTCATATTAACATAAAACTGTAGTCATGCCTTCCTGTCTTGAAAAATCCTGGTAAAACAGTTTCACTAGAACATTCTAAAAAATATGAAATCCCTCTATTATCTTGGGACAACAAAAAGTTTTCTGAATGGGTATATAAATTCCAGATTATAATATTAATATATCATTGCACAAGTTCAGCAAGCAAAACGAGCAAAGTGCTTATTTGAGCATCAACAACTCCTTGGCTAGGGAAAAGGAGAAAAAAAATTCAGACTATCATGGAAGACAGTGATCAAGAAAATAAACAGCCAAAGTAAAATTTTCTGTTGCAGTATTTGATGATCTGGACTCATTACTGAGTGCACCCTCAAGTCTGCAGATGACACCAAGTTGCACAGGAGTGCTGATCTGCTGGGGGGCAGGAGGCTCTGCAGAGGGATCTGGACAGGCTGGATCAATGGGCCAAGGCCACTTGTATGAGGTTCAACAAGGCTCAGTGCCAGGTCCTGCACTTCTGCTTGATAAATGATGCAATAACATTGTCAGAGACAGATACACTTTTCCTTAACTTTCAGACCCATGAAGAAACAAATGGTCTGACTGGCTTTTTTTTCTAGAAGCTGGAATAAAACATATGCTGCCCCAAACCATATTTGAACACATAAAACATCAACATACAGTTTGAGTATCTTGCTTTTATTTCATCAAGGTCTGTTAAAAGACACATTGTTTTGTGTACGTATCAACCCTAAATTCCAACACACTTCTCAGAGAGAAGTTCCCTGGTAGCACCTTCGTGAATAAGGACTGGTAGATTCATTCACATGAGATTAGGCAGGTATACGTTTTCAGTCTGGGGTTTGGGTGGGTTTTTCTAACCCTTCTATTCACTTTATTCTCCAGAAGATATCTGATGATTTCTTCTGTACCATGTAAGTGAAATTCAAAGTCTGTCATTAATGCAATAATGCCATTAAAAAAGACATTTGGGTCTCCTTCAGCAAAAATCACAGACGGGCTTCATTCCTGACTGCCTCCTATGTGCAGCCAAAATGGTAATAAAGATTTAATACCACTTTTCTTTCCCTTAGGAAATTCTCTATTCCCTGGCATGCCTGTAGTCATATCCATCTGTTAGGATGGCTTCATGCCCACTTAAAAACTGGCATACCAATTTAATAAGGACATAGGTGTCATCTGAATACAGATTTAGAGCAAATCCTTAAAAATAAAATCACTGAACAACATTCTTTCAATGAGGAGAGACTTCTGATGGCTGTCAGTGTTCAATTAGAGTGCCGTGCTTCTTCACAGAGGACATCTGTTCACAACTGCAGGCATCTTTCTTTTACAAATCTTCCCTCATAGATATTTGTCATTTAACTCTTTGCTGGAAGCCTAAAAGTAATGAATTTTAAATTGTACATATTTTATTCATTGCTAAATCTGAATTTAAATTTCATAGATTAGGTAAGAGCCACAGAAAGGGGAGGTACCATAGGTCACCTACAGAGTCTGACAACATTGTAAGATGAAAGTTCTTTTTGTCTCCTGGAATCTAGTACTGACATAGGAAGGAGAAACACAATGGTGGATCCTTTGAAGCCAGCACACAATGTTGCTGCTGACCATGCAAAGCAAGCATCAGCAAGGTTAGATACACAATAGGTACTGCATTAACGGTCACAACACACCACAGCCACCAAGCGTAACACTGCAGAATACATCCAGTTCTCAACTTCAAGGCATATCTTCAAGTTTATCCACTCCTCACGGGAGCTGAATAATGCCATGTATTCAAAGGCAGCCAGAGCAACATCTAACACTATCCTTGCTGTAGCCAAAACAACACTTTAAGCATTCAGTGCCTTTTCCAGCTTGCAATCATAATAGTCTGCCAGCCTGCCACGAACGCTTGTCAGCATATCCTCTCTGCAGATTTAAATATTTGCCTTGTGTTTGGATTATGGAATATTGTGCATATTTCCACATTTCATTTGATACCCGAAATTTTGCTAAACTAACAGCTTCATATCAACTTCTGTAATATGTTTTTGTTCTCTCTTTTCCACTTGAAGCAGTTGTAAACAGAATTTTTACATGTATATTTAGAAGTTCATTGTTAAAAACAGTTCACCTAACTTGATTTAAATTTCCCTCCATATATCAAGATTTTAAACAAATATAACTAAAAACCTGCCATAATGGGTCAAGTCTAAGAAAAGTTACCAGTAGCTATATCAAGCATGTCACCTACTCCTCCATAAACAGAAGAAATGGCTTTAACCTACATGCGTTCATCAGAAATGTATGCAGATAAATACCTAGAGATATGCACATGCCATCCTTATCCATATCAAAATACTGCAGGAAGAGAACTGGCAAAAAATGAATACAGAATTTGAAGTGATGCTTTAAAGGTAATGTACCCCTAAGAACACTACCGCAAACTACAAACGGAGGAAGGAAAAAAAACAACCTACTCTCAGAATGTATTTCTTAAATGAATATTTTCAAAGCTAAGTAAAAAAATCAAGAATGAATCCACAGGAATTGTGGATTTCATTGTGTTTCAATAGAGAACTGTTTTAAAGGAATTTATGAACAGTGAGTATTTTCAATTTTTTCCCAGCACCAAAAAATGGAAGAGTCAAATGCATTAACAATCTCCCACATTCAAACATTTTAAAATATTGAAAAGTTGTTTTGAAAACAGTGCAGGAAAACAATCACAGAAAACAAAAAAATTGAAACTTTGGCTTAAGAACTCACATCAGTAGGAATAAAATATAGGATTACAAGAACAGTTAAAATAAACATATATAACTCAATTCCAGTAATAATAAACAAACTGAAGGATGTTTAATCAGAAATTAGTGTTCCTTCTACTATTTTTTTTAAAAAAAAAAACTTTTTCTTAACAGTCCTGAAGGCAAAAACAATACATTTTTTTTTCTAAATCTTTAATTGGGTTATGTAGAAAGAATACAGACTTGATGTTGATTATATGCCGCCACTTTAAATTTTTTCTTTGTTGACCCTGACCTGCACATACTGAAACCACACCATGGACATACAGCTGGATCTTTCAAAGAAAAAAAAAAACAAAACAAAACACCTAAATTCACAAAACTCCAAACATTATATTCCTTGTGAAAGCTAGGCATCTTTCATTTGCATTTGCTGATACATCACAGCCTATGTAACAAATTCAGACCTTTAAAAAGAATAATTCCAAAGAACATGAAAGCACTAGTCATTATCTTCCTGGTTTTTTTCAGACAGAGAAGTTCATTGAAGAGTCTGGCAGGACAATCTTAGATTGCTGAGGCTCCACTGTACAAAACCATAACATTACCCAACCCACCTGCATTCACTTCATGCCATATTACACATGCTACACTACAGTTCACTTATTTCACTGGGTCTGCTTAAATTTAATATTACAGTATTTAAGATGATAATCTAATTGAAAAGATGCCATAGTTGTATATAATTAATAACACACACACACAATATTCATAACACAGGACCAACCTATTGACAGTTTTCCTCAGCTGCACCTCAGAAATTTAGGACACATTTATATGTGTGTTACTTGATGAATAAATCTCAGATCTGACTTAAATCTTTGCTCTTCTAGATCACCAACACATGAACTACCAATAATTTTCAAGCAGTGAAATGAAGGAATCCAAGTATTTCATAGGTAAAATTTAGTAATGTACACATGAATGTTAGGAAACCAGTCTAATTATGGGTGTGTGTAAGTACCTTTCTTGTTTAAACAACAGTATAATAGAAAGAGTTCTTCAGTTAGGAAAAAAAAATTACTACAGTCTCAGCATTTCTCCTGGCATCTGGCAAATTAACCCCTACTGCTAACATATGTCTCTTGCTGCTGTTATTCCAAAATCAGCAAGTGGTTTGCATATGCTGAACATGCAGTAGCTATGTCTACAGCCACAGTGAGTAGGGGACCTGGATTTCAAGCCAGGAGACTGCAACTCTATTCCCACCCCTGCCAGTGACCATCTGTGTGACCTACTTAGAGTTTATAGTCTTTGGAGTAGATCTCACAGTGTTCTGCTACAGCACAAACTCCTAATCAGGAGTGGACCTCTAGAGAATACAAAGTCAAAAGCAGCAGTGTGAATACATACACATTTTATTATATGTTCAAGCGCTTTATATTCATTTCACACCAATAAAAAAAACCCCAACCAATTATCCCAAGGCTAACTGATTTACAAATTACAGCATAGTGTCAGTGAATAATCCATGGTCATCTTAGAATAAAAATCTAGCTTCAAATACTATAAGCTCAGGAACATTAACTACAATAAAAATTGCATGTAATTTGTAAAGAGCTATGTCTTAATTTGGTGATCTCTCAAAAATGGAGAGATGGTACGGGAATTTTGGCAATAGGTTTCCTAAAAACCAAAAACAAAACAAAAAAAAAAAAGTGATGTATCAAAAGTAGTTTTACATAGAAATGAAGCAATTCTAACAAACCTTTTCTTTGGTACTTCCAATACAGAATTTCACATGAGGGAGAGAATAATCCATTACATCCCACTATACAAAGGGAAAGATATGTGACAGGAGACAGCTTCTTACATCATAAATGAGACTTTGAAATCCCATTAGGGTGCTTATACAGGACAAGACAATCATTTCTTTCCCTCTGATATTTTTAAATAATGAATTATTGAGTGATCTAGAATGAAAGTGCCAAAAATTCAGGTTAAGATTTCTGGCCCTCTGATCAAGGAGGACCTAATATTGTCCAAAGACAAAACTTGATAAATGCCTGTGCATCTGCTCACACATCCTCGTAGAATATTCTTAAACGTTATGGTGAAAGTGCACAAGCAGTTGAAAGCATCAGTCATCCACCATTCAGCCCCTCAAACACTTGAACCACCATAACTCCTCTAAGCTGTATTATAGTTACAGAGTGGGAACAAGAAATTGGTGCCTCAACAAAAAAATCTGTCAATGTAATTTAAAGGCTTCTAAAAGTGCTGTAGTGCTGTGGGGCTTTTGAAGACCAATTACAGTAGCAGTCAACAGGACCATGCATCCTACCTGACAAAAGCACTCTTTTCCATGACAGTCTACAGTGCAAACTTTTGAATGGCTAGTTATACATACCTGTAAATTCAGCTTAACCTCAGGGCTTCCAACTTCAGGTTCATTTGTAACTTATTTAATAAAAACAAATTTCACAAATTTTTCAAATCTTTCATGTTTTCCCAAGTCTACTTCCTTAGAAATTGCCGTGAACATCAAGGGGTAAAGGAAAAGAAATACTAATATATGAAATCCAATTGAATTATAAAGACAATGCAATCAGGAATGGAAGTAAGTGAATTGAACTGGAACTTTAATGAACTACGTGGAAAGAGACTAAATACTAAAGCCTGGAAGAAAAATGGATAATTTGAAACACACGCAAATTAATAGACTTCATTGTAATTAGCAATTTGGTTAAATATATTCTATATTCATGGCAGAAAAAAATACTACCTGCTTTAGATAAATGTGAACTTTAGTTAATGATACTGTTGGCAATCTTAGCTTAATTATCATGATGCATCCTATTTTGTGAAACACTACATATGCTTTCATTCTTGTAAATTACCTTCCACCTCATTGCTTGCAGTAATGAATCAGGCATTGTCTACACCCTGCAAACACAGTTGGTTCTCTACACAATTCATTTTAGAAACAATTGTATTTAATGTAGAGAAAAAAAAATCACCTTTTGAATTTTCTATTTTACACCACATCAATGTACAAGAAAAAGGACTTGTTTGCTATGTACCATGCATAATGTTTCAATAGCACAGTACTGAAACTTTTTTATAGTACTATAGTATTAGAGATAATTAACCGTGTATTGGTCTTTTCACATTCTGAGAGCATACACTTAAACACGTTGTGGACTTTCCTCTATGGTAATTACAACTTGAAGGTTAAAACCAAGCAATATGAAAACAAAACATAAATGCAAATAATCATAAAATATCAGTTAGATATAAGACACATTCTGATTATCCCAAGGTTGATTTTCTGACATTAGTAATATAAGGGCAGGTTGAGTGAAAGGAAAGTTATAAAGATCATCACCCAAAAGAGAAAGTCTCTGACTAAATACCCCAACAGATACTCAGATAACACCACTGAGGTAAAAGTAACATTGTTAGTTGGCCACACTAAGTGCTGGAGGAACAACAACTTCGCCATGAGACCATTCCATGAAAAGGAAAATATGCTTGCAAGAGTCTATTTGACTTTGAGTTGTGCTGAGGATGGTAAAAAGCTATGCCTGCCTCCCTCCCTGCCCAGGGCGGGTAAGGAAATTGTCAGATTCAGTTATGTATAACATTTAAACTCTACAATAACAGCAAGAAGCAGTTTTATTCTGTCATTTCATCAAAATACTGAAGTACAAAATCTTTAAATGAATATTCTCTAGTTAGCAATATCATGACATAAGTCAGATATTGCTAAAATAATATGTCATGATAAAGCTAACACAGACTGGGCATGTTTTAGATTTATTTTAAAATTACATGACCTTGATTTCTATATTCTGGGCAACTTCTTCAGAGGGCCATCCTTTGTTTTAAATGAATAATTTAAAAAAGATCAATCTATTTCCCCAGATTCCTCTAAAAACAACAACATCAAAGTACTATTACATAATAATATACCAAGTATTACTATAACAAGTACTACAGTAAAAACATTTTAAGGTAGATCTTGCACATGTAATCACAGTAAGCATATAAACAAGCTGTTAATTTCTATATTATCAAATGCATACACTTTAACTGTCAACAGCTAATGCAAGTTTGGATCACAATGACCTATTCAGTAACACAGGATCCAGTGCAAATCAGCTAGGCTGGCAAACTGGTTTCAGTACTATATGCTGCCTTTATGGTCTCAGTTGCTTGGTTTTGCTGTCAAGTGTTTGATGTTAGTAAGAGATAGCAAAGAGAGGTTTTGGACATTTTTTTTTTCAGTTTATAAATTTAAGACTAAATCAATCCAGTAACTGTGTGTCTGGGAAAAATTACAATGTATTGATTCTCTGGTCTGCAGTATACAAAGAGCACCATTTATTGTTTTAATAAAAGCTCCTCAGAATTAGAAGTCCTCTTAGCCAAATTTCCTATTCATTATTACCTTCAAAATATAGAAACTGAAAACATATATTCTTTTCATAGTTCACAATGTATTCTGAGGCAGACATTTCCCATGATATACCAGCTATATATTTCAAGACATCAGACAAGCTGCATTTACAAACAAACAGCAATCTATTATTATTATTTATCTGCAGGCAGTAAAAGCTTTACAGAACATTTCACATTAACAAACCACAGCTAAAGCAAAGGCCTGTTAAAACACATGAAACAAGCACCACACTAAGATGACTATAATAGTAGCTCCTTTGGAATCCAAAAACCTACTCTTTTCTCTTCTGGAGCACACACAGATATGGAAGAAAGGAGCTGTCACCAAACAGAGTAAGAGGCAAGTTAACAGAACTGTGAAGCACACAGGATATTGTATGCTCATCTATTTTCCTTCTAGATCTTTATTAGGGCTTTATTCCTTATAGTAAGAGCATGGGATCTGTTGCCCTGACCAACACTCCAGATATATGAACCAATACCCAATGTATTTCAAGGAGACAAGTTTCTTCAAAGAAAAATTATCAAACCATTGTTATTCCACAGCAGTCTCTGCTTTGTCTTTTTTTTCTTCCAGAGAAACAGTATTTGACTGGAGACTAACGTATCACATTAAAAGCGTAAAAGTTAACAAAAGTCAGATTAAAATGAGTAATATCCTTAGCAGTATCAAAACTAGGATTACCCAGTTGCTTTAAGTCTAACTGTTCTTGCAGATAGCAAAGCAGTGGGTTTCTGGAGATAAATCCATGCTTTCATAACCTGAGAGTTTAGGCTGCTATCTTATGTACCTATAGATTGCACAGAAGATTCTATGCATACACACCCAGAAAAAGTTTATAGCTTACACTTGATTTCTTCAGTATTAAACACAGTCAACGTAACTGACAGAATTCTAGTAAGATCAAGAGCTCAAAAGAGTGCATTATTTTAACCCAAACGTCTTTCAGCTTTGTGAGAGGATATTTTTCCTTCTGGTCTAAATGCTACTCATCCCAAGAAACAGAGATAAAGCTAAGACAGGCACTTCTGATCTTCAAAGCAGCAGTAAAAGCAACTGGTAATGCAATAACAGGTTGTACTTGTAAAATAAAAATACAGTAGACTACTGGAAAAAATTGTGAATACAGAATTACATCTGTTCGAAAATTAACTAGTTGGATCTGCTCTTAATAGCTTGGATCAGTGCCTGCAGATACCCAAGCTATAACTACTTAAGTTCCACTGATTCAAGCAGCCTTGAGTCTTCCACACAGCTAAAAAAACAATCACAGCTGATAACTATTAAATTAATAACATATATATAGGTTAAAATACTACCTAATTTAATCTAAACAATAAAACCAACTATGTTATTTTCTTGATTTTGTCCAGAAAATCTACAATAGTCTCAAAACACAACAGACACAGCTAATTATTGTTATAGCTTACAATACACATTTCAGTCTCAATAGAATGCAACACAGGTCTTAAAATAAAGCTGAATTTTTATCTGTCCTAGCTAACCAGAACTGCATCACTCTTCTGGCAACACAGAAGAATGAGATGAGCAGAGTGATCCTCTCACTCTACTCACGTTCCGTACAATTTGCTACCTATTATTGTACTGTCAGGTTCCTAAAATCATTGCCTATAAATTGTCAGAAAATGAAATTCTGACAAAAGGGACACCCATCTGAGTAGCTCGTGTGCCTGTCAAAGTTCTGGAGGTCTTCTATACAACAGTAAAACGCTAAGAGAGAAGCAAACCACTCAGTCCACAAGAAAGGAGACAGAACACTTAACAACGAAGATGAATTCAATCACCTATAACTGGGCTTCTCTGTCAGGATTCCTTAAGAAAAAATTCCCTTTCTGTGATAATATGAAGGAAAATTAAGCACAAGGACGATAAAGACATTTCAATACCACTTATCACTCCTGACTGTGGAGAAAGACACTAAGTTCTGATAAAGGTTAAGAAACATCGTAATTCCTATAAACGGAGAGGCTGCATTGCAGCCGAGCTATACTACAGCACAATCAGACTTTTTCCTCTGCCCAGGCAGAGGCCTTATATAACATAAGCTGTGTTCACAAGGTTTCATTTCACATTCCTATTTCACTATTGAGCTTACAAATGGGTTGAAAGTGTATATGTATCTCCACCCATGTAATCACTACATCATAAGAAAAACACAGAAAACTGTTCCTCTGAGACTCACCTGTTTCTTGTTCTAGGCTAGCAATCACCCCTTGCACAACAGCCATCTTGTAGAAAGAGGTGAATCCTCTCCAGAGGTCAGACTTCTGGCATTCACACTCTCTCAGTATTAGTTTTACTCAATTTCAGACTTGAATTGCACACAACATGTCAGTCAACATTTTCACATCAATTTATTTTAAGCCTTAAAGGCATTTAATTTTATTTACCTTGTTTTTTAAAAAGGTTGCTGCATACTATTTCCTTCATGGACTGCACTTTCTGCTTCTGTAGTTTCACTGGTGGAATGCAAGTGTAAAATTCATAGAGCAGTTGGCTGTATGTAAAGGAAAAGTGTCATAAATACTGTACAGATTAATTCATCATGTGTTAATAAATACAGAAAGAACAAATGATCATGTATTTCTAAACATTTATTTCTTTTTAAGACTTAGATTTATTTACCATATCACAAATATTGACAAGAGATCAGTGGCAGGTTAGAAAGAAAACTTTCAAGAGAAACAAGCTGAGGATGAACTAGATTTTGGTCATGTTTACAAGTGTGTATTATTTTCCATTGTTTTCAATAGAATAATGTTTTTTTGTGTGTGGTGGAGGCAATTTGTCTGTCAAATAAAGAAAGATAATTATTTCAAACTGCTAAAATCAGGTTTGGTTTTCTGGAATAGGGCTTATTCAAGGGAGGGGCAGGGAGAGAGGAAGAGGAAAAAAACCACAGATTGTTCCACTTGCTCATTTTATTCACTAAGTTACTACTTAAGTATCAGGACACCATAATGAATTCTGTCATGGTGTAAGACAGACGAGAACTCCCTGTTAAAAACATATGCCCAGAGTTCCACCACTGTCTTGATCAGTACGAGCTGCCGTAGCTTTGTTGACTTCAAACTGCTCGATAAGAATTCGTTGTTGACAGCAATGATACATTTTATACACCATGTGATACATCTACTATATGCTCAAAAGCAGCTCACCTCAGTAACCTGGCGTCGAAGACCATTTCAACATCATGAAGAACTGACGGTATGTACTTCAAGGCAGCAACCTGAATTGATATATAGATTGTGTTAATCTTGTATGTTTATCTGCATATACAGCATATAATCAATACAGAGCACACCACTGAAACAGATGCACACAAAACAAACAATAAATTTGGGCTTCTTTCCTCAGACTGAAATTTTACATCACATTTTAATATTCATTTCACCACAGAGTACTCGTCACACAAGGGCTCTTATGGTGAGGATATGCAGAGGAACTTAAATAGAATAGTACCAAGAAGATCATATTCTCTTTGTATACCACTGGAAGGGCTAAGACTGTCTTTGTAGATCATATTCTTTGTAGACCACTAAGACTAAAAGTATGATGCAAATATGTAAACCAAGCACTAACTAAAGCAGAAGCTCTTTGATCATACTTTGTAGCAATCCCATCCCAGAAATGTGCGACACAGGAGGCAGAAGCCAGGATAACAGTCATATATCTACCCCAGAGCTACACATTCTGGAATAGATGAAATGGAGCGTCACCTCCCTAACCAACCATCTGCAGCTAAGCTATCTGATGGTTTATCCTATCCTAACAATTTCTGAAGCGTATTTTGACAGTGTAATGGAATAATCAAAAGATGACAAGGATAAGAAAGAGACACACGCTACTATTCTTACATGAAGAAGGATACTTCTTCATGCAGGTAATTTTCAGGCTCAAAATCATCACTAACATTTAAGGCTAACACCCTTAAAGACTAACTTGCGGTACTCTGTCATAAAGTTCCTTTGCAGGTTGAAAGTATTTAGCCTCTGTAGTATCTTTTGAAAGCACACATAGTGAAAATTTTGCAATAAAAAGCAAAAATGTTAAACATACTTAACACTTGCTGGGCCACTGTCCTCTCATTTCTCTACTTATGCTTTAGATATAAAGAGCTGCCTACAATGATTTTTACATTCACAAAATGACCTGTGACTTACCTTCCCACTAACAAGCTTGTATTTCTCAAATACTTTACATACAAAGAGATATGCCATAGTTCTTGGCTGAGAGCTGTAATAATTTCAAGCAAAAATAGACTCCGTGATTTTAAAAGTATTTTTGGTAAAGTGCTATATAATTTGTCAGAAAGGAGAACTTGGCCACATTGATATAGGTCTGAAGCAGAACATCAGTCTATTCCTTCCATCCCATCTTCCTATTTCAGTAGGTCACCTGCATCCTTCTCATGGAAGTTCAAATGTGCTAAAGATGCCGTGCAATCACTGATAGCCAGAAGACGCAACATCTAGGGATAGTTATTTATCTAAAACAAATTAGCTGTTTTCTCTGATCTTATTTCAGATGAAAACCAGAATGTCTTTGTGCCAAAAACATTTTTGCCTGTCTAAAAATCTGACCACAGCATCAATTTTTGATTGTGCAAAAATTCTTAGTAAACAACTATAGTTAATCTCTGCTGCTATTATGAACTTACAGCTGAAGAAAATACATGTAATCACATCAATTACATTTGCATGCTGCCATAAATCCAACCATAGTAAAGAGAGTCAGTTTACAAAGGTTTAGATTAACTACCCTCTTCTTGGTCCAGATTATGAAAATCAAAAAAATAACAACAGCTTTACTTCATTGTGCAGTTTTAGGGGGTAAAATTCTACTATTTCGCTGAAAACTAAGTTAAAGTAATGTGAAATCTCATATTACCAATATAGCTCTGTTTCTCATAACAGGCCTGTTCCACCCAGGATACATCCTGGGTTAATAACATAATTCGAACAAATCCTAAAACTATGCATTACACAGATGCTTACTGTCTTTTCTTCAAGGTAATATGGTGTATGCTACAGGACTGATTAAACAAATTATCCAATAAATACATGCTGAAATTGCACAATTTCCTTTCACTCAGAACAGTGGAGTTTACTGCCCACCTTGAAAACCATGGTAATTCCTGCTTTATGTCCTTTGTTTATAGGGACTTAACTATTAGAATTTGCATTTCCTGAGACTTTATAACTTGGTTTCAAACAATAGGAAAATCATTCGAACTGTCATACAAAGATTAGTCTAAACAAAAACTTTATGAGAGCATTGCAAATGCACAAGTTGAACATTTGAAATACACACTAGCTGCCCCAGAACATCAGCTAGAACATATTTCAGCTTGTTCAGGACAATAAATTTATGTACACAAACGATAAGACAACATTTATCATAGAGTGCATAAACACATACAACACAAAAATAGAGCCTACTCAAATATTTCTAGTGAGGAGTGTAATGAACATGGCAAGGCCAACAGAAACGGAGAAACACAGCAAAACCAGAACCAGCAGGGAGAGAATGTTAGTATGAATATACAGTTGAAACGACAAAGAACAAGGAAGAAGAATTTTTCTTTCCAGTTACCAATCAGAAATTTTAATGTGCTGATGGTTTGACAAGCTTTTGGTTTTGTCACTAAATGAGAAGCTGCCTACTGTTTTCCTCAATAGCTATCAAGATCAACCGTTTCTATATTGAAACTTTCAACAAAGTTGAAACAGCCACTCAGGAAGAGGCTTAGAATAAAACTTATCTAGACTCAATACGTCTCTATATCTACACAGCAAACTCCTTGTTAAAAAATTAGTTTCTTCTTTATTGGGTGTAGCAAGGTTAGAATAAGGACAATCAGAGCACAGCGTTTTTTGGCTCTCATTCAGATCTTTTAAACACCATAAAGCTATCATTTTATTTCTATAAGCTTCCACTGTAAAAAAAGAAAAATAAACAACTATTCAGGTCTTGATTCAAAAAGAAGGAATTTAGTCTGCAACAAGCGTGTATACAGTATTTCAAACTGGCTCAATGCTGGCTTAAAGTGCCTTCAAATAAAGTCATTCCTCTGCAGATCTCATCCCCACATTTATACGCAAACCTGGGAAGCTCAAAGGAGTGTTGGAAAGCTATTACCACTTCAACAAAAAGATTGTATCTTCTACTGATCTTAGCTATTATTAGCCCCTAGAAACAAGTTGGGGAAAAAACTTTGGGTGGTTGTTTTTTCGGTTGTTTTTTTTTTTTTGTTTGGGGAGGGGTTTTTGTTGTTTTGTTTGTTCATTGATTGGTTGGTTGGTTTTTTAAACAAGACTGTGAAACGTTGAGGCTATTTAAAACATCTGCACAAATACCTGTGGTGGGCTAGAAACTGCTCCTAGTCCCAGTTTTACTTCAGCAATGTCTTGTTCTTTGTTTTTAACACATATACTATATGAAGATAATTTACAATAGCAGCATCTGAATGTCGTTTTACACCAATTCATAGTTACTGTGAAAGATGATTGAAGGACAGGGCTGCCAGCGGCCACAAAAATATCTCAAGCAGTACTCCAACGATACTTGGTCTTTTGTGCTGTCTGCCTCTTCACATATTCCCTATTCTGCGCTTGTGTGAGGAGGGAAATGGAAAGGATATAGTTACCATTTCTCTGCAGATCTGTAGTACCAAATGAAGTACAATAACAAGAATAACTCCTGCATTCTTTTAAACTCCCAGGTTTCATTTGCAATAATTGCTTTAAATGATGCACTATGGACACAATTGAGCACTGCCCTTAATGAAGTCATAAAAATCTCCCTAGTAAGCAGTACAAGATGTTCTGCATTCTTCAGACCTTAGAGATTAATTTTTTAAGCAGGATACAGATAAACCCACAGCATTTCAGAAAGTTTTTTCTTACATACACAATATACTGTTACATTTCTTTTAACCTTTACTCCTGACCAAACTTATTTTTTGTTGCCCTCTTTTGCAACATTATATTATACATATTCATGAAATTCAAGTACCCCTGAGATGAAAAGAACATTCACAGAAATCATCAGCGCTCTGCTTCTTAGTCTAATTTTATTTGCTACCTAGGCAACTTTGAGAAGCTACTATGCCATCCCCTATTTTACACCACAAAGCATCACTGTCAGTACCTTCCTAGCCTTATTCTCTCCTAAGTAGTCCATGCACCTCTGTACAGTTTTAAGTTCTTAGAATCTACTGCAGCAGTATGAATGGGTCTAAAACGTGTAGGAAAGAATGAGAGGAGAAAGGTAGCATCTTCATGCTTTTCAATGCCACAGACAATTTCTTCTTCCTATGTTTCCATAACCTTGAGAATATGTCATAGAATGTTTCTGAAAGCATGTATAGAATTGGGAGTACTGCTTTCTGAAACCAGTGCCTAGGATCAAGCTGGGTATAGCTGACATTTGCAACAGACAAGACCATCTGTAGTTCAAGTGTAATTTGTCATCTGGGGGACAGAACAGTTTTTGGAAAAGAATCTGGGGCTTGGTTGGTAATGTAAGGTTAAGAGCACAAGCTTGCCAGTGAAAGGGCACACTCACAGACTACAAATGAGACATCAATAGTACGACCTTATAAAAACACATAATCTGAAAATTTAAAATAATTCATCAAATCTTATTCCCCAGAAACATAGGTTGCTTTACACAGGCACAAAACATATCTGCACAAAATGATTTTTTTTTCCCTTGAGAGCTAAGAGAAAGGAAAGAAGGTACTAACACATCCCTGCTCTGCCTCAACCCCAGAATCTGCCTTGACTAAACTATTTGCACGTTCTGGAAATTTCCAAGTTTCCAGATTTCAGTAAGTCTATCCTCAGAAGTACAGACTTTAGGAAAAACTATCGCTAAAAATGACAAAAATTCATCCGCATTGGCTATAGAGAAGCAACTTATAAATGAAAGAGAGCTGTAACATCATCCTTGCCAAAATAAATTTTATAGAGGTTTAAGTCTAGTATCTAGGAAGATCAGTGCCAGCACAAGTCAGTATAAATTCTGAAATGATCATTTTACAGAATTACAAGAAAAATATGTGAAAAATCTCATAGGAAGAATCCTCGGGCTGCACATGCACACTGATACTTGTACTAGTGAATTTTTAACATTCCCAATCTCAACTACAAGGGGTCTTTACAAAGTAACATCCCAGGACCTGAAAACAGGTCACTCTCCAGTTCATATGGTTGCTTTCAAACATCAGCAAAGTCAGGATATTGAAATTATAATCGTAACTGCAATAAAATTATTTCCTTCAATGCTGAAGTTGAGAAGCATTCTGTCTTTTTTATCTTTAAACAAAAGAGGTAACCTTCATCAATTCCAGAAGTTATTAAAAAGAAAAAAAAAAAAAGAGACAAGGCTAATTTGGTTTGACATGTAAATTTCCAGTCTACCAAAAATACATTAACAAGTCAGTCTTCAGCTGTTCAAAGTTTATATAAACACTACTGCAAAACAGAACCAGCTGTCTACCCTTCCCAAAGCTCATGCAGTTAAGTCAAAGCACCTATCCACTTCAGCTAGCTTCAGAATAAGAGGCTGAACAGCTAAATTTTTAATTTTTTGTAAACTTATACAGCATGTAACAGATCAGGAAGTAAGATACCACTCAGAAGATTAAATTAAATTGAAACAATAAAGTGCTTCTGGCTCTGACTAGGCTGTTTCATATAACATGTAATTTTATAAACAATCATTTCCTGACTGAATTAATATTCAACACAAGTCTGAGTATGATTGCTATCAGTAAAAAATGACTGGGAAATTACTACTGACTAAAATACTGAGTTCTAACTTTTTTTTTTTAAAAAAAATCATTAGCAGAGAACAGACATACCAGGTTTCAAAAGAATTCTTTAAATCTTCTAAAGCTAAGCCTCACAGGTATTTGGACAACTAAGGGTGAAATAAGGGTTAAGAATTCACATTCCAAGGCTCTGCAGACTAGTTCATTTTAAGTTTCAATATCCTGAGAAACCAAATTACTTCAACTTTCTTCAGGGCTCCTAAAACTTTCTACTCTGATATCTTCAGAGTGTAATCCACTTGAATTCATTCAATTGATCCTACCAAAGTTCCACTTTAATTCACATTAATGATAATTTCAAATGTGACAGATTTAAGGCTGTTTTGATAGTCTGATTATTTGTCTATTTTTCCAACAGACTGTGAACTTTCCTCCTCTGGGTGTGCAAAGTATAACACCTATGGAGTCCTGTGTGTTTGTACTATCTCTGAATAATCACTTGTCCCTCACCCTTCAAAGCTAACTTTGTACTACTACAACATCTATCACTGTCATCCCACAACTTAATATGGGGGCTGGAGGGGGGGAAATCGGTGTTGATTTTAGGCAGAGAAGTAGACTTATGAACCTATTTCCACTCCCTTCCGCTCCATCTCACCCAATGCAGAAATTACGTCCGTTTTTCTGGCCTGTTATGAACAACTCATATCTAACTACCAGAGCAGGAGTCTCAAATATTGTAACTGAAATCTCCTCCAGTAGGCACAGGAAAACATATTGTCCATTGTGAAAGCTACTATGACTGACATGCCTATGGAGCTTGTGATGGAGTAGGGTGATTTCTATATATGTTTATTTTTCCCCAATAAACTTATTTCCAGCACCAGGAACTAAACTTACTGTGGGACACTTCTCATTCCATGCCTCTCCTACTAGAATTTTATAGCGTGAATGCAGTAGTTTTTATTTACTGTATGTAAAGCAACCTCTTCACAGGTTCTTGCAGAAACATGTCTGTATTCTGTTATCAGTACTGGGGACACCACCAAAGTTATGATATAAATATAAACCAGTATCTCAGATCTGGCATAAAATGTTTCCACTAAAAAGAAAACTTAGAGTAGCTGGTGCAGATTTAGATACTTAGAAGCCCATCAGTGCTTCATGGTTATGCGTAAATATTGTCCTTTTTTCACTCATCAGAAAACCAAAATATTAATGTTTAAGATGGTACTGGGCAAAGCATAACAGCTATATGCTTTAAAGATCATATATTAACATATGTTAAATAGCTAGTCTGTCTTCGAAACATGTTTACATGCTCATTAAAATAAGCATAGATTTCTTTGTTTATTCCTGCTGAGAGATGTTCTGTCGTATTTTCAAGGCTCTACTATTTCTTAAGAGCATTAGCAAAGATCTACGATATTTTTGCTAAACAAGTGTAATATTAAGAACTAGCATTAAATATGGAAATATGGGAATCACAGTAAGCACAATCAACATTCACCAGTACATCCAATGCCATAGTGCCATTAGTGTTATAATAACACCTGCTTTTAAACACACCCATCAGCCATTTCAGAGGCAGCATCACCGCTTGCAAACACATTAATGTGTCCCAGCAACAGTTAAGCAAAACAGTCTTCTACAACTATCTCTTGTCACTCTCAAGGAGAAACTGCCCTGCTCATTAGAGGAAACACAGATGGACAATCACAACTATTTTGAGATTAAGGCTGGGAGGCATGCAGCGACATGACATGCCTCGCCTGAAAAGCATAAAAGCCTCTGAGATCTGTTTATTACTTAACATATTAATACAGTGCAAGTACCACAAGAACAAACATCATTATATAAAGTATCTCTCTCAGTATTACTTGTTAAAGACTCTTTTTTCTTCTTCCAAAGTTTCTCCTGCTTCTCATGCAGTGTCTTTCAAATGTATAAACTATTCCCAGGAAGGCCTCTACAGAACTGTCAATGTCAGAGAGTATCTGAATGACTTTCAAATGCATTTAGAACATTACTATAATCGTGGTATTATACAGTTAAAGCAGTCTTTACTTTTTTAGCTCTTTTGCAGCTGCGCATTAACACTCCATGGAAAGTGCTAGATAATACAAATATCAAGATCAGCCACCTGAGGATTTTTTCAAGACAGAGACTTTTTCACTGGCTTCCACTTCTAGTATAAGTCATAGCAAAAGGAATCAAAACACAAAACCAGGGGAAAAGTCAAGCCCAATAAATAGAATGAGTTCATAATAAAGAATTTATGAAGCATCAGTATTGCAGCTGTCCAATAAAATCTTCTGCGTCCTACTTTATAGGAAGCCTTGATAGTTTTTTAATGTAATACAGAACTACATACCAATTATTTGATATTAATAGCTCCTTTTCTATTTTTCTTAACACATCAGATTCCAAAGTGTTAAAATAACTAAGATTGACATGAATGGGAAATCTCAATCCTATTTCCAGTTGTTTAAATAATATACTGCCAAAAGGCTAATACTATGAAGTTTACTTCTCAAACTAAGATGGTGGAATCTCAGTTTGGCATTATCTAAAGCAACTCAAGAATTAAACATTCAGCCCCTGCTGGAGGCTTCACTTCATCAGATTCCTTGAAAGGTTCCAGCATCTGTGTTTTGGTTCTTTCACTCACTACATTCATAAAACTATATAAATGTATCTTGTCCTAACCTTTTCGGTCTAGGCTTCAAACTTTATTAGACAGCTTTGTCTTCCAATAAAGGGGAATTACAAGAGAGACACAAAGTATAAATTTCCTAAGAATGTATTTTCCTCAATTTGAAAACAAACCCACAAGTCAAAACCATATAAAAAACCCAAAACCAACTTGCTTCCAAGCACACACCAACCTGCAACAAAATGGCAGTTTTATGTTGGCTTTTCATCAAGTTGTTGATGGATTCAAAGAGTCTCCTCATAGATTCTTCAAATTCTGTTTGTTCTTTGCCTTCGTATAGTCTGTTGAGAGATGTATCGAGTTATCCTTTCAGAATCAGAAAGTTTCATAGTCCTAAATGTACCAGATTTAACATTACTTTTAAAGTGTGTTTTATAAGTTGATCCAATATTATGTACATAGATATTTCACCAATGGGCTATATCTGCTATTCACTGTATTGTGTAGAAATTCTTCAGCTTGAACACAGCATCAGTATTTTTGATTTTTTAAAAAGCCTCTAAAGAATGACACCTCCCATGTTTGAGCTTATAAAAAAAAAAAAGTCATTTCACTTTCAAAGTGACTTATATGCAAAAAAAATTGATTTTATTTTCCACTGCAAATGAGCTACTGTAGGATATTTTTCACATATAACCACTGTTTCTTTTTTTCTGCTGTTATGGCCACTTTTTCAAATAGCTATTTTTACTGTCCCCATCAACCAGTCTGCTTTTTGAAAAAAAAGTCTCTACTTCATGCTTAAAAGTTAAAAAGTGCATTTAAATTAAGCTCGCTCCATTATTTTTTCATTCCCTGGCCTAAAGTTTGAATCTTTCAGATTCTCTCTCCCATATTGTTCATTCTAACTATTAATACTACATACTGCTTACATAAACAGTAAAAAAAACCACTCATCACATATTAAATTAGTTACCCGAAACAGCTGCTAAAAGTTAAAGAAAAACAAGCCAAGCAAAAAGCCAAGGTGATAAAAGAAGCCTGAAATGTGTGTAGAATCCTGTGAAATAAATGCTGCACCTCCAGCGTACTGCATTCTCCATCAGAGGAGAAAAATCCCTCTTTTTAAAGTCATGTATCCCAGTGTCATATGCCTTTCTTTTCAGCTTGAAGCTTCAGTCTTTAAGAGAACTAAAGGCAAATTATTATGAGCTTTTGTCTACAGCATGGACAAACCAAAACTGCTACTCATACAGTGACTGGCAAGAAGCTCCAAGGAAAGGAAAACACCGAAAGATACGCTATTCAGGACATGGCTTCTGCAATGTTTAGGTCAATGTTTGTCAATGAGATTGAAGTCAGTTATTGGAAAGGAACCCCAAGATCCAAAACATTATCTGGAGAGGAAAAAAATTACATATACACATGGGTACAGCATACATGATGTGCACTACTTGAGGTATGTCTCTCCTGTGGTGTGATGGCTGTATAAAAAATGCATACCAGGAAATCTTAGATGTGAAAGGCATCTTAAAATAAGTAAGTCTAGTACAAGCACACTTCCATAGAAAAGTCACCTTATTTATTATCAAGTGGTACTTTAGGAGCTTGGTTTTTGGTTAAATGTTTTAAGTTTTTTAACATACTGGCGATTGTGGCATGTGGGGGCTATTTAAAATTATTTTTCAATGGGCATGAAGTATCTGTAAGTTTTAACAGTGTGCCTGTATCAGTCTCAGTGTTTATTAAAGTTACGTAGCTAATGCACTGATAGAGTTTTTATTGAGTACACAATATTGCTCCAAAGATAAACGAAATTTTATAAACCTATTTTATTGCAGGTGGAAATTTGAAGCTTTCTTGACTAAACCCATGGGGCAAGGAGGCAGAAGCATCACACAACATGTATTAAACATGCTTTTTAAGTTTACACCAGGACTAATTTAAGCTAGGTAGAATGATAATTCTACTACCTGACTCATCATGTAGCTTCCATTTAGACACAATTTTCTGTGTTAAATTTCAATTAAAATCACTTGTTCTGAAAGTAAATTTTAAAAGATGACTAATTATTTGCTTGGAAACAACTTCACACAAGAGTGTACCTGAATTTCACCACCAAAAACAACCTTAGGCCAATGAAAAGAGGAAAGCAAACATTTAATGTTTTCAGAGTCTGTATTATGTAAACCTTTGGCTAATATACATGACCTTTCTACAAAACATAGTCACTGAACAAACAGCTGCAAGACATAACCTTGGTTCAGCTGACTGGAGTGAAAAAAACCTTTTGCTTTCATTACATCTCTATAGCTTCAATAGGATCAACAAGGCATTTTAGTTTCTTAAGCAGCCCATAAAATTAATGAAAGAATGATCTAAAGATTGGTCTCAGCTGTATTAATTCAAAATATTTGTCTCCAAGAAGGCTAATCTCAACCCTTGAAAGTTAAGTACTTCAATTGTAAATCCTAACTGTTCTCATGGGAATAAAATATATTAATCCTTTTTTTTTTTTTTCTGTATTTTCTCCTTCTTCATGCCCAGCCTGACAATAGGAAATTCACTGCAAAAAGCTAGATTACAACAGCTATAGATGGATATACCATATCAGATGATACTGTTCACTGGTTATTTTTGCCAGAGGCTGCTATTTGCAGGAGCTATTACTGCCTATAATAATAATTGTCCAACTGAATCTAGAGTTTCAGACCTCCAATTAAGACATTTATAGGGAAAACTAAAATGAGTAGATATGTCTACCTAATCACTTGAATATTCAACATACTGCAATAACCTAGTTTACCACAGATGGTCCAACGTATACTGTTTTGCTACCAGCTAATACTAGAAATTAAAATGGAGACCAAAGTTCTCTGTGCAACAAAACCCTGCCTTCTGACCTTCATCCATGCGAGAAATGTTCCATAATCCTCCACATATGTCACCCTTTGCCATGACATCTATTAAAAAAAAATATTAAAATAAAGCTTTGGAACTATCAGCTATATTCTGTTCTCATGAGCACCATCTCCTTCCCTGTATAGCTTTACACCTTGCTTATCTATATCCACATATAAACAGTAAATTCCTTGAGACAAGAATATTTCTAAGGGACTATCTACCAGCAGCATTGTTCCATTAACTGCCAACCACAAACATAACATCCAGCTCCTCGGTCTACTTATAGTCCTGAGTTTCCCACTGCATATCTTCTGCAACGGCATTCCTTCAGCCATCTAGCAGAGGGACAACGAACAAGTATTAGGGGGAGACCAGTTTTGGATAAATGGAAAAAGATGAAGCGCAAGAAACAGAGGATGTGGATGGAGTCTGTGGGATAGAGTGAGAATCCTGAAGGGCTAGGAGAGAAAGCAGGGGACACAGTTACTGCAGTATAGTTTTCCTCCTTCCAGATTTCATCTCCTTCATTCTCTCCATCTTCTGTTTCCCTAAACTGGAATACCACTTGTAAGTGCTATGCCTCATCTGTTTGGCTGAGCTATACGTATCTAGTCCATTTAGTCTTCCCTATAAATTCCTTAAACTGGAGAACTGAAACTCTTTAATTCAGTTGGACAATGATTACTGAAAATTACATTGTTCTATGCACTGTCTGAGCTGCTGGACACCTTGATCTCAAGGACAGGGATCCAGCTTCAAGCCATCTGTCACAACGTTTGGCTATCCATTGGCATTAGGCCAAGCCACCTGACACAAAGAATAGCCACCCTTTGAAATTTGCTGTTACTTACTAAACAAATCTCTGGAACTTACACTGTGAATCAGAAAGCAGATTTTTGAACATTCCCTCTCAAAAAAAAATATCTCAGCAATGTCCATATTTTAGGCCACTTGCCAGCTTTTTCGTTTTATTTGTAAAAAAAAAAAACCACGGTTCTGTTCTGGAATCGGGTTTTTTCTGTTTCTCTGGTCTACTTCCATTTCTGATACTGGGCTGCTAGTTAAATGGCGATAGCCTGTACTTACTGTGAAAATAATGTCCTTGATCTAACAATGAACTTGAAAACATATTCCAGTGCTTTCAGAGTTCTTAGGATAGGTTCGCATTGCTCCCCTCGGCTGGAGGTATCCAAGTAAGTCTTCAGAACAGTCATTAACTTCCTGAAGTTAAAAAACATTTTTAAAATAACTTTTTTCTATTTTTTTTTTTAAATTAACTTCTTTAACTTGTTTGGCTACACCAAATAATTGTTTATGCTTAGCCATGAGCACACACACCAAAATGTACTGCGTGCATTTTCGCATTTATGTTGCACAAATTACATCAGTATAAACAAATGAGGAGCAAATTCTCCACTGCACAATCAAGAAAGCAGTCTCAAAGGAGCAGCATAACTTGACACAACCCTGGAAGCACTTTTACAGAAACTTACAACGTACTTGCACAAGGTAACACAAAATGTTACTTCTGCCTACTGACATTAAACAGTGATTAAACACTGTTAAACAGTCTAAATTAACTGCATAGAAATAGTACAATATTCTGGTATACAGCATTATTTGCTTAAAGTATTTATTTTATTTAAACACTTTCCTGCTTTGTATCCAAATGCAATTTTTTGTTGAAGACACAACCTGCTAAAAAAGTGCAAAAGCTGATCTAAAAATAAGTCCCTTAATTTATAGTTATGGTTTCATCTTAAACAATTAAACTAATATTAATGACGTAAACTTGACCTGAACATAGCCATAAGAAGAACTGAAATAAGGGTGGCTGGGTTTTGTTTTTTACATCACTACAAAAATGGAAACCAACTATACCCTACCCTAAACAAATAAAACCAACCAATCAAAATCAACCAACAAAAACCAAACTAGCACTTGCCTGTTGATGAAACTTAACAGTTCACCACATGAATGGATGAAACATTAGTAAGTGATCACTATGATATTTCAAACATACTTGCATGCAAATAACAGCTCTAAGAACTGCTTGCTACTGCACAGAATATATACAGAGCTCTCTCTCGCGCTCTCTCTCGTTCTCTCATAGCCACATCCTCAGCCCCCTACACTAGCCTAACTCACATTTCAGGACCAAAATATCATGCTTTCAGCCTCTCAGCCTTCTGGGCACTACATTCATTGTGTTTCAATTTACTCCTTTTTATAACTTCTCTGAATTCACAACTTTGTACTGAGTTGGAACAAAATTTATCCAATTTGTATGCAGAGGCAGTCTATTCAAGGTCCCTCAACTGTGAATGTTAAGTCCTCTCAGAACTATGAAAGATAGGTACAAATGGATGACTAAATAAGAACTAAATAAATACCTAATGATTTGGCCAAAATACCATATGATAACATGGTAATAATACATCTGGGACACAGTATCTCCTGAGGTAGGCCACAGACAGCTATTTATTTCATAAATGATTCTTGAAACAGAGTACATCTTCCATGATGTGCATGGAACCAATGACGACAAGAAAACTCAAGACCTGGGGAACAATCATAAACATTATTTTGCCTCTGCCACTTTGATTAAATCATCAGAAACTCCCAGTCAAGTAAATCTTAGAAATATTTTAAGCACCTAAGGCTGTCCTGAGAGGTTCTGTACCCAACCTTCTCTTCTTCCACAATAATATAAAGAATTAAATTACATGTGCTTATTACATATGGAGTGAACGAGTGTTAAAGAAGGGCATGTAGCTTGTGCTTGAGCTTTCTGAGACCAATAATGTTAACTTCAACTTCCCTAGAACGTGAGAAAGAATTGATTGTGCGCTACTGCCTTTCAGTTCTAGCAAGCTTACGTTTTAATGCATGATCCGTGTGACATTTCCTGTTGAGTTGGAACTGATTCAGTTTCAGCACAGGACACAACAAGGTATCCTCAACTACTCCAAACCTTCAGCTAAGGTCTTCTATATATTATTCACATCCCAAACTAAAGTTCTTCTTCAATCTGCCACCCCATACAGCTGCCAGAACAACACTTCAGTCAAATGAAAAAAATACGTCTATCCTGTTATAGCACTTCCCCAAGATCAGCACTAACTGAAGATGTTATCTTTCTTCGTAATCAAAGTGATTTTATCCTACCATCATCTGCAAAAACCTGTTTTAAATGAAGGAGGAATCCAGTATTAAATTTACTGTAGAACATGTCTCCACAGTTTTTATTCTCTTCTATGAACCCATGTCTTCCAGTTGGGTATTATCTGGAAGCTCCAAAAATAATTTAAAAAAGAAAAACACCACCAAAAGTCTGTCCACCTGACCGGTGGCGTGACCATGTAACAAATACTAAGACTCCAGTTCACAGCAGACCATGTAAACAACTATAAAAATTCCAGTTCACTGCACTGAAACCCTCCTGGTGTAAAATCAGACTGTGAACTGCATATGAAGACTTGACAGCTCCCAGTGTTTTCCCCCATGAGTTTATTTGCTGTAAAAGAATATGTGGAAACCTATATAAATGGGTGAAGGACATCCTCAAGTTCTCAATGCATTTCAAATTAAGGCCAGGAATATAAAGGGAGAGGCTTTACAGCAAAGTATATTTTGACAAATTTGACGGAACACAGGTGAAGTGCTCAGACAGCAAAATCCAGACAAGAGAAAATTAATTCCAAAGAATCATTTAACCCCAGATCAATTACTTTTTGTCAATTAACTCTACTTATAATCATGTGTGTGTCTCAAAGGCAGGTTTGTTTTACTTAAGCAAACAGCAGCAGCAAAACAATAGTAATCATTGACTACATGAGAAAAGTCACAAGCAGGATTTACTTTCTTTAATGCAATGGTGGAGGTTCAGAAAAAAAGAGAAAGAAGAAGAGAAAACAAACTTACTTGTATGCCAATGTTGCACTAAAATGCTGTTGGATATAAGCTTCCAAAACAGTGTTAAAATGTTGAAACTTACGGTCTGCAATGAGTCCTATGATATATATCTGAACAGAAATTGACAAAATTAGCATTTTTCATAAAGTCACATTTTGAATTTAAATATTAGTCAGCTGAAATATTTTTTATAATCCACTATTTAGGAGTATTTAATGAAAATTGCTTTTCAGTCAAATAGTAATATTCCATCTGTTCTGTAGAGATTTTAAGACTAATTTCCCCGAACTAAACAACTTGATAGCTCTTTGAAAATTACAGTGTTCTTCACTTTGACAAATAAAATCCTTCTGTGCCGATTCTTACCAGTGCATCAAAGACAAGGATGTCATACTCATTACTGTGGGAATGTTCCATCATGATGTTAAACAGGGCATCCAGCGTATCTTGGAGAAACTACAGAATAGGAAACAACAAATTGGTAACCAATTCAACTTGAAAATCTCACAAGTCGGTTTTCAGATAGTAGACTTGGTTTCTCTCAAGTTAGAAATTTAAGGCCTTCACTGAAACATCACAAACTCAAAAAACATTTCTCTTTTCTTTAGTTTCTTTAATTTTAAGAACCTACATCCTCACACATGAGCAATACATAATATGTATTTAGCTCAAAGCTTATGGAAAAGCTAAAAATATTGTATAAATGACATAACTATCTAAAACTGTATTCCTAGTTCCTTAGTGATACAGATTAGTAGTTGCTATTTTCACATATATATGATGATTAAAAACATACTTCATACTTCTGTGGTCTGATTCAAAGCCCACTTTTAATCAAAGGAAAGTACCCCAGTGACTTCAGACCCAAATCTTTCTTTGGTTTAAAAAAAACCCCAAAACCGTAATTTCTTTTTATCAAGTTCTTTCCTCCTCCTCTTCAGAGAGGCATCTAATGCTTATATTTGAAGAGTAACACAAACATAAGTGTCTGCCATTTTCAAAAATATTAACAGTTTTTTATCCATACTATACTCATTACATTAACAAAGCACTTCATTGTGTACATACTACAGTCTTTTTTTTAAACTATCAACATGTAATATAATATTAAGAACTGTAAAGAAAGCAGAAGGAATTGTGGTGAAGTTTCAGATGGGCAAAAGCAAACAGCTGAACAGAGACTGTGGAAAATATTTTACCATTACTGCCTTCATACCCTATCAAGCTTTTAAACAAAATTTTCTGTGCATTGTGGGTATTTCTTGAGCTAGCTTGACGGCATCAGTGAGCGAAAACCGACCTTGGGAGAGAGACACAGTTATGCTTGTTGGAAGGAAGCCATGGGAGCAAGAAGAGAAACTTTAAGATACGGAGTAGTCTGCAGAGCTTGTGGCCTTGTAGATAAAGGGAGTTGCTAAGCTGCTGTGTCTGCAATAGAAAAAAGAGCTGAGTGGGAAAATTACTGAGCGTAGTTACAGGCTGACACGTCAGCCCGCTGTAAAGGTATAAAAGGCTTGCTTGATTTTAATAAAGTGTCTTTGAGGTGTCTTCAAGTGTCTTCATGCCTTCGATCCACTCCTGGAGTCCGTGCATCATACACCACAAATGGCGCCCAACACGAGGCCCGAAATCAACTAGCTGTTGATCCGGTGGCGTAGCTCAGCAGAATTACGGGACTACACACTAAAAGGAAGCGTATCCAGAGCGCTCAATTACCTATTGCAGGATGAAGGTAAGCAGCTGAGAATTATGGGGACTGCTTTAACAAAGGAACAGAGAACTGTTTTACAAGCTTTTACTAACATTCTTAAGAAGTATGACGAAGAAGCTGTGAAACTTTTGCTTGCCTGGCTGCGCAAGCAGGGACATGCTGTGGATGCCACAACAGCATTTTGCACTCAGCTTTGGGAAGAAACAGGAAAGACGCTATTTGATGCAGCATCAAAGGGAGATTCTATGACAACCTCTTCTTTGACAATGTGGGGCTTAAGTAGGAGGCTCACAGAGCCCCGAACTGGTGGTGTAGCCCGAATGAACAAGGATCCATGGAAATTTTGTGCACCCATCACCTACAAAAAAGGTGAGCAGTCGGGAACACTGAGAGGGAAATTATCCTGAGATCAACAGCGCAGCTGGTGCGTACTGTGACAGCTTCTTGCAGCTCAGACACGAGCTGTGATGGGTCCGCAGCCAGTGACTCCTTTAGAATGGATCCATGACAAAGCGCCGGACTTTTCACCTGATGGCACTTTGCAAATTCCTGCCTGGCAAGCAGTCAGCAGACGATTGTATGATGCTGCCGTGGAGGGGGACTCTGCGGCGGGAATGCATTTAGCACCTTGGTGGCAAATTCTGACTACTCTTCGCCAAGTGTGGACTAATTCTACTAACAGTGCTGAATCAGGGGAGGCTGTAAATTCCACTGACAGCACGGCTCTTCTCAACACACCAACAATGGTGACTCCATCCACACCTCCTCTGCCCCCAAAGCTCCTGTTGCCGGTTGCAGCGACACTCACAGCACAGGACCAAGTGCAGGAACAGGACAACTCAGACAGTGATTCCATTGACACTGATAAACCTTTTGATCCAGGTCCTATAGATCCAGAAAAGGAACCAGACCTTTTTCCTCCCC
>JAVJGI010000064.1:48062619-48077749 GCA_035590275.1 Ibycter americanus
GAAGGCTTGTTTACCAAGCTCTTTCTCCCCCCCTTTATCAGATGGTGGGACACCACTCGATCGATCCCACATAACCCCATTTTTGCCGAAAATGCGTTGTGTTGCAGTCACTTTTCATTAGCAAGAAGCAGACAAGGCATTTTGTCAGATAACTATTCTATCGTTGCTTGTTTCACTTCTATCACCAGAACCAGAGTTCTGCCTGGAAATTCCTTAGCATATTGGCAGGGTTGGGGAGGCGGACACAGGACACAACACAAAGGTAGAGGGGTGGTGTGATGCCTTTAGCAAAGGCTCTGTACGCTTCAGACTTTTGCTATTCATCCTCCACACTAAGGTCTCTCAGCACCACTTGTGAAATAGTAGCATAACACTACTAGAGATAGGCTGTGTTAGTGGAGGATGGACAAGTTTTGGGTCCCGGCATGCTGATGCTATATGTAGATAAAAGCCAGTTATCTGACCTGAAATCTTTACAATGACAAGCTCATATATCTATAATTAACAAGTATATCAATATTTTGAAAAAGCAATTTGCTATGAGAAGTTTCAACATGGTATCTACTGTTATCACAGGAATAACAGAGAGAAGTTTGAAAAGTAAGATTTAATATGTCTACATCTCACATTAAGGAGTTACAAAACTGCAAAAAGAGAAACTTCTATGATCATCTCTGTTCTAGCTGGGTGCTTTACAAGAAATCATGTTTTCCTGAAGCAACGTAGGCCACTTACTTGTTACCATAGTCAATTTTGGAAGTGACTTTCTGTTTGAGTTCTTTGAGCTCATCTTTTGGCAAAGTCCCGGACAGAAGCTGTGACCGCCACTCCATTAAGTCATACATCATAGACTGCACCTGCTGGAACTGCTCGCTCTTATTTGCCTAAGATACAAAAGAAAAAAAAATAGGCTTCAAGTTGTAGTGAAACATTGGTCTTGACAGTTAGAGGACTTGTCATATTTAATGCTAAATGATTGCAGGAGCAAGAATTAAGCAAAGTACTGAGCCTGACTTTCTTCCTCCTCTCATACCACAAATTGTAAGGACAGACTCTTCCATGCAACTGTAAAGAAATGACATGAAATTTAAGCATTGTGTATGGGAATAGGGAATGACAATATTTGTTTTATTAAATTGTGCTGGTTTAAAGTTCTTTAACTAAGTCTTATCAAGAGAAAACATTACAGAAGTAGTCTACTTTTGTATGAGATACTGTTAAGAGCATTCTGGGAACAAAAACATTTGATTATGATATTAAGACATTTAAGAGATAGGTGAGAGAATACATGGAAGTCACTAAAGAAGTTCATTGTTATTCACTGAAACAGGAAAAGTTTTAATTGTTGACTTTAATAAGAGAAAGACTAACAAGTGACGTGTTTCAGAAAATATATTGACGAGGAAAAACTACACCATCTTTATGATTTTTTTGCCCCAGAGAAAAAGCAAAATACAATGACTGGGATCCTGGAGCAGTCAGTGCAACTTGTTGAAACAGGTTATCCATTAGGAAAAACTACTCAGGTACTAAAGAATTCACCATCATTTGGTGTTTTTTCTAGTCAACACTTCATGACTTTGGCCATCAGACTTAGGTTAAACATGTTACTAGAATCAGTAGGGATTAATGTAGGATTACAACATGCAAAATATCTACCATTACGCAAATGTAAAAATTAGCTTTCTATCCTTCAATTTCAAATTTTGTCTCTCAGGCTGTTGTAGTCCAAGGACTGGTATTATTATGTACAAAGGATAGTTGAGGTCTACAAAAATATTTCTGGTCCAATTAAAATAAAAAGATATTTTAAAAAAAATCATTAATCACATCTATAGTTCTATACTACGCTGTGGGCACTACAAGCATTTGCAAAAGACCACCATGATTACAGGTTGCTCGCTTACAAGGAACACAGATGCTGATGTAATGGCCATTTTGACTAATATCTCCAAATTCATTGCACTTCTATGTACTGGTAAAAGTTCTTACAAGAAAAAATTGTTTTCTCCAAGATGGAGAAAAAAATATGTTTTTCTTGAAGAAATGTAAAATTAAGATATTCAAAGTAAGAAGTCTGACTTCTTGAAATTGCCGATTGTTAATAGCTACACAGTCCCAGTAATACCTGAACAACTTTTGTTCTAGCATCCCAAGAACACGGTGAATCTTTTTCAAATGCATCTTAGTTATGTTTGATATTCCTATCTTGAAACTTGTCAGCTCCGCAAAGAACAATTATGAAAAAATTATCATGTACAGGATACTCAAGGTTGAAACTAAAGACATGAAATTACATCACTCAGCAGTAAGTCAGCCTTTTAATTTAAATCCATTGAAGAAAATGGTAATCATCTAAGCAATGATGAAAAAGTAATTTCTTAAATCCCCCCATATCCTGCCCTGCATCTAAGAAAAGAGACTAATTTGAACAAGAACTCAATATGCATAAATAGGACTAATTAACAGGCCATACATGGCACGCAAAAATGTCATACCACATAGAGCTGTTTCCAGATGTTTCCCCATTCCCAAAGAGTACTGGTAACTTCTTGAACTAAAGGAATTTCAGCAAGTATTATATTTTCCGTATGTCTAGGAAAGAGCAGAAAATTTAACACAGTGAAATGAGAAAAGGTATCTGCTTTTCATGGGTTTAAATTATAGTTACTGTGTTTAAGGCATATAAATGCCTTAAAACTTATTCTTTAGCAGACAAGATCCTTAACGTAACAAAACACTTAAATTCAATACCTTTTCTTTTCAGCAGTAACTTCCTTGATGTGGATGAAAGATTTAGGAAATATTCCCTGTTGAAGGAGGAAAAAGAATTCCACACTTATTCTCCAAAAACTTGTAGGTAACAACCATGAATATGAACAAAAACTGTAATCTCCAAGTTAACTGCTATCTAGTTTTCTGCCCAGGTAGACGCATTTCTGTTTGACAGACAAATATTAGAAGTATTGTCATACCCTTTTCTGCGAACACAGATTGCATAGAATTATGTTTCTTCATAAGAAACACCATCTTCCACCCCCCTCCCCTCATCTACTCCCCCAGAAAATAGCACATACTGTTTAAATACAGTAGAGAAACATTTCCTTTGTGCATCAGCCCATACATTTCATATTCTAGGAAAAAAATGTAGTCTAATTTAGAGATCAGCTTGATTACCAAACCAGGTATTACCAGGGACACTGATATAGTATCATTGCCTCTACTAGAAGAAATATTGATAGGGAAAATCACTCAGTATGAATAACAAAATGGCCACTGACATGCAGGATAGTAAACTGAAAGTTTACTTTGAGGCATAATAGTCAAGAACACTGTGCATAAGACTAAAATTGGTTTGAGAAAAAAAGAACAGCCTTTCATTTGCAACGCACAAAGAAGGGAGATGCTTAGTAAAGCCATAAACTCTCAGCCCTCCTAGGTATACAGGGCACCACTGCAATTGAGATTATGGTCTTATTTTATACTACCTAGGACCATGCAGGAAGATGCACAGGAAGATGTAGCAAAGGAGGCACCAGATTTCATGACATTCTTAACATTTATTTTAATTGACCTGTGTAGAAAAAATAGTCACCAGACAAAATGATCTAATGTGATGTGTCCTTGCTCTACAATAGCTGAAATGTTTTAAGTCATGCTGAAGGAATGTTTGACCATCAATCTATCCTAATTGTCTAATGTGACAATACTCACATTAACTTGCAAATCTAATCTTGGTAATTAAACTAGGTTCTTCTTGGATTCTTCCCTATTCAATAACTGACAACCATATGTGGTACTTTACAAAGCCTTTCTCTGAATTACATTTCAGCTTTTATAGCTTTATATAGCTTCTTCTTTTAGCACTGGATCTTAATCAAAATATAGTCATGTCTTATCACTTCCACAGTTTTTCCTTAAGATTTAAGTTCAAAAGAGTCCGTGAAGAAGCAAAGTAAAAGAAGAAGGTCCCATTAATAGGAAATTTAGTGAAATCTTAGTATGTGAAATTAATAATACTTCTTAAAACACATTATACATGTTGACCTTGAAGGCCTTTAGCAATATTAAGAATTATTTAAAAGGAAGTGGTTAGTTCTGGTAAATATTTTCCCTTTTTAGTTTTAGACTAAATTTTAATCATTAAAATAAAATTTTAATTAGAATAACTAGCAATAGCATTTTGAGCTAAAAGAAATGTCAAAGGAGTATTTAAAACACAGTTGTAATATTGGACAGGATGGAAGGATGGTTCACCATTCTCTCATATCCACCCTCAAGTATTGCAGATCAACCAGCTGATCAACTACTTTGAGTAGCTTCCACTGATATATTATGCTGTATCAAGAACTTATGGTGAACAACCTTATCACTAGCCTGGCTTCCATCTCATAGGTGATGAGCTACAAATGAAAGCAAGCAAATAAGATGTACCATGCAGTTGTATTGGAGCTCACAGAAACACCAGGTAGAAGTCGGGAGAAAACAATTATGCATAATTATCACAATCATTTATTCATTTACCTGTTTTTTAGGATGTGCCGTCATTGAGCAATGAAATGAAACAGTAAATCAAGCATCTAATACTTCCACAATGAAACTAAAATATTTTACCATCACATACAGTTTGAGAATAGACACAAATTAGTTACTCAAAGTTAATGCAAGTTATTGCAAATACCTACAAGCTGCTGAATAAAAAATTTTAAAAAGTAAAAATAGACAACTTAAGACTGTTCTGATTTTTTTCTGATGGCATATTCTCTGCCAAAAACTGTCCCTCTGCTCCCCAGATATCCCTTTTAAAGTGGCTATAAAGGTTTTGTACATCCTTTTTCCAGGCTACAGAGAAGCAACTTCCACAGAACATTTTCACTGTAATACAGGCATTAGTCTCTAACTTCAAATGCCTTTGCATTGCTGCTCCCTAAAAAAATCTGATACTCAGAGCAGATTTAAAAAAATGCCTTTCTTCTAGAAAAGTGCATTTGAAACTAAAGTAATTTTCTTGCTACTTAACTCAAGAGTCATCATATCCAGGGTAAAAACTATTCATTTGTGGCTTTCCATCTTTGGGTATACAAATATTGACCTATTTTTTATTAATATGATTTTTTTGTACATTAGAGATACATTTAAAAAATTAAGCCTCATGGAGTTGTTTACGTTGAATGTAGCCTAAAGACTGCTTAGAAAACAGTGCAGAAACAGACACATCTAGCAGCAAATTAACTCAAAAAGTTATTTCAAATCATGTCTTCATTACTGAAAATGTTAACCTGAAGACACAGTACTTTTTTCTTCATTGATCTGCTACTCCCAGCCATCACTTTTATTATTTACCAACATTGTCCAGGACAAATGCTGATCATTTTATTCATCTTGAAAGGGAAGCAAATGGAGATAGCTGACTTCAGATATCAGAATAGAACTATCTGGTAAGGGATATGAAAAAAACCCAGCTTCATGGGTTGATTCCTTAAAAATAGACTTACAGGAATGAAGAACACGATCTTACCTCTGATCCTTTATGTCTTACTAGATAACCCTTGTACCAATCTAAAAAAAAATAAAGAGTGCACTTAGCATGACAGAACACATGTATTAAAAAAGCATATAATAAAGTCCTGGTTTGTATTTCATATAAGAACTATCTAGCATAGGATGTCTAAAAATTAATAGTTCCTTCAAAAATACATAGATGAAAGTAAAGTGAATATCAAAAAGCATATTTAGCATGACTCACACATTAGCAAGTATGATTATATGGTCTACTGTCAAGTCTTGCATAGTAAGTACAGACAATCTTACACAAAGTTTAACACACACACACACTCCACTCATGTAAAAAAGGTAGGATAAGCTGTTTTGTAATGTAATATATAAAACATGCATATATGTGTCTGTCAACCAAGATCACTCATGATACTGGATAGTGCGTGAAGCTCTTTGTGTTCTAGGTGTAGTATTTATCCAATGCAGTATGTGGTTGTTACATATCCAGCCTCCTTGAACGTAAGGAGAGTAAGCCATCTGTCTGCCATGAGGAATTATAGCTTTTGGACCCAACTCAAATAAGCAGCTTCCTAGTATAAAGTTCAATTTGGAACCTCAAGAAAATGAAGGGCTATTATGGGGCTTCTTAACGAGAAACCCCTTCTGAAAGAAGAGGGTGCAGTGTTGCGGTAGTGGAAATTAAAATGCTAATTCAGACTTTGTTCCATCTATGTCCCAGTTAAGTCACAATAAACTTCTACCAAGAACATAAAATGAAGAGTTCAGCCTTACTAAATTACAGCAGAAGCTGTGTCCACTGTGCACACATTCCATCATGAAACACTACCTGCACAGCAACAGTATTCAACTCTAATACTTCTATTTCACCCCAAAGAAAGCATTTTATGACTAAAAGCATACGTTTTCTGATGATAATTTCAGTAACAGATATTATCTCTTCCCTACCACCTTTTCTCTCACCATTTGTAATGCAGCACAGGTATTTCAGCCATGCAACCAAAGCAGAAAAATAATAAACCCAAACCCCAAACAATACTGTGTGAAAGGCAATATTAAAAGTCACAGGAGAAACACTGACTTCAAAGATAGACTTGGGACAGATATTTTTTTCAGGTTTTTCAGCACTGGGATTTTTTCCAGTATCTTCTCAACAATAAAATGCCAATTTACTTCTAAAACTGAATTATTTACACATAGTCTCCAATTTACAACCAAGTGTGTAAAATCTATTTCATCCCATTTACTGTGACTGCACATGTATATTCTGTGCATATATTTTGTGCATGCAAAACAAACTAAAAGAGCACATAAAATGAGCACAGGAAAAAAACCCTGTTACTGTTGGTTACCCTTCAGCTGCAGCTGGCAGCACATTTTTTAAAATATCTGATAAAAGGTGGACTTCGCTTGCACAATACGAAAGGTTCCATTCCCTCATCGACAGACATACAATAAAGCAAGCTATGACGCAGCATGTTAAGGGCAGAGGATTCAGAAAAGACTTTTAGATAAAAAATAACCTTATAAGATCACCACTCAACTTGCTAAGCTGACAACCTGACAACAAATGTACCACAGCAGTCAGAAACCTGAAATGCTGTTTCTGCAATTAACAGAGACAATATAGGGATGAGGGGGTTTCTGGTTTGCCAATGCATTTTTTCGTAGCAAATATGTTTAGCATGGAGGCTTAAAGAATTATGCAGACCTTTCATTTTTTAGGATAGGGCATGAATCAGTTACTCATGACTTGGAGAAACGCATCTGTTGACTAATAGTCTAATGAGTGACATCAGTATTTTCACTGATGATCAGAGATACTGAATATCTCTTAGAAACAGAAGAAAAAAAAAATGCTTCTGTGCTCCAAAACATTAAAGGAATGGTTTCTCAGGTGTTATTCTCTCAAATACTGTGTTGTTTGCATGTAAAACAACCTAGAGCTCTAAGTGGAATGGGCTGGGCTCAAACAGCTTCAGATTCTTTGCAGCCCTATGACCACAATGTACAAAGTGTCTTTTAACACTGAGCTGTCTCTTATTGCCTAATGCAACAGTTGGCCTCTCTCTTTAACATAACTACAGTTAATAAGATATAACTGACAGACAGTGGAAGTAGGTTGAAGAAGATAATTTTACAATAGATTTTGCAAAGCTTGAAGAATTTTTTTTAAGCTCTTACCTTGTCAAGAACATCACTGCAGATTGAAAATAAATTACTACAATGACACTTGCAGATACCTAACTGTTGAGTTAGCAATAATAATTGCACCCTTGTTGCTTTATACTAATAAAAACTTCAGTAGCTTCAGCAGACTTGGGAGAGAATTCAGTAAGATTGTGAAGGTGCAATTCAAATCAATATGGAGAAATACAGTATCACTACAGTTTCGACTATGAATTCAGCTTCACAAATGCACGCTGCTTGTATTTATTTTACAGTTATGTCAGTTGGTCAGATATCTCCACGTATCAACTATGGTCAGTTTGGGTCAGCATATTGACTGTCTATCGTACGTGACTTGCCTTGGACTGTTGCTGCTTAGGATGTTCAGCAAGTCAGATGGTTTTCAGAAATGTTTCTGTCATGCTGACCTACACACTACTTAAACATACTAGATTTCCATATTATATTGTTCGATGACTAGGGTGCTGAATATCTTCTAGCAACAAATATTTAGTTTAGAGGCAACAATGGAGTCCATTAAAACCTCAATCAAATCTAATGTAAGTTCCACCAGGTAGATTACAAGCTGGCACGAACTTCACAAACTTGATGTTCACCTTGATGACTTCCTCATTTGATAATGGCTTCCCAAAAAACCACATGTACCATAACATTTCTGATTTTGGCTCTCCAAAAATAAATAGGTTCTTCCTCAAAATAGAACACCACCACTAATACAAATAAGAACTCTGGACATTAATGTAACACAGGGAATTGCTGTGAAGTAGAAGAATTAAGTTATTCACACAGAGAAACCAATAGCCTGAGGGCAACTGACTTACCTTCACAGGACTCCAAGATATGGACCACATCACCAATCTGTAGAGGTAGTTGTGATACTCCTGTGCCTTTGAAATTGTATATAGCTGAAAAATTAAAGGTTGAAAACACTGTTTTTCAATACAGCCATATACTGCAGTTAAACTGAAAACCAGACATGCTTATTAAGATTCTGATACTAGGGTAAATACACTAGAGTAAACAAATAGAAGCATAATTCCATCAAGAAGCTTTGTCTGTTACCATTACTTAATCTCTTTTCTGGTGAAAATACAAAGGTGTTGAAAATGGCCAACGCTGAAAACAAAACAAACCAAAAAAATCAGCATACACATGAAAACAAGCTATTTATCACAACTGCTCTGCACAAGATTTAAGAGCAACTGTTTAGATGCAGGTCTTCAACATATACACGTTCATTGTGCTGCAGAATTGTTAGGCTACTGGTCTAAGAATTTAAGTGGACTGTTTACAGAAATTCATGGCTACACTGGTGAGAAGGGATGCAGAGACACGTATAAAAACTGAACTTACTGAATTCTTTCCTGGGTTTAGATGTTTCACCTTAACCTGAAACTGTGTTTCATATGGAAACAGTAGAAAGTTTCATAATTTTCTGTATTTCATCATTCTGAAAAGAACACAGGAACAGCAAGATTTTAAAAGTGTTCTAATCAGAAGTATATCTATATGTGGTTAGGAAACAGCTAAGTTCCACACCGTATTGAAGAAATTAGGCTTCTTAACTAGTTCTTACATTCTGGGGCTACAGGATGTGGGCTGCTATGGTAAGCATTTAGTTCTGTATATTTTCTTTCTTCATGGGCTTGATTATAGACTTTTACAATAGCATTACAGAGTCGACGTGGTTATAGAAGCTAGTATCACACAGGGAAACCGATTAAAATATTTAAGCCTGAACACAATTGGATTGTAGAAGCAGGAACAGTACACTAGCTATTAAACATGACCTCTGTCATGCCGTAAAGATATCAGCTGGCAGTTTTCTCTCTTTTCTCATGGCAGCGACCCAACCCATCCACACATACAAAGCATCGAAACTTGCAGTATTATGGACTAGGGGAAAACCAATTTAGAAAGCTGAGCCTGCCTTCAGTATATTCTTGCATTACTTTTGTTCCCCCCTCCAGGCTTCTAAAGCAGGATATTAATCTCTGCTAGGCCAAAATGTACACTAATGACATATTTTACTTAAACATTTAACTTAAAATTATGTTTAAAGTCTCAAATTAAATTGCCTTTCGTGACAATGCCTAAGGTATGAGTGTAGAGCTAAACAGATTCATCCTCTTCACTTTTTCAGGTGCTCCATACATTGTGTCTCTTGTTTCTTTTGCCATCATTACATTAACTATATTTCTGAAAAAGAAATTAGAAGGAATTTCAGATTTAATTAAGAGGCTTATAGGACAAAAAATAAGTTCTTATTTTTGTTGATGTGAAGAGGCCTTCCCTACCATTTCCTCCTCCTGATTAGTTAGAGCAGGGCTTGAACCATTAAACATAAAATGGGAGAAGAAAAAAAAAAAGAAGAAAAAAACCACCAAAAACTTTGAAGTAAGGCTCTGCTGTCCAGATTCAGCCATTTATTCAAGAGAATCTTGAAGACACTGCCTCACTGATTCTCAGAGAACTGCCTTAGTTCAACAGAAAATTCAATTTAAGTAGTAGACGTGTGTAGTACATGTGTACTTATGTTCTGACTGGCTTCCTCTCATTAGTCTTGAAACAGATTTCAAGAAAGGGAAGATGGCAAACAGCCCTCCTAAGTTATCATGACCTTTAAAGAGATATTTCCAGCAGACTTTGTGTGTGCTCTTACTCTTTTCCTGAAATGTCCATACAGATTAAGATTACTGTTGACTAGCATACACTTTATTTTTCAAAATAAAATTATTTTTATATATATATATACACTGCTCTACTTAAACTTGTATTTGTCTCAAAATATAGATGCAAATTACGGAGTCATATATTCACCTTGCAGCTTGCTTTTGCTCTCTCAGAAACTTCATTCAAGAACAATTCATATATTGAGAAGTGCAGTAACAAACTGACAAAGGAAGTGGCTGTATCAGCTAAAACTTTTCTAAATGAGTAAGTGGAAACGTAATGAGAAAGATTTTACCATAGAATTTTGATTGTTTGGTAGGATGAGTTTTACAAATTCCTTTACAAAGTTTTAAGCTATAGACCTACCCAGACATTTTGTGATAAGAAATTTTCTCCCATATACCATTGCAAAAACCTCTATTGTCAAACAACATAATACCATCAGCTACATCCAGATGTATTATTTCCAGCACCAGACAGCTTAACTATCACATCTGCTCATTTTTGAATGAAAATTTGACTATTAAATCAAGTTATGTCTTCAGTCAACTGTGACTGATATAATTTCCCTTACAAACTCAGACCCTCTTATATTGAGAGTATAATCTCAGAGTTCACCAGCCAAGAAGAGTGTTCCCTTTCCTCCACCGTCTGTCGATATCTTTAGTGTTGTGTGTTTTTGTGCGCACAAACACATATTTCATTTATTTTGCTCTTCAAAATGTTATATATATAAAGCTGTGCAGATTTAAAGGGTTTTTTTTGGTAGGATACTTACAATAGTGGTTTTTTTTTTTTAAAAAAAAACCAACAAAAAACAAAACCCAAAACAAAACTCTCCAGCCATTAGAAATAAAGGCACCTTCAGATCACTCTGAACAACTTTCTACCACACTACTCCCTGGCATCACTATCCCAGCTATAAATACAAATGAGACAGTATCCTCAAGGCACAGAAGGTGGCCTGCTTAAAGACCCCAGCATTCACTCTAAATCCCGTAGCAATTACTGACCTCAGGAGTAACTGACATCATGGCAATAAGATTAGTGGGAGAGACTGGGACAGCATATGCCCTTCCACAGCAACCAGCATCAGGCTGAGGTGTTCCCATCAGTAGTGTGTCTGTACACTGATACTGTCAGATTCTCCCAGAATAGCACAGAGAATGCGCAGGAACTCGAGCCTGAAGACAGTGTTGCTAAATACGGACTTCACAGTTCATTAAGAATATGGTTAGCAAATTTCCCAGTGGATCAGCAAAGAATAAAACCTATCTTTTTAGATATCACCATAACCTCAGTTGTAATTTTATAGCAGAACACACACACACACACAGAGGACACACAGAAAACAAACAAAAACAGCGATGCAAAATGCCCTTAGATTCCAGGAGTTTGGTTTAGCTTCCCTGGGAGACGAGCTGAAAGCCAGCACACTGCAACAATATTGCTTCAGAAAGCAAGCCTAAAAAGTACCAGGTCAAACTGCTAACAAAAGATTTTCCAAACTGAACTCTGCTCAAGCACAAGTGGGCTTTGAATTGTACCTCAGGAAGATGGAAGCAATTCATTCCATCATTCCCACAAAGCTATGCCCAAAGAACCCTTTCTTGTCCAGCAAAAAAATACATGCTGTAAAGACAATTATTTTAAGAAGCTTCCATGTTTGACTCCGCTATCACACTCACATTCAGCCACCTAGAGCAGAAGTGAAGACATCTACCAGCATTGATCTGAGTAGCAAAAAGTGAGCATGAAGGCTGAAGAGAACGCCTATGTCTCCATTTAATTCCTACACATCTGTTAAAGCCAGAGCTGTCGGTATGATATGCATATTCCCCCCAGTAGATATATATGTGCGTATGCTGTTGAATATATGCATGGCTATGAAGGCTGTTTCATTAAGCTTGTTTTCCAAAGTTGAGTAAGGTCTGTAGAGGACATTTCTCTTGACATTCCAAGATACGAGGTAAATGAACAGTCACTCTTTGTTCAGAGTAGAATTCCTGTTAAAATATAAATTCAAACAACCACAGATTGAGACAGAAGTACAGGTAACACTTTATAATTTAAATTACATGTCCTCAATTTAGAAGATTACACACAGAAAAAATATTATAAAATATCATACTTTGTACCTTGTTTGGGAACATTCACACACAAAACACTCTAGAAAACTCACAGTAACGCAGGTCAACAGAATCCTTTCCTCAGAAAGCTAGATGTCCTCAGTATTCATGCACTTTAAAAAACCCAGATTCTTGCTATTCACATGCTTAGGTTGTAAGCTAATGAAAGATGGGAATGGCGAGCAAGGAAAATCCCGCAGACCTGCAACACTGAAACCATTTTTTATCTCCTAATCTTCCTACTTGTCTTTCCTGCCTGTTTTCTTCCATGTGAAGCCCCTGCCCCATTCTTTATAATAAATGCAAGCATTACATTGTTTCATATTTGAGACTCACTTTTTAGTAATAAGCCATGTTTCAAGTTGGTTTCCTTGGCTATTTTCCACACTTCCACTTAAACAATACTTGAAATAAATTTCCAAGGTATATCTTTGCTGTTCTTAAGTTCACTTTACCATAATAGCAGGACTATTTGGAATGATTTTTATGTAATAACTCTTAAGTGTTTTGCATATTCAAACAATTTCTAATGAATAGCCTCAGCAAGAATCCTGTTCCATTTTATTTTTTAATTATTACAACTCTACTTTCATGAATATTAATGCAAAAGTAGTACCTTCTTTCCTTACAGATCAACTTTTTGTGTTCAGTTACCATTTTCTTCTCATGAAAAGAGGGTGAAATTACTTAGTAAGGACACACACTTGTGTGAAAATATTATGCAGTCATAACAGGACTTCTTGAATTCTGGAAAGAAACCCGTAAAATTCGTATTCTGGTATTTCGAGTTAATGACGTCCCCTAAAATCTCGTAGAGCAAGCATGCTTATAAGGAACATGACATGGCCACAGTTCTAGTGAATACTTCACAGGTTAGAGATGTACCAAAGTTCAGCATGGTTTAGAGGCTAATTTATTGCAAACCACGCTCAGCAAAGGGTAACTCTTCACCTCTCAGGTAGCAAGCCATTCTTTCAGATAACAGTTGAATAAAGATTTCTTCACATGCTTAACCCTGGGGCCAGATGGAGCTTTTAGCTGACTTGAGCTACTTATTTTCCTTCTTAAGCACAACAAAGCCCATATGGATTATAAGAACCAGGAAGTTCTAACATACCCAACTAGTTCTATGACGACGTTGTTTCTGACTCTTTACCTTTTCACAAAAAATAGTAGCATGGTCATTTTTCTCAGAAGCATTTATAAAGAACAGAGTACTTAAGTGGGCTTTTTCCTTTTCATGAAGATCGTGGATAAAGAGATTCCTTTCCCAGCTTTACCTTCATCTTACTTCAGTTTACCTTTTGTTGTTTCCCAAGCAGCTAGAACAGTCTGTTGGGTTCAGGGGTTACATTTCATGGAGCAGACAACCTACCCTTAACAAAGCTCTGCCTCCCTTGCAGCTCAATCTATTTGGATTTCACAAGGATGTAAAATAATTTTCGGGGGTCTTCAGCAGATGAAATCAGACAAGCCAGTCACAGCCCTTCACATTCAGGCTGACCATATTCTTTTCTACAGTTTCAGAGAAGTCAGTCACTCCTCTTCCTCTCCCAACTTACACTGCAAATCATCAACTACCCATTTTCAGATTCAGCAGTACGGGAGTAAGTCTGACACTTGAACTTAGCATGCCAGCATAGTATTTTGCCAGCTTGTAACTTTTTCACACATGTGAGTTTCCTCAAGGTCTGAGCAGATTTCAAACACTTTTCATCTTGCACATTACTAGGAAACTGTCATCCCAAACCACAAGTCTACCATGACTCTTCCGTCTTACACCGTCCATAAAAGTAGGATACATTTATGACAGGAATGCTTCAAGACTGAAACCAAGCTTCATGTGTAAAATCAGGAATATGGTTTCCAAGTGCAAAGCTCAATTGCAGCTATCTGGAGTATCCTGTTTAGTTAAGTAAAATACTAACGTGAGCACATAGTCTGCATTCTACAATAACCAAGGGATTGTGTGGTTTTCCAAATCTACTCAGCATACTACTGCTCATGCAAAGCAGGCTGGGCCCAACACTCTCAAGCTAAAACCCTGCTCATCAGTGGAAACTGAAGGCATCAGGCATGTTTCTAATAGAAGACAGAAATTCAACATGAGAATCGTTCATCAGAGACTTAAACCCAAAGATTTCTGAAAACACAGAAGACAAAATAGCTCTATGTGGTCAAAAAGCTTTGTCTGTATTATTCCAAAAGCTCGTCAACTTTCACACTTTGTCTCAGTAGACTCAGTTTGCCCATATTTATTTTTCTAGACACAAAATGCATGCTTACAACAGTTCAAAAAGCACTTCATTTGTGACTATATTTGTCAATACTCCATATTCCAAAGCCTTATTACCCCAGGAGTTTCCTATAGTTAAAATTTAGCAATTACACTATTTTCCCTACAGTTTCTAAGAGCATAAACTTACTTAATTTCCAAAAGCCTCTTTGAATACCCTTCCAAAATTAAATCCTCAGTGTGACAATTTCCCTTATTGATTTGGTTTTGGGGTTTTGGGTTGAGTTGTGGGTTGGGTTGGTTGGTGGGTTTTTTTTTTGTTTGGTGGGGTTTTTTTGTTTGGTTGGTTTTGGGGTTTTCGGGGGGGGGGGGGGGGGGGGGCCGGCGG
>JAVJGI010000064.1:48077849-48109019 GCA_035590275.1 Ibycter americanus
CCCCCCCCCCCCCCCCCCCCCCCCCCCCCCCCCCCCCCCCAGGCAGAGGACAGGACAGGACAACTGGTGGTGATATGTGTACGTGTGTGTTTGAGGGGTTTTGTTTTGTTTTTGTAAATTATTCTGAGTGAAAGATTCTCCCACTATTCTTACCAAACTCTATGATGAAAGAACAAATGCATTTAGTTTCCAAGATAAAGGAAAATAAACCAGACTGTGAGCCAACAGCTTGGCTAAGAAAAGGAACTCCTGGGTATAAGCTAGAGCTTATTGAATTTGTAGTTACCTATTAACTTAAAGCAATTGTGCAGAAGCAGAAATGGAATGCTCCCTACTGAACACGACCTATAAGAAAAGGTTACATGTATGAGTACTTACATAACTAGCATTCTATTACTGTTGGAAAGTCCATTCGATTATTGTGCTAATTTTCCCTGCTCTGCTTTGTGACAAACTAAACCACAGACAGTGTTACAATTGTGATTTTTTACAGACAAGTATAAAATTACTTATAATACTATATTTAACAGGAAAACCTTCTTTAACCCAGGAAATGGACTTACTGGGGGTGAGGGGAGAAACGGCAAGCGGTAGTACTATTACCACACATGGTGACACAGCTTGCACAGATACTTTTTACTACAAACTCACATATATGCTTGTGGCCTAGAATGTAGGGGAGTAAGCACAGCGTAAAGGAAATACCACCAGGTCTGCAGTGTCTGTTCTCTCCAGTGACCTACTCTAGATCTTAAATGATTTTATGTTTTAGAGTTCCCATTGGAAAGCACAATCATACCTATTCTTCTTCAAGAAGTTCAATAGGCATGGAGGGCACATCTAAAACAATTTGTAGATCAGTGCAGCAATCTGTTTTGTAGATCAGTGCAACAATCTGTTATGGCTACGGTAACTCCAGTAGAGGGAATGTATATTGAAAGTAAAGGTAACAATGTTAAATACCTACTGCTATCTTCCAGCTTTGAAATGCCTCATGTCATGGATTCCTTGAGATCTGATACCTGCCAGCTACAAATTTTACAAACTCAATATATTTACCCTAAGCCTCATAGCCATAAAGACTTCAGGAACTACTTCTATAAAGAGTAGGCTTAATCTCATCTGGCCCGTTATTCATGCTGCACAGGCAAGGTTGTACAGTCTTTGTTCTGGAGTAACTTACTTCGTGGCTAACCAGGTTTACTTTACTTTTTTTATGCATACAAAGAAAAGGTATCATCTTTGAGACTTGTCAGAATGAAAAGCAGAAGTCCATCTGTTGCTTCACAAACTAGATATATCATTTCTACCTGTTTATAGGAAATGTATCAAAGCTTTGATAAATTTGCTGCCTGCTTTTAAACACTAGCAAAGTGCTTTAATGATACAGATAATCAATTGCATCATTTCCTACTTGGTGCACTTGATAATCTCTTTTCATTATTCACACTCTGCCGATTTCTTGTAGTCAAACAGCGGCTGTTTGCTGCTTTAAGCTAATCTCAACAGATAGTCAAGTGCTAACTGACTTCTTAATTTGCAGCAGGAAATGAATTTTAAAAACTTGCAAATGGAAAAAAAAAACCAAACCAAACCCCCAAAAACCACCACCCCGTCATTTTATTTTACCTTTGCCTTCACTCTTCCTGACACAAAACTATCCTTGGTGCCCTAAATGGTTATGTGACAGCAACTTAGTCTTTCAGTTAGTTCTAACCCCTAGTCCACAAGTTACAGGTCACTGTGTTGGCACCTGGAAACTTCTCAAGTCTCAGTACTCCTCATCCACATGACACAGCAGATTTCAAGAGTATTCAGTGAAGTAGCTAACATAAGCAATCTAAATGTGTCTTTAGCACACGAGCAGTTGTAACAATCAGACTTCTTATGATTCTGGTCTCTGTTGTAAACTCAAATAACCAGAGTGAAGGAGACAAGTCTTACCAGAGAGATGGGTGAGAGAAGGAGAAGCAATATTTGTAGCAGACCACATTTCAGAAAATGGTACCTGCACATAGTAGTTATTGCACTGATACCACCCTACAAGCCACAAATAGTATGTACTCCAAAATGAGTGCCATAGTTATTAGAGCTGACAATATTTGAAGAGCAAGAGCACTGGTCTGCTACCATATCAAATAAAACCTAGTCCTCCTGAGTTTCTAAAAACACCTGAATTTATCTCTATGGCAGTTTAAACTTCACAGTAACAAAATACAGTCATTAAATGTTATTTTCTATTACTTGATTTAATTTTATCCACTAAAAGTGTTCACGATAAGTGATTCAGTTAAAAGTTTATTATTTTAAAATAAACATTCTTAGATCAGAGGTAGAAAAGACTACTGCTATACAAACTTGCATATTCTGAATGTTGTATTTTAAGTCAAATAGTGCAGTGAACTGTTCAATCAAAATGCACTGTAGTATTCATGAAAACACCTCACTGGGTTGTAATTTTTGTATACTCTGTGACCATATCAGCTATGAAGTTACACTCAAAACTTCCCTGTAAACAAAGCACGGCAGACTGACTGTTGAACAAGTGACAGATCACAACCAAGGGCCTTTTCAGAGGACATGCACTGGTCAAACCTGGTGGGCTGGTCCACTGCAGGGGTACATGCAAAAAAATCACTAGCCTATATCACACTTAACATCAAGTCGGGTTATTTGGCCCCCATAATGTTAAAAATCATAGGGCAAGACAACCAAACCTTTTTTGTATTCACGGGAAACTCACCCTGACCTAAAATGCTCCTTCAAAAAAGCTGCTACAAGTGAAGCTTGTTTTATATTATTCCTGTGAATAACTGATTAGTATCTAGCACTTTTATCCATATGTGAGATTATATCCATCACTAATATAAGTATACAAAGACCACATCCAACAAATCCAGTCATCTTCTCCTGAATGAACAGGTTTCAGAAAAATAAGTGCAAAGATTAAGTACTCCCTACTATTTGTAAAAATGAAACAGAAAATATTTACACCATTTATTTTGTAATATAAACTGCCACCAGAATAGGCTACTTCCACTTCACACTTCTGCCACCGCTGCACATGGAAGTTGGACAGGAAGACATTCTTTTCCTCTTATCAATTCCTTGGTGATTCATTTCATTTGATCAAGCCAGTTGGGTGGGTTTTTTGGTTTTAATGCATATCACAAAATACTATGGCCTTTTTAAAATCAAAAATGTCTTTTAGAAGAATTCGGGGATCCCAGACTAATAACTACGCACTAGTAGATAACATAAAACTTTAGTACAAGATTAACTGTCTTCTGTACTGAGAACCTGCAGTTAACTTCAACAGAACATTTCTTTGAAGTGCTTCAGCTCTGATTCCTAATTTTAAGGCTTTATTTTTTTTTTTTTTTTGTAAACAGCAATTCAGTCCTTTATGCAAGTTAACATCAATCATTAAGAAAAATCGATGCTGGAAGATGACTTTCCTTCCACAAAGCATTACTTACCGACTCATATACAAGCTTTTCTGTAATGCTAACCTCAACTGACAGCCTCTCAGAAGCAACTGTAGGATTCCCCTTCCCCTATATTTCTTCCCCATAACTTCTAGCTGCTGTGTATTATATAACATGCTACTTATTCAGTCTGTTTCTAAAATATCAACATGGTAAAAGCCACATTACGGCGACAGTAAAAGAGCTGACACTCATGTACTTCTTGTCATTCTGTTTGACAGATTAAAACCTTGTACAAAATTGATCATTTCAATTAAGCCAACATGGTAAAGTGGAGGGTGTTAACTCATCACACTAGAGAAAACACCTGCCCACATCCTGTTCAGAAGTTATGAAGACAAAAGTCAAACGGCAGTTTACCAAGTTACATACCCACGCCAATCTTCTTGTCTGTCTTCTGCCATCTTGCCATCATACATGAATCCGTGAGGCTCCAAAGGATGCCCACCACCAAGGAAACCAAGATTTATAAAATGGATGTAGACTTCCAGATGGGTAACAAACAAAAATACTGGAAGCAAAATCCGTTTCCCAGCTGCTATCACTGAGGACTAGCAGGCAGGCAGAGGCAGCTGTGAGGGTTCTGTGAGATTTGCTGCTGTTCTGAGCTTCCTTCCTCTTTTCTCAACTCAAGATACTCTGCCCCAGCGTCATGGGGGAGGGGAATCCCAAGCTGGGTGTTTCTGTTGCATGATACTGGCTGTAACACACAAGCAAGCAAAAACGAGCAAAACCACCCAAGTCGTCCTCTGCACCACCATCCCTAAACTTAAAATCTAAGCAGGAAGGCTACTGTGTTGAAAGTCCAGCTAGAGTAACAATCTCTGAACATTGGTTAGTTCAGTTCAAAACACGAAGGGGACCTTACTTCTTAAAGGACACCAAAACACAGATTTTAAAGATGTCACTCTACAAGACACTACATCTTACAACCTACTTTCTTCTAACCTGTCCTGAAATGGGGATTTGTTTTTCCCAGCAGACTACTCTTCACAAGAAAAAAAAGAGGTTGAGATAAAGCCACATTCAAACTGCACACATTCCTCTATTTCTGTAATCTTACCTTTAGAGGAAAAAGTAGGAGTTTCTCTTTATTTTCTAAACAAAGCAGCACTTTCTTCAAGACTTGTTGTAAAAGACAAAACTTCAAAAAGCAATTTATTAAATATTTACAGCTTTCTATTTTCACACAGGTGGCTGCGTGAGCTAACTTACATAATGACATTTTGGATGTGCAAAGATCAAGCCAAGTTGTTTGAAATTTGGATTAAGGGCAACATACCGAATTGAAGACAAGTATGTCACCTTCATTCAGGTTCTTTACATATAGTTTGGAATTAAAAAAAACCCAAACAAAAAAAGCCCTAAAAAACCCCCAAAAAAACCCCAACCCACAAACAACAAAAACAAAACCACCCCCAAAAAAGAGAAAATGCTTTTAAAATATTTACTATTTCTTCACCTCCTGCTCAGTACAACAAATTCAGGAGACAATCCTGTCCTCTGGATATTACATTGCAACTTAGCAATCATTGTTTACCAAAACTACTTAACAGTGCTGTGCTACAGCCGTCAGGGTATTTTTGGTAACACATGACATGTCAGTTCTCGATTTTGACCAGCAGTCATGAGAAGTAGAGAATGCCAGTCGGTCTTGGTGCATATGGAATTCTGATACCTATTTCCGGAGGAAAGGCACCTTAAACTTTACTACAGATTTGCTTGAATTGCCCTAATCTTAACCATGCCTACATACTAGTTTAGCAAAAGGATTTAGGTAGTTATTTTTCTAGCTAGTTATTTCCTCCCCTAAAATAATGCTATGTTCACGTTATGTTTCTTAAAGTGAGCTGGATTCCGAGCAACTCAGATTATCTCCATCTACAATTAGCTTCATCTGAAAGTCCTAAATCCTTCTTTTCCATGGAACAGCCACTTTATATTGTTTAGCTATCAAAAAAAGATTTTGAGACTGAACCGTTTCATCTTTTAGTTTACTATGTATTTTGAGTAATAACTTCCTAACCAGCAACAACTATTTTCCTTAGCCCTCCAAATCCCTGCTGCAGCATACCACCCCTTTCTATACATTATTTGACCTAGAGGTGATGACTTGCATTTGTTTTCTTGTTCTACATTGCTCTTCCTTGTTATGATTCTCTGCAATACAAAACCCCTGAGGAAAACTGTTCTTTTCTAGCACTCACTTAAAAACATCCTTCATCATGTAGGCCTAGTAAATTTAATACAACACTATTATATTTTGAAAATAAATGATCTAAAGAAACGACACACAGAAATTTCACCTCCAAACTGGGATCCAATTTGCTGTGCTTCTCTGACGCCCTGAGTCTCTTCCATCTGAGATCTGATTCTGCAGAGTACAGAGACATCTAAACACCACCATACCTTGGAACAGAGCTCCATCCCCACCTCAGAGCTCACGCCTCCCTTCTCACCGTCTCAACTCCCTATCAATGCTGTGACTTGAGAACCAAAGCCTCTGAGGTCACCACTGCTTCCCAGCTACCAGCCCCTTCCCCCACACCCAGCTCTCAGCACTGCACACATCTGCTGTTGCTTCCCCGCCTCGTACTTTCGTGACGTTGCTTTTGCAACTCAGCAGCTACAAGCACCTACTGCTGCCTTCCTGTAAGCTAGCTAAGACAATCTCCTCACCTGTATCCGAAAAAGTCTTACCTAGATCTTCTGACAAATGGATTGAGCAACAAAAACTTTTTTCAGCTTTAAGAGAAAAACACATTCAGAGAGTAAAGCATGCATGGTAACCCTAAAATCCCACGTTCCTATAGCAGAGGACAACCCCCAACATGGGTCTAGAGAATTAAGGCAGATAATAGTTACCACCTTTGTCAGTGGAGGTTTTAATTTCAAGTATTTGTTGGTTTATTTGCATAACTTCCATTCCACATTACTATTCCACAGAAAATAGTGGACAGGTAATCATTCATCACCCTCACGTACCTTACCATCTTTTTAAAGTCTTTTTCCAGACACAAGGGCTTTTACAGGCAAGTTGAAAATTCCTCGCTTCCTCAAAAGATAAAAATCTTTCTGCCTCATGCATTTACAGGTAGAACTTACCTTTTGGGGGGCAGGCAGAAGAAGGGAGAGAATTGGTCCTTCCTTTAATATCGTTATCAATTCCAGAAAAGATTATCTTGTAAAATTCTGACTACCTAATTATCAATTTTTAGCTATGCCAGTTTCCATTGCACAGAAACAATTACACAGAATACAGCTGTTGCATGTAACTGGCTCTACATTCTATTATCTGCCAAGATCTCTGAGCACAGCTGCAGGAAAGCAACTGATGCAGCAAACTAGAAGAAAAAATGAAAATATGCAGAGCATTTTCATGCACTTTGAGGACAATACCTTAACTACGTTATAGCACAACACAAGCCTTAATTCCAGGCATCTTCCTCCACCTGCTAGTTTTAATTCTGCAGAAGATTTGTAAGTACGCGTGTATTATTTAAGATGATAAAGACTACCTATGCAAAGTAAACTACACCAGTACAGGTAAAGCTGTAGTTTTTGGGGGGTAACTAGATACCCCTAATTGGTTTTCTTTGAAATTATATCCCTAGTTTTATTTGTAGCATTAACAAGTTAATTCAATTTTTAGAAAAAAATTAGAAATACGGTATGCCAAGTAGCTCAATGTATAACTGTCTTAGTAAACAATCTATATAGTTCAGTATTCCCATTTAAAGTACATGCATCCAATGTCAAGTTACTGAAGGTTTTCTTCCAATTAAAACAATGTACTTTAGTTGTTTTACGCCTCTCACTGTACAGTGACAGCAAGCAAAGCTAACTTTGACCATCTGCATAAAAAAAGGTTTTCTTTAACATTTTATAGCACGAAAGGCATGATTTCTTCAATGTAGTATTATTTCAGATCACATGTGCAAAGTCAAGAAGACTAAGAACTATTTCATGGATATACATTAGTTCCTGTAATATCATGGAATATCTTAATAAAAGTTAACAAGATATAAGATATTCTCAGTTTATATAGACCTCATTAATAAGAGACTGAAGATTTGGATAGATAGTCACTTTCTTAGACTGACAAAGTGATACAATTAGATTCTACAATGCATGGATTTATGATTACTTTGTTCAACAGTAACAGCCACCAGCCTGTGCCTAAATTTTTGTGGAAATGGACTGATAACAAGTTCAAACTGCACTGGAAAGTAACAAGCCACACCTGCTCATTTAAGTTTACTTTACCACATCTTTAGTCACTTCTGCTGTGACTCAGAATGTTGCAGTTCAGTATTTGTTGAGATAAATGACTGACAAGCTAACACCATCAATGTGCGCAGTCATAGGTAAAACTCCAGTCATCACTTCTGAACTGGCACAACTCTAAACGAGTGTGTCCAAAAAGTGGTCTTAGACAAGTATATTAAACAGATTCATAAAGAGACAGAGTTCATAATTTCTTCAAAAGCTACTGACAAAATTGTATGGAAGAGATTGCCTTGCCCCCCACCGCACACCTATAACACACACCATTATGTTCCTACAACAGATGATTTAACTCAAGACACTATTTGTAAGGTAGATTTGTACATGATCTAGAAGTGTTCTGGTGGTGGTGGGGAGAAAAAAAAAAAAAGAATAAAATCAGTCAGCAACCACTAGTACAGTGCAAGCTACCAAATGAAACAGCAATTTGACCAAAGCTAGAACAAATAATTAAAAAAATATCTTTGTATAGCATGTTTACCTTTACTATCTCTCAGTGCTGACTAGCAGTATCTGACATGAGCCTGAAGTTCATCTGTTTAAATACAGAGGCGTGTTGGGAGTCTTGGATTCCAAAGCACCAATGAAAGTTAACATACAGTTTATCAAGCTGTCAAATCTATCACCCACTGGGTTGTAAGATTCTTCCCCAAGATTTTTTTTTCCATAATGGATTTAAAAGGAGAAGCCTTAAAGAGCTTTCACCTTAACTACTGAGTCTTTTACTCAGAAAGTGGCTAACCCATTCACTAGAGGAAGCTTAAACTGTAGTATAATGAATCAAATGAAGTAACCTTAAACTTCCACATAAATGCCAGGCTGGTGGAGAAATCAATGGAACTAGCATAAATGTTCTCAATTATTCTGCAGGAAGCATCATCAAGGTAATTTTTTGTCTCCTAAGAACAACAACACACAACATGCGTATTACAATTTCTTAGCCTTTATTGAATAACTTTTTTTTTTAAACATAACCCTTTCTACAAAATACCTCATCTCTCAATCAAAAAATGGACAGCTTTAAATAAATGTTTTGTCTCAAATGCCATAGAGACTACATTTTAGAAAGGAAGAGAAAGAAAGGTTTATTTTAATTATTAGTACAAATACAAGAATTTATGGAGTTTCAAAAGAACACTGTCCCACAAAATGCATAAAAAGATTCACATGCACCTTTGCAATCAGGTCAGTCTGAAAGTTGAACAATTACACATTAGGGGAAAAAGCGTCAAGAACTGTGAATCCTGGAACTGGAAGAAAGAGCACATGACTTAGTTGAGTTCTGCATAAACACTGTCTAGTCTGTCTTGCTCAGGGTTGACCTCCATCACTGTCTTATCATATAATAAAACTTCTGTAACAAATTCTTGTATTTCAGGATAGCACTGTGCTTCAAACAAATAACGATTAACACAGGATTAGAGACTTGGCCAAGGTTCAAGACAAGGCAACACTTCAGGTCATTCTGCCAGGGAACCTAACAGGTGCTCTGTGGGAAGTTACAGTATCAAAAGTGCAACACTCATTAATGCGATCATACTCTTTATAAAACAAGGCAGATCAGTATTTAAGTGAGGAACCTGTACATTTATGTGTGACATAAGTTTACTCAGTACTTCCTGATGAAGCAGGACTCCGGCTTGTTCAGGCTCCTTCCAGAAACATACGTTCTATTGCTGAGCACATTGTGTTTCAGAAGTTGGCTTAGAAGATACATACAACGTTGTATATGTTTTCTTTTGTGTTTTCTTCTCAGTCGTGATTTTATTTTCTTTCTTATCTTCTTTTTCCGTAGTTTCAAAGCTGGATTCAGCTGTTAACCTACAGGCAAAGCAACCATTCTAAATACATATTTAGTTAATAAAAAACAGTGCTCAAGAAAGAGCTTTAAGCAAAATCAACAAGCCAAGTGGCATACAAGACCATCCATATGCAAAGACAGAGCAAGCAGTTTAAGAATAAAACAAGACTACAATGAAGTGGTTTTACATCAGCCCTATTCACATATCATCACTTAAAAGTATAGCCTTCCCCCCGCCCCCAGCCACGTGCTGAAATGTTTAGCAAAAAGATTACTCAAAGTGTTAACTGGTTGGAACAGCCTTTAAAATAACCAAAAAACAGTGGTTGTGCCATGCACATAAAGGAGATCAAGTCCACAAAAGCACAACTCCAAGCGAAAAGTCCATCACATTTGTATTATGTTGCTAGAAGTCAAGAATTTTGCTTTAACACCAAGAAAAGGACTATAACTTAACACAATGTACTGGTTTCCAACCTAGTTCTGCACTGCTACTGCCTTTATCTTAATGCCTGAATATCTGAAAAGAAGTTGTTGGAAAGAAATTTTCAGGTTCTGCATCATTTGTCCACTAACATGTTTTAGTTCTGCTAAGAATGTAAATGGGAATACAACTGCCACATTGCTGTTAAAGAGGGAAGTTAAAAAACAGTATCGAGACATTGGAGCACCATCAGATGCTTTGATTATTTAAGAATTACTTAAAGAACTACAAATGTGCCATTAGAAAAAATTGATAAAAAATGGTATTTACTCAACCAAACCACCCACAGCCATTTGACTATTACAATTATTTCCACAGCAAAACAAGTTATGGAAACATGGAGTTCCAAATTAAACATCACTTTACATCCAGCAGAAATTATATGCCAATTGCTCACCATACCTGTTGAAAGCAATTCTCTCTAGTGACCACGTGGATTTCTAGTGGTGTCAAGAGCCTCCAGTGAGCAGCCCAAAACAATCTACAGCTGTTTTCAGTGGCGGTTTTTCCAAACAAGAATAGCTGCTACCCAGTTATTAGAGATTTATTTGCAATACTGAGATACACAAATGAAGATGAGGACTACGAAAGGAGCTGTAACAAAAATGTTTGGGGAATATAGCTACAGATTCACATCCCCACCCCCCCTTCATTTCATCTTTACGCACAGATTATCAAATAAACTATTCTTATCCACTGCAAGCAATCTGCATATTATTTCCTAGAAGCACTGTCTCAGACTAAAGAGCAGTATGCTTCACTGAGCATCTCTAGGTCAGCGGTGTTTACTCCACCTTTTTCTTTGCAGTAAGTCCACACCTGCAATTCCAAAGGCTAACCATTTTTTGTCCATAGTCAGCTTTCCCCCAGCTCCCTCCGTTTTAGATGTGCTGCTACTTGCAAGTAGCCATTTGTTAGTGGTTACAACAACAACCAATTATTCAAGGAAGGAGGAAAACCATATTAGTAATCGTCTTCTGGTCTACAGTTCAGTGTGCTCCCCTAGCAGCTGCAAATAGGAATAGAGAGCTTGTGTCTGTGCATCTGTTCCTACGGTAGAGTCTCTTCATTTGACCCTCTGCTCTTCTGCCTTAGAGCAACCTCTGTCCAAGGCCACCAAAAACGAGTGCTCTAGTGGCCAAAATTTCCAACAAGAATTCCCTATAAAAATACAGAACAAAGCAAGAACTCAAACAAACCAAAAGGCCAAATAAACATTGAATTGACAAATTATGTTCCAAAGCAGCAGAACTGGATTTATACAAAATACTCCCCTTTTACAGTATTGGGTAATTCTGTTAGTGTACAGTGTAACAACTCTGGAAATCAAATTCACATCAGAAACATCACATTCTTTTATGAAACTAAGCAGCTATTAGAATTAATTATTTGAAGAAAGAAAAAAATAATCTTTTTATGCTTTGAATACACACCAAAACGTTTATGCAAGTCAGCATAAAGTAAGTTAACTTCCTCAGACTAGAACTATGCTAATAAATACCTAATTTATCAGGGGAGTGACACTGACTTGCGTAGATAAAACAAATAAGCTATTTCATGTAAGCAAGCTACAATTCAGTTAATTACAGCTTTCATCTGGATCAGCAATAGATTGCCATAATTTGCTTCACTTATAAAAACCTTAGTTTATGGCAGTGAGTTTATGGCATTTCAGAAATGCCTGAAAATTCAAATAATGGAGCTTTAACGTGACAATGAATAGACAATCCAAGCAAATAAATTTTTCTTCTTTCATTCTTAGTATCTTATAGTTGGTCTGCAAATGCTTCAGGACTGATTATTCCACAGCCTACAAGTTGCTAAACCATGCTTTCATTGCCATACTGAATTATTTTTTTTTATAAAATACAAGTTTTACTAATGTGTCATAGATCATGTCTACAGGCTGGTACATATAACAAGGGACAAATGAATGAGTTCATTTAACAGACTCCCAAGTTAACAGCTGAGCATCTTGTTCTGAAATTAAGTATCATGGAGTTAAAAAATCAGCCAGTCCCTTTTTTAATCCTTTTCTACTAACCTTCGTGATAACACAGGAATAGAGTGTTATGAACCAACTGCAAGCCCCATTTCCCCTGTGTCACTCGGGGAGGAGGAGGTAGAAGTTGGGAATGAAGGCGTGAAGTGGAGCCTGAGAAGAAGGGCTGGTGTTAGGGGGAAGGTGTAGTAGGGTGGGGGTTTTTTTTCTTTCTCACTGTCCCTTTATTTTTAATTGGCTATGAATTAATCTTCCCCAAATCAAGTCTGTGTTGCCCATGACCAATTGATCCCTGTCTTTACTTCAACCCTCATCCTGTTGAAGTGCGGGAGTGAGAGCAGCTGGGTGGGCATCTGGCAGCAAGCCAGTTAACCCACCACAGTCCTCATACCAAGCCAGCTCACAGACCACCATTATAGCATCATCATATTTCATGAAGTGCTACATAGGGAAATGGATGGCTCAGAAAGATGACAGTTAAAATACTTAAAAAACCACGTTCGTGAAACTACAACATGATTCTATCAAGCTTTGACTCTGTAGACTCCAAAAGTGAGATGTAATGGGGGTTCCTTCTACCCATTTGAGGAAGATCAACTAGTCTCATCAGGTGGAGCTTTACTTCTTGAGGATGAATGCCATGACTAAAACCCCAAAGAGAATATTAGTTATCCAGATCTCCTGCTGAGCCAAATGGCTATAGGCATTTGAACAAAGTCCAAACGAGGCAGATTTGGTGTATGTAATCCAACTCAATAATTTAAGAGCAAATAAGCTCTTAGGCACACAAGCCTTTCTTCAGATCAGACTAAAGCTACCAACCTCAAATGTAAATGCAAACTAAGTTGGGCAGCAAGGGTTAGAATTTGCTGTTTCAGCAGTAAAGAAAAGCATTTCAATACAGAAGTGTATCTTTTTATTGACCAGTTGACCTATCACTATCACTACCTATAACCTTTGCATTGCCTGAATTACAATAGCAATTAATAATTAATATTACTCACTTAAATATTTCAGATCTTTAGTCTCAAGTAGTACGTGAGTGTTGAGAACATACCATAACCTGATCAGTACCATCACCTAACGAAGTATTCCAAAGTTTACTGCCTTTACACTTTTGTAAGTATACACACATGCACTGCAGATACGTACATGTGGTGTTAGTTCAAAGTTAGCTAGCTTTACCTTGCTAAATCACATTAGCAAGCAAGACCTCAAACAAGGCAATTTGTCACCCATACAAGTACATACAGATCACTTCTGACTACTTCTTCATCATCTCTTAAGCTAAGATGACAAAGCTTTTCAAACACCATTTTCTAGAAATGAAGTTTGCAGTCCTTTCACAGTTATTTTGGCTCTTTCCGCTGTCACATTTCATGGACCAACAATGACAGAGCTACACTAATTATTGCACAAAAACTACTCAAGTTCACAAAAAACCCACAATGACCACAACAGCCTTTCAGCCACAGCATCACATTTTACTTAACCCAAGGCGAAACACTGACAATTACCAATCATGCATATGCATTTTTTTTTCCTCCCCCAAATTCTCAATTTTCAGGTGCACATTCCTGCTCAAGTTGCCAATATTTTTTGTGCCTTTGCATTTAGCTGTATTCCTACATAGGGTTTGGCCACATCCATCACAGAACAGTCCAGAGGTGCTCTCAGTGTTTAGAAACCAAATCTCTCAAACACTCAGATTTTATCATGACTTCTTATTTCACAATAAATCACAACAGATCAGGGTGTTAAGTAAATCCTCAACATTATCTTAACATCATTAACTGGGGATTTAGTAGTTCCTAACACAATCAGAAACATGAACAGAACCTTCTGCTTGGATTTGCCTTTCACGGGTTCATACCACCATTGAAAACAACTTAAAAGCTTATATATGGAGTTTTGTGGAGTTTTTTTGTCCTTATGTTGGTCGGGTTTGTTTGTTTTAAAATCTAGTGATTTATGTTTTGTTCCTTATTTGAACCAACAGCAACAGATGCAAGATTAGAACCCCTCTCTGAACTACAACTTCATCTTCCTCTTCTGTTTTTTCCACTCATTCCGCTTTCAAACATCAAAGTGATTTCTTCTCCTCATCCACCCTCCAATAGGTTTATCCCTTCATCAGTTCACATAAACTGTTTTCAACAACTTCCTGCTGGCACACACTGTATCTTCCTTTCCAAAAGAAATATGAGGAAATAAGTTAAAACTTTTCACACCCAGGTCACATGCTATCTGTTCTTCTGTATTTTGACAATGTTGTGTACACATATCGTCACTAAATTTTCCAATCTTCTCTCTCAACTTGCACCACCCACATTTGACCTCCCTGATCTTTCCTCCTCGGTAACAGTCCCTGCATATTTTGGCATTGCTACTTAAATGGCTATTTCTGCTATATTCCATCCAGACTGTTTCTGAAGATTGTACTGGTTTGTTACTTTAAAACTGTTAATTGTATCCAATGCAACCTTGAATAACTGATCTAGGAGTCAAAATATCGATCTAATTACCTCTGAATGCCATTAATTTTGGACATACTGTACTTTCCATGTGTTACGCCTTCATCTTTGAAGCTACTGTCATTCTAGATTAAATAAACTATTTTTACTAGCAGACATTAGCAAGTCGTAAGCTCAAAACATCTAGACTATCCCAGATTTTTTTCTCCCCCAAAACACGTGTTTATGAAGATTATGAATATGAACAAAATACAAAAGCATCAGCTGAAAAAAAAATCAGCATTCCTTTTATCAAGATAAAGAAGTTGGAGCTAATTACTATTCTAAGTTACTTTAACATCTATCAAAAAGTAACTTAACTTCTCAGTCCTGGGGGAAAAAATGATCTTAATTTAGTAGCTGTTCTGCTAATTATCAGGCATTCAGCTTATAGAAGTCAGTTGCCTGCCAACATAAATAGCATCATTGTCTATTATCCTGTACAATGCAAATTCTGTCAACTCAATTCAGGTTAAGAATTACTTAATTTAAATAATTTTTAGGCTGTTAGCTAAGTCTGAAAGTTGATGAAGGCTGAAATTAGGTAGCAAACTGAAACATGGTACCTATTGCCTTTGTTACTTTGATATGTAACACCAGTGTGTAGCAGCTTTGAAGGGACCAAGAATGCATTCCTATTCCTGAAGTCTGAGCAAACCAAGCAAGCTGTCATGCTGTCTGCACATCTTAAACATTTTCAAGTAATGGGAAAATTATTTCAGATATTGTTACAGTTTCAAGAGTCTTTTTCATTAGTCATCATTTTAGTCTTTCTAAAAGGTATTGAGATGTTCAGCGTAGGCAGCCGGAACTGAGGAATTACACTGCATGCAACACTGAGGAAATAGATAAAGAATTGGATAGCATAGTTCATGCAGCGAAAGAAAAGAGATGCAGGTCTGTGCTGATTGCCTTGACCATAGACAGAAGCTGACACTGACCTGGGGGCAGCTGAAGTCAAGGAATTACTTCCACTTCTGGTATATGAAGTAGGGGCATCACGGTTCTCATCTTTACTTTTAACTCTCTTTCTTCCTCTTTCAGGTTCAACTACTTTTTGCATTGCTTGAAGGGCTGTATTTATTTGTGGTGCTTCAAGAATATGTTTTTTTGGAGAAGCATCACTTTGCTCCAAGTTCTTGGAAGTCACCTTTGTTTCTTCCTTAACTGGCGACTGAGTGAGAGCAGCTTCTCTTGCTGAAGTATTTTTGCTGTCCAAGTATTCACAAGTAGCATCCACTGGAATCTTCTCTCTCTTCTTTTTAATTTTAGTGCCTTTCAGTAGTTCTAAGAAAAAATGAATATATTTTTTGTACACAAGCAAAGCTGGAGTTAACATGTCCACCAACATGTTCATAATAAAACTATTGAAGAACATTTCCCATGACTAAAGATCTTTGAATAGACAACTTAGATCCCTTAAAGAATGTCCCTTCATATAATCTGTTCTCAGTAAGTAAGCACCCCAATAGAAGTTAGCTTGAAAAAAAAAAAACAAAAGAAAGAATCAAAATCTCTTTCTCCCCATCCACTCTACCTTTTTGCCAAGGCTTTCAGTTAGATGCTCTGACCTACATGAATATGCTCAAGTATTTTATTTCCATTTTGAGGCTGCTGAGTTAAGCTTCCACAACTAAGATTTTAAAATTAAATCCCTTAGGTATGGACAAGTACCAAAACCAATTCACCCATCTGGCTCCCCATTCATCTTCCTCCAAAGGCTACAACTCCCTTGTTTCTGGACATCGCCAGGCATCAGCTGTTCTTCAGGATATTAACCCGAGCTACCAAACAGTTTTTCCTCTAAATGCTTTGCACTTATTACAAAGCTTGTATTAGCTGCCAACATGCACAAAGCTGGTAGTTCTCATCAACCGTGAGATACTGCTACTATTAAGAAAATCACCTCCTGAGAACTACTTCAAATGGTCACCTAGCTAGTCTATTAAGCCTCTGAACACTATAATTCGTACTCTTTTAGTCTTCTAAAATTAGCGTTAGTATACATATTGCAGTAAGGTCCTTGAGCAAGGTAGGGCTTTTCCTATTTCACTTCAGCAGGTTTTGGACCAGGTTATTATCAAAAAGGGAGCCATTTAAACATTAGTTTTTATCTGGGACTAACTCAATGTCCTCCTGTCTAATGTTGTTCAACTTGAAAGTTGAGAAGACCAGATTTTTACTTTTTTTTCCTCCCATATGGAAAAGTAGTATTTACCTTCAGGTTCATATTTCATTTTTAGCTCATCCAGCATAACTCGCAAGTTCATATTCTCACTCTGACAAGCTTGCAAATGCCTCTCGTTTGCGAAGAGTTTCCTTTCAACTTCCAGAACCCTTTGGCTTTCATACAGAGCTTTCATCCTCTGCAAGGATAGTTCATTTTTCAAGGTTTCAGTCTCCTTGCTAGGGTAGGAAGAAAATACAGTCACTCAGACATGGTTTCTTTTAGTGGCGGGGGTTTTTTGTTGGGTTTTGGTGTTGGGGTTTTTTTTGGGGGGTGGGGTGGTATTTATTTGGTTTGGGTGGTTGTTTTTGTTTTTGTTTTGTTTTTTTTTAAGTAAAGCAGCAGATACAGAGTCAACTAAGCATTCAGTGACTTTACATAAGATTCGTATTTACACTCTAGTAGGAAATGAAAGAGACCTATACCAGTACAAGGCAAGTTTTCACTTGAACTTGACCTAGAGCAGTGAGTTTAGTTACCAGAGATAGAATGCTTGTTAAAAACAAAGCTGTATGCTGAACACGCACATATGCATACATAACTGGTTTGAGGAACCCTTCCTAACCTACAAATTCACTGTTTCATTGGGATTTTTCTAGCCTGTGTATAAATTAATATAACTACTTCTATAACTGACAATGCAAGCTTTACACAAAGTGTTACTCTAAGCAACCAACACAAAAATAATTCTGTTAATACTCAGTGCATGTCCTTGCCTCTGTTTCAGAGGCCATTGACTTCCACATCATAAGCACTGAATCAACATTCCTCAGTGCTCCTAAGGTACTCTGATCACGCCAGTTTCTTGCAAAAGCAACAACAGCTAGAGACAGACATCTCAGGAATTCCCATAGCAGACCATTGCCGCCTGCTGCAAGTGCAATATTTTCATCTAAGGGCTTAAATACAGTCCTGAGGCCAAAACACTACGGACTTGCTAATTAATAGATATGGAATTCACTAGCCAAAGAATACATCTCAACTAAGTAGTCCAATAAAACATTTCAAATGTTATTATCTGGCTCTTTTTACAAGAGAAATAAATTCATACAGCCAACAGACTTTAAGAAGCTTCAAACAATTCCCTTAGAGGTTAACTTTTAATTTTTTTCCCTCGTTTATCTTGTATCTAGCATTAACAATGTTTCTAGAAGAAACAGCAATATGAAATAGTTCTGCTGCTATCTTTTGCAAGAATAAGAAAAATGACAAACAGGTCTCAGTCCTGTAACGAAGATAAGACAGTTCCACAGCATTAGGAACCGAGACAAGCAGCATATTTGCACATACAGTCAGTGGACTACATACAAACAACGACTAAAAAGGAAGAATAAAAACAAGTGGCTGGAAGATAACCAGACTACAACAAACATCCAGGCCTCAAACCATTAAGTACATACTTTGAGTTGTCAAGTTTCATTTGCAGTAAATCTGCATAGTAACCATCTTCAGACTCTCCTTCTTTCGAGCTACTACTAGCTCTGCATTCTTCCATATTCTCATATAAAGTCTGATAAAGAAAAAGTGTCAGGTTGTCAAATGGTGGCCTTTCAGATGTACATTAGCTTAGTCCTTAGGTGACATTTTCCACACATTTCTATGGAGAAGCCTCATCATAGAGCTATTTAAACATACAAGAGAGCTCAGATCCTCTGAGTACTTCCTTATTTGTTACATGTGTCAAATAACACTGAAACTGACAGTTCTCTCATTGACTGAAAGAGAACGAAATTTAAAAAAGCAAGTTCTCAACTCCAGAGGGTTTCCAAATAGCATTGCAGAACAGTTATCTTCCTCTTTACTTGAAAATACAGGATATTTAGTTAACCCACAGGGAATTGGTTACAGCCTTTACTTCCAGGCTTCAGCAGCGGGACCCCGAAGAAATACAAGCCTTGTTACCCAGTAGCCAGAATCTCAAAGCGAGTTACATCTTTTAGATGAGAAAGTTGGTTCATAATAAAGGTGCCATAAATGCAATAAACTTTCCATAAAATACATCAGTACCATGTGACATTCTGGGGGTTTTGTTTTGTGTTTTTTCTGAAAAAGCAGTACTCAGATTTAATACTGTCCTACAGATCTCATAGGCTTCTGTTAGTCAGTTGACTACAGGTACTTTCAATGGTAAAATCAATCATTTTATTTCCTGACACTACTTATTTATAGCAGAGACAAAAATAAATACAGATCAAGCTTATACATGAGCAAATAAGTAAAGCAATCAAGTGTCTCAGTTGCTTACTAAAACAGGTTAAGCCTAGTTTTATGCCACTTCAGTTAAGTGCAGAATAGAGGACACTATCCTGGAAAGCATAATGCTAATGCATAAGCTTATACACCTCAGTTTACATTCCAAAGCCATTTAAGAAAGGTCCAAATGAGTCCATAAGAAAGGCTGGAGTTTTTCATTCTGTATGCACACAAACATGAGTAACATTACAATAGTGCATACAGGTGTTCTCATGTATTTCTCACCTTTCAAAATATTGACAAGATGCTATCAAGTTGCATAAGAGGACTGAAAAGATTGCTTTACAAGGACGATTAAGGAATTCAGTTTTTCTAGGAAAGAGCACGCTTCAACTGCAAAGACAAGACATATTAAGGAAATAAATATCCAAGAAATCCAATATAGTTGAGAGACTAAACAGTGATAAAGCTTAAGTACACATAGTAGAATTATGAAATCATTATGTCCCACAACAGAAAAAAAAATAATTCAGATGTCATAGCTCAGTGAATTTTGACCAAGTAACTGACTTTAAACACCACAGGTAACTACATAAAATATGAAGGTGAAGTGAGAATTGTTTCTCCAAACTGGTGATTGGGTGGTATAGAATTTTCTGCTTCTCTGAACCTCAGAAGCGTATGCTCTCCAGCTGTAAAATGGAGCCTGCGTCAAATTAAGCTATGAGGAGCCTTTGAATCCCTTTTCAAACCTGAGCATGGCCTTCAGATAGCTTCATAATTGTTCTTGTTCTCATGTTTTAGCTTCTGATTATGACTTTTCCACTGAATTACAGACCACATACCTTAAATTTTTCTAGCTGTCTCACTTTCATAAGAAGATCTTCTATCTCGCCATTCTTCTGTTCCAACATTGACTGTAAGCGTTCCAGCTGCTCAAATTCTGCCTGAGAGCCTTTCAGCTGTAGCAGTGTAGCCATCTGCAGCTGGAAAAAAGGAAAAAAAAATATCTTTACGACAAATACTGGGTTAAGTGATGGAAAATCTCAGTCTCTTACCCAGAACAGTTAGGGTACTCAAGCCTTGTAATTCTAATCCTGAATACAGAAGCACACTGGACACTTAAACTCAGCAGTCTTCACAACATAGTCTTCAAAGTTATCACCATAGGTTGACACTAAAAATCTTTAGGATAGCTGAAAACTTACTGAACAGAGCAGTACTGAGGTGCCATATCTTTCTCCATGTTGACTAAGGAACCTATAAAATGTACTGTCAAGGACACACACAAGATTTCACATTCAAACTGTAAACACCAAATCACCTAGAACCAAACTACAGTTCAGGCTTGTTTATCAGAGCTAAAATGCATCTATTGAGAACTCACTTGGGAAAAAACATGAGTTTAAAAACTTTTTTTTTTTACAGTTCAGATTCTAAGGTACAGGTAACACTGAGTTTGCCTTCCGTAATATTAATCCAAGAATTTCAGCTTATACTCCTACAGTGAAACACATCCTTTCAAGGAAAGGAACACCCTCTGTCATTACAAAAGGAGAAGTTTATCAAAGAGAAGTTTTGCACTTATAGCTGATTTTTCTGATGCTGTTACCATAACAGTATCACAGCACAAGGGCCTTAACACATTCTGTTAAAAGTGATACATCAGACATTTAAACAACTGAAGAAAGAATATGCAATGCAATAACGGAAAGACTTAGCAGGGTGTTAGTGGTAACTTTTTAGCAGTCTTGTCAGTATGAATAAGGTAACACTGTAGGACACTTGGAGGAGTCACAGAGAAAGGATCAACTGAAACAAATTAGACTACAGATTAACAGAGAAAGCGAGAGAAGAGCATTTACCCTACAGAATCTCCTGTTAAGTAAAGGATGTTGATGATTCTGTACACAGACTACAGCTAAACAAATATCAATCATCTCCTCCTCATAGCTCTGTAAGACATAAGGGAGGCAACATTTTAACCCCCACTGGCTGACTAAAACTATCCTTACATTTCCCAAGCATGCGGACACCTAACCTTTTCCCCTTTCACTTAAAAGCCCATATGTCTAGTGTCAGAATTGCAAGTTGCAGTTGATCTACATAAAAAACAAAGAACAGAAACATTAAAAAACCAGAAGGGATACTGTGGGCAATACACCAGACATGGTAAAACTTTCACAGGAGTACTGCTTACATTCTGTTTAGCAGTCAGATCTTAAGAAGTCATCAGCAAACACCACATTCAGACATTCCAACAAATAAAGCTGCAACGACAGTTACCTATACTGTGGGAATGAGCTGCTGAATGCAAAGATCAGTTAACTATAAATTGAGCTTTAACACACAGTATTGCAATGCAACACAAAGCAGAGGGTCCTAACAGGGATCTAAGATTGCAACTTAAGCAAAATAGCTGTGCCAACAAACTACCCATCTCCAATATTGATACTGAAAGAAATTTTATGGGAACAAATGAGTAAAAATTGAAATTCCAAATAAAAACATTGAATAAAAGAACAGGCATACCAATTTGCCTTGGTTCTTGGTGAACATTTTCAGTATTAGGAATGTTTGTTATACCATTCAATCAGTATAACTGACTTATCCTCGCATAACAAGGAGGAAGTTTCTGAATGGTCTATTCAATCATTTTACTCACTCAAATCTCACATATTTAGCTCAATCTTTAGCTATCAAGGTCAGATTTTAGTAAAAGAGAATTAATTTGCTGGATCAGTAGTTTTCCTGTCCTTTAAAAATGTTGTTTCAATTATTTCCAACCTATTTCTCCACAAAAGCTAGGTAACACAAGTCTGTATCTTAAGTATTACTCATTACCATCACTCTTGCTGTTTAAGCACTCTTCTCAGACTACATAATCAGTATTTAATCAAAATGAAAGGATCTACTCTTGTGTTGGAAAACCAGAAGACCAACATGAAAACAGTTGGCAGTTTTGCAGCATCTCCTTTACATTATCTTGTAAATCAGCCTCTGCTATTAGTTCTCAACAGTATTACCCAACAGGCTCCCATCCTATAGAAATGTAGTCTAAATTAAACAGTTCTGACAGAAGTTAGGACTTATTCTTGCACTAAAGATAGGAAAAAGCCAGAAACATATGGACAAACAAAAAAACAAGCAAGCAACACAGGGGGGTGGGCCGAAACAAAACCGTGATCAGACGACAGAGTACAAACCTGTCCTTTCCCTTACATTCATTCCTGACAACCACAGTTAATACACAAGTAAATGATTCATGTAGTACAAGAATTACATAAGAAAAGAATCACCAAGACAAATCAAATGCTAGTTTGTCTGACAGGAGTTGCATTTTACTTTTATCCATTTAAAAACAGTAAGCAAACACAGTGCCTTCTGTATAACTTGGACTTCTAGGATAAGGTAGTAGCCCTAATAGCAACAGAAAAATGCTGATGTACTGCTGAAGTCAAATAGCACAATGACATCTCACTTGTTTTTTCTCCCGTTTCCCTCCCCCCAGACTACTACATCATAAAGATCATCAGATCCTCTTGTCTGTGTACTAAAGCATTGCCTCACCAGACCCCAAGGAAACCCTGGAGTATTACAGTAATGGTCGTACCTTCATTCTTTGCAATTGTTCTCTAGTGAATGCATGCTGTTTTTGTAGTGACTGATATTTTATTTTCACACTGATCAGCTGTCGTTCCATTTCTGCCCTACGGTCCTCCACCTACAGAACATTGTTAACAATTATTACTACGAAAATTATAACACTTGTCACTTGGATGACGAGTTTTACAAGGAGATGTTGCCAAACAATTGATCTTGGTTCTGCAAATACTGCTTTTCCAGCAGCAATACTTGAAAATATGCACTATTGTCATTACCTCCAAGATAAAAGTAGTAGACAGTGCTGTAGCAGCTGAGCCCAATCAGTAAGGCACAATGGATTTTTTTCATTCTTTTGATATCAAAATAAAGTAACTAAAGTAACATTTCATATGCTTCAGTGTAGCTGTAAATAGTTTTGCCCATTGGCATCAGAACAAATAGTTTAAAAAAATATGAACTGTGTACCAATTCAACCCATTTCCTTCTTATGCATTTAAGAGCAGATAAACTCTTATTCAAAAACTAATTCAAAAACCCTCCCAAATGCTCAGCCATCCAGACATTTTCAGCATGTTTTTAGAACACAGCTTTTACCAACACTTTTTAATATTTCACATACTATCTTCTGCATTAAAGAAGGCTTACCAGCTCAACAAAACTACTTGGAGCTAAGAGCTGCAGCAGAACTGTCACGAACCCTCAGTCCCAACTTCCATCTTGATAGCCAGGTAACTTTAAGTGATTCCATTAAGTTTATAAGTCCTCAACCTCAGAGTGCACATAACTGTTTTCCATAGCTCAGTTCCTAGACAGTTCAACGCTGAAGTATTATTTGAGGAATAAAGATTCATGCTGGCCAGATCAGGTACAGATACTCTACTATTTTCAATGCAATATAAGAAATAAAGTCTAGAAATTATTTCTTCTCTCCTCTGTATATTCTCAGTTATCTGTGACATAATTGTACCTCAGCAAAGAGAGAATTGCCTTTACTTGTAGGGTCCAAAGACTGTTGCACTGCATGATCCAGCTGAACCTGAAGCTCCTGATTAGCTTCATGAGCTTTCTAGATTAAAGCAAAGAGGATATTAGTCACTTAAGCATCTGATGTACTGCACATATGAATTGAATCAGATAGCTTTACCTCTTTTTCATTTCCTATGCCTTTAGCACAGATTATATTGTACTGCGGTACTTAACCATGCATACAGTTCTACTCAGTAAGAGACAATCCATTTTGTTTCACTAAAGGCTTAATATTCCATTTGTCCTTCAGGACAAAAGCACAACTAAAACCTTTAAAGAAAACTTTGATATTTATCAATGGATTAGTGGTATTGAGACAATTAGCCTTGCTGTGTTTTTTAGTTACAAATCCTCTACTCCCCAGTACAAAGCTTTCGAAGGCATTCAGTAGGAACTTGAAATAAAAAATGAGAATTGTACCAGTGACCTGTGAGAAGGTCCTGCTGTGCGGCAGAAAACTGCCGTGCAAAGGGTGCCCACACACAGCCTTCCACAAAAGAAAGGTCAATATAGAGAGTATTTAGCAACAGGCAATACCAAACATTACTAGCCAATATCCTTTCCTCACCCACCCCCCAACTTCTTCTTCCCCTCCCCCCTTCAGAACTCCTCTCACAAAACTCCTGGTATTTCACTGAAAAGTTAACCACAACTTGTGGAACTCAGAGATTATCTACCGCTGTTGAATACAATTAAGACAATACCTCTAACACATTACAGTAATAAACAACTTCTTTTTCCCTTTCTTCTTTTTCTCCCTGTAGACGCTCCAGCTGATTACGTAAGTTACTGTTTATGAGTTCTAATTGTTCTTTACTGTACTGCAGTTCATTCAGCTTTTCTTCAACATTGGCCTAAACAACAACAAAAAATCAAGTACGAAAAAAAAGTTTTTAAAACAATTTTTAGAAAAGCAGGCCCAAGTGAACCAAACAGGTCTGTTAGTAGTAATTACTTTTAATACAAAATATTATCTTGAAGTTATATTAAAATCTAGTTATTAAGGCTATCATTTTGTCTGTGCATATTGTCTTAATAGTAAGCCAATCATAAGGAGCAACATACACAAGGCATCTAAAAATTAAATGAGCAAAAGCAAAGAATTTTATTTTTAACTAGCCTACATTCCTAATAATTAAGTACTAGTCACACACCTTCACACTTTCTAGTTCAGTGAGTTCTATCTGAAGACTGAGCATTTCTGAAGACATGGTCTCATGTACACGTTCAGACATCATATGTAGTTCTTCTGATTTGGCAGCAATTATTTCCTTCTGATGATCCACTTTGTGTCTCAATTGTTTCTCCGAGAGTCGGGTCTCATCTAGTTCTGCTTTCAGGTTCTCCAACTTAAAGACAGTTGACAACTAAGTTGTATCATTTTATAATAAGTTCTTGAAAAGCACAATACTTTTGACACTGTTCTAATTACAGAAAATGTCTTAGAAATACAACTTAAGAGTAAGCTTTTAAAACCATCTTTTGAAGTGTGATGTAATTCACAACATAACTATGCAGATGTTTTTTAACAAACAGCTAAACAAGCTCCTACACATTATAACTATTTATTAGATTTCATTGGTATTAAGTGTGCAATTATGGGTTACATACATAGTCTTTAAAATGCTATAAACTTTTTAACTGTGTATTAGTTGCCAAACCTTGTTTTTAAGGTCACTGATTTCTTGTCCATAGACTCTAGCAAGCTGTTCTTTCTGTTTATCCAGTTGCATGTTTTGCTGCTGCTTAAGGGAATCACATTCAAAACTCAAGCTTTCCAACATTCGATTCTTGAGTTCAATTTCTCTTTGAAGAGAGTATTTGTCTTGTTCAAATTTCTGAAAGAAATAACATACTAATAAACCTAGAGGTAATATTCCTAAATGCTTAGGCAACAGTGTACTAAATACAGGCTCAGAATCAATACACTAAACGCCTGAAACTTGCAGCTCATTCAACCTCTTGTTGTAGTCCCAATCAGGGAATTGTCATACTCATGTTCCAAAAAAAAGAAGAAAAACTGCTCTGAAGTTTTATGACTCGTTTGATTGTGTAATATTGCCTTCCTCAGGGAAACTGTATATTTCTTTGCACCCAACATGAAGGGTGCCGGCATCTTTTTTGCAAGTGTGACAAAAATTTAGTGAGAGTTTACATTCCTTTCTACTACCATCGGATTCAATTATGTTAAAAATTGTTACAGTCCATCCAGTGTTCTCCTACTGCAGAACAGCTGGGTTCAGTATTTGGTAAAGATATCTAAATTGTCTACTGTTTTGAAATAAACCCCATCAACCCTTCCAGACTGAAGGATTTCTTTTTAATCAGCTTCCCCTCTATGCTCAATTGTGTATGTTTGCTAATCATAAAGGGCAGCTTCATTTTACTCTTCCATTCAGCTAGCAATTAATGAGAAGAAAAAAAATGAGTCTTGAAAGTAGAATAGGTAAACACCAAAACCAAATCAGTCTAAAGATGCAGGAATACATTTATTATTTTTTTTTTAAATAAAATAATCTTAAAACACAAGCCAGAATTAAAAAAAGGAACGTAACAAAACTAAAAGCTGCCAGGTATGAAATTGACTTCGGTGGCCTGAACACCAGCATATCAAAGACAGGCTTTAGCTCTCACATATATAGGACAAGAGTTTTAACTCAAAGACAGTGCACAGAACAGGTTTGGGAGCACACTGCTGGCCAGATCCAGGAAAAGCAGAAATGTCTACAAAGACTTTTACAAAAGAGTACACAGATTTTTCTGAAAGACTCTTGTACCTGCTGTTAAAACTTACACTTGTGTTCACGGTAATTGCTTTGGCTCTCAGATTCCGAAGAGAAGAGCCACAGACTAAAAAGCTCAAAACAATCTGTTGAATAACTGTGGTTCCCACACTAGACGTTATTCTACTGATGAAAGCGCGTAATTCCTTCCCTCTCCCCTTGGAATCAGAGTTACTAACTGATCTGGTTCACACTAGCTTAGCTCATAACTTTGTTCCAGCCTATAACATAGGATTACAACCTATGGATGCAGCTTCACAACACAGTAGCTACCATCTCAGGTTGTCAGCAGAAAAAGATGATCCTGCTCTGCCTTCCTTATGACTTGTGCTTTCCAACTGCCTATCTTGCACTAACCTTACCAAGAGCAAACTGATCAAAATAAATTAGTGTTCATTCATAATAGCACAGTGCTACAACTCTCCAGCTGTTTAAAAACAAAAAACAAACACCAAACTATGAACTACAACAAACCTCAAACATTTTAGCTCTATCACAAGGGAAAGAATGGATACACATCCAGAAACAGGCTACACTAAGAGAAACAGTATTTCTGAAGCATGGGCTGACTGAAAACAAACAAACATCAAAATTAAAGTGTTCATGACAAATGGAAGAGATTTTCCTGATTAGAATTTTCTTGAACAATTACTAAGAAGAAAGCCAGCTGACTAAATAATACCTCTGTATTTCAACACTACACTACTCCTTTCTGAGCTGTAAAGAAATGTACTAATAAATTCAGAATCCTTCAGTATTTAGAAAATTGGAAAACTTCACTACAGAAGAAATCAATTTTACACTCTTGCTGCTAGCATTCCTTTTACAGCTTTACATGATACAAAGCTTACAGGGCAAGCATGACAGGAGTTAATTACTAAACATATCCAAAACACATGCGCTAAAACAAATTTACTTTAGCACTTCGTATTTGTTTTACATTAAAGGTAATTAATCCTACATGGTACTGAATACTTGATGCATAATTAGCTATCAAATCCTGTCCCAGTTAGATAAAATTATGCTCAATACCTCAGAGCAGAAATAAAAAGGCCTCTCTACAAGTACTTAAACTAAAAGGGTTTATTAAAATTAAACTAAACTCTAAAAGAGATTTCATACACCTGTGATATTCAGAAAATAGTTAAAATAAAATTTAGTTCTTGACTGCTATTTCTACTTCAAGTTTGAAACATCACCTCAGTCTTCTCAGTCAATTCACGGCGTGCTTGATCCAACTGATTTTGAATTTCACCTTGGGACTCCAACAAATGCAGGCCATATTGTGCTGCCTTTCTTCGCTCATTCTCTGCTTCCCTCAGTTGGTGTTTAAGATTTAAAATGGTCTCCGTCTCCATTTTTCTTCCTTTTGTTGCTTCAATATTGCTAACACAAAATGATGAAAAAAAATATATTGCAGTAAGTTACAGTAGTTAATCTGAAAGAAGTTATTGATTTCCTTCCTTGATCAGGATACAAGGATATATTTTTGCATTAATATAAGACAAAAAAGATAGCTCATGAACAAACAGTCCTGTGAACAGTAAAATAATAACTATTTCTCCATAAACTTGGTTAACATCTGACTATGTCGTACTAATAGCATGCAGCAAAACAACTCCTGTGTACCCAACCTGGTTTCCTAGCACACTGGGACCAGAATTAATCTAGTATATAGCTATCTTGCCGTTTACAAGAGAAGGCTAGGAAAGAGCTTTGTAAAAACACTTATGCTTACCGCTGACTATTTTCTCCAGTATTATAAATAAAGCCACACTAAGTATAGCATTTCTCTTGTACACAAATAACACTTAGGATTCATGTAGGCAGCTATATTAGCAGGATAGTTTACCCCTAATAAGATTATAAGGGATATAGGAAGAGTCAGAAATAGAAACCCTGTTAAAATACATGGAATTTTAAAACTGGGATTTTTATTCATTTATATTAAGTGTTTAATGGAGTCTTTCATGACTGTTTTCCACTTTAAACATCAGTTGCTACAGGTAACCTATTTGTTAATAACCATCTCTTTGTCACATGTTTCAGAAAATTCACACATTTCTACCTTCGAATCATAACAAAAGACACAGGTAAAGGTAAATTTTACAAAAAGTTAAGTCAAAATAAATCCAAACAAACAAAATACTTTTAAAAATAAAATGCAAGTCAAATTAAAACCATAAGCTTGTATGACTGCTTGCTCCCAAATCTACTAAACCAGCACACTGCAAAAAATCCTATTAAGACAGAAAATGCTAAGCTACTCAGGCTTCTGAACAACGTAAACCAAGAGTTCTTTTAGAAGGTATGCAGTAACAACGATATACAAATACAAATATATATATAAATATCTGCAGCTGATTTTTCCAAGCCAGGGTGGTTCATAATTTCTATATAACTTCAAGATTAAAGTAATTCTTCACTGAAGATCTTCTGTGTTTTTTCTTTTTACATAAGCAATTTAGTTGTTGCCATTCCTTACTGGCACATATATTATTCTCATGAAAATTAGCAAGATGCTGGTTTTAATCAAGAGCAACTTTCACAGCTCAATACAGAAGAGTTTATTTTTAAGAGTCATTGTTGTAACAGCCTTTGGTTTTTTGAGTTGGTTTTTCTTTTGCTAACTTTTATTCAACATGGGGAACTCCACTAGCACTTTTTACAGGAGTTTCCTTTAAAAGAAAAAAAAGATTTAACATGCAGAAGTACATCATGCCAAAACTGTGCTAATTCCTTTCAGAAGTACAAGATAGAAATTATCACATTCTGGTTTTTGCATTGTTCCTCACATGCTGTTGTTATGCAAGTTTAGTGCATACAAAGAGACTTTACCCAGCCAGGTTCCAAAACATCACTTTTTCAACATCTAACCACTGCAATGCTTCAAATACTAGTTTTGCACACTTATGCTAAAATAAGCCAGTGAAAGACAGGAATTTTGCAAACCTATAACTAAGAGTTCAACAATTACCAGCCCAAGGACAGTTACAATGTATACCATTTAATCATGAAAATTTTAACAGTAGGATGTAGCAATACAAGTATATAGGCAACCACTCCTGGCATGCATTAGTAAGGATTAATTAATCCTTATTTCACTTCATAAACAGTATTTTAAAAACAGCTTTATTTTCTTATCAAACAGTATAGAGGCAACAGAGCAATATGATTTCTCCTAGCTTAATAAGTTACATCGAGTAACATTTTAAACTCACATTTTAACTCAGAAGTTCATTTAAGTCTTTCTTGACCTTATTCTTCTACTCCACCTCTAAAAGAAAGGAAAAAACCGCAAGAGTTGTCTAGTCCAGATGAGCATAAGCTGCCATTATAGCACAGTCCTTCATAGCAGTTCTTTTTGCAGAAACGGCTTAACGCCGGTGGCTGTCTCATGAAAATGCAGATCGCAAGCTAAAACCCCATAGAAATGCAAATCTTATTCACATCTTAGTTGAGGCAGCTGTCAGGTAGTTTAGAAACAACCAGATCAGGCAATATTGCTAAAGGATAGATGCTCTGCAATTGGCCGGCGGGGAAAGTAAACAGGCTGTCCCCAGGATCACCTTCTCCTAGCACACATAATTTTTAAGGGCTGTTCAGGGATTTTTGTCTTGCTCCCTATTTACCCCATTCACCTCTTCTGCATGCTCTCCTCCAGTTTCACACACAAGATCTTTGAACTCCTAATAAATCATTTGCTGGATAATATAAAAAAAAGATCTTAGGCTTTTCTTTAATTTTATAGCAGAAGTATGGAGCAAAAGAGACACACTCCTTCCCAACTATTAGGGAAAACAGCAAGTGTGCCTTTCAGAGCACAGACATCCTCAGCTTTTCATTTGTCAGTTTTGAATGAAATTGATCGGACAAGTCTGGGTAGCTTTGCTCACAAAGCTGTATGTATTGTTATACAGGGAAGTAATTGCCTGCAATTTAGTATTATACATGAGGTCAAATAAACCACCCTGAAAATAATGTCTTAAGATAAATTAAACAGGTAGTAAGGTGAGCAGGTAGGGGGGAAAAATAACAGAAATCAGTCTCCATTTGGTCTACCAAAAGTTACGCGAGAGTTACTCACTTTTGGCCAACTACATTCAAACATTTTATGACGGATTCTGTACTGAGGGCTCCGGACCTTGAGTATCCAACCATTTAAGTACTCCTTGATAAAAATAATAGGGTAGGACACAAAAAGGCACTCTCCTGGCATGCAAACTTTTCTCTCCCACTCTACAACTGTTCTTCTAGTTAAACTGCTATTCCTAAGGGTGGTATGTAAGGGCCATCTACGTTCTGATGTATTCAGAAGCACCTGCAGTCTTCTGATCACTAATATCATTAGCAAGATCGTTTCTCTCCCTTAAGGCAGGCATTCCTCTTACAATGCAATTCAGTTTCTTAAACAAGTCCATTTCTTCACCTACCAGGTTCCACGCCCAAGCTGACACATTTCAGAACTAATCACCTTCCACAAAACACATTCTTGGGTGGGTAAGTATTAGAGAGAAGAAGAAGAAAATAATAATCAGATTACAACCAGATCTTTCAGTCACTAGCCGGTAAACCTGCAGCTGGCTCTGCTAGCGCTTTGCTTCCACAGCGCAGGGCGATACCCACTGTGTAACCCGGGCCGTTACCCGCCAGCAGCACCTCCCCGCGCCCCCACACCGGCAACCGCCGCGCCCCAAGGCCCTGCCGAGGCCGCAGCCAGGCGGTGCCTCCCCCTCCCCCTCCCCCTCCCCCTCCCCCTC
>JAVJGI010000064.1:48109469-48183471 GCA_035590275.1 Ibycter americanus
TGAGGGGAGGCGGCGGGGCGGCGGTTCGGCGCGGCCGCGGTAGCCCTGCCCTTGTACGCGTTAAAAACCCGTTGCTCCTTTATGCTGGGTATGGTCTGGAGTACGTATGCAGGTAGTGGCAGTGTGGAAGGGCGTTTGCGCAGAGGCAACGGGAAGTTTTGGGATAAGAAAGGGAAGGCAGCAAAGCTAGGCCAGCTCTCCAGCCGTACCTAGCCAGAGCGCAGGAGGCGGGAGGTGTAACGGGTGTGCCTAGCTCCGGAGCCGCAGGCAATGCCACCTCATTCAAAGAAAGCGCACAGAGGCGTGAGAGGCAAAGTGTATGGAGTCCTACATATTACCTAGGAAACCTGCAAAGCAGAGGGGCGATCTGCGCCTCCCAGGCAGGATCCTGCAGGGGAGGGGTGGGTTTTGGCAGCAGAATGCCGTAAGCATCTGTTTTTCCCACTACCCACTTTCCTCCTCATTGAAATCCCCATTTCAGCAGGGACTGCAGAGGCTCCCTGCCCCTCAGGAAACGTCGCCATCTTATTCAACCAAACCTTTCCTTAGGTTCTGTGCAGCATAGCTGTCAACTAGGCTTGCAACTTCGTATTTTTCTCCTCAGCTTGCTGTAGTTTCTACTCATCTTCACTTCCTGCACCAAGGAGTCATCCCAGGGCAGGATTTCATAGTGTTGGTTTGTCCAGAATTCACAGTTTTCCTAAGCCAGTGAAGATCTGAATAATATCCAGAAAAGAAAAGCAGAATCCATCAGCTGGCGTGTCCCACCATGCAGTTCTGATGCTTATTTGTTTATGCACCATTTTCTCTGTACATAGACAGTACACAGCTGTCTATGTACCATTTTCTCTGCCCCAGAAGAAAACCTGAATAATTTTAACCTTTTAACCAGTGGTTAAATTTTTAACGTATTCTGCAAGATTCATATCTTTTTGCACTTTCTCTAACAAGATCAGTGAGTATGGAAGGCTTATTCTCATATTTCGTGTGACATACCTAAGAAAAACCACTACATAGAAACATGCGAAAGTGAATTCTGCCTTTAAAGAAACACGCTTCAAGTAATGCAAGGTTAAATTCAAGCAACAGGCTGTAAGTAGATGCAAGGATAACAACCCTATTTGGAGCAACCAGGACAGAAATAGATGTCTTAGGATAAAAGGGGCTTTGAAAATAAGCACATAGTGTAAAATTCTAAAGAAACCCAATAAAACTACTACTTCTTCCACCAAAATGATACTACTTCTACACTTCTATGAAAATATGAGTCTAACTTGTGAATAGTATTGGGATTAAAAATTAAATACAGAATAGTCTAGACAGGCAAGAAGGCCAAGTTGATTAAAACCGGGACAGGAAAGACGAAAATCCTGTTCTAATCCTGATTCTGCTGCATTCACTGTGTGATTAACCACTGCAAATACTCATAGCTAAACCCCCTTGTTTTTAAACAAGGATAACAGTGACTTTATAAATCCATATAATTCTCCTGCCAGTTAGTGAGTACATCTTGGAAAACTATAAGATACATTGTAAATTTAACCTGATTACTCCAGCAGATCAGTTATTTGCCCTGGCACATTAAAACATAAAACAGTTAAAATAGCTGCTGCTGCTTCCCCCATCCTTCAACTCCACAGTCATGTATAACAGCTGATGTTTAATGCATGAAATATGTTAGCAAAGTCCATAATATTTTCCTCAACTTAGAATTTCCGATTATGCCTTTAGAACAGAGTTAGGAGCTTAGATACCAGGTAACTGATTCATTATTTAAAACATGTCATTATCTTCAGAACTGTTCCCTTTTCCTTACTGAATTGGCACTCAGTAGGATGCTGTTTTACAGATCACATCTACTTCAGTTGCGATTATTAGCAGTACAGATTTGTCAAGTGCTGAGACCATCTTGTCAGAATGCTATAAGATCATTCACCAGTGATGTAATATCTAATAGTTACATAATACCACTATTTACAGCTTGTCTATTTACCAGGATTCCTTGGGTTGTACTCAGCTTTGAAGCTAGATTTTAGTTTAAGAGGCTGTAGAAGAATATAGGATGACAAGGTCATTAAGTCCATCATTTGTAGTAAATTTGGCTTTATGCAGACAAATACTTTTGTCCCACTTAGTTATGAGAAGACTTACTTTTCATGTTTCTTTTCAACTTAGGTTGTATTTAGTCCCTAGCTTGCCACTGTAACTATATTTGCTCTTAGAAACATTGCTCCTGTTTATGACCTCAATAACAGCTATTTTCCTATAGAGGTTCTACAAATCCAGCAGTTACTGAAGCATAAATGTTTCCTAAGTGTGTAGTTTGTATACTTTTGTTTATTGACATTTTAGATCACTAAACTTAATTAAATCTGTGCACTGCTGACCCTGTATAAAATGTAAATGCATGTTTTGCGAGGCTTATCTATGCTAGCAGGCAAGAATTCCGTATAAGTAATGGAGTAATTACAGCAAATAGATGTGTTGTGTTCCCTGCCCCGAAAAGGAGGTTTGTAGCCTTTAGCTACATAAAACCAAATGGCATTGAAAAGCCCTCTTACTCTTTCCCTGCTAACTGCTCAGTGTAACATATGAGCTGACAATTGTTTTACTACCTGTGCTTAAGATCCCAAATGCTATACAAAGCAAGTGAGCTATAGCAGCCTATTGAGAGGCTAGGGAAGTAATTTTGGCACAACTCCAGGTTTCATTATAATCAAAGCTTGGAGCACTAGGGTTGTTGGTGGGGGTTTTTTGTTGTTTTTATTGGTTGGGGTTTTTTTTGGCATATTCTTCCTCTTCATTATTTAGGAACACTGCATGTTGCACAATCTAAAACCATGTTACTTTCATTGCTATTGTAACTTCATAAAAGCCCAGGTTTAACCTCATCCACATTTTTCAGTTTGTAAACATGAAACTGTTCTGCTTTTTTTGAGGTGAAACATTTTCACCTTCAACTAAACAGAATTCACAAGTCTGTATGTTTTAATTTATTACTGTGAATTCCAAGAGCAGTAGTACTAAAACCTGCATTCTTTTTCAAGGAACTCAAGTAGCTCAATAATGACAGCAACAGATTGAGGGCCAGTAACATACTGTTTCTAATCCTCTCTAAACTATTAGAGACTGACCTCATCCAAATCACTTCATCTCACGATTTCAGTCATCTTAGTTAAAGAAAGATATGGTTTGCATTTTTCTCTACCAATCTAACTTTAAATAACTAGCCTTCTGTGGCTTCACATGGTTACTTGGTAAAAAGCTATCAAGTAGATTTGAAAGTCTCTTTCAAATGCAAACTTTCAGGTATGGCCTTATGAAAAGTTTCTGTTACTTTTATTTAGCTCTGTTACATTTTTTACTACTTGCTTGAAAGGGTCAGGAGCTTCACAATAAAATTCCTGCATCTATGTAATCAATGGGTCCAATTATGAAAATATACATTCTTCAGTATGAAAATTCACAGCCAAGACGTGGTGGAAATTAACATTATGACTCGACTAGCATCTTGCAGGCTATACTTTCCTTTTTCCCAATTTTCTTTTTTTTTTTTTAAACTATCAGGTCAAATTGGATGTGTCTTTCAGGTTTTCCAAATATCCATGGCTAAAGTCACAATTACAAAATTTTGCCAAAAACAACAAGGTAATGATACAAGCTTTATCACATTAATTTCAAGAGGCTGGTTTTTTTATTTATTTATACCTGAGAGCTTGAGTAATCAGTCAATACAATAACAGGTTTACCAAATCAACATGTAGTGGAAACTGGAAGCATACTGTAACTCAAATTAATTTTAACTTTTCCTTCTTTAAGTAGTAGCTAGGCACATCACTAACTTCATATCCAGTATAAATTCAGATATCCATTCATCAATCTCTATTTTAACGGTGGTTCGGAACCCCCACTGCTTTTTTCCACACATTATAAATTTACTTAGTTGACACAGGTTTTCATTCAACCTACTTGAACTAATACATAGTTAATTCAGTATTTAAATGGTACATTCCTCTTCAATAGGAAAACATTTTGGTAACAGCATCAAATAAGTATTTCAAAGTCATATTTTGTGATATAGAAATATATGTATAGACATTATCATTAATACTTCTAATTGTACAATTATTAACTCAAACAGTTCGCTCTTCTCTAAAACTACTTATAAGTTATGATAATTTAAGGGGTTTTTTTATATACTCGCTAACAGCACAACTTCTCTGATGCAGTTATCTCCTTTTTAAGATCCCTGCTGTTAGGGTAATTAACACAGCCAGTGTTCTTCTAGCCATATAGCTTTTGAAATTATGATTCTCTTTCCTTCAAAATTAATGAGAGACAGGGTCAGGGCTACAAAGGACCATGCTATAGTGGCAGCTTATACTCACTTGAACTAGACAACCGCTGCCCTTTTTTTTTTTTTTCTTTGCTTTTAGACGTGGAGTAGAAGAGTGTTAGACATCCAGTAAAGGGATGCTTGACTGTGTGAAACCCATTGGAGCCAGGCTGATTTAAAGTATTGTTCTCGCTCCATCCAGCGGTTTATTATTATAACAGAGATAGAGTCTGCAGAGGCAGAAATAACTACTACAAATGTTAACAAAACAAGAAATGAGGAACACTACCTTAGTCTTCCTCAAACACCTTGGAGGACAAGCTTCTTTAGGGTGACTTCTCCTTTAAAGCATAGTATGACATTGCTTTGGGGTGCTTACTTGCTCTCATTAAAGGTGATAGATTTTTTTTTTTCCCTTTAAGTTTTCCTGCAAGCACAATTAGCCTTATAAGCGAGTGCTGAAATAGATAGCAGGTGACTTGCCGTAAATGTCCCTTTCTTGATTAAGACCCAGCTGCTGTGAGTCACCAGCACCACCTGGTGGGCCGCTCGCGTCATTACGGTTTCCTGGCGTCGCCTGCGGTCTCCGTGCGGGTGGGACAGCACAGCGTGCCTGCACTGCCACCGGGGTTTCTTTGTGAGGGTCAAAGACGGGTGTTGCCAGAAGCAGGTAACAGTCATTCGATACTAATGAGAAAAATGTTATTTAATGAAGTAATATAGCGTCATTCTGATAAAATATATGTTCCAAATTGATTTACATGACTGCATTTTTTTCAGAGAACAGTGGGACAGGGTAGTTATTTTTATTTTTGATTAAATTTAATGTTATACAGCTCATCAGCTACATTCTGGACAATAATTTTGGCACTGTTGCTGTGTGTTTCCAGCCAAATGGAGTAAAAAGTTTAATCAACTTGCAAGCTGGAGGTCATTAGCTTTTTCACTATCAAAACCAATTTAGCTTTCACCTGGACCCCATTTCAGGCCTACCATAAAATATCTTCACTTTCCTTGAAGATATAGAAGCTTAGGTGTTCTGTGTAAGTGTATATGAAAACTAAAGGAAGGTGGGTTTTTTGGGTTTTTTTGTTGTTTTTTTTTTTTAAACCTTTGTTGTTAATGATATGTCATATTTATTTATGTAAAGTACATTAAGTTACAGCTTTTTTAAATTTTAGCTATTCTTACACAATGTTCCAAAACATTGGATGTTATGATTGTATTGGATTTCTTATTAGTTTACGTTTCATCAATTTATTATCTACCAAGTAGTCTTGAAAATGCTAACTAGGGATTATGTAGCTCTAATACTTATGATAACCAAAACCCGACAGAAACAAAAAGAAATATAAAGTGATAAGAGTTGTATTTCAGTTCATAAATGCTTGATGGTTCAAGGAATGTTTTTTACTTTTAAGACCTGTTATTAGTTACACATAGTGTTATGAAATTTTCAAGCTAAAGTTGTTCCTGAAGGGTGTAAATGAAGCTCTAAATGCGTTCCCGTGTTAGGTATAAAACTACAGTTACAAACTGTGTGAGACGTGGGTAACTTGTAGCAACCTTATGTGGGAATGCATGAACCACAGTCATGTTTTTATTGATTGACCTTTTTTGCTTTATTACTAATGGAAAGATTAAACTGTAGAATAGTCAGTTGGAACCAGGACTGGGATGCATTATTCTATTTTTTTTAAGTTTGAGTATAGTTATTCTAGGTTGTAATAGGAAAGAGTATTGAATTGAGCTGTAGCTGTTTAGTTTTCTTTCAGTTCTAGGTTTTACAGTTTTAAGACTGCTTTTAACCAGTTCTTTTACTGGTTAAACAGTAAATACTTGTGATTTTATTTTTAACGCCGATGTCTGTCTTACTTCATCCTCCTTAAAAGGCTAACGCAAACATTTTATTAGGTAAAACTAATATTTTTTTTTCTTAAGAAAACTTATATGGTATTGTTTAAAATTAAGTGGTTCGGTTCTGATTGTAGAGCTGTGTAATATGACATGAGACTGCATGAATCGGACAGAAATTGATGTTTTAGAAGTTAACAGTATCTAATATCTGCCTGCTCATATAGAGAATTAGCAGACTAAAAGTTGTTGGTTTTGAATTTTTTGGGGTTTTTTTGGTACTTTATGCACTAACTAATTTTATTTTCACCTGCCTTCTTGCCTACCAGTTTACAAGTGTTACCAGCAAGCAACCACAGCAACTGAATAGCTTCATTCTGGGACTGGGAGGGTGAAAATTACTTGACCTGTTGAATCCAACCTTTTAGTGATATTTTGGTTTTTTCGTAGTGTAATTGTTTTCCCTTACTACTTACTTTTGTAAACAAAATGAGAAGTAAAAGTGATGAAGTGAACAGTACCGAGTAAGATGGTACGATCTGGAAAGATGAAATAGAAGGGTCTAATTATTTGAATACGTTGTCTGCATGTTTTCCTAGCCTGATAAAATATTTTGATGCTTTTAGTCCAAACTTCATTTGCTACATAGTTACAGTAATTAACAGATTTACTTGCAGATCAACAGCTTAAGAGACTAGGTTTAATTTTAAAATTCTAAACACAGTTGAATTTCTTATTTTATTGTTAACTATTCACGCTCTTTCTCAAAATACAGAACCTTTTAATCTTGAGTGAAAGATCTCTCAACATGCTTCAGTGAAGATGGCCTGTAATCATATTTGCTCCTTTGTGTTTATGATGCAAACAAATTACGTTACTGAATGGCCTGAAACGTGTGGTGCATGACCTTTCTGCAGCTTTCTGACCATGGAATTTACGCTGCTTCGCACTGAGTGACATAACATCAGCCTTTACAAAGTCCTACTTTAGCTAAACTTAGTCCAGATAATCTACTCAGACTTAGGTGGATTCATCTTGTTTTTTGGATTCAAATGTACCTCTTCAGAAAACCAGTATCACTCTATACAAATCGTGATGTCATACTAAAATAAGAAGTTATATGTATTTTCTTGCCTACATGTTAACTTGGGCAATGTTTACTAGAAAATGCCAGTGTGAATTTGGACAAATTGCCGTAAAATATCTCAGCAGCAATTACACATAAATGCTTCCTTCAGTTAAAGTAGAAATGCAAGGGTTTCAGTTCTCAGCACTGAAACACTGTTCTTAAAATATACAGGCTTCCTTCTAGGGGTTAATTCAGGATTAGGAAAGCAGCAAAACAGTTATATTGTTCAGCACTTGGGACCAATTTTTCGTGGACTGAGTCTGCCCCATTGTAGAATGTCTTAAGACGTATCTACTAACAGAAACTACTGGGGTGCTCTCTTCTGCTGATTAGTTCAGTGCGAAGGGAAGCAGTAGTTCCACTTGAAAGATTTTCACTAATGTGAAATAAGGTGAAAGACAAGTTAAAACATAAATGAATACCATAGAGGAGGGAGAAAACAGCAACTGTTTGAAGTTAAAATTTAGTACTTTACCTGGGTTCTCATCTACTTCTTAACATGCTAGTGTACTTTGTGTAGCTAGGAAATAGTACTATCAAAAAGTTGATTTAAACATTATTTCCTTGAGGTTTTATTGCTTTTGGAATATTTGCTTATTTCTTTGCTTGTATTTTCATTTTAGGTAGTACTAGATTCATAAAATACATATTTATATATATTTTGAAGCTACTTGTTCAACTTTTTGGTCTTTGTAAACCTTACAAACATGGTAACAGTCTTGTGACAGGTATTACACCCTTCCTCACGTGATCAAAAATAAGGCACTCACATGGTCTTTGTGAGTATAATTAAGCAGCACAATGAAAAGCTTTTGGTTATTTGGTCTCTTCCTTTAGCAACAATTAACATATTCTTATATTATTCCTTTAATATATACACATATAAAACTTGGAACTACAAATTAGCAGAAACTTTCATGCACGTGTTCATTAAATAACCATTTATTCTTGATCATAGCAAGGGGAACATAGCTAACTTCTGTTAGGCATTTGAGGTCAAATGCTCTGTATTTGAATTGTTAACAGAATTTTTTTCACACTGATCATATCAAAGAATAGAAATATTAAGATTGCAATAAGCTTGCTTTTTTCCTCTGGTATGCAGAATGTCTTTGTAATGTTTTAGATCTGTTTTAAATCAAGTGTGCTGATTTGAGCAGCTGGGATCTGGCTAAGGTTTAAATGATTCTATTTAGATGAGTAATAGGACTTAGGAAGTATTTCTGAAAATAGCTATTTTAAAACACATCACTGACTAAGTAATGAACCACTGGATGTCACTGTCTTTCTCCAAGTACAAAGCTGAATTTTTTTATTTTTTTTTTCCTAATACTATGATAAAGTAGTAAGGTAGGCAATTACTGGCTTTGACTTTTCTGACAGGCATGGCTTTATGTTCAAAGGGATTATGAAAAAGGCAATATGGTTACAGACAAGACATTTCAACTGGCAAAACAGTGAACCATTCATGCTGTTTGACCTGAAGTCCCCAATGTAGGGCACTCAGTGAAGAAACTAGAGACTGTATAGGAAATAGTGGGACAGATTTCTACAGAAAGGCTGACTCCTGAACTGGACCTTACCTTTCTCCATTTCTTATATGAGTAATCTAAAACTAAAATACAAGTACCTCTCTATTTCAACCTCCCCTGAAAACTTGTTTGTATTTTATTATTTTTTCACATTAATTACATATCGTATAAACTTATTAGAAATTTTTCCTTTGACTGTTATATTCTGATGATGTTTTAAGTGAATTTGAGCTTCAACAATAGAAGATCAAAGCTCTTACATACAGGATCTTTTGACCTCTAAATCTAAAATACACAGAATAGTAATTTTCCTGAGCAGTATGCTGTGGGATTTTTTTGAGTTGTGATATGTAAGTATTTTTGTAAGCTGAGTAATATTGGTCAGTGTGGCATAGTAGAAAATCACTACATGCTGTGAAGGTAAAGCTTTTATATGAAAACAAACTATGTCTTGTCAGTTGAAGGGACTTGTTTACATTTAAGTTTTTAACATGCTAATATACTTGCTCACTCCTTCAAAGAGCAAATAGATGTGGAAAAGAGTTTTACTAAACCAAAGCTGAACCATGTTTTTGTGTGAGCAAAGTTCTCTGTAGGTCAGACCCTCTGAGTGAAATTTGTTGAGCTGTATACAACTGCAGGTCCTCCAGGGGTCTGGAAAGATAAGCCCTTCACTCTTTCCTATTAAGGCAGGAACCTACAGAGGAAAAAATAAGACTTAATCATATTCTCATAGAATATTTGACAACTGCTTATTCATTAGTAGATACTTCTCTAGGTAAGCTACTTGCATTACAACTAAGTTTCATTTCAGACTTAACGGGTCCACACAACCAAATAGCGTATAGTATTATTGTAATATAGACTGGCACCACTGGTCTAGCCTGCCTGTTTCAGGTGATCAATATAATGTTATCCAGTGAGGTTTTTTGTTTTTTTTTTTTTCTCTACTGAAAGTAGAAGAGTGTTAGGCATCCAGTAAAAGGATGCCTGTCTGTGTAAAACCCACTGGAACCAGGCTGATTTGAAATATTGTTCTTGCTTCATCCAGCAGGTTATTATAATAATAGAGATAGATTCTGCAGAGGTAGAAGTGACTGCTACAAATATTGTCAAAACAAAAATGAGGAACACTACCTTAGTCTTCCTCAAACGCCTTGGAGGAAAAGCTCCTTTAGGGTGACTTCTTTAAAGCATAGTATTACATTGATTTGGGGCATTTACCTTCTCTCATTAAAGGTGATAGTATATTATTTTTTTTTCCTTTAAGTTTTCCTGCAAGCATGATTAGCCTTAGAGTGAGTACTGAAGTATACAACAGCTTACTTGCTGTAAATACAGCTTTCTTTATTACTTTGACTAAATTATTCATACTTGCAGCATACAATAGGGCTGGCTGCACCTTTCACCTTGCTGAGCACAGCTTCCTCCAAGGTGTCAAACTTTGTTTTTACCACACTGGAGTGAAATTCAACAGCTTCTTTATGTTTATTTAGGACATTGAATAGTTTACTTGGATAAGAAGCAAAATTACATTGCTAAGCTAAGACTTGTATGCTATAAAATACTGTCATGTTGTTCCTATACACCCAGGATAGTAATTATTGCAAGTGAAGACAATGGATCAACTAGGATGTTTTACCCAAGTCTTAATTTTATAAAAGTTTTTCCTCCCCAAATGTTTCTATAAAGCCTTTTTGAATAAAGGCCCTTTTGGATGTTACTAGTTGCATTAACATTTCTAATATCTCATTTTTTTTCTGTAGTTACCTTCAGCATTTTCAGCCTCTTCAACTCAGCAAAAGCTACACTCTTATCAGTAACTGGTCATTTTTTAAATCATAATCTACTTTCTTAGTTAAGAATTAAATAATTCTGATAAGTTTTTGCACATAAACAATACTTGACCCTTGTTTATTCTCTACCTATAGATTTCTGATTTCCTAAATTACATGTTGACACAGAAAACTTGTAAAACCTTAAATCTAGTGGAAATCTGTTATTCAGCCATAAAGCATTATACATATACAGACACACACTGTTCACAGTTTAGGTAGGTAATCAGACAATAATTTATCTGTCACTGACTTGTTCCAACATACGATCTTCACAGATCTACAGATGCCAACTGCTGCACTTAGGGGTTATGTCTTGCTACTTTGGGTTTCAGTGACATTGAATGCTATGCTGTGTGCCAACTTTGAAAGCAAAAAACCTAATTAAAGCCAGCTGTAAAAGAAGAATCATAATCAATTGTCAGGTTTAGATGAAGAGATGATTCATCTGGCTGCTTGTACTACCTGACCTGGAAGCTGCTGATTGAAAAGCGCCTATTGCTTCTTGGGGGGGGAAAAGTGTGCGAGTCATGTAGGTAATTGGGGCAGACATCCATTACCTAATGCCTTCTGCTGAGGTTGTTTATTTTACACACCTAGCAGATTTAACATTAAGATATTATCGTAACTCTTGAGGCGCAGAGTCCTTACCTTAACAACATTAATTTCCTTAAGCAAGTCACTAGCAAGACAGTGTGACCTTAAGAGTACTGCAATCTGTTATCTAGTTACGTTATTCGCTATTTTTCTAGCTTTCACTACAAAACTTTTAAAACCTGTACAGGGGACAAAAGCTCTTTTGAAACCCTACACGTTTTATATCTGAATTTCTGCTCTGGCTCTCTAGTTTACTATCTGTACCATATTAATGTTCAGTGATTGCAAGAAAGTTGAGGCCTGAAGAAACAGATGCATTTAAGAAGTTCTTCATACTTCAATTTCTAACAGGAAAATTCAGTTCAGGGGTTGTATCTATGACTTTGGTTACCTTTGTACTGTTTTTGGAGCTAAATCTCCCTGCTACTGTCTTGCTTGTCATTAGTTTTCTTACACAGCTTGGTCTCTAGCCATAGTTCTGCAAGATGAACAACCTAATTTGATCTTTCTGAGTTTAACCATATCACTATATATGATCCTAAAATGAAATTCTTGGCTATCCTCTGCTTATTCTCAATTTGTTATACTCTTATGATTCCAAGATTTTCTAATGCTGCTGAGTAGCTGGACAATTAATGAAAAGTATAATGAAGCTTGAACTTAAATTAATAAATTTCTCAGCACAAAATGTGCAACTTTAATAAAAGAACAGCTATAAATATTACACTGTGCATATGACGTTACTGATTTTTTTTTTTAAGCTCAAGTTCAATGTATTAGAAACCTGAACTAGAAGAGTTACTATGCTTAGAGTTGGCTTGAATTCTGAAAGATTCATGCCTCTGGAAATACAGCACATAGACTGAAGCAACTGCTCTGCTGACTATTGCTTTGTTTCCTATAGTGATGGAATAGGATGAGTCTCTAGAGCCAGCTACACTTTCACTGTAAAACTCTTACAAAGTTGGTATCAGGTATATTATTCCCACTTCTGTCCTCTTGTGTTACACAAATACAGTATGCTACCAACTAGAATAACATAAATTGCCTAACTTAAGTAATACTTAGGCTGTACCTTGAATTTAACAGCTTCCCTGATCTTAAACCACACAAGGTACTGCCAACATTTCTTTAAATTTTTTAATTTCTAGCACAAACTAGTTTGGCAGTTGCTTCCCAGTTTGAGAAAGCAAGCTCCAGTTAAGGTTTTCCTTAGGCAAACTTTAAATGTGATGGGAGGAGTAGGAAGAATCATCCATTGAGTCAGTTGTTTACCACAGGTTTTATTTTGTTTGAGAGTGCTTATGCTGACTCCTTATACACCTTTGGAATGATAGAGCTACTGTATTCCTACTTTTCCTTCAGGGGAATAAATCAAATATGCTTGATTTTTAGGCATAAAACTGGCAAAAGTTTAATTAATACTCCTTCCAACTGAATATGAATTAAAATGAATTGGAGCTCATTGGGTTTAATTTCTTTGGCTGGCATCTTCAAAGAAGTGAAGTGTTTGAAATGGTTACATGTTGAGCACCTGCCTCTCCTCAGGAGTCCTAAAGATCCTAGCCTTTAGTATAGTCATGTAGATCCTCACAAATTTTGGCTGCCAGACAATTTGTTGGTTTCTGATATTTTTTTTATTATTTTTTTTTTTTTAGCTCATTATGTGCAACTGATCTCCAGCATAGAACTTGCATTAGGTCTTAGAGCTGCCTCCTTCTTTGTGCTTGCATATAGTCACCTTGCTTCTGGAATTACAGGTGAGTGAAGCAAGCTTTAAAAGTACAATGCAGAAAGCAGGCATTAATAGCTGATAGACTTTAGCTCCATTAGAAACGTATTTTTCTTGGTGATAGAACTGCTGAAAAGAGGGACCTAAAACATAACTAATAAAGCAGACTTATCAGTGAAAGCATTCAGATTAATAACAATTAATTTATACTGGAGAATTTGTATTTAAATTACCATTCATAATTTGCTACACTGTTTTTTTTCAGGGTCAGAGTGTTCTGTTGCTTTAACACAGGTTTCAACAGATCGCTATTTGAAATAATCAAGATGTACTTCAGATTGTAGGCATTTGGGATATGACTTGGAATGACCAGAATGCATGCATAGGTCTGGCGTAACTTCAATACCAAGCTGGGAAATACTGTGCTTACACCGCATATAAAGCCTGTATTGATAGACCTAGTTCTTGCTAATAATTTTAATACTTGCTCTTAAATATTTTTCTTCAAGCATGTTGTGTTACTGAAAGGTTAATGGATAGCTACAGTTACATAGGGAAGCGTAGCTACATGCACATGCTGAAGCTGTCTCTTGAAATTTTCCTGGAGTCCTACAAAAACAGGACAAGAGGAAACGGCCTTGAGTTGCACCAGGAGAGGTTTAGATTGGATATTAGGAAAAATTTCTTCACCGAAAGACTTGTCAAGCATTGGAACAGGCTGCCCAGGGAAGTGCTTGGATCACCATCCCTGGAGGTACTTAAAAGACACGTAGATGTGGCACTTAAGGACATGGTTTAGTGGTGGGCTTGACGGTGCTGGGTTAATTGTTGAACTCAGTGACTGTAAAGGTCTCTTCCAACCTAAACAATTCTGTGATTCTATGGTGTTTGTATTTATACAAGTACCGAAGTATTAAGGATCAGTTCATAATGACAGTCTATGTGCAGTCTAGATTTCAGTACAATAGTTGGTTGAATGTAAGCACTAAAGGTGGGAAATTAAACTTGTAGTTTTCAAGTACTGTAAAACAGAAGAGTCTGAATGAAAGCCGATATTTGTGTCCTAGTCTATTTGAAGGGTTTACTTGGAATGGGTGATGGGTTTTCAGAAAATGACTTTCAGAATGGGAAGTGAAGTGCCTGTGTTCCCCAGTGAACACAGAATTAGTTACCACCTGAAGCAGCAGCTCAGCTATCTGCAGCATCTGTAATTGGTTGTCTATTCTACAGAACATGCTATAGCTCTAGTAACTAATGTTAAAGTAAAACTCTCGTGGAATTTCATGATTTTTTTTATCAAACATTCACAAATACCTAATTTAAAAACAACTTGGTTCTCAACATTAAATGTGCAAACAAGGCAGAAGAAACCACATTAAATATCCAGTATCTTTGTGCTGCTGATTTCTGGGAGTTTGTTTGAGGGGTGGTGGTGGTGTTTTTATTCTTTACCTCCAGTTGAAGTGTATCTTCGTCAGGAATTTATGTGCTGTGCTTTTCCTTACTTTTCTAGTTTAGTTATGGAAAATGGAAGATGAAGCCTGAAGTGAATATTAAATAGTCTGTGATATGTGATCACATATTTACTTATCACATACTGAATGTATAGATTATATTAAAATATTGTGGTATCACACATCTCATTTTTTCAGCAAATGACCTGAATAAAACTGAAATTAAACTCTCAGCAAATGAGCTGAATAAAACTGAAATTAAACTGCTCAGAAAGACACCTTTTCCTTTGAGCTACATTCTATAAACAGAAATGATAGCTGTCCATCAAATGCAATCTTACTGTCATGTCACGAAGACCTTTTTTGATCTTCAGACTTCACTGTGACCTCATATCTCGGTACACCGCACGTGCAAGCAAGGAACGGGAATACAGTTGCCATGGAAAAAACAAGTTAAATTTGGAAACAAACAAAGCAAGGCTAATATGAGTACCGCTCTGTTTAACTTTTTCAAATGTAATAGTTTTCAAAGGGAAGAATCTAGGTAAAACATTAAGGGGCACATAGAAGTTAAATTTGTAGCAGAGAATGTGTTACTCCCTGATGTACTATACTAAGGGATATCATCTTCCCTAGCACTGTCAAATGTAGTTTAATGAATGCTTTGAGCTGACCTGCGGGTTTATTTCTGGGTCTGTGCCTTTTGAACTATAAATTTGACATAAACAGAGCTTGGTTTTGTAAACAGGTTTTAAACCGCCATCAGAGGACCTTAGCTTTCAGACACACAGCAGAGCTGCCTGTGATGCTGTTCCTTCGTGCTGCCCTGCAGGGAAGGGGTGCCAGCTGTGAGGGGGGCTGGGGGCCCGGGAAGCCATTGCCCCCAGCCACCGCCACCTTCTTCTGTTGCAAGGGGACATTTGACTAACTTGCAGATAATGTGTGGCCCCACAAGCATTAAACCCACAAAACTGCAAGCATTTGCTTTCTGAGGACTTGATGCAAATTAGGGAGCCATCCCATAAAGTTGCTGTTTGATATCTTTTTAATTCAATATCTTTTCAGAAATAAATAGGATTACAATGTTTCAGTATTAAACATTCCAAGAATTCATACAGCTCAATGCCTTCACCTTTGTGGGATGTGCATAGAATACAGTTGTCCATTTATCAGCTTTGTCAAAAGAAAACTCTATGCAAGAGCAGGATCATCGTCAGGGATGTTAGTCTGTTCAGATTCCATCCAAAAACAATGGGCTCCTTCAGAGACCGATTTAGACTATTTTTTATGCAATGGATTCACAGTTTAAGTTACACTTGTTCTCTAAATCAATCTCTGGAGGAGCTTTTCTGCCCATTAGTTATAGAAAGACAAGTACGGTGACTTGTGTACTACTGTGATTCAGGACTTCTTAACACAGCTTTGAGTTGAAGATGTCTTTTATCTTGCCAAATGTAATAGTATCAAGTTATCTGACTGCCATTTGGAAAAAAGGACTGTATGAGTGTAACTCATTTGATTGTTAACTTATTCACTTATTGCTCAAGCCTTCAGCAATCCACTTCCACTTTTCTACGTACCAGCTTACTATCAGTTATCCCCTGACATTCTTTCACTATTAATTGCCAATAGATAAGGTCAGATGTTCATCTCTCAGTGGTTATATATTGGGACCGTGCCATTGGTTGAAGTTAAGGCAATTGACTGACAAATTCCTAGTTTTCTGTGAAGAAATCTAAACCTTAAAAGACAAATAAAACATCCTAGTTGCCTCATTAAGATGATAGGGGGGTTATTTATTGTGGTATGGGTAGAAGTGCTGTCATTATGGATAAATTGCTCAAAAGAATGTTTTGGTTTTAATAGAAGACCACAGGAACAACGAAGAGCTGAAAATGGATGGCATAAAGCTGACAGTAGTCAGTCACTCAATCCATACAGCCTGCTTATTAATGAAGTTCAATTACTTTTAACATTCAGTATCTGTACTGTATATCAAATGGTGACTAGTTCAGAATTCTGTGAGGAGTCAGAGGCTTTGCTGGGATATCACAACCTTCTCATCCATACAGGGCTCATCTGCAGCTCGTTAGGTTTGGACTGATTTCCACAGTTCTAAGTGTCTCCAAATGAAGTGATCAAGTCTGCTTACCTCAGGTTCATGTTCTGCCTTAACCTTTGTGACCAAGTTAAGCTGAAAACAGAAAACGTAGTTTGTTCATACCGGACAGAGCATTGGAGTTCATCAAGGATTTATTAATGACAGGTTCAATTAGGAGGGCATCAGTTTCCACAGAACTCCTGCAGTTGTAAGTAATGCAAGCTTGATTTTATGTAGCCACCCACTCTATAAATCACTTTTTGTTTGTACAGTTCATGTCCCAGTAGACCTCTGCCTTCCCCAGTTCATGTTTTTCATCATTAGCTACTTGATGCACCAGAGCATAGTATTAGAAGTGGACACTGTTAAAAGGTTGCTATGGTAGGTAATCGAGGTTATCAATTTGTTATAAATGAATGCACATCATGGCACGTACACAAGCTCTCTGAAGTCGGTAATCTCAACAAATCAATCTTAGAATCCATTGGAATTGGTGCCTATGCTTTGATACTGGGAAAGAATCAAAGCAATCAATCTTGGGAAAGCTGAGAAGGACAAGTTTAATACAATGACAGGTACGTGCAAAAATACTCTGAGGACAAGTTTTTCTTTTTATCACTTTGAAATTTACTCATGATGTATTAACCCTTCATGCAGGATGTGGTTTAATAGTTAGCTTATGTATTCATAGGATAAAAATGAAAAAAATCCTTACTTTTAATGAGTGAGAGAACATAGTATCTAAGACTTCTTGTAACTGTATTTGGAACAAGTTCATGGGGGCATTCAGAAATACATGAAAAAGTAGTCCAAGTCACTTTGCTTCAAGTCTTGATACTACATCAGTAGTGTTGATGCTATCTTGACAAGCCTTGATTTTCTTCAGCAAGTGGTAGGAGCAAGAAGCTGGGCCAGAGCATCTGAGTAGGAAAGAAAAGGGAAGTAACATAGAGTCAGACTGCTCATTAAGTAAATAGGTTGCATGTGATTTTGACTGAATAAATGTAGTTATTACTTAGCAACTCAGGAATATTTGGATGTAATTGCAGAACATTTTTGTTGTATGTTATTCAATGAAGGTATATTGTCAGCCAAGGAAGTGAAGAACCCAGGGTTTGTTAATATCTTATCTTGCCTACTGTTGCACAGCAGGCTAGCCTGCACTGAGCTTTGTGCTGCTGCTACTGTAAATGAACCAGTTTAAAGATGGTTTTGAAATATCTACGCTACTGTAACTACATGAATAGTCTCATACTGGACACACTTCAGGCATCTGCTATTGGCTACTGTTAGAAATAGGATATGACCTTAGATATCCTTTGGTTTGATATGGCACACTGTAAGCTACTGCCAGGAATAAGTGAGGCATCTTAAGTTTAAAAAGAAACAAAAGAGAGACCACCTGTGGTTAAATTCTATTTTTTTGCAAAACTACCTGCAAAACTTGTGCTCTACCACACTGCAGGAGTACTAGAGGTGACTGACAAAGAAAGCAGTGTTATTCATAGGTTCTATATAGTGGGCAACATTGGGGGATTAATCAACCCCCAAAAGTTTCATTTTTAGCTTTCTAAATTTTAAAAAAGCCTGAAAGCTTTGTCTGTAGAACAACACAAGTGAGTCTGTTCTTGGAGTGGGAGCAGCAAATGCTGTCATGTTTTTCTGTTGTCCTCACAGATCTGGGCATTTAGGGGTCTTTTTTTGTGCAACTGTAACTTATGTGCTGCCTTTGATACCTCTTCAAGAGCTGCTGTACAGTGAAGTATAGTCCTATAATTATAAAAATCAGGAAAACTGAGACATTTTGGCAACTCATTGCACTTAAGTGGCTTGGCATGTTAAGTAAGGTATTCAGGGAGTGGTTACTTGTGGCTACCAGTGGCTTCTTTTACAGCACAACCACCAGCTCGATATCAATAAAGTGACTTTTCTAACCCTCTGACAGTATGGCGCTCAGCAAGCACTTTGCAATTCTTTCATTTGTAAGAATATACATGCATAATAGTAGCAAATGGTTGCTCAGTGCCCAAAATAATGTAATGCTTATTATGGATAACTGAGCTATCACCTCTTCTACATTTTTTTAAGCGAAAAAAATCCCAACAGCACTCAAACCTGTTGTGTGCACGTGGTACCTTATCTTTCAAACACGTGCTACATTTTTTCAAATGGCTACATAATGCCACCAACAAGGTATTCGATATGTTGCAGGGAAACATTTAGCTAGCAGTTTGCTTGTTCTGAATGTCTAATAAAACCATGTTAAGATCATTAGCTGAAACTTTTGTTAATGTTTTGTGCTTTTGTCTGGAGGCTAATCTGGAGGAAGGAAAGTGAGAGGATAAATTAAAGATTTTGGCCTACTGCAGTTATGGTAGACATATGATTTACAGCTTAGCAGCTGTTTGCCACAGGAGAACATGTAACTATTGAAGTATTTCCAGAAAAATGCTTAACAGATTTTTTTTTTTTTTTGGCCATAAAATCACCTTTGGATCAAAACTCTACAGCTTGGAAGAACTTTGCCTTGATTAAAACAGGATGCTGCTTCACATTCTACTTGGATGTGATGTTCCTTTGGAGCAGGTGTAACTGAAAGCCAAGTCTGATTATTTCACACGTGGTTTGTTTTTGGGGTTTTTTTTTGTAACATCATATTGTAAGTCCTGCCAAAAGATTCTGTGGGTCAAGAATCCTGGTTACCAGTATCTGCAGTGCAAGCTAATCTGCACATGGGATAGGGCAATGGAGACAGCATCTTTACTTGAGTGGTTTATGTTATTATCATAGTCATTAGTTTTAATTCCCTACAACAGATCTTTTTACTAAGCTAGTAGATAGCTTTGTTTGAATTATTCATTCAAATGGATTCTAAGTCGAAAGGATGTTTTCACAAATTCTCTTCAGTGTGAGCAGCCTTCATCAAGACTGCTTTTAACAGGTCATTACTAGTGCTCCCTTGAAAAATTTGTTGTCATTAGACTGTGGTATTTTTCTATATGAAGTGACTGTGCTTTATCTAACAACTTCCAATGAAAACTTTTTTTTTTTTTTCTGAAAAGGTGCATGTAACATTGGTATTTTTGGAATAAAATTTTATGTAGGACATTTATGTAAGGTATGCTGTGTTTGTAATTTTTTTCTAAGGAGAGGATATACAATCAAATATGCAGAATTTCTTTGGGTTATGCTTGTTTGCCGTCAGTTGATGGGGTGGAACCTGAAGCCTCAAATCACAAACTATTCTTTCTCTGCCTGCTCCTGCACTAGAGACATTTCTGAGAAGCTTCACCTTCTATTTCAGTAAGTGTCTAATGTGTACAAGAAACTACTCCAGAATGCTTATTTTCAAAAAGTGCAACATTGGATGACTAAGAATGCAAGTTAGGCAGAAAGAGTTGGCTGTGCTTATCTTTAGATATAGGTGAAGCTTATATTCATGGGTGGTTATGTACTAGGAATACAAAGGAGCACATTGTATTTTATGAAATCTTATGTGTTTTCTTAAAATTATTGGTTGTTAAAAGAGTTAATCACATGATGGGGGGGGGATGGGGGGGTGCTAACTGAGATGATGGGCCCTTTTCCTTGCTATCAGTATGTCCACTGTAGCAATAAAGCATCGTGTATTCACTGAAGGGCAGAAACTGATCAGCTAATTTCAGGAAACTGAAAATGTCCACATTGAGTTTTCAGCTGTATTCTATTGAAGTTGGTATCAGCCTGCATAGGTCTATGATGGGGTTCTTTAAGCATCTGTGAGACAGGTGTGAAAAGTTATACAGGATGACCTGAAGGCTGAATGAGAAATAAAACATCAAGGTTCAGCAAAGCTCTTGTCGAGATAGGTTGTTTCTAGCTCTTAGGCACTTTAACTGCTGCAGTTCTATGTTTCGTGTTGTGCGTGGCCATATCAGTTCACTGGCCATATCTACACATTAATGGAATGAGTTGCTGTGGTATTAGGTATTAAGACTTCAGGATTTAATTCTGTATGTTCCTCATCAAAATACCTGTGAAGCCTTGACCAAGTAATTTAATTTGTTCATCTCCTGTTACTAGGACAAAACTGTTTTTCCCAAAGTTGTCAGTATCTTCTGAAGATGTATTCAAACGTTAGTGTTTCTTTTTTGGCGATCTTGAACCTGGCTATCTCCAGCAAAAGGCCAAAAGCCAGTGAGTTGTCTGGCATCGATAAATACCTGACACACCTAAACGGTGTTACCCAAGTTCCCATCTCTGAAGTAATCTTGAATGGTAAGCAGCAATTGCTTCCTAAATACACTTTAGAGCATTTAGTCACAGTAGGCAAGTTAGCATCGTCTTTGTGCATCTGATAATAATTTTGACCATAAACCAAATGGGAAGACAGGGTGTATCCTAGATCATTCCTGAGAATATTCTGCTAAAAGTGACATGTGTGACTATCACCTGTCATGAGGGAATGTGAGAAAAATGGTGAAGCCATAGATGTATTCTGTCACAATAGGAGACAAAAGTATAACTGAGAGAAGCTAGTGTTTTGCATTACCCCATGATGTGATTTCTCCTTGATGCCATGAATTGTTGTAGTTTCTAAGTAGAATGTAATTAGAAAGCATGTGGACCTCCATGTGGTATAATTGAAAAATATGTTTAGAAAAATAAATCACTAACAGCTAGCTTTTTTAGCTGTTGCTTTGAAATTCTCTAATTGGATTATTAGCAGATGGTGCCATTTCTATTGTCTTGCCTCGCAGCAGTCTTTTCTGAAAAAGGAAGAAAAAAGTACTTTTTATTCCTAATTAGAGGACTGTTTCATCTGGAAAATGTTGCCTTTAGTAGTCTGCCTCATAGCTATTGTCAAATAGTGGTAGATGAGATAATTTCACCAATTCATAGATCGTTCCTAGAGAATATGGATTGTAACTTGTTCCAGAGAAAAGTAAAACTGTTACCTTGCTGGGTTTCTCTCTGGTAAGTAGGAGGCACCACTGCGAAATGTTGCCTCTCCAACATGTATTTGTGCTGAAGACCCTTTGAGTTATTACGCCTCTAGAAGTTGAAATGTAATATTTGTTTTTATTTGGGTTTGGTGAGAATGTATTGTCTGTGAAGGTAAAAGTTCTGCTTGTAACTATTTAATTAATTATCTAGTTGTTGATTCTCCCTGAATGATATATACCAAATCAACAAATGATTAGGTATAAATAATTAATCCTAGCAAGTGGAGCATAACTTTGCAACGAGACTTGGGATATATCCTCAGCTGGAGAAGAAATCAGTTGTAGAATGATGGGAGCAAACAAGCAAAAACTTAGTCCTGAAGTAGTTGAGTTAACTTTAAGGGGTGTGTGGTTATACTATTTACTGACCAACTTCAACTTACTTTGCCCTGTAGAGCTTGGTTTTCTGGGTTGGTTTGTTTGTTTGTTTTGGGGTTTTTTTGTTAAGTGGGTGTATTAAGTCCATTTTTACTATAAATGTTTAGGGTCAAAGATTCCTGTTACAGATAGATGGGTTTACCTGTCAACTTTGGGAGGAAAATTGTCCTGTCCTTGGATAAACTTGTGTTGTAGAATGGCACATTTATGAAAGACTACTTTAGTTTCCTCAGTGAAGCAGGAAACTCCTACTGTAACTTAAGATTTACAGGAGTAGAGAGGACACACAGTAGCCACTTAAGTGGCACATGAAGAGCAGACATTTGAGTTTCCCCAAATCCAGAACTGTGAACCTAAATTTTCTAAATATCAAAGTCTCTAACAGTAAAAATTGCTAGCTAAGTGTTTGTTAGTGTACATGGATGGAACCTTTGGAGTCTTGACAGCATGTAGCAGTTTACTATCTGTCATGTCTGAACCACAGCAGGATTTATACATTTTGTTTGCCTCTACCAGCATTGAGGTACCTGCAGTGTGCCCATACTATACTGAAAAGGTTGTGGTAACTCCTCTTGACAATCACAAAATATCTTGGAAAACAAATGCAGCTTTTAGACAATTCTGCTATAGTTGTCTGTTAATCTGGGAAAATATTTGACACACTTATTCCCAAAAGGGAATAAGATTTTTACCTGTTTTGATTATATTTGCTCACCAAATTGGCCACCAAAACTGTTAGACAGTAAATGCAAATATTTGCACAAACTTGTGTTTCTCAAATCTAACAACTTGTACCAATTGCCAAATGGATACAGTGTGTACAATGGGTTAGTAAGTTTTATACACTTTATCAAATGCATATAGAGCGTCATGTGATGTTTGAGTTTTCTGTAATGGACAGGAAAGAGATCTTCAAATCAACTATTTCTTTTTCATATGTCTTAAATAGATGTATTTTGCAATAAAAAAGTCAACATTTCAAATTGCAGTTGTATGCTGAAGTAGTAAGAACATCTGTTATATAGCTGGAGAGGAAGAGTTGTAGTAAAGTTAATCTTAATAGAAACACCAAGCAGTTTGCTGTTTGTGGTATCGACCAATAATCTCTTTTAGGCTTTGTTACAACTTTCTAACCCCTGTGTCTGGGAATAGTCTCAAAAGGAAATATAATGGTCCCTTTTCCTTTAATGGCTCTCCTGTGGGCTACGAAGTATGGAGTTCCGATGTTGGTGATTAAACAGTAATCACTATCTATATGCTGTTTTTTACTGTAGGAAGATAATGCTATCATGTAACTTTTCTGTTTTGCCTTCTACAGTGAGACCTTGCAGCAAGAGGTATGCCTACTCATAAGTTTTCATACATCCTGTCTTCAGAAGTAGTGGATTGGTGGGTCTGATCTATACAGGGTACTCACTATCCTGAGTGCTCTTGAGTAACAGTTTGTTAGCAACAATGCTGAATGTGGGACAAAATAGTGTTCTGAGTGATTGAGGTTAAGTAATGAAATGCCACGTGAATTTACCTAAACAAAGTAGCTGGAATGAAGAGTGGGAAACCAAAAATTTAGAACATGGATAAAAATGTAATATATATTGTTGTATGTTTGTGAGTTTTTATTGTTTGGAATTAAGGGTTATCTTAGTTTATTGTGTCATCTTGTGAAGGGTATCTTTATATTTTTGGTTTGGACAGCTGTAGTAGTGACATCACTGCTGCAGCATGTGTTTATAGAAATTATCAGGCTTGAAATCTATTAGGAGGTTTTTATGCCTTGGTTAACTATGTCTGGTTTTAGATTTCAAGATATGTGGTGGGCTCTCTAGGGATGCTGCTGCCCGAAGCTACAGAACTGGTTATATCTATATTGTAGACACTGATGGTATGGAATGTTCCTTGTTGTAATAAGCTAAGTAAAGTAAAAGGAAATCGTGAACTTGTGTTGAATTTGTCTGTATATACTGGAGTTGCTTACTGTCTTTCTTTGAGAGGGATGCAAAGAAGGGCCTGCATAAAAGCCAAAATTGTACTAGTAGACATTACACTGTGAATGCCATTCCAGTTGTGCTTGTATAACCCTGCCCAACAAAGCTGTGTACACTGGTATCCAACTGGCTAACTTTTTGCAGTCCTCAAGAATCCACTCTAGTCAACAGAAGTAAAATGAAAATGTACAGAACATACTCGAGCCCAAAAGAGAAAAGCAGCCTTTTTTTAGGTAGATCCAGGGGATGGGTGGCAGAAGTAAGAGATATGAACATCTGGTGGGAAGATAGGCTAGGAAGGGAAGAGAGCAAAGGGCAGGCCCACAGCATAGGTAATTCACATCTGCCCTGTCATGCATGAGGCGGGGGTTGAGACTCAAGCAGTTGTCTGTGCAGATTGAAAAGAAATCTTAGAATTATAAACAGAGGGGGGAAATGATTTTTTTAATCATGTTTAGTTTTGCCTTGGTATTTCCCTTTTTGATGATGTGCTGTTCATTAAATCAATTAACTTATCAATTGCAGCTAGGGAAATCAGTTCACTCAGAATCATGTATTTTACATCAACTTTCCCACACTTCAAGGTGAGGGCTTTGCTGATGTTTGATAGCCTGTAAACTTTGAAAACTAGACCTTCTTGCTGTCAAATTTAGACTGAAGTTTGGGTTGGAATCATACTTCTGTAATGGTGATACAATTAGAATCTTAGTAAATCCTGTCTTGCGTGTACATCTGGAACTTTAGCTGTTAGTGGTAGAAAAGTAAGCCTCTTCTACAGCCCGATTCTTTTACTGAAGCTGTATTTCAGTAAATAATTAAACTACGTTCATCCAGAACTACTCAAGAAAGTCAGGACCCTCAGGGCATCAACAGGCTTTGATGTCCCAGACCAGCCCCACCTTGGACCCCCACATAGTGCTGGCATCTTATGTCACTCTGACAGTAACTTGAACAGGAGAACAACGTTAAAGTGATATAATGATATCATTACAGTTTTTTGTAAGGGTTTGCCAGGGTGTCTATATCAGACCTTAGCTAGTGGTTGTCTAGTCTCAGCCATTTCCTTTTGTTACTAGAATAAAATTTTCAAGTGCTGCTTTTCTTCCTTATTGCTGGATTAAAACATAACTTCTAAGAGTTCAAAAAAAAATTCTTGATCCTTTACATTAGCTGTCACGGTTCTCATCCTAAATCTCCCAAAGTTTTTCCATTGACTCTGCTTTCTATAGTGGTGTCTGTGCTGGGTCAGGACCAGCTTAGTTTCCTGGACTAGAGCAAATACAGCTAAATCATAAGATTATTACCCAGACTGGTCCTAGTACTGCTATCAAGGGTAGCCAAATAGAGCACAAGGATGCCTTAAGATGTTATACCTGCATAGCTCTTCCTGAGCCATCTAGAAGCACCAGTTCATATGAATCTTCATTCAAGAGTCATTAAACGTGTTTTCTAAGGATACAACAATCCTGATTTTTCCCAAGAGGACTAGCTGTCTATTCTTAACAGTTCACTACATTATTTCCAGTCTCCTTTGCTGAATCTGTTACAGCTCTATACAGATCTTAAAGGGTTGAAGTCTTTTCACCTCGGAGCTTTCAATTATTTAAGTCCTTAATGGGGTGAGTTTTTCTCAAGCTAACTAAACTATAAGAGCTGAAAGGTGAATCATAGATGAACTGCTGTTTCTAAACCAAAGACAGGTAAAGATATGGATATGTGCCTGAATGGAAAATTCTGCTGAAAGCTTATCTTCTGCATTTTCTTCTATGAAATTCTGCCAGTAACTTAAACAATGAAAGCTTTTCTTCCAGCAATGAAGTCATATTACTATCCTCTGGCAAAAATTACTTCTTCCAGGTTCTGAAAGCAATACTCAATGCTATGCTGCGAAGTTACTGGAAAGTTGGCATTGCAAAATTGAGGTGTAATAACTGATCAAGCAGTTTACCACATCCTGAATGAACAAAAATATTTACGTCAGCTGTTTCTGTAGCTGGCTTATTTACAAGCATGCGTGATCATGGAGAAGGGATTAGAGTAGAAAAATGTGAAGGCAATGTCAGTAGCACCTATCATGCTTACAACTGTTTATCTGGTATATTTGTATGGGATACCAAATAAGTAGCTGCATTTTAAAGAAAAACTTACATTGCATTCATATTGCCTAAGTAATTTGTGGTGTTGCACCACCAAATATCCCTATGCTTGCCCTGCATTCTTTGCTTCTGTGTTAATTGTCGTAACTGGGTCTCTCTTCATTGAAGTGAAATTCAGGGGAAATGGCACAGTAACTAACAACTCTGATATTGTGCTGCTGTTATATTTAACAACCCTTATTTGCCAGTTCCCCAAACCAAAAAGCTAGAGCACGTGTAACTGTTGAAGGAGGAGATGTTTGGTATTTCTGGCAAGTTCTATTTTTATTTTTTTCAGACTGTATCCTTCTTGATCATTTTTTCATGTGATAAGCTCCTATGGGACTGGAACAATTCTTGTGTAGTAGGCGAAAGCCAGTCTAGAGACAACAGTGTCTCATGTGCATCTGAACTTTTAAGCTTTTGAACCTTTATCTTGTTTAATCAAAATCAGGCAAGATCAAAATATTTTTTTCGCTGCCAGAGATACACTGACTGGCAGATGTCTCTTGATCCTCTAGGGGCCTGGGTGGGATTTTCCTTTTTTTTTTTTTTTTTTTTCTTTTTTTTTCTTTTTTTTTCTTTTCTTTGTTGTTGTTGTTGGTTTTTTGTTGTTGTTTGTTTTCTTTCACAGACTCTTTAATCATAGCAAGTGTGACTGGGGTCTTAAATACGTCATACAGAAGTGTTCCAATGCTTATGAATTTTTAAGATCTTATCCATATTATGAAAATCTAATTAGGTCTGCCAACTTCTGAATTTTCCTCCCTTCAAGTTTCCTTTACTGTTAGTGGGAGGTCAAAAGCCATTTGCCTTTGTCAGTGGAATGATCTTTTCATCAGAGTTGGTAGGTACTGATTGTTACGTTTCGTGAAACTGAAGCCCTGACCATGTGCAAAATTAATGCCATCCTTATGGGCTGGACAGTGATATAAAGCAGAGATTGTGAGCAGCAATATAGAGCCTGGAGAGGCAGTCTAGAGATAGTGGGGTGGGGAAAAAATGAGGATAAAAATAACAAGATCATATAAAAGGATAGCATGACTAGTATTAACATCATAACAGGTACCTCACTCTAGAGCTGTACTAAGAATTTATCATCAATTCTTCAATTTCTCTTCCACACTGGACACACCCAACAAACAGTGTCAAAACACTGCATGTACCACAATGCAATTACTTAAAAAATTAACATCTTCTAATCATGTTTGTTCACAGCAAGCTTTTTGGTTTGTTCCATGTTTCAGGAGTGGATCTGTGCATGGAGAAAGTATTTACAAATAGGAAACGGGGTGAGAAAATAATTCTGTACATTATACCTGTCTAAGTCTGGAAAGTTTTGCTAGCACCACCTGAACTTTACAGACAGATTTTTCAGCAAAATTTGAAGAATAACATAGTCCCTCTAAGACTTGTTTTTTTCTGAAGATCCTCTTTTTCAGGCTATGCAGTAGATAACCTGCAGGTCTTTTGCAAATATTAAACCCTGTGGAGGAACTGTAATATCTCTTCATTTGTTTTTTAATTTAATCTCACTAGTATCTAACCTTGCAATCTTGAAAAGGTTAGGGCACTCTGCTGCTATGTCTAGCTGTCACAATACATGCAGTTCAGTATCATGATGGCTGGACGAATTCTGTAGAGAAAGAGGTTAATGCAAATTGCAATTGTTAAAGCTTACTGTTAAGACATTCAGATACAATCTTGTCATGTTAAGAGTCAATAATCCGAACACCATAAGAAACTGCAGATTATTCAGGAATGAGGGAAAGAAAATGAGGACATATCTTTATTCCACTGGATATTATCAAACAGGATTTTTTTATATAATATATTGCACTGTTATGATTACTATCTTCAATTTCCTTGCAAATCAAAATGTAAATTTTGTCCTTTTGTTAGGACTAATGAGAGAACCACCAATATTTGTGGAACTTAAGCAAAGTATGTTAATATTATTCTCTTTTAAATACATGATGGCACTGCGGAAGTCCTCTGTTTCTTTCAACTGGACACGTTTTGTGTTCCCTGTGTAGTCCGCCAATTATCCTTGTTTTATTTGTATTGATAAAATTGGTAGTGGGGAGAAGTTAACTTTTGCTTGAAAAAGGATGGAAATGCTACAACTGGTTGGTTTGATTAATGTCTAGCTTCCATTCAAAAATCTCTCCAGCTTCACACCATCTTTCCCCTTGCTCTCCCCGGCTGTGTCTTGCAGGCAAGGTAACCCATTGCCACAGAGGCTTGTCACGGGTTTTTAAGCTTGAACAGTGAGGGTGAAGGCTGCTGCCTGCAAGTATTTGAGGGGGAAAGAAGAGGTGTATAAATTCTACATCATATGGATATAAACTATCCATAGATTAACTTAGGCTTAAAATTATGTGAAGATTTTGACTAGACCATTCTCTGACCATTTTCCTGTAAGACTGTTGTGAGGCCAGACAGGGGATGGATTTGTTTATAAAATGTAGCTACATGATCTGTTGGTCATGTGATCTCAGGAGAATGACTCATTCCATAAAGAGAAAGGACTGCATTTCATTTAAACTCAGTTTTGTGGTTAGTTACTTCACAATGTTTGTTTTACGTAACCTTCCTTCAGATATATTGGTTGATTTCTAAGCTTGCTCTGATCTTTCTAAGGTTTTTCTCCTAATTCTGCTAACTTCTCCTGCATTGGATATACATATAAAAGGGGCTTTGTGGCTTAAATACTGCTAAGTCATGACAAAAACTTGGCTTGTATTATGCTGCAAGAAGAAGAGTGCAATGCATCTGTCTACACTGTATTCTCAGCACTGAGGAGGAGCAGGGTGAGGCAGTGGCTTTGTGTGGAGTCTTCTGTATCAGCCAAATGACTTGACCTGAATTGCTTTGTTACAATTAGTAGGGTTACTTTGATCCGAAACTGAGACATATTTTTAAATGGTCATATTCCTAAATGAACCCACTTTATTCAGATATTTTGTCAAACACAGGCTGATGGATCATCTTGATTCTTTGTCTTACAAAGATAGACTTCTCATTTAAAGGGGAAAGTTCCGTGTCATGGGTAGTAAGGAGCAGTGCTTATAGACTTTTGCCTCACATCTTGCTGATCTTGATAATTTGAGCTTTCCTCTTATCCTGGCACACTGGTGTGAACATCATTCAAATGTCATTTTGGTCTAAAACCAGAAAGTTGCCAAGAAATCTTTGGAAATGTAATGTTGTTCATCTGTAGCTTCTGAAGGTATGAAGGTAGAACTGCTTTATAAATAACAATGAAGTTGATTGACTGGAACGTGATCAATACATAAAGATGTTCAGTTGGACTTTGTAACTTGTCATTAGTTTAGGTTTAAAGAAGGAGGGGGTGGTGTGTGTGTGTGTGTGGGGATACTATCCATATTCTTTAGTGATATCCAAGCAAATAGTCCTGTACACACTTGAATGATCAAGACAAACATTTCTCTAAAGAATCAGAGTAAAGTTTTTGTGTTGTGTTTGGGTTTTTTAATCTTGGAGGTAGGTAGGCTAGCCAAATTCATCCCAACATTAGGTACTTGTATCACTGACTTTCCTCACTTTACGTTAGTGTATGTCTTTGCTTTCAAGATATCATTGACATGACACTTGTTTGGTTTCATTGGGGTTTTTTTATTGAAGTTCAGTAATAATAAGAACCTGAAACCAATCTCCACACTAGTAAAGCACTTGTCATGTTTTACCTAACAAGTTCTAATACAAATGGGGGGGAGAGGAACAGAGCTCATACCCACCTACAAACATCACCACTAACTCATCTGTAAATGATAATCCATAAACTTATCACTTAGCAAAAGAAAGCAAACCTTTCAGTTGTTTTTAAGCAGCCTACAGGCCAGCTTTACTGTCAATGCAACATCCCCTTGTTTTTCTGATCCCCTTTTTGTCCTGCTATGTCTGGAAAATTTGCTCACATTGCAGTGAAAGGCATGCTACATGTATTTGATACACAGCCATGAAATGCTAATGCTATAATGTGAATGATGCATTGTGGTTCCTCTTCAAAATGTCCTGTCCTTAAAGGATAATACTGGTGCTATGAGATTATAAATATCAATGTTGTAAAAAGTATTAATAATGTACAAGCTACTTATGTTGCAAAGTGAACTTGTTGCGCACAAACTTCCTGCTTTCCATAGCTATTTGATATGCACTGGCTAATAGTTCACAGTGGGTGCCTTTGGAATAGTAGAACATGTAGGCAAATATGTTTAAGGGCAGTTCCTACCTGCTTGGGTATAGGTTAACCTTGTGTGACAACACTGATTTCATAATGTGTCAGCTTATTTGACATGGCAATTACTACTTACTAAGAAATACATCTTCCAAAATAATCTAGGTGGCGTAAAGCCCGTCATCTTTACTGTGCAGAACTTGTTGCCAATGAACAGAATTTTAAATAAAGCATGGACTATCTCAGATCAGGATCTGAAAAAAAATGTTTTTGACAGTTACCCTTTACCAAAGACGTTTTTGCCAAATACCAATTAAATGGGACAATAGAGATTACTTAATATACTGTATTAGATCTCAATTTTGAATGTGAAGTGCTAAGCTCATTTTGTTGTTTATTCTAGTTAACATCTGCAAATCTGTATCTGGAAAAACAATCATAGAAGTTAATGTGCACATTTAACTGAACTCTGTGGAGGGTTTTGACTTGGATCAGTGTTATTGAATATACCAAAGTACATTTGCTTAAACTGCCATAAGTTTTACTTCCCAGTTCATAGGCAAACTTCAGTTAACAGCTAATTGCTTTAGTTCTACTCTTCTACTAACTTTAATTTTCAGCCATGTGCCCCTACACTGTCTCCCTCCCTTGTCAAAAAGAGAAAGTGTTTTGCTTTAAAATTCTAGTTGATTGTTTCCAGGAGAGGAGGATTGGTCCCAAATTATTTGTAAACATGGTTTAATCAAGGGTTGAAGGTTGAACTTGTCTAAGGACAGAACAAAACTTAGAGTGTAGTTTCAACTGCACTGCTAAGAGGGTTTTAATTCAGAGAAATGTTTCCCTTTAATCTTTCTTGCCTCAACATGTGTCCCATTCTTCCTCCCATCATTTTTTTTAACCCTGATATACACTTATATGCAATATACCAAGTTGTTAATACGTTGAAGTTCTGATGAAAGGAAATTGTGCATAAAACAATTTGTTTTGGCAAGAGTGTGTGCCAAAAGTAGGCCCTCCCTTGATGTGTCAATCCAGAAATAAACACAGGAGGGAGGAAAAATGCTGGAGAAACAAATACAAATAGAGATTGGACATGGCAATGCTCTAAGTTTACAAATAGTATCTATTAAACAAACATTAAGACTGGAAACTTAAACAAAATGAAGTTCTCCAGACACATGAAAGCCCTCACTAGTAAACCTTAAAAGAAAACAGAAGATATGAAACTGAAGTGATGAGGTGATTGTTTCTCTTCCCAATTTGCTTTCTTGAAAGGGGTTAATACACAGGAGAGTTCTTCACATTGCAGTGGCAACTTCAGTGATCCCATTTGGCCTGTGATTATAATCTTCTTGTTTTGACCAGCTGCAAAAGCATTTTGCTTTGTGAAATACTTGGAGGACGTATGTTTTTGCTTGCTATTTCATATCACGTGTGTGTGCTTGCTAATCAAGCTTTGTGATCTGTTATGTACATGGCTTCCTGAGACTTGCTTTTATGTATATAGTAGGAGTGCCTGGACATAGAAAGAGAAATCACTTCCAGAAAAGACAATGTCTTGCATCACAACAAGCTCTTGGTCACCAGAACAATTAATACACTTGCAGAATCTTGGAGCAGAGGGTTAGCAGTGCTGATTGCTTATTAATCTGCAATGATCCAGGGGGAACCATAGTCTGAATGGGCTTGTCTATTTTGTGCTTCCCAGTTTTCAAGTATATGGAGAATTGTCTTCAGAACTATAGAGCCTTGTTCTGGTACAGACTATAGCACAAAACAATGCTTCTTACCATCACTCATCTCGGATTATAATGCACTAAGTACAAGATATCAGGGCCACTGACCAGCTGAACTCCTAATAAAAGTCTGTGCTTTGAATAGTAAATAAATCTGAATACCAGTTCTAGTCCTTGAAGTGCTTGCTAATTCACTATCCATTAATATAAATGATGTGAAAAACACAGAAATTACCCATAATTTAAGTACAACAGATATATAGATTATACCAAGAACTATAAGGCAGATAATAAATCAACAGGTTTATTTCTGTTTACTGGATTAACTGTCTTTCATGAATTAGAAAGAAAATTCTGTTAGTGAACCAATGATGAAATTAGTTGTTCCACAGTAGAGACAGCTCGTACAATCTGAGTTCTGTGAGGGCGCACTCTTGTATAGCATTAGGAAATGTACTTTTTTGTTTGAAGTATAGTAACTTCATTTTTCATAAGGATTAGCAAATCTGGCTGAAAAAAATGGTCATAAAATGCATGTGATAGTATTGCGTTGGGTGATCCCAATATTCCATTAATTGATTTGTCCTGAAAGCTGGTCAAATATTCTTATATTTAATAAATAAGTAAATAAAAAAATCTGTTAATCTTCCTTTAACCCTTCTGACTGGGACTGCTTGAATTTTGATCGGTGGCTTTCCTGGAGTGGCTGGGATTAAAAGACTGAGAATCAGATCTCAGGGAAAACTGCTGGCCTTTGTGGTTTTGGTTAAAACTTAAATGTGAAACTAGTTTAGTCTGAAGATACAGAATGAAGGCAAATTAAAAGAAACCTGTTAAAAAAAGTTATGAAAAACACAATGGTGTCAAATCAGAATCACTTTGTAATTTGATCACTGAAATTAAACTTGCACTTAATGAAGCCGTTAGGGCTAGTGATGCTCTTGGTTTTTGCCGTGTGTGTAACAGTTTGACATAACTTGGCAACTGCTGGGTTTTTATGGAGCGGTGTGCTATGTCTTAGTTAATCTAGACCATCAGAAGACTTGGTCATGCAGTGGTGTCAGTGCTCTGGGATGTGCTCAATGTTTGAATTCTTTGCTACTTTCTTTACATTTCTCCATTCAGTGGGGAGGCAGAACTCTTACCTTCTGTGTTATTGCCAATGAAAATAATTGAAAGAACACTGCTAAATAAATCAAAGGAAAGATAGGCAGTTTCACCATGATCTCTTTTCTCCACAAAAAGATGTAGTGCTGTCACTCGGTGCCAAAGAGATTTAGTAAGCCTTAGTTTGCCAAATGAATATCCTGATATCTATCATGTTGTGTCCTATAGAATGCGTATTTCAAGTGATGCCAACTTTTCCAATTTTGAACACCAGATGATTGTAAACAATTGAATCTTAGAAGAGAAAGTGCTAACTGCAAATGTTAAGACCAAAAAATAAATCACAAGCCTGGTTTCTGTCTGTATACTGCTTGTGCAATGATATAACATGACTGATTTGGGTTTAGCTCACTCAGCTTAGAAAGGAGTTCACTTATTTCTTAAATGCTTTGAACAGCTCTTTAACTTGTATTTCAACAAGTGTGGCTGCAGCATGTTAGCCTCTTTGAACAGTCAAGTAGTCATGGTAAGTAGCATGTGACTACTACATGAACATCATCTGTGACAGCTTGGCTCATTTCTCTTGCAGATCATTTTTTACTAAGTGATTGCAGATGTCTAGTAGGGATTTCTTCACCTCAGTGGTTTGAGGTATTTATAGGATTGAAACTGTTTCTTCCCTGGGGCCAGCAGTCTTGGGGGAGGGGGCGTGGAAAAGAGTTTTGCCTCTTGTCCTACATATCTGTTACTAAGATAGTATTTAAGCCACCATTCATTTATGCTTTTGAGAGGAATGTCTAAGATGTTCTCACCTGTATTGCTTCTAGGGTAATTACATGTTTAGGAAATGAAACAGGCTGTTTGGCCAAGGTAGATGCATGGCTGCTTGGGTTACTTCCCTTTGAAAGCAACTGCTGTCTTAAGAGCGCTCTTACCTGGGAAATATTGGTCACATTCTTGTCTTGTTTTCCATGGTGTCTGTACAACATGCTAGGTACTAAACCAGGAAATTCATCTATGTAAAAAGTCCTGCATGTACCCAAAAAAATTTTAATGGAGCTGTTTTTATCCTGCACAGGAGGGAAAAGGTGATACTCCATGGCTTTATAAACGTTTGTATACAATGCACCAAAAGCTGTTAGCATGCCCCTCTCTGAAAAAAAATGAATTCAAATGCTTCAATTAGGAGACTGTAACTCCAAGAGCAGAGCCCTCAAGGAATCGCAGGGAGGGAGACTTGCCTTCTGGGAGGTACTGTATCAACAGAAGAGATGTGAGATCAACAGGAAGAACTGCTGCAGAAAAGGGCCCCAAGGATGGATCAAGCAATCCGTAGATGTACCTTAAGCAAAGCTTTTCAGTGTGACATTCCATTCCCACCCTCCCACCACTTCTCACTGCCAAAAATAAAAGAGTTTTCTGGTTCAAGGTCTTATTAGAAGTGGTTTGGAACTATAAACAAAGATTGCCCTTTTTGGTTTCTGCTGTGTTGAGGGAAATACAATAGTGTGCTATAATTATAAAGAAGAAGATGGCATCAAAGATGCCAGATTCCATTATCTTCCTGGCTGTAACAGCATGTAGGCCCCACAGTTTTTGGCTCACTGGGTTGAAAGTGAGATGACTCATATAAAATCTTAGCCTTAGGAGTCTAGGAGTCTTGTTCATTCTGATAATTGGTGATTTAATTAACTCAAATCTCTGAAAACTAATGAAAAGCAAACAGAAATGTATTTGATTTACCACTCCTGTAACTGACTCTAATTGAGTGGGAGCAAGCTTAGTCAGTTCCATTGCAAGATGAAACAAGTTGGCTTGTGCTTTCAGAGAAGGTGGTCATTTACAGTAATAATGAGACTCTATTAGCATCATAACAGTCTTATCCAGGGATGATAGTGAGAGAAAGAAGTAATACACCTGTTAGAGCGTCTGCTTTCATTTTATAATCTATGTACATCTCACGGCTATAATGGGGCTTTTACAGCAGTTAAAGTAGCTATTGACCTAAAAACAATCAACAACTGACCGCACAGATTTACCAGCTATGGTTGAATGGATATTCCTATAACTGAAATTTTCAACATGGTAAGTATTGACTTACTCAATTCCCAGGCATTTTCAGTTTCTGATGAGACTAATAGTGGTAGAGGGAGGTAACAGTTTTTTGATATGGAAGAATGTGTTTGAGTTACTGCAGTCACCAAATTAAATGAAAGTTAGATAGAAATTGTCCTTTTTGTTTTATTTTGAAAGCTGCTGTATTGAAAGTTATTCATGCTGCACTATGACATATCTTTCAACTATGGAAAGAAAGAGCTATGAACTTTGTACCTTAGGTTTAATAGGCTGTTTTAAAATACTCAAGAATCGTTTGGAAGACTGAAGTGCATGCTTTTCCATAACTATCAGGCATAATAACATCTAGACAGATGATGTCACCAACAGATAATAGTTGGATAATCAAAACCATTATACTGGCTCCAGTAGTTACTTTTTGCCTGAGAATTGGCTGTTGACTGGTCTCTACCTTGAGATTTATTTTTTTTTTAACTGACACCTTTTTTAACCTCTAGTAAGCATTTAAGTATATCAAATACACAGCAAGTCTGTGCATATATCCAGGTGTTAAAGTGCAGTTTGTGGGAAGTCTGCTTCCAGCCCCACCCCCACCCCACCCCCAAATAAAGAAGGTGGGTGAAAAGGGGTAATCCTTTCAGCAGTGGTAGAAGACAGGGTAAATCCAGTATAGCATGTGGGAAAGGAGAAGTGAAAGCTGTTTATCCTCATAGGAGTAACAAAGTATCATCTATTCTAATGCCCTTTGCTGCTAATTCTGTTACTTAGTTTGCACCAATATAAAAACACAATGTAGACGCACTGGGCTTGAAATGTAGGAAGCTACCTTTGCGTCTTCTGCTCTGCACTTGAGGGATGTACATATGACAGTAGGTAAAATATTACATCTTTTAAATGAATTATACTTGAATTCCATTAGGTCTTCTTTAGCTATTAATGTAAGATAACAAGTATACCAGCTTTGATGCTGAGTCAGAGAACTGTACAAATAATGTGGAATTTTAAAGATTTACTTGCAGTTGTTTCTTATGAAACACTGTACAACAGTCATCACTTAAGTTAGTTTTGCAAATACCAAAAAGTTATCACTTGTATGGATCCATCAACTACAGCATTGCTAGAATGCTAATGTTGAAAATTCATTTGCAGAAGTGTTAGAAACAACCCCTGGCTTCATTGTCCCATGTTTTAGCAAGCTCTTCTTCAACATAAACAGCTCCTGTATTTCATTTTTACTGTTTATCTTGTTTGGATACACAGTAAGCTAAGGCTTGGACCGTGCTATAAAATTGCTGTCCTAGACATTGAGTAAAACTTTCTCCTTTTGCTTTCTGTGCCCCTAGTTACACCATTATGAAGTTTAATTTGTATTTACTGAACCTCTGTGTGAGTACTGATGCGAGTCGTTTTTTCCTCCAAACATCAGTTACACTGAAATAGATGCTGCAGATAGGAATATGAGCTGGGGAAAAACAGTGAACTACAAGGTAATGCAAAAATTCTTTCTGTGTTTACCAGGGAGACTTCATCACTGTTTTGCAGTGTTATTATCAGTGCTCATCACTTTCCATGCTAAGAAGTTGAGGTTTTTCAGATAAATAAAGTGACAGTAGTAGATATTTTCTTTGGCTTTGATACATTGGCTTCAGAGGTTGTGTGTATCTTTCAGGGTGTTGGAATGGAAATATGTTGCATTGTCAGAAATGTATTTTCTGAGTGTTTTTACTGAGCTCACAATCTTTTTGGGGAAAGGAAACATTCTTTCATCTGAAAGGTCAAAGTGGATAAAACTATATGTAAATACTTGAAAAACGTATCCCTTACAATTTAGTTGGAATTAGGGTGCATTGTAATACAGGACCAACCTTCAGTCTCCTTACCCCCTGCTCACCCCCCCACCCCCCCAAGTTACTTATGCAAGGTGTGTGCAGTGCTTGCTTTGTTCTCAGTTTCTATGAACTACAAGAATGGGAATAAATAATAAAATTCTCCTTATGATAGTTGAAAGTCATTTATAGCTTGACGATCAGTGATGTCACAGGAGAAGAGAGTGGGTTTGTGTAACAGTAAAACTTCAGCAGCAGTAAAGATGGAGTTTTTAATTGCTGGAATTTCAGCATAGACTGAATACATTTAGTACACTTCAGTCAAATGGACAGAAAAATACATAGGCGCTAGTAACTCTGTGGAACTTACTGATGTTAACATTCTCTGATATTGCTCCCCTCCTCCTGCTCTTAGTAAGAGAGTCCAAAAATAATTCGTACCAAGTCTTGGGCACGGTATGCTTCGCAACACTAGTAGATCATTGTGCTTACTGCAGTTAATTCATAGCTATATAGACAATTCACTTAAAATGGTTTAACATTGAAAAGTTCAGCTGTGAAGCCTTATTTCCAGAAGTCTGAAATTCCTTCAGTGATTCTTGGAGTACTGGTGGTGAAATCAATCCATGTTAAATCCAAAAATAGGGACATGGATCCAACTGGCCACAGTGCTCTGAATGCTGAGCACTTAGTTATCGGTCTTTACGGCTGTTTAGAGTAACTGAATATTGCAGTTCATCTCGAGAAACTTGAGTTGACTTATTTGCTCTCAGAAAATCAAAATATTTACGTGATTTATCGCATGCACTCGATAGGCTCCTAATTGTCTTCCTCAAGTCCCAAAACGTGCCATTGCACTGAGTGCCTTTGCATTACAATGCAGAGATGCATCTTCTTTTCACTATTTTAAAATGAACTAATGTACAGAATTACATTGCAGTTAATTTCTGATGTTAACTGCCAATAAAATGGAGCTTTATTGACTGCTTCCATTGTTTTCACGTAACTGAAACTTCTTTATGGGAGGGACCAGGGAAAGACAGTTGAGCTCTTTCATAACCTACCTTTTGTCACGTGTGCTGACAGATGTTCCTTCCCCTTTCCTCCTCCCAGCCTAGGCACCATCTGTATATGCCCTTGTACTTTTAGGCTTCCACACAACATTTAACAATGGAACTTTCTGTTTAGCTGTTGCAATGTATGTTTTTATGCCTAAAACAAATACATACATTTTATTTCTGTGAAAAATGGTGTTGATCTAGAAGCATTTTAGGTTTAGTTGATGTGAATTGAAGCTTAAAAATGTTATCACAGGAAGTTCTTCTCTGTAACTAGCAGCACAATTTATGAACTGCTAAGCTTAGTTTTTCATATTGAAAGGAATGAGAAACTCATTCCACACTCTCAACAGCTGCTGAGTTCAAGCAATCGGGTAAAATATAAAAGATTTGCTTAAGAGATGTTCTGTGGGCAAATTATCCCCACATATCCCCCAAACATTTTTTTCTGAAATTGATTTTCTCAGTCACTGACCAAAACCCAATGCACACTGGTCAGTTGTCAAGGAAGTATTTTGGAACTGCCTGCCACGTGCACTGTAATGATGATTGCGGTGTTGGCAACTCCCATTCAGAAGAAATACCTGATCAAGTGATCCTCCAAGGAGTCTGCTGCTGATGACTCTGGGCAATATCCTTGGATTTCAGCACTGAGCTCTGGCTATGCTTCTCTGCAGAAGAGTCATTTGCAATCCTCTCTTCCTTCATCACCTTCAACAAACTAGTTAGTGTTCCAGAATTTTGGCTGTGCTTCACCTTTGTGTCTATTTGTTTTCTTGCAGTCTGCCACTTTAATGCATAGCAGTTAATAAAATAACAAAAATGTCAGAAAGAAAAATACCGTATGAGAGTGCTAGGTAGACTTCCTAGCAAAAGTTGAAAAATTAACTTGAGCAGATTCTAAAACAAACATACCTAACTGCCAGCAGTGAACTGAACAAATACTAGGGAATTGGCTGTGTTATTGAAAGGTGAACATTCTCTTGGGTCATTTCTTAGAAAGCGTATCTGAAGCACAGTCACATTAGATGCAACCAGATATGTTCTTTCTTACCTGCCCAGAGAACTAATGAGAGGGGGTGTTGAAACATCAAGGCGCTCGGATTTATGGAAGTTGGGAAGATCCTAATTTTCACTGAACTCTGTACATGCTGTGGTCCCTTACAAGTGATGGAAGAACTGTGTCTTTGCAGATTTGAGTGCTCAGCAAATGTTTAAATCAAAATTTGCCACATCTTAGATAATAAGAACAAAATGAGGAAATGTTTTAAGCAATTTAAATCAAGTATATCATAAAAAATCCAGGTAAATCGACTACTGCAATTCAGAAAGTTTGTAGGTTTTGTTGTTGTTGTTTTTTTTAAGCAGAGATGGAAAATAACACAGAAATGTCAATTTTGCTTATTTCAGGTTTTTGTAGATTAGTCTTACTCTGCCTCACTTGGCAAGTCCATAAAAAAAGCAAAATTGACCATTTGCTCCTTCTTTGTAGCTTCAGTGATATCATGGGGTTTAATTCCAAAGACATATGGAGTGGAGTTAAACCTTTCTGTATAACATTAAGACTACAGAAGAACTTTCAGATACTTTGGGGGTTTTTTTGTGTTTGAAAGCATCTGCAAAATACCACTGCAGGTAGGCAATGAAAAAGTTATTTTCTGCAGAGTTATGCCATACTGCCATACTTAGAGGTTTTAATAGCATCCTAACTGTAATTTTACAGGGTTTTTTTAAGCTGTTTATTATCTTGAGGTTTCCACCTGTAGAGTGAGTGGATTGCTTCTGATTTACAGCTCAGTTCTCAATTTTTGTGTCTATTATGTAAATCAAGTGACATGACATCAAAACCACTCAAGAAAAAGTAACTTTTTCATTTGCTTTTCTGAGCATCATAGTCTTTGAAATAGATGCTTACAATGAAAACATGAGGAATTTTAAGAAAAACTTAAGACTATTTCAACTCTATTCCAAACCAGAATACACTCTATCATACTAATACTAAGTTTAATAGTTTTCAGGCTAAGCTAGTAGGCTTTCTACTGTGATCCATATTCTTTGCTGGTACATTAGTTTACAGTAGATTTTATATGGGGGTTATAGTACTGATGCAGTTGTCTTAATTTGTATCATTTCAATTACAAACGTTTTTGCAAATTCACTTGGAGGTGCAAGTCACTTGAATGTTCTTCATGTTACTTTCATACAAACAAAGAAAATCTCCCTCTGTTGAGGAAGAACTTTTCCACACTAGCTCCTGCTTTTTATGTAGTGTTATGTACTGACTTCTCAAGTGGCCTTTGTAGCCTCTGAGGGAGCAACTCTGTTGCCTCTGGGCTATTCATGCTATTGCATTGAGTTCTGCAAGGGTAACCAAATAATTGGGTTTAAAGATTTGGGAAGTATCATATGAATTGAATGCCTTATGATTTCGTGGTAAATGGGGAGAAATTGCTTTTAATAACAAATATTAAATTAAAAGTTAAGAAAGAATAGGACCTAGTGATTGATGATCACTGTTGAGGATAGGTTGAATCAAACATAAATGTAGCCATTGCTATATTAAATGTGCATCAAGAAAACAGCTCTCAGAATGCTTACTCTGTTTGGCAGCTAAGATCCTATTCCCAAGCAGCACTTCTGTCATGAGTATTTCTTTCAGGGAAGGGTATTCTTAGATTTCTCCCCCAGCCCTGTAATTACTTGGATAGAAATCTCCAGACTTTATTATTCTTTAATGATTCCAGCTTTATCAGCATCTTTTTCTTATTTATTTATTCCAGTCTGCATCAGACCTCTTACTCGTAATTGCTTACCCTCATCTGGGCATTGGAACTACTGTAAAGTGAGGTAAAGGCTCTGTGGTTCATCTTCCCTTCACTCTTTAAGATATAATATTGCCAGTAAACATTGAGGTACATAAACTATGAATGAAATGCAACAGAGAATGATAGGTAGGTAGGTTAAGCCCACTGTTTAAGACATTAGCAGAGCTGAGATCAAACTTCTGCGTCACATGCTATGATTACAATCTGCTCAAGGCAGATGAAACTCTTAAATCCTGGGGTGTCCATTTTCACCAACAGAAGTAGTTGGAAATCTGCTTTGCTGCGCAGCGGTGCTGTTGCAGCTCTCCTTGCAACAGTGTCAAACTATCTCACATACTGAGAAAAGGAATTTGGGTTACGTGTATGTACTGTGCTGCTTCGTACACCTTCATAACTAATGATGCTCGGTTGTTACTTAAATAAGGCCATCTAGTGGGGAAATCCTGGTAGCGATGTCTGCTGCAGTTAATCTGCATTTTATAAACCTGTGGATAGGTTTGCAAAGATCTACTTAGTTTTCAGTTATGTTCTAGTTTGCTTTAACTTTCACTTCAAATATTGATTCAGCAACGACTCTTCAAATTCTGTATTGATCACCCTAAAAATTAGTATGAGGCTAGGAACGGGAGGAATCAGTCAGAACCTACAGTGCAAGTAGAATTTAAAGCAGACTGTGCATTAGAATTAAATAACTTCTTCTATAAGTCCTTTGTCATTTCCATATCACAGAATGGTTTGGGTTGGATGGGACCTTTAAGATCATCTAGTTCCAACCCCCTTGCCAGGGGTAGGGACACCTTCCGCTAGACCAGGTTGCACCAAGCCCCGTCCGGCCTCGCCTTGAACGCTTCCAGGGATGGGGCATCCACAGCTGCTCTGGGCAGCCTGTGACAGTGTCTCGCCACCCTCACAGTAAAGAGTCTAAATCTACCCTCTTTCAGTTTAAAGCCATTCCCCCTTGTCCTATCGCTACATGCCCTTGTGAAAAGCCCCTCTCCAGCTTCCTTGTAGCCTCCTTTAGGTACTGGGAAGCTGCTATAAGGTCTCCCCAGAGCCTTCTCTTCTCCAGGCTGTCTTCACAGGAGAGGTTCTCCAAACCCTCTGAGCAACTTTGTGGCCCTCTTCTGGACTCATTCCAACAGGTCCATGTCCTTCTTGTGTTGGGGGCCCCAGAGCTGGATGCAGTACTCCAGGTGGAGTCTCATGAGAGCACAGCAGAGGGGGAAGAATCACCTCCCTTGACCTGCTGGCGACACTTCTTTTGGTGCAGCCCAGGATACAGTGGGCTTTCTGGGCTGCCAGTGCACATGGCTGGGTCATGCTGAGCTTCTGGTCCACCAACAGCTCCCAGTCCTTCTCCTCAGGGCTGCTCTCATTTTCTGCCCAGCCTGTACTTGTGCTTGGGATTGCCCCAGCTGATGTAGGGTTATGCTTCCCCTTTTCCAGTCAGTGGTAACTTTACCAAACTGCCATGATTTTTCAGACATGATAGATAGTAGCTTAGCAACCTCTGTCTTCCAGTTCCCTCAGGACCTGTGGATGCATCTCATCAGGTCCCGTGGACTTGTGCACCTTCAGGTTCCTCAGATGGTCTTGAACCTGGTCTTCTCCTAGAAGAACTCTGGGCAGTTCCTCATTCTCCCAGTCCCTGCCTTTGCCTTCTGCAACTTGGGCAGTGTGGCTGGAGCACTTGCCAGTGAAGACTGAGGCAAGAGAGTTATTGAGTACCTTCTAGGTCCTGGGTAACCAGGTCTCCTGTTTCCTTCTGAAGAGGGCTCGCGTTTTTCCTAGTCTTTCTTTTATCACTGGTGTACCTATAGAAGCTTTTCTTGTCGCTCTTGCAAATAATGTCAATAATGACAACTGGTTTATGGTTTATGTGTTCATCTGTTGCTTTTGAAACCCTGTTTTTTCTTATTTTATTGCTGCCTATTCAGCAAGGGCCTCACCTGTAGCCAGGCATATGTTTTAGTGATATTTTCTCTTCGTTTTTTCCTGTGCATTAGTGTTATCTATATGTGTGTTCTTCTGGTTCAGCTGAATGATGGCTTAGTCTATCCTGTGGCTTTGCACATATGAATCAAAATGGGAGAAATGCAATGACAGCTACAGGAGGCATGACTCTCAAGCTTTATTAGAGGTGTAATTTTCTGTTTGCTGCTCAAAGCTGCTATTGACTTAAATGGATGTTTTGCACTGGCTGGAGCATCTGGGCCTGCCCGAAGATAGATGCAGCCATTGATGGCATTTTTAATAAAACCTAGCATCCACATTATCTATTTAAATACTTTTCTTGAAGATGCTTAATGCTGCTGTTTAAATCTTTTCTTAGAGAAAAGATACGTTTACAAGAGACACATGTAATGCTATGACAGTTACTGGAAGAAAGACAGTGTGCTTTTTCCTTAGCTCCCAGCCCTGTGTAGTGTTGAATACTCAAAATGCTGTCCCTCTCATGCACACTGAAGGGTTTCTTGAAATCCTTAAAATGTTGTTTTGTAGGGCTTTCCCAGTCTGAGTGATCACAGAAAGTTCAACCATGGTTTCTTCTGACTGCAACGTTGTAAAAGACTTACTTAAATGTCTCTGAATCTGGAAAACTCCATAGACAATGGAAATGGCTTAACAGAAATAACACCTGGTCTATCAGTATAAGCTCTTCCTTTAAAAAAAGCCCAATCAATAAAAAACCAAACCAAATAAACCACCACCACCACCACCACCCCACACACACAAAACCAAAAACAAACAAAAAAACCCTCACACTTATCTAGAAAAGTCTTTGGCTTTTTAGATTTCTCTGGGAGTAGTAGCGGGAAGTAAGCTGCATCCTCTGAACCTCTCTGGTGGTTCTTCTTTCAGATGTTTTAAGTTTTTACTTTTGTACTGGGTAGAGACAATTGGTAAGTAAAAAAATACGCATTCTGCTGTCACGGAATCTGCTGCTTTCCCACTAAACTGACTAATAAGGTATTTTATCTCCTACATTTTCTATTTCTCCATTTTGGTGTGGTATAGTCATGCTCAGTACAAATGCTGCTAAACTTGAAGATATTTGATGCTATTTTCAGTACTAAAAGTTCACCATATACTTTGACAGTTTTGCTTCATGGTTTTGTAGAACTGGATCTCAATCCCTAAATCAAAGTTTGCTAAATAGTTGACAAAAGGAAGAGATTATCTGAGAAATTCGGTGAGAATTTTATATACATTTATATATTGTGGTCTTCAACTGGCAGAGGCAACCTTATGTTTGGGTCTTGCACAATATCTGGTTTTAAGCATGGGTGCTTAAGCACGATTCAGAAGATGTGAAGCGTGAGTTATATAGTAAATGGATAGAGGCACTTTCATAAGATGAGCCAGAACCCAGAAATTAGTTTGAAATGGTTGTGAATATATCCATCGGCTTGCTTTCTGAACAGACGTGTATAATCTCTCTGGTGTGTTGAATGGAAACTGTGTAGCTGTGGTTACTACAGAGCTGAATTCAAATCGATTCTGCTGAGAGTTTGGGCATGTTAGCTGGGCTCGGAGTTGTATTAACTGTGATTACACAGCTTTTGGTTGGCTCCAAATATAAGCCAAACTCAGCAGAAGACTAGCTATACACTGAAATATTTCGCTCTGTTGGGAGTGAAATTTCTAAAACACTTTGAGGACCTGGGACTAGTTAAAGAGATCAGCAAAGGTATATAGGTGTCCAGAAGGAGTTAGGTTTCTAAATAACTTTATGAATACAGAATTTCCTATATAGAAAGTTAAATGCTTAGCAGCTTGCAAGACAACTGTATGGGCACAGTGTCTGACCTCAGCTGCAGCATGGTGTGATTGCCTTGTGTGACAGCTGACACACTCTCATACGATGCTATTTAGGAACCAAATATATTTTAGTAAAATGGCTGTATATGAATGACATCCAACTCTGTTTTTTCTGTGGAATGGAAAGACTCAGTGACTTAATAGATGGAACAAAACAGCAAAGAACAGTGTGAATTATGAGCTTTTAAGTGTTTTGTAAATATGCGAGCAATATTTTGAAAAGCCAATTTCGTACTCCACTGAATATTGATAGTAGCATTATTTTAGATCATTTGCTTTGCTGAAGTAGTGACAAACCATTTAATCTGTTGATATTACCCTAGAAGAAAAAGCATTATTAACTAATCTTTGTCTCATCTTTTAAATTATCCTTAAGTCAAACAGTTCAGTTCTTCTACGCTTACACCAGTTCAGTCTTATAATTAGTTTAAGACAAATAGCAAGCAAAAATGCTCTTATGAGACTTAGTTGTAAGGACTGGGAGGCCCTGAACTATGGCCCATTTAAGTGGCACCAGCTGAAGCCAGACAGTGTGAAACGGCTAAGGCAGCATTTGATCAAATTTCATGTAACATAGACACACACAGATGAAAATGTGTCATTCCAGCAAAGATGTAAATATGATACTTGAAATCTGGAAGATTATTGCCATTTGGCAAATTAGTTATTAGCATAGTAGAATAAATCATAAAGTGTAGTACAGATGAAATTTCAAAAGATTACCAAAATTCTTTATCTTGGAATTTGGTAGACCGTGTGAATCAGTAGCTAGCAATTTCACTGTCAAGCCCAATGCGGTGCTAAATAAAAAAGTATTTAGGTTATTAAAAACTACATAAAAATCTTTGTGTTCTTTATCCAAACGTTTTACTCATTCTCCTATTTTGCTCATGCAAAAAAGAAAATCTTGCTCCTGGGCAGTGGCAAAGCATTGTGGCAATATTCTCTGAAGTTCTGAGCCTTGAAACTTTGAACAAATGGTGAGCCAAACTTCCACTTAATCCTTCTGTCTCAGCAAAGATTTTATTGCGATCATAATTGATGTCAATGGTGCACTAAGAAACTTTGTGGAATGAACATTGTAACATAAAAGTAAAATATTCATACAGAATAACCAAATTCAACCATTTCTGATGGCAAAACCAGGCTCTGCTTAAGGGACAACAGATGTTTTTTCATCTACCATAATTTCAATGTTTAGTAATACCCCAGGAGGAACAAACTGTATGTCTAAGGTTTTGTTATCTGCCATAGATGAAAAATTGCTTTGAAACTGTGCCAGGAAAATACAAAATTAGTTTGTGTAACACAGATTCCATAGGTAAAATCTACATGGGGCAGCTGCAGTTTTGGCGTTTATTTTATTTTATTCAACTTCAATTCACTTTTTCAGCTGGGCGTAAATGTACACAGTACCACTTGGGAGGTCTGCTTCCACCTTTTATCTCTGAAAGTTCAGGTAGGTTTTTCTGAACTTAAAATGTAAACACAAAAATTTTCATAAAAAATACATGGCCATTTCAAATGCTAGCCAATCTTTCTCATTTTGTCTTTGATAGTGTACTCTCGATGTTAGATAAAGAGACAGACTAAGAATGAATTATTGAACGTTTATTACCACATTAATAATAAATAAAAATGAGTTATCAAGAGAGGCAAATCAGTATTTTAAATAGGTAGTTTGAGTTAAAAAAAAAATAAATTATGAGTTTTTCTACTAAATTCATACCAGTATCAGTATGAAAACATTAAGCCTGTGGTCTTTAACTTCCAAATTGCTTTTAGTGACATAATCTAGGAAAAAAAAACTTAACTAAATGAACCTGCCTTTATGCAGCACTATTTTTAAAAAAATAATTTACTGTTGTAGTTGTACAAATATAATAGCTACAAGTTAGGATGCTGTGTCATGTCATTTTCTGAAAACTAATAATAATTTCAATAATAAAATAAAGAATAAATTTTAATCATAATGTATTCCATTCCTTATGGACTATTCACCATTAGCACTGTTAAATTTTAGCATTAATTTCATGTTAAAATGTTGTCAGTGATTTGTTTCACAATGAATCTCTAAAAATATGATAGACCATCTATTCGACATATTACCAGTGACAACGGTGACAAAAATTTTATTTAATCCCTTCATTCTGCTTAGAGTATGAGCTTGATTCCAATTTTCTACCTTGATATGTTTACTGTGACTTCAGTTTTTCATTAGCCTTAGCAGCTACGTATTCTTCAAGACGGGGGAAAAACACATACTGGGTCTGCATAATAGGAAATTTAGTCAATCATAAGTACTTCAAGCTTTTCTGCAAGCCAGTTCACAAAGGATCTCTTGGCTGCTGTTTGCCAACTTAATGCAATGAGTTGTCCAGCTAAGATGCCATAGTGTTCTTTCATTTTTGTTCCAGTTAAGCTGACAAATTGTTTTGACTAGAAGGATAACACTTTGGATTTAGCCTTATTAAGCTGCCTACCGTGACTAGAGAATTGCCATGTGATACACAGATACGGCAACTGTAAATCTGATGGGCGGGTGGGGTGGGGGGGTGTTAAAAAAAAAAGGTCCCAACAGCTTTTGGACAGCTACAGTTCAGAAAAGGTCTGTGCTTTATGGCCAGTTTACATCATCTCCTCTAGAGGCATCAAACTAGTTTTCAAGTGAGAGTTAGCCTGGCTTGTCCTTCCTGTGGAGCTGCTGTCAGTTTTACTTTTTGTTTGTACTTTTGTTGGTTGTTTGGTTTGTTGTTTTTTTCAGAAGCACACTAGTAAACAGGAGGGCATTCAATGACTTTCCTTGATGACAGGCTGCGGTAATATGTAAACTCATCAGGAAATCCAATGCTGGAATGTTTATCTAAAATAGGTTCTGTGTGAAGTCAGCAATACCAGGCAATAGCAAGCTTCTGCTAATAAAATCTTATGTAGATTTGGCAGATATTTGAACTTTTAAAAGCTCCTTAGATAAATGCAGTTTTCTATTTCTAAACCATTCCAAAGGGAGCTATTGTTCCCTTACTTTGACTGAATTCCTGATCAATGGTCTGCAGGAATCTGGACTCATCATTTCTGAATAGCCATTATAGTCTGGAAGAATATCTGATTAATTTTGAATTTTAGTACTGTTCTCCAGCATTCTTTTACTTAATCCCAGATGTTGTCAGCTGCACGTTTATGAAGTGTATTTGTTTACATAATTGGTTGATGAAAATAAAAATAATTACTATATTGAATAATCTTGGAACTATCTGGAGTTCTAAAAAATAGAAATAAAGACATTACAATGTTAGTGGAGCAATATGTAGCTAGGTGAGTTCTAGGGGCTGTAGGCTTAATTGTACAAGGTCAAAATCCTTGAACTAGGAGAAGAATCTGTAGGAATTACTGTCCAAGGTAAGTTTCTCAGGGATAGTTTGTGCCTTAGTAGTTTTGCAGTCTGATGCCCAGGCTGAATCTTAATAAATTCTCCCCTATCTTCATACAATTTCTTTATCTCTAAAAATATGTTCCCTAGGAATGAAATGGTATTGCAAGAGTGTTAATTTCTTTTACAGTTTACAAAGCTTTATGGTTTTGAAGGTCTATTCCACATAGTCTTACTAAAGGATGTGGAGTTAGGTGTTTCCCAGTAGCACGTAATTTAACTACAATCCATGAAAAGTGAATTGTCACCATAAAATGTGATCGTGGGAGAGCAGATATATGGGTTTGAGTTTAACAGGCTTGGATCCCTGAATTCTAATGGAATTTGGAGGGTTCTAGAAAAACATACATGCTTGCTTTCTTGTGACTTGTACAGCTGTTTGTTATGGCTTTTTTTTTTTTTTACACTTCAAGCTAATGAGTTAATTAGATTTTTAAAAGCAATTTTCAGCTTGGATCAGTTCATGTCCTGAGGCCACAGGAAGAAGTGCTTAGAAATCATTTTATTGGTTGCTGATTAGCCTACACGCTCAAGTGTAAGCAAAGTTTACCTATTTACGTATGTCAGTTATTTAACCGATTACAGGATAACTTGTTACTCCTCCAATTCATTTTTGTGTCTATTTGAGGATTTAGATGAGTTTTCTTGTGTTACCTTCCTGGTTGTTAAGTTGTGAGAATGGAATATTGTGCTTGTACTTGTGATCCTGTGAAGGTGCTTTTCAAAACAATGGACATTTCCTTATCTGTTGGTCAGAATTTGAGGTTTAGAATAATGGTTAGTTGGTTTTTTTATCTTGTTATGTCCCTGTTAAGGTTTACATTTGAAATGCTGTCAACCCTCACTATATATTTGTTGCTGGCCCTTAAAACATTTGCTACCAACCATGTGTTCCTGTTTAGTTTTGGTAGTTAGTGACACAACTGGCAACCTAGTCCACATTTCTGTGAAGTATCTGGAATTTATTCTATATGGACAAAATACCTTTAAAAAAAAAAAACAAACAGAATGTTTTGAAGCCTTAAACTCTCCCTGATGAATTTACTCTAATATTCTAATATCTAAAACATTCTACAGGTTTAAACATAATCCTGGCAGTACCGAGTTCCTGGGATTTTGATGAGCCTGTATTGAGTAGAAGAGAACTGATTACTGAGTCAACTGAAAATGGATAAATTAAGATCAGCTGAGAAAAAGAAATTAATATAGTCCTCACCGTCTTGAGCAGAGGCTGTAAGAGACAGCTGTCTAGGCATACCTTCAGTTATTGAAAAAAGCACAACCAAACAACCCCCTCCCCAAATCTCGTAATCTTGTTTTATTTGGTTCCATTAATTGATAGAAATCCTAAATCACAAGAGAGCAGTAAAGGGGAAGGTAACTCAATAAGGCCTCATTCTATTTTTAATGGAATTGTTTTAGTTGAAGTAGCAATATGGTAATACAAATGAAAGGAATGATTTCATATTTTCAGATATCTTTATTTCATTTATTAGAATATTTCCAAATGAACTTGTGACTGTAAGGATGATATTGTTGCATGCAGTTGGAATACATCTAGTGTTGCCCTATATATCAAAACCAAGTAATTTTCAGGGTGAATAAAAGAGGAAGACTTGACTAACAGCTGTAAACATGAAATGCATTAAAGAAAAGATTTACTACAGAAAAGTGGCTACATAGTTTTGCTATAAAGCAAGAATAGAAGCATATATATGTATATATAGTGTCTCCATACCCCAAAGCAAGCCCTAAACTAAAAAGATAAGGAAGTTAAGAAAAAGGAGGTTCTGGAAGACCAAGGAAATTGTTGCAGCAAGCTGGCATGTATCAGGGGGAAAAGGAAGCAATTGGCAAGGGATCAAAGTTTCTCAGAAACTGTTAGCCTTAAACTGTCAGAAAGCTACAGAAGAAACAGTGAGTGTGAATAGTTCAGGGTTTAATGTTTTAGAGTACTTATGTGTTTATTGACTTTGAAAATTTATTATCTTGGGATATATAAAAAATCGAACTATGTTGTTTTGCAGCTACTTTTGGATGTAGGCTTACTCTTTCTCATACAGGGAAAGTCTGTCAGAGTTGGGAAAATGGATTGCAGTGTATGTGTATATCAGTTATAAAACATGATATTTAAGCTGGGTATACCTTAGTAGAATCCTTTATTAGCGTCTTACACTAAAAAAGTCTTTTTTTTTTTCTTTCTTGTTTTTTTTCTTTTCCCAATCTCCATAGAACCTAAGTTTCCTATAGCTGGCTTGGAGTAGCAGCTTATGAGCTTGAAGTTGGATGAGAGAAGGTTCTCAAAATTAGACTCCCAATTATAGTAAAGGACAGGGCAATAGAAATCTTTGCAACAATAGGTGAAAATTATTGCTTCATGACTATTAAGAAAAACAAAAAATCCTACATCTATTAGAATGAGTAGATTGATTCTTTACAACATAATGTTAGAGGGGAAAAAACGATGACACTGACCTCTGAAACAGCACTGACTTATTTAGCTGCAATACAGCAGTAAAATTATCAAGTATTTAATTAACAGAAGCTTCATTTTTCTGTTCAGTGAAATCTAGGAAATCAGAACTCAATTCTAGACTGACTTTCTGTTTTAGCTGATAACTTCGCGTCTCAAAATTGGGTCTTGATTGTTTTAATCAAGGCTACTTTTTTGATTTCTACAGGAAATTGCTTTTGGTCCTGGTATTAAACTGTCACTGATGTGCTACTTTAACACTCCATAAAGGAAGTAAACATTTATCTTGACATAACTAGTGAGAGTTTGTGAGTGCCAGCTGGCTTTTCTGGGAGTTCCTCAGAAAGGAAAGGGAGCTTGAAAGAAGCAAGATGATCTTGAGGGGGTTTTTTTATTATTATTTTTTAACCAAGATGTACCATTAACAAGTTCGTCAGTAATTAGAGAAATGTAATGATTGGAGAACTTCACTCCTTGCCCTCCCCACTGGAGCTGACAGGAATGCTAGGTATCTGAAAGTTATTTCCTGTTTATGGAAGAGTGTGTTGGCCAGTTATATTTAAACGTAAATGCTAAAACAATTAAAAAGAAAACTTAGAAATAAAACACCCATAAAGTGGGAGTCCAAGAGATGCTTCAGAAGAGATGTTTGATTGTTTTGGGTTATTGCCCAAAATGTGTTACCAAATGAATGATTTCATCAATTAGTGCTAAATGAATAGCAAAGAGGATGGAGGAGCTATAAATACCTCATGCCACCTATAGTTTCTGAATTTCTATGACCTTCTGTGTTCATTTCCACTAATAAACTAAAAGCAGTTCATGTTTCCCCAGCCCTGTGTGCAGTCTTATTCCACAGCAAAAATGATGGAACTTGCACCCACCATAAACACAACAAAGCTGGTATGTCACAAAATGCAGATAAGAGCACAAACGCAGTTAATGGCTGCATCATGAACGATGAGCTAAAATCACGCATTAGCCTGCCTTCTGAAACCTCCTAGGGTATGTGTTGTTAAAGAAGGTGCTTCAAGTTTCTCCAACAAAATGTGCATGGATGTGAGATTGAGATGCAGCCCCCCACCCCCACCCCACCCCCGTATCACTCTATGGTTGTTGGGGACAATGTAGGGGAAACCAAAACAGTAATCTAGCAGGTACATCTTGGTCTCTGTTACAGTAGGATTAAAAAGGCATGATCATTCCATAGCAGTAAGGCCTGGGGAATAAAAATTCCAGTTTTTATTGGAATTCTTTTTAGGAAACTCAGATAGTTATGTTTCACCTTGTTGCTCACTGTTAACAGGTGTGAAATGCTAGATTAAGATGCAAGTGCAGCACCTATATGGCCATTGCATCTAATTCAGGGTCCATCTTACAAAGCTAGTCCTGGTTCTGGGAAGTTAATCGGTTGGTGAAGCTATCTGCAGATCCATCAGACATGGTGTGAGGCAAGAGGAGCCTGTCCCTCAGGCAGCTGCACAGGCTTAGTCTGAAAATAAAACAGTTTGAGCCAAGTGACGAGTGGAGACATATCTGTGGAGGGATTGTGCCAGTCAACAACCAACTTTGCATGCAGTAGGTTGTACGGATGTGTTGTGTTAGCCGAAAGTTTAGATTCTGCTGGATAAGAGTCAAATTTCATTTCTTGCTACAAAGTGGAGACTGCCAGATGCGTGCACAAAAGTGGGATTTCATTATGAAGCAGGTTGTCAAGCATCTGAATTAGGTACAGACACAAAAATATATTCACAGTATGCAGAACACATCAACACCTCTAATTGTCGTATTTTGGACCACTGTCACCACCTGTTGTATTCCCCCACTGTTAGTTCCAGCAGGTGTGGAACCAAAGGAATTTTAGGCCCAGCATTTCTGGAGGTGCTTTCATTCCTTACTTTGATTAGAGGCACATTATTCAGATGGAATACTTACAGATGGAAAAGACGCTCATTTATAATGTTACTAGTAGGAGTTGAACGACTGTTCACAAGCTTGAAACAATAGCTCTTGCTGTCACTTTCCTCTACAATCTTTTGGGATAATTTTTCTTACCCAGACTACTGTATAAACCTTTTTCATGGAAACATCCATCACTCATCACTTATTTAGGTGTTACTACACATTTTAAAAAACCCAAATTAAGCTATTTTCCCTAGTAATTAATTAAAATCTATTTAAATCTTAAAACTTTGGAAGTTTATGAAGGTTGGTGCATGTCCTGCAATGTCATATGATAATATTGACTTTAAAAGCATTTTCCAATCTGTAGTAATCCAACTGGCTTTAATTTTAAGCTGAAATTCCACTGTATTTGAACCTTTAAAATATAATGGACTCCTAAGGATATACTTCAGAATTAATGTAGATGTAATTCCATATGCAGAATATCTCTCTCCATAAATTACACCAGTGATCCTATTAAATATTTACGTGGCATAAAATATGTCATAATTTGGCCCTAGATTTTATAAGCACACTGAGTATGGTTTTTCAGTACAGGAAGGGACAAATATTTTTAAGGAACACATAGCACAATTTTACTTTGAGTAGTCTCCAATAGCATCATTAACAAATGATCACATACTTTTTTGGTAAAACAAGAACTATCATGTGTTAACAAGAAAACATGAGAATAGTGTGGGGTCTGGGTTTTTTTTCTTGTTAGGGTTTTTTGTCCAAAATGAGAATTCTGGATTACCATTTAAGTGTATGATGCTTAGAATTTCAGTTAGTTATTTTGACTTAGTGTGGTGTGTAGAAGTAGTTTAAGGCTAAGACATTTGCAAGATAAGAAACATTTGCTATCCTTAGTTCTTTTTAACAAACAAAACTGAAGACAATGCAAACACGCTTCATATTTAAACATACTTCTTGATGACTGGTTTTGAATTAGCTGTTTTAGGCGGTGAAGTCTGATACCTAAGTGGCTTAATAACTGGCTTCAAAAGGAAAGTCAAAATATTCTGACAAGTTTGTCCTTTCTATAGCAAATGTGTGTACCTCGTTCATCCTGCTAATGTATATTTTTTGTCTACTTCATAAGGATGTTTCTGGAGTGTTTCCCAGTCTTGTCTTTCTGATATGTCTATGGGTTGTCAGTAACAATTGTTTTAGATTTCATGTATGTATTTAAGTCTCATCAGAAATATAAGTTATGTTTTTGATTATGCCAAACACATTTATGAGTACAAAAAAATTCACATCTGAAACAGGAGAAAAATATATCAAGTGAGGAAACCCATGAAGGCAGAATGACAGAAGTAATTTTTCATAGCCAGCTGTTGGACAAATCCTGGAATATAACAGTGAATCAGCAGGTCAAATTTCTGGTGACCAAAATTAGTATGAAAGAGTCCTGTATATTTCAGCTCTGACTAGTTCTTTGGTTTAAGAGTCAAAACCAGAATGAGTATTTCCCCTAATGCTGGCTGCTTTAATGGCATTACTATTGTCTCCTAGGAAGGTGACAGGTTGCCATAAAGTTTTTTGAGAATGTGAGGTGCTTTCCTGTAAAAACACACATGCTTACAGCTTGCTGAACAAAAGTGTCTCTTCTCCTAGGCTTATCAGAGCTGCAAGACTTCCTTCTGCTTGCACAATACCAATCATAATTTTGTGGAGTTGTTAATACGGCATCCAGAAACTTTGCCATAATTTGAACTACTGAGATAACTAAGGTCAAACAATAGAATAATTTAAAGAACCAGAGGAGCTTTCAAAGATCTCTTTGATTAAATGAACTTGACTTTAAATGAATTAGATAAAAGAAGAAACCAAACCAACCAAACAAAAAAAAACACAAAAACCACCCAAAACCCAAACCCCACAAAACCACCCACCTTTGGTATTAGTTCTTTAGTTTTTCTTCCCTAGTGGAAATCAGAGCTTTTTTTTCGGCTACCGGTGAATACTCAGGGCATTTTACACATTGCTGATAGCTCTGTGGCTTAAGGTTCCTGATGGTCTAGCGTGTAATTTCTGGTAGAATACTTAGCTGTGTTGTAACTATAACTTCAGCTCTTTGTGCTACAACTTGCACTTCATGGACTATGCTTGAGAGTATTGCAAAATGAACTTTTACAAGTGCTCCGAAGGATTGCTCACATTGAACAGTTGGATTGGATACCTAACAAGTGAAGAAAGATGGGGCAGAGGGAAAGGCACGGCCCAATTTTTAATGTCAATAGCCCAGTGACTGAGCTGGAGGCCTGCTAATGCCATTGACCCAGAACAAAAGCGAAGCGTTCAAGGGCAAGCCAAAGCTTTCATTGGAATGTAACTTGCAGTGGTGTAGTTGCTGATGCCAAACCATGAACAGTACACAGATGAAGCTAGCACAGTAAAAAGTAATTTTTTTTTTTTTTTTTTTTTAATGTGAAGTATTTGTTCTGAAATTACCTGGTTTGGATTATATTTGGCGTACCAAGTTCTGACAGTAAGGTGGAAAGGAATAGAACCCGGGGCCTTGAAGAGCTCTGGAAGAACTTGTCACTTCACCAATAAGTCTGTGCTTTCAGGATATTTCTAGAGGAACATTTGAGAAGTGGTTTTAAGAAACAGTGTAGGAGGAGCTCAGGAAAAGTTATGGCATGTGACTGTTTCACTGAGAAATGTGGTTTTGTCTTAAACCCAACATTTAAGTTGAGGTAAAATATAACATGCACCTGGAAAACAGGTTCAGCACTGTGTGATTGGGACATCTTTCTGTCCTTCCTTTAGTCTACTGGAGAGTAAGCAGATAAGCAATTTCTGATACATCTCTTAGCATTACGCTTTGGGATCCGACACATAAGGATGTGCTTCAGGATCCCCCAGTTCCAATGCATATCACATGGCAGCAAATTAAAACAATGACAGACGGTGAGCTGTTATGATGGGTCATTCAGGTGTATTAATCATTAATAAATAGCTTGTTAAATACAGCTGGATAAATTTCATGCCTGATAGCCTTTCATGCTAGTTAACTACCTCAAACTTTCTTATGTCTTCCTTGGAATTCAACATTAATAATCTTAGTGTCTATTTTCAGTTAAACTCATGGTGGCAAGGCCAGTTGTAAATCAAGAAAATAAGGCACCATCTGAATGCCTCCAGAGGGCTCATTGCATATATTCTGAATATCAGGATAATGTATTCAAACATGTATTCAAAAAAATAGATCTTCATTTCATAGGCATATAAATGGACTACTAATAATCACAAGAAAAAGTACTTTTGTTACCTTGAAGTTTCCAACACCTACTCTGCCAAGTTTAATGTCATTAGGTGAAGGTCAACTGAATAGATAGCTCCTTCTCCTGGTAAGTTTTTCTTACAAGGATAAGTAAATACATCTAAAGACATCAGAGCCTAGGCTGAAATATGTGTGTGAATAATGAATGTGTAGCATGTATCTAATCTATTTTGACTTGAGTGTTTTGAAAGAAAACACCTTACCATAACAATCTTTTTCCCCAAGAGCAGTTACCTCACAGCAATATTTAGCCAGTACAAATGTTTGCTTTCAGAACGTCATTATCATGATTTGCTTTTGGTGGAGTTGTTATTATAGAAGATGTGGCCTTCATTAATATATTCAGTTAATTTAATCCTGGGCCGGGATTCAGCGCCAAATCTGAACCTTTCAGTAACTGTTTTCTGTTACTCAGTTGTAAGAATCATGTCGTTCTGAAGGTCTTTCTTGGTATGATAGATTACCTTCCAATGGTAGTTGCTACAGAGAACCAATGTGCAAAACTCCTGCTGTGTGCTCCTTGAATTTGTCATTCTGCATGTTATTATTCCACTTTCTCACTCTGAGACATTTCTGACTTGTATGAGTCTCTAACCTTACTGGTGTACTACCTAGGTAAGAAGTGAAAAGGCTCTTGACTGTTGTGCAGCTTTGATCAGGACAGATTATTTTAGCTTAAGCATCATTTACATGCTACAGCAGTTTAGCATCAGGGTTTTTTCAATACCAGTTGTCCCCTGATCATGATGAAATCATATAAGGCTGTATAAAAGAGCTCTGTGTTATTGTAACATGTGTTGCTCTTCAATAAGAAGCTGGAATGGTGTAAGAAGACATCAGTCAAAACAGCTTGTGCTCATGGAACCGTGACATTCTTCTGACTGCAGGCTAAAGCTTTATAGATGGGATGCACACAGTTGCACAAATCATATTACTTGTGATAGGAAGATACTGAGAGCTAAACTTCAAGAAATTTCCTGTTCCAAAAAAGGATTTGTAGAATCTGAATTCATGACACGTAAAATCTGAATTCGTGATACACAGACTAAGTACTTTGGGTCTGAACTGTGTTAGTATTTGTGCAGATGTAAAGGAGCTGCAAAGGCATAGTGATTCCAAAGCTCTGAGAGACAGATGGGCATGTATGTGCACACTCGCACTCTATGAGCAATAGCTGCATAATGTGTCATAATAACAGAAATTTTATAACGGTACCTTAGTGGGTGATGACTAACCTTGTAATTTCTAAAATCAGAATGGAGAGTCATGTCTAGTGAACCGAGTCTCAAAAAGGTTTGTGGCAGTAAGACTAAGGAATTGGCAAATGTAAGAGAAGAGAACCACACTGTTGGCAGCATATCAAATGCTGCATTCATTCCTGGATTTTGTGCTTATCAAAATGCTAGCTAGGGAACAAGCTTGAGCTGGGAGGGACCTCTGTTACGGTGAGAATAGCTGTTGGTCTCAGGTTTGAAATGGACTTTGAACAATTATTTTTAAGTTCAGTGAGCATTGTTGATAACCAGTGATGGATTACTAAAAATCTGTGGAGAAGGGTGGTAGTTGTTTACTACTGTTAGTGTCTTGTCATTCCTTTCCATAAGCCTTTAAAAGCCAACTACCATGTGCTTTTAGTCTATAGTTTCCTGAATATTTTGGGTCTTATAGCATGAAGAAAATCAATCTTAAATTTCTTATATTGTATTACTGTGGTGAGCACTGACCGTAAACAGTCTGTACTGAGCAGAATGAAATAGATCAGAATTATCCTTATCAGGGTAGTGAGTGCATAAAATCAGAAACAAGTTGATCTAATTAAGATATTGACTTCTATTCTCATAGGTGATACTTTTTTCCCCCTTATTTTACAATGATTATGGGCTTTGGTTTTTACAGTGAATAAATAGAACAGTAAATATTTAAAAGATAGTTTAGCAATAGGTAGTGAAAATTACGTTAGACTTTTTCCATCCATGGAGGCTTTGAAAGCTAATCTTGATGGCTGCTTAAACAACTATACAGATTTATATTGGTTAGTGTATTAAATGGGCTGATAGCTTTCTCTGCAATTCAGTAGACATAAGTGGTTGTTATTCGATTTTGGAAAGCACTTTAAGATGAATAATGGTTGAAGTTTTGTTCCTTTAGTGTGTAAAAATAAATAATGTGCACAGGGAGGAATTCATTAGTTTAAGCCTAAAATTTTCAAACTCAACATATTTATGAAGCAAGTAATTTAGATGCAATGAACTTTTAATATATTGTTTAAGGAATACTTTTGGTATTCATTATCTGAGTAGAAATTTGTAGTAATGCATTTAATTTGTCAGATGAACAGTGAAATGGTAATTAAATTAAGCTAAAGAAACTTTAACAAAGTAGAATAGGACTTCAATAGTTAAAAAACAAAGCTAAAAACTACCACGAAAAATAACTCCCACAATGCCATAAAAAACCTCACAACTTTTAAAAACTATTCTTTTGCTTCTTAAAAGTATTTACATTCTGGATAAAGGCAATCTTGTGGATTAAGGGTTCTTAACATTAATAATTTTAAAGCTGTTTAATGAAAATATGTCTCCAAGAGTTGAAAAAAAATTCAAGTAGTCTGTAATTACAACCAAAATGTTTGTATTAAGTAGATCCAGAACACTTAAGAGAGATTTTGGCAATAATTCCATGTAATGGGTCAGAAGGCCTACTACAAAATCTGTATCTGTATACACAAGTAATAAAGTATACAGCTTAACATATTTGATGATGGTTAAATCCTTCTTAGGCTACATCTCATAACTGTGCTGCTCTCTTAAAACATTCTTTGTGACTTCTTGGAGTAGTTTTATTATTGCCAGAGTGCTTGAGAATTTTAAATGAGACTTTAATATGTAATAAATTTCAGCAAGAACAAGTCTTGTACTTGATTATAACACCAGAAACTTTAGGGTTAGGAAAAAAATCTCTACAGCTCTAATGCATATTAAATTAGAGGAATGATTTCAGAAGTTCATTTTACACAATTAAAGTTCTCCTTTCTACAAAGCTTTTTGAGGTGGGGCTAAACAAGCATTAATAAGATGGTTAAACAATGTTTCCAAACATTGATTATAAATTTAGTCTTCGTACAGTTGCCCAGATTTGAGGGGAGGATTCATCAGTTCCTTCTTTATTTGGAGATGATGGTTAGAATAGTAAAAAGAAAACTCTGAATCTATATATTAAATCCTGAGTTTGGCGATGATGTGTTGTGCACTTGCTGTCTAGATGATTCCTCTTTAATATTTGTGTACATACTGAGTATACTGTGCCATTTTCATTTATCTTTCAGAGTTTTCTCCAAAGGCTATCGAGGCCTCTTATAGTATCGGAATAGTATAGGTGGCAAGGGATCCATCGATGTCATCACATCCAACCTCTGTCCAGAGGGGGCAAATTAAATCACAGTATCCAGGTTATTATGGAACACTGTAGCACTATGGACCAGTGGAACAGTTCCCATAGTCCTGTTCAGCTGCCAGATCTCAGGAAAGATCCTTAGAGAGAGAGTTGTGGACTGTGGGAATGTTGTGCATCGATGACTGGCTGTTTGTATTCTGCAGCTTATTGCTGTCTAAAGTCTTCTATGAATATTCACCAATTATCTATTACTATTTATTGGTTATCTTGCTACTGACTTTTGTGTACCAAGTACTTCGCGTGCTTTGAGCACAATTCGTAAGACGTGAGTGTTAGTTCTCAGTACACAAACAAATTCACCAGGTCCTTGTGCTCATTTATTATACTGGGAGAAAAAGCTGGAACATTCATTTCACTACTGAAGTGAACTCACCGTGCCACCACAGGGGTTTTCTGACATTCACTGGAAACAAACATATCATAGGCATTCAATTAGGTTTTAATGTAAAACATTTTGCAGTAAAAAAAGCAGAAGTAAAAATATATCTAGATCCTTTCTTGGTGGAAAAGACTTGTGTCATCACAGTTCACTGTGACTGTTTTTGCCTGCCTTATGGGAAAGTGGTCTCACTAGATTTGTTGATGCCACTTGTACTTATCATACCATTTTCTGCAGGCTTCTGTTCAACTCTGTTCTCATGTTACTGTGTGCATGTGTGTATGCAAGTTTTTTGCCCTTGTCCTCAGATGGGGAAGAAGAAGATGCTCTTCTCAGTATCACTGGAGAAGACTGGGGTTTTTTCTGTGGCTGTTCTGTGCCTCTTAAAATTTGCCAGTTGAAGCACATGAGCAGTAATTTGATATTTCTTTAGGGGACTGTTTCGGAGGTTATGTTGTGCTTGAAGTCTTCTAAAACCTTAGTGTTTGTGCCTGTTTGTGAAAACTCAAAAATTTGATGGTTCTTTAATCCCCCACTTGTAACTGGATTTGGTGCAAGGAAAGCACTCTTACCCTTGTCATTTTTTTGTTATTTTCTACTTGTCTTTAATATTTCCTGCACATTATGGTTATCTTACATATGGAAAATCAATGCTGTATGTACAATCTTTCAGGTTTAAATATATGATTAATTTACTATTTAAAAAAGGATGTACATGAAAGAGAACAGCGCTCTGCCATGAAAATAAACAAAATTGAAGTGTTTCCTCTAGCATAAAAAAAAAGCATCTGTACTGTGTAAGACCTGTCTAACAGTCTTACAGTTGCTACAGCTTCAACTTCAGTAAATTTCCTTATTTTGCATTGCTAGCAGAAGGGTTCTGTAATGTTAAACAGTTGCTCTATTACAATGCTAAAATTGGATAAATAAGATTTAACAGATGAGTAAGTTTGCATACACTAAGTCAACTATGAAGCAACCATTTCTGAAGATCTGGACAAGCATATGATAAAGAAATAATTTTTTAAAAAAGTTTGTCTTTTCTTCCATTGCCCAGATCAAACTTAGTAAGATATCATTGTCACGGCACTGATTTGTGCCCCAGTCTGTTGATTGACCTTAAAATTACTTGAATAATGTGTAGTTTATTTCATGGGGGGTTTTATATTGACAAATGGTCCATACAGTCAGAGGATTATAATCTACTTGGTATTTAGTTTTGCCACAGCATAGGGTAAGACACTGAAGTTACCTTCAGAGCTGCAAGTTCCAACTCTTAATTGCATTGAATTCAATCTTACTCATCTCTTGGAGCTTATCAGCATCCTGATAACTGCCATGAAGCTGTTAAAAAACTTGTACAGATTAATTCAGAGCTACAATTCATTGATGCTGAAAATTCATTGTGGCCCTTTGTTCTATTGTGAGTCATTTTTTGCTGTAACTTCTCCATCTAGATTGCAGTTGACAGAATGTGAGACTGGGGCAGATGTTACAACACCTAAAAAACACTGTTCTGGAGGTCAGATTAAAAAAAACACAAATAAACAAACAAAACCCAACCACCTACCAACTGTACCATGTTGAATAGCTCAGTGAAAACTGACTTTAAGATCTGAAAATACGCCTTTGAGGCAGCAATGCATAGTATCAACATGGTTAACTTCAGGAAAAATTTAAAAAAATACAATAGTTTTAGTTCATGTGTGGAGGCTTGAATGTGCATGAGAAGCACATTCTGCTGTGAGCTTTCCCTTACTTTTACCTGGTTTTCTGTGTGTAACTTTGGTACAGCAAAATTTTGCTCTCTGAGGGAGATTTCATGTCTTCTAAAGGAAAGACATGAAGTACAGCAGGGCATTATAGTAGTCATATATCTCTCCAAAATGGTCCTAATGGTATCCCTTTCATTTCAGTTTTCAGAAGCCCCCCTTTTCCCCCTGCATCTCAGTTCAGTCTTCAATAACTTCTTTTCATAAAATCCATCAAATCACAGACGTTACAGGACAAAACAATGCACTGGCAACAGCTCAGAATTAAAGACCAGCTTATTTTAGTCAGACACTAATAGATGTCAACTAAGGAACACTTGCAGGGGCAAGTGAGCCCCTGACTACCTGGTTTGAGTCTTCACTTGATAATGGCTTTAAATACACATCTTATAAAGTATGTAATAGCAGTGATTGTGCTGGTTGACCTATCTACGGGACATAAATTGACCAAATGATTGGTGAGTGAGAATGCAAAGACACACTAGCATTGCTCAGAATGTCCTAAAATGGCAAGCACCTTAGACCATCAGTGAGGATAAAGGTGAACACACAGTGAGGGAAAACTTGCTGTGCAACTTGCCTGAGTGCTGTCTCAAAATATACATGCCTACAAAAGGCATGTTTCCTGTTGTCTTTATGCAACATAGTAAATTTGACACCACAAAACCATGATGGTATTGAGATGTGATGGTGGATGCTAGGCTCCACAGAAAAGTTTGTCATCTTAACGTATAAAATTTGCTTGGCCATAAAAGCATCCTTAAAAGAAAGCCATTGCCATAATAGCAACCAGATTGTATAAGAATTCAAATGTGTCTAACATAAAGTGTAATTTTGAAATTAGTATGTATTTTTCACATATTTTAGGAGTTGATGTTAGCTGGAAAAGTGACATGGGTCAGGTAAGTAAAGATAATGTTGAGTTTTAAGAATGGAGGTCAATAACATAACGTTGAAAAGTAACAGCCAGAGTTCTTGGCCTTTTATACTTGGGCAGTAACAACCTATGTTCTAAGGAATAGACTTAAGGTGTAAATAACCAGAAATGTCAATCATAACTATAGTCAAGATAAATATTCCAGCTGGCTATGTTGTTCTCATATTAAAAAAACCAAAACCACCACCCTCTTCTGTTCCATGAGTTAGCCTTTTCCCCTGCTTGTTTGTTCTGCTTAATTATACTGAAAAGATTTTGAATCCAAAATGCTGGGTAAAAAAAAAAAATATATATTTGTGTGAAATTGAGAAGGGAATAGTTTAGACTTCCAACTGGAACTTAAAAGCCTTTGTCTGGCAATTTGCTAAATCTGTCTCCTGGCCGTTCTGGCTTCTAAAAATGCAACTTGTCATAAAATAGCTTGTCATAAAATTTCACACTAGCCAGGTAAAATTGCACCTGATGGCCTGGGCTTGAACCCAGTCAACGTTGCATATTTACAAAAGACAAATGCTGTCCTAATTCCTGAAATCACTTACATTTTGGCACAAGGAAGCAGTTGTATCACAACAAGATAGTGGAGAAATCTTAATCATAAACTCAAGCTGATAAAGATTGAGCAGGAATCCAAGCTTCCTACAGCAACTACTTTCCACCTGCTTAGTTCATCTTGTAATCCAGTAACACAATAACTTCATTTGCTTCCTTTTTGTGGTCATATATTTTTGATTTTCTACCCAGACGAAAAGCTAACTTGCTATTGCTCCTTCAAATCTTCAGCTGGTCAATGCTTGTTTAGTCACTTGTCTTGATTACAGTCTCCTGTTCAATCTACTTCAGATAGTTAAATATCAAGAACAAGTGGACCAGCTGGTATTTTGTACTCACCACCTGGTGCAAAATAAAGGCAAAGCTGTTATGGCATAAACAACCCTAATCCTGGAGCTGTGTAGTATCCTAGTTTGGCTGTTTATCAGTGATGGGCTATGTTCACTAAAACACATAATAGGATGGGAGGCATGTGCAATGAATCCTGCAACATGTTACCAAAATTCCTATTGGCAGAGATAAAATGAGAGAAAAGAATAATTAAAAACCAGACTAACAATGCAAATGAAAATCATGATTGGTAAAGTTACGAATATTTGTTTATGCTTGACAGTGATTGTGGAGGAATAAGGCTTTCGCCAGACATCCAGCAATTCTAATCACATTGAAACTTAAAATTCAATACTTGATTAACCAGTACAAGATGGACAGATAGATGTTTTTGATTTATTATTTTTTAAGATAAAAATCATTTAATGCTGAAATGATTCTATAACAGCAAAGTTGCCTTCAGTCCAGATTTTCTCTCCAGTTTTCAGAGTGCTAAACAATCTTGTAATGAACCCAGAAAATCACTGGGAAATTACTTGGATTAATAAAATGAAAAACCCAAATCAGAACAAAAAAAGTATATGAAGTCACTCTCAAATAATTTGCATAAAGCCAATGAAAGAGACTACTATTATTAAAAAGTGAGTTTAATATGGACAGTATAAAAGTAATTGGAAAAATGTTGCTTTATGATAAAACTATGGCTTGGTAAAATGATCTTGAGAAAGTGTCTGGGGAGTCTGTACAAACGGCATTGTTTTCAATATTAGTATCAGCAGTTTTGCATGTATATGGTTTGGATTTGGTTTTTTGTTTGGATCATGTCTTCATTGGTGTGGTGTTCATGTCTACAGTGGTGTTCTGTTGTGTGCATGTATATTGCATTTAAAGTAACCAGCAAATACTAATTCTAATCTACTGGACTGTATTAACTAACTTATCTTTCTTTATACTTTTCCAGACACAACTGCAATATTTATTTTTAAACATACATGGAAACTGAAGCATGACCTTTACTAACATAATTTCCTACCTTAGCCCTTAATTGTGAGGATGATGTTCTGGCAAAGGACAAATACACTTTCTGCACAGCATCTTGGACAAGAATACCATCTGTGATGTGAATTTTGCTTTTCCTGGTTCTTAAAGGCACATGATTATATATGACAGTCAGTAAAGAAGGCACAAGGTCCAGTAAAAGACATTTTAAAGAAAGGGAACGATAAAGTAAATTTATTAGATTATTTCTAATGAAAGAGTAACCTACAATAGCATTAGACTTCTTTTAAATTATATATAGTGGGTATTTATTCTAAGGCATAAAACCTCAAGCTTAGCTATCATCCTAGATATGAAGCCAGGTTTTAGAGTCACTGTAGGTCAAATTGGTATTTTGGCATTCAGTGACAAATTTTTTACTAATAATGTGAAGAATTAAAAGGTTAACTGCATAAGGCTTTTTTTGTCATTTGTATTCTATTTGTGAAGTGGATTGTTGAAGGTGAATCATAAAATGATTCAGTACCTCTTGAAGAGAAGATGATGGAAAAGGGAAATAGATTATGAAATCCTGAGACAATTCATATATGAAGTTATATAACTTCAGGATTTATCTGGAATTTCTTCCACCATGACAGTGAATGAGGTCATATGTGCATGAATACAAACGTGTGTGAAATCACGCCTAGTAGACACACGACAGATGCGCACTATCTTTTGCAGTTCTCTGAAAGTGTTTCAGGGGTAGGATCATGGCATATGACAATTTGAAAGGTGTTCTACCCTCTTGCATCCCGCGCTACTGCAGGATTTGGAGATAGATCATTACACTCCTGGATTAGTGGATGAGTTGAACATGAAGTATTGGTTCACTTGGACAGCGAGCCAATGACTATGTCGTTTCTGTAGTGTCACCTACATGCTAGACCTTTGCTGGGATCTGATATTTACATTCCTAACCTTGCTACTTCATTCTGTCATTTTCTTCCCCCTGTCCTGTGTTGTACTTTTATACATTCTCCATTTCTTTGATGTAAGAAAAGTATGGCTGTGACACCCAGGGCTGCTTCTGTGGAACGTAACTAGGAGCTTCTGACCCCGGAATGCACTCAAGCCATGTTTTCAATAATTGCGTGCTTCTGCGAATCTGATGTATCTGAGAGTGGCTGGCAGGAGGAGAGATGGTTCTTTTTTTTCCCCCCACTATCAAGGTGGATTTTAAGACTTGCCACCAAAAAGAGAAGCTTTGTTTCCTAAATTTGCTCTTTTGTTTCCATACGTTTGCATGTTGATTAAAAGAAACATAGTTGCACTTCAAAACCAATGTTCCTCAACAATTTCAAGTGACTTCTCCTGAGAAAAGGCAATTATGACCAACAGAAAGATTGGCAAATACTGTGTTCGGTCTAGAAATAACCATCTTTTCTAGAACAAGAAATGTTGTTAAAATTCAAGGCTTTCATTTGTACTTTTAAAATGTTTTAACTCTTTTAAAATTCCGAAAGTCTGAGCAGGTCATTCTTTGTGTCTGAAAGCACAAACAAGTGTCAAGTAACTTTTGAGTCTGTTGTAGCCACTGAGATCATGAAATTAACAGCATTTGGCTTTCCAGTTAGTAACCATATTGGATAAAGACTGCTTTCATTCCAATGAGTTCAGTAATCTAGAGCACATGAAAGATCAAGCTTGAAAACTTCAATGCAAGGTACCTTGTAATAAGCCATCAGGAAGTTTTGCAGTTTTCTTTCCAAGAGCTGGCTTGTAAGAAACTATGTGAGACAGCCTCTGCGACCTAGAAAATCAGACACATCCTTTTTGCTCTCTGCCCAGTGCGGATGGTCAGCTCATTGTCCTGATGTTTACAGTTTCATTGTGAAAGTTGTTGTACCTTTTTTTTTTTTTTTTTTGTGGGGGGGGGTGGGTGGAGCAAACAAGCAAACAACCCACACAACTTCTGAACTAATATTAAATTTTTCACTTCAAAACTTCGCATAAAACACTTTCAGACCTCTCAGTGTTTGGCTTTCCATCCCTTTTACACAATATGCAGAGTAGCTCTTGAAGAGTACTGTTAACAATACTATTCTACAGCAATCCAGGTCAATATACATACACACGTGAGCACATGGGAAATTTGGAATTTTCTCTAGTACTTTGCTTTCAATTACCATATCTATTAAAGACATCCATAATGGGGAAAAAAAAATTCTAATGTCAAAGGCCACAAAACGTTCACATTAATAAAAATATTGTCTATTTACAAAATACTTCTAGTTCTCGATATTTAATGTAGACTTTCACTTAGACTTAAAATAACACTTGAAACATGCTTTGTAAAGCTCAGACTGCTGTATAACCTTGTGTGTATTATAAATCTTTATTAACTAGTAAATGGGGGCCAGAAGGCTGACTTGCCAAGGTCATAGCCTGTAAGTAACAGAAACAAAATCCAGGTTTTCTGGTTCCTGCTTTAAGCACTAGATATTTCCTTTCTGTAGTCAAAAGAATTTTTTAATGTTAGTGTGTTGACATAATGGAGATCTAGCTGCCTAAGCTTTACGTTGAACATATTTTTAAATTTCTGATATGTTATTGAAAACTTTTGAGTGTTGGGGTTTGGGAACCACTATATTGTGAATAGATGAAGACATGAACCTCTGAGGCCAGTGCATGCTAAGTGATATTTTACTTCTGTTGCTGCATCTTTGAAGGAAAATTCTAGGAAGCTACTTATGCTTCAAATCAAGACAGTTCTCTTTGGACACACTGAGCAATGTGAACCATCCACAGTTGAGATAATGAAATATTTCACATTCTGACAATGGCATCGTTCATTCTATGTGCAAGTGTAAATAATACTCAATGAAAATATCAAAATACAGAAGTTATTAATAGCAGCTTTGAATGCTTTATTTTCTCCAAAGCTGCCAAGACTTTAAGGTTAGCTTCGTCCTCCAAGACAGTGTAAGATAATCAAATATTTTTTTCAATGTGAAAAGGCCTTATTTAGGGTTATGGGTATATATTGCCCCATCCTTCTGATTTGGGTTCCAAGCTGAGGAACTAGTTAAATCTTGAAAACGTTAAATGTTTATTTATGAAAATTATAGTCTTTATTTAAAGGATTTCTTTGGTCTCAAAGTACGGAGTTAGCTCTTGTCCAAGAGGGATATTCACTTCTGAGCCTACTGCTTTGAAGACTTTTGCATTTAATACACTTTAGTGGCTGAGCTAGAAGCCTGTATTTGAATTTGTTTTTCTGGGCACCTTCCCTGTTTACCTCTCAAATACCTTTCTGGGGTGATAAAATGGATGTGACTTCTTTCTGAATGCAAAACTGTTATTTGTGGGGAGTTTTTGTTTTGGATCTATGTGCAAGTAGCCTCTAAATGTAAGAAACTATTATGAATAATTGTGTGGCAAGTTTGTGTTGTTACAAACAATACATCTTCAGCATATTGATCCACCAATCTTTCTCCTAAATTGTACTGCTTTTAATAATTTTCCACCACTGAAACTACTGTACATTGTTGCTTATGTGTAAAGACTATTAGTATTCTGTACGCTGAAGTACAAAGAGAGAAAGCATTTTTATACTGGAAACTGGTAATGCCTTGTATATGAAAACAGTGTTTCTAGACTGTCTTAATAGTTGATGGTGAAGTGTAGCTATGATTGCGCCCCTTTAACTGATATTATTTTTTTTAACAATTGCCGGTGTAGCCAGCCATGAATTATGAATTATTATGCCTTGAATAATAAAAAAGGAAACCCTAAATTTCCTCTTATGCAGAATCTCTCAGAATTGCTTAATGTCAGATTTTGGCTGAAACAAAACAATATAAAACTAAGGAAATACTATTTCATACAGCAGTGAAGGTCACAGATTATACATTTTGACTCTCCAGATTCTCTGTAGCTACTGCAAAATCTGCTATCCATGCATCAGAAGTAACACCCTCAAGCCTGAAAGGGTGCTGTGTTGTGTCCTCCTTAGTCTTTCATATATTCCACAATGATTTAAATTATTTTGATTTTCCAACCAATTTGGTACTTTCTTACAGAAGCCTCTATGCCCTTGAAACAGAATGAAATGGATTGCATGTTGCCTGCTATGTGCAAGCTGTGTTCTTATTGATTACAGACCTTATGTTAAGAACAAAATGCTCATATCTATTAGGCAGTTTTTGTGCACTAAGAGCATGTAATAATAGGCCTTGTTTTGGATTTTTTTGTCCTTTTCTCTAGTATTTACTTAAAAGCTAAGTATGAAGCAGAAAAAGCTACAGAAAGTTGTACGTGGCTGTAAACTGCGTAAGACAAAGGTAACACAAGAGTTAATACTCTCTAGTTGATGGAATATGTGGCACCGTAAGTAGCAGGGGGAATATAATGTGGAAGGCTTTCCAGGTTATTTCTGTTGTATGACACAAATCTAATACAAAAGAACTTAATTTAATTTGCTAAGCTTTTAGTGGAACTACTTTTTTGTTTTCTTCATAAGCTATAACTTAAAATTCTTTAACACATTTAAAATGTTTTCAGCCACAGTGAAGGTGCATGATCCCTCCTTGATGTTAGTCAATTGGCTTTCTGGTACTTCCCAGTTTGACTTGAACCACCTGAGCAGTAAAATATTAGGAACTAGAATAAGGAGCAGGTAAATTCCATACCATCCATTATTAGAATTAAATTGACTGAATAAACTAATTCCAAATTTCAATGACAATTGCAATTCTGTCTCTGAATCTAAACAAAAGAGAAAAAAGATGGTTTATTAAGTTTCATTCACGATCTTCTACGTAATTACTATGAACGGGAGCCGCAATCTAAGTGGAAGACGTTCTGTTTGAGTTCTTTGCCGCTCAAAGTTACTGCCCTTTTTGTGTAATGTGTGGTGGATGGTGGTATGCCAGGTGATGCCGTGACATTAGCTTTCTTGCATGGAATCATCATCTTCATTACCACATCTCAAAATGGAAATGGATTTGTGAGTAAAGATGTACAGATTGCTAACATTCATGGGTTTATTATGTTTGAAGGGAATATAAAGCTAGCTTCCATTGCCAGACTTTCTAATCCATCTGAAGTTTCATCCCAGGTAGTAGCCTGTAGTAATGTCTTAGACTTCATGGTTGTTTTCATTTTATAGTTTGCCTGTTTTAAGAGTATCTAATGCTTATTTCACTAAGAATACTATTTAAAAACAATAGCACAGGTGAAAACATTGTTTGCTCAGCCTAGCACATTCTTAACAAAGAAAACAAAAATAATTGACATGAAAATATCTCTATACAAGCCAATATTCAGTGTTTAATTGATAATTAACTTTCCTCTTGAAATTGGAGTAGAAAATACTAGTTTATGAGAGTTGTGCCATTAAACCTCTGAGGGCCCGGGTAAGCTTCTAGTGAAAAAGGGTCTGATTCAACATCAGCTGACACTATTTTTCTTCTCTGTGGCACTATCACCTTCCTGCTGTTTATTTTGACTGTAGTTTTGATGACAGCTGCATATGCATCTTAAAATCCCCCATGCACAAAGCGCATCTTACCCCTGCAAACGGCCGGCGGGCCTGGGATGGCGAGCCCCTGGGTGGGGGCGCCCCATGGGCGGCTGGGGAGGGGGCAGCTGTGCCAGCCTCCTGCCTCCGCCAGCGGCGCTTCTGCAGGGCTGGCCTGCGCGCTCTCAGATAGCGCAGCAATATTGACACCGGTCAGATTAAACCTACCTTCTATTTCTAGCTTCTAGTAAAAATCAAGTTCAAATGCCTTAGCATTGACAGGGTTCTCAAGTGTCAGCTTTATGTCCTTTTTAGGTAATGTACTGAGACACTTTATTTAACTTGGTATATGTCATTGCTTCCCAAATGATTGCATCAGTGACTTTAAAATTAGGCGGAGTTTGAACTTAGCATGTTTAAAATGCACACGTCAGCTTGACCATGTGACTGAGCATGAAGTGATGTGGTGGATATGCTTGAGAGCTCCTCTTAGAGCTGTTCAGGGAGCCTTGTGACTTAAATGGTAAGATTCAGGGCATGATACCTTTGAAGCAATCAAAACTACTCATGTTCTCTCCACCCTCCTAGTTACTGCTGGCGATGGCGGAGGCTTTGTTCTGCTGTGCAGGGAGTCCTGCAGCATGAGATTCTGTGATGGTCTGTCATTGCCTGGACCAGAGTGCCGTCTGTTTGGATTCCTTAAATGGGTCTTATTTTTTGCCCATAAACTTTCAGATTTCAGGCCAGCTGACCAGGCCCTGCTACAGTTCCCATCAGGTCTCTAGACAACCGAGTATTGTGCATGCAAAAAGTATGAGCATTTGGGAGCCATGAGATTTACTGCACATGTGTAGGCCACATGGACAACACGAGTGCAGTGAGTCCTATGTTTCTCAGGCATGTCACACTTGCTACGCAGCGTGTGTGCGTGCATAACTGCTCAGGAAGTCACTGACAAGAAATATGGTGACGTTATGCATACCACACAATGTAATTTAACTTGAAATTAACTCTAAAACACTCGTTGCGCTTGCATGTTTTGTGAAGAAGGTGTTGGAAGTTCAAAATTGTCTAGAGAAGTGATTTTCTTTCACTTAACTCTTCCCAAGCAGCTGCCATGATCTGGTTTTGTCCATCATGCTTTTCCACTGCTGCCAGAACTCGGCTCTCTTCTAAATTGTAAGTGGTATCAAGGGTACTGCTGCAAGGTGGAGGTGGTGGAGGAGTTGGTGGGGATATTGATGACAGGTTCAAGAGAGAAGGCAGCTACAGAACTGCTTAGGTGACAGCACTGCTTGAATGTAAATACAGTCTGAGTATCTGTTTAGTAAATGTTCTTTTTTTACTTGAAAACAAATAGACTAAATAAAAATATTTGTGTATTAGTTTTCAAATTGATGCAAAGATGTTCTAAATACAGTGTAGTACTCATTTCTGAAAAGAAGCTACTGTATTTCTTATTGCAGAAGCAGCAGGCAAGATTTAAATCCGTGCTGAGTAGACAGCACACCTTTGATAGTAATCTTGTTTGCAAGGAGTTTTTCATATACGGAAATGTTGGTATCTTCTGATACTTCAGAAAATAGTATGGATAAAACCTGTCCAGCTTTAGATAGCTTAAAAAAATAACTTGTTCAAATCAGCATAAATATAAACAAGAACCGCTTCATAGATTCCGATTATTCCATAATCCGTTGTTTTGTGCAGTTTTGTGTAACACATGCTGTGCTGACCTCTGCCAGCTCCATGCTAAGGGATGAATACTGACTCGCTTGCCAGCTTCTAGCAATTGCCAGGAGCCAGAAGCCATGGTAGATGTGCGAAAGAAAAACAGCAGAGTCAACACTCTGCTTCACTGTGGCATGTCTTGAGAATATGTGACCGTCTCCTTTTAAGAGCTATTTTAACTGGAGTGTAGGAAAACATGTCTCTTAGTTTTTACAATAATTAAATGTAATTCAAGGATAGGCTTGGCTTTTGGCTCATCTATTTTTCTGCCATTTTGTCTGGTTCACTTGCCCTTTTCAGGGAAATTTGGTTGTGGGGGATTAGCAGTGAAGCATGGAATATGTTGACTGCCATGGATGACAGTGTTGAAGAGGTTTTGGGGAGTTTTTTCAGCATTTCTTAGAGTTTGAAGTTCATCACAGCTAAACATTAGTAATTAAAAAAAAAAAACAAACCGCACCATCAGGCTATGATGTTTGCATTACCTGTAATCATACTTAGTATCCACCAGCTTCTGTACTGCCATCCTGAGGCAAGGAGTGTGTGCCTCTCCATATGGCTATCTTTGTAGCTGGGAAGATGCTTGCTACTAAACTAGAACAGGAAAAAATGTCTTTCTTTGGAATGATGTTGTCTGGCTGCCAAGGAAAGTTAGGTTCCAACAAAAGTATTTTCACTGCTTGAATGAGCTAAGGATGGATACCTTCAGTCTGTGGAGGAGACTTCAGAGCTTTCAGAGTACTTTGTCTTCCTAAGCAGTGTAATTTCTGTCTTGTCTGGTCTGAACCAGCTGTTCCTTGTTCAAGAGCTGATGTCTTGTAGACTAACACTTGATTGAGGGTGCTTGCCTCAAAATAGATAGCGATGAGTGTCAATGACATGCCTGGAGCTGTCTGTGCTTTTGCCCTCTCAAGAGGGTAAAGGAGAGGGACACGGTTCAAGCTCCTACAGTTATCATTGCTGCTTTGGGTACCATAAGGCTGGAGAGGGGTTTGTTGTGGCTTTGCGCCTTACTTCATCTGTTAATGCTGGAGGTTGAAGTGGTCTTCCTCTGCCTTTAGCTCTGCGAAAGGAGGGCTTCCTTTGGGGATCCAGGCAGAATTTTACACACCTTCCCAAACTTTTGGTTTCTGTAGATTTGGGAGAGGTGGGAGAATAGTATTTTCTAATCTTTCCTGAAGCAGCATAAGCAGCCACTTAAAGGGGTGACGGCCGAGTCTCTCTGTGCATTTTCAAACCTTGTGTCATTTGTCACTGAGCATTCTCGCATCGGATACTGCTATATAAGGGCCACTTAACTGAGCCTGGAGTCTAGTCATGTAAGTGGTTCAATCCTAAGGCTTGATCAAAATGGTCTCTATATAAAAATGAAATTTCTCATGTAAGTAATTCACTATAAAATGAGAAAATCACTGTTGCTTTTTCAGACAAAGACCAGGAGAGGTGAAGGTTGTGTTCCTGAACATGCTCTTTGGCAAATTTCTCTGCAGGGAAACGCTCTGGAGCGTTGAGTCTTTGCTTGCTGCGGGGGGCAGCAGGCAGGCGGCCGCTTTGCTGCCTGTACAGGGGGACACTTCACTGGTTTGGGCAAAACCAGCTACCAAGGTGGGCAGGAATGCCTCAGAAGATTACAAATTTCTGTAATCAAAACATGAAGCAAATGTTGCCAGAAATGAACAGGTATTTAAGATGTGCTACTGCACAATGAAATGCCATGTCCATATCATAAGGTGAGCAGCTTACAGCGAGGATTTTTTTCCTACAAGCCCTTCACTCAAAATACCCAATTTTTAGTCTTCTCAGCTTTTTTCTGTGATCAATTTTGAGCACAACCTCAGAAGCTGAGCCCTGATGTAACTTAGCCTCACCAAATCTTTTGGAGGGGTTTTGAGGGTTTCATGGTAATGCTGGCCATGATCCTTGTGGAACTGTGAAAAGAAAAACTTTTCACTACCTGCAGGAACAGAGCCTAGACTCCATAGCCACGAACCAAGAGTCTGCGATGCAGATGAAGAACAGGTTATCCTGTCTGTCCTGAAGTGTGTTATGCATAGATGTGCCTTTCCATCTATTTTTAAGTGTGCAAAATAAGGAACTAGGTATTTTGAAACAGGTTCTCATGACATGCATATACTGGCTTTGTTTGGGGTCAGGCCATCGCTGTGCCCGTGTGGGGTCCTGCAGGGAGAACCTTCCTGCTCCTGGGCTGAGACTTACCTTACAGAAATGCCTTCTCCTGTGTTTCCCAGGACTCAACGCTATCAAGTTTTCAGGCTGTGCTGCATTTTTGTGTGCTGGTTTTAGTAGGCTTTAGGTAAAACGTTCTGAGCCTCAAACTGGACTGAATCAGACTGGAATTGCCACGGGAAGGCAGTCTGCTTTGCCTTATTCCCGGAAAATTTTGCAGGAGTTCAAGTGGGCGCCGAGTTGGCCGGTTGGGAGCCCAGCAGCGGCCGCAGCGAGGGGCCGGGGCGGCCAGAGAGGGAGCCATGGTGGGGCAGCGAGGGGC
>JAVJGI010000064.1:48191286-48234197 GCA_035590275.1 Ibycter americanus
GGTGTCCTGGGCAACTGCTGCCAACAAAGCATCAGGAACAGTTCACGATGAATGGCAGAGAGGGTATAGAATACACACTTCCAGTTACACCTATGCAGTGATAATCTGGTCCCAGCCACCATAACTAGGACACGTGACTAAAGGGATGATTCTTCCTTTCTAAGTTAACCTGAAACACTCAGCTGCTTTATATGAAGTGCCGGTCTGCTGCTGGACTTTGGTCTTGATGTCAGCTTCACTGTCTTGTAATACTACAACTACTGAATTATCTCAAATGTTGTGTTAACCTCAGGAAGATGTTATGGAATGTTCTTCATAAGTAACCTGGTACGTCTTAGTTCTTTCACCTGTTTGCTCTTTACAACTACGGATAGACACTGGATCAGGTAAAGAATTTCCATGGCTCGGTATTGAAACTCCATTCAACAGTGGCTGATCTTCTGTAGCTGGGGCAAAGTGTGACTGTGAGCAAGTATGCTTCTCCAGTGCTAGCAGATCATAAGTTAGTTTGAAGTAGAGCCAGCTTTCTGGTGGAGTTTTGATGATAGCAGTGGTAGGACTCCACATTCACATCTGTTGCCTTGCAGTCCCACAGTTCCCTAAAGTTCCTTTTCCTGTTTGGCTTATTTTTTGCTCTTGCAAGACAAAGCAGTGTTGTCTGTCCTCTTCAAGATGGGACAAAGCAAGTTTCTAACTTCAGGTGAGGAAGGAATTGAGATAACCTGGGGGAGAAAACTAAAGCGAACTTCAAATGGCAAAGCTTTTTGAAGAAAAATGTTGACGATGTCATGGAGAATGATGAGGAGTAATGTGTGGCGATGGATAGACAATCACCTGAAGAAACCATACATTTCTATTACAGAATAAATAGATGTATATATGTATAGATGAGCAGTGGTGTTCAGAGAACATTATCATGATAGAGGTAAATTTTGTGCCCCATAATCTTGTGAAGTCTTTGAGATAGACTGGTAGAGTGTGCCTCCTGTCCTTGGCTCTTTTCTGCTTCTTGGGTGACAGCGAGTTTCTATTAATTTTTGTTGATTCAAGTGCATTGTTGCTGTATGGATTTGGGCTTGGCGCTGCTGTTGTCACTCCCATCCCTTGTAAGTTCATTAATGGGTTTTGTTTGCTAGTGTGAGGCTATATCAATTTGACTTTTTTGTTTGTTTTTAAGTAATTTCCAGGGTAAGAAGGGGCTAGGTTCTAGTAATATTTGGGTTGCAACATGGCCCAAGCTCTTCTGTTTTCAGTATTTTTGAAGTCTTTTCTCCAGAGATCCATGATAATGCTCTGCCTCTTTTCAAATCTGTTTTCAATGTTGTCCTGTCAGACGTATCATTTAAGACCTTGTATGGCTCTCATGAATAGCAAGAACTACTTCTTCCCCATCAAGAAATGGCCTTGAAAGCAACTGACAGTCTTTTCTAACGGTGCTAAATACATAAAAGATCTACCTACCTATTTACATGAGGGGAACAGGTTTGTGGTCTTGTACTCAGAGTAAATTTAGCATGGCTTGAGGGCCATCTCTGTAGAAAAGAGACTTCAAGAGACTGATTTTTACCTCTCTGCCAGTTATTTTCAGCTTTTTTCTTTTCTTCTTTTTTTTTTTTTTTTTTTACCCCCACTGAATCTGGTCTGTCAGTTGTCTCTCAGAATAAATTTGTCTTGTATTTCGGTTTTACACCATCTGTTTGATGGCTGCAATATATGTTTTTAATCTTATGATTGATAGATTTCTGGAGCTTTTAATTAGATTTTTACCTTTCTATCTGTGAGTTGCTTCTTTTTCTGAGACCTTAATTTTGTTTCTCAGGTGGAAATAATTTTAACTGATGGCGATATTCTTTCCTTTTCTGCCACTGATGAAGGGAGCATTTTCAATAAACATCAGTTCAGTTAAAATGAGGAAGAAAACTCAGTGGTTTAAAGCTGGTCTTGTCTTGACTTCTCATCAAGCGACCTGTAAAACCTATCTGAAGATTACTTCTAAACTGATTTCAGAATTCGTGTTCTGGTGCAGAAATTGTTCTTAACTTCTTACGTCAAAGGGACTGAGTAAGGAGAGCCCTCTACGCTTCTTGCAGGTAGGTCGATGTGACTGCATTCCTGCTTCAGCTGCGTGGTGAAGAATCCACCGTTTGGAAGTCTATCAGGTTACTAATGAAGACCCTCAAACGCCTATGAAATGCATTTTGAGTCCAAGCAACACTGAGAATTTTGGGAGATAACGTTCTTATTGTTGATGCCTCGCTAGCTGTTATGTGGACCTGTGTTCATTCCAGTTTGAACAGCAAGGCTTTTAGCAGCGATGCTATATTTAGGAGTTTAATTGGAGAGACTTTAACCCTCCTTCTGTTGTGTGGGGATACTGTAGTGACATTATGCTGTGACTGTACGTACAGGCAATCACCCAAAAGAACAAGACAAATCAGTTGCCTGTAATTTTTCAGAACGTTTTCTCTGTGTACCTTCGCAGTCGTTCTTGTCTGCGTAGACAGAAGTTCTTTTTCAACCAGGGCTCCATGTAAGTGGAGGAATAAACTGCTGTGGAGGTTAATGATTTGGAGATCAGTAACCCATTTTAACAGCCTGTGAACATGCTTGTAGAAGGTGGTGGGGGATGGTGATGAACTCCATTTCTGATATTTTTTTTTTTTTTTTCCATTTTAATGCCCTTGTTTTGGAGGAGCTCTCCTCATTTAAAAAGAAAAAGAAAGGTTGCTTTGCAAAATTTTAAATTTACTGTAATTTTCATTGTATTAGTTAAAAGTATGTAATACAAGTCAGGCTACTTCAGAGCTGAGGGCAATGCCTGCTGTACCCATCAGTACTGTTTCATCTGCTTGTCTGCATCCCTTTTCTCTTGTCTTTGCTGAAAGCTCATTGGGACTTCTTTGTGCAATGTTTAACATAAAGAAATCTTGAGCCGTTGTAAAGGTGCTCCCAGGCATGATAACAGAAATGGTGATAAATTTCATATTGGTGAATCTGAGGTTCTGATCTCCAAAATCACAGCACTATAAAACACAGTTTTTAATGTTTGGCTCCAAACACTCTTTTCCAAGAGCTAGATTCCGTCAAGGTTGGCTGCTGGACGGGGGGGTGCGGGTGGCATGGAGGGGAAGAGTATGTGCATGAACGTTCTCGTGAAATGTTTCAAAAGATAAGCATTTAACTGTTATGGAAATAACATGCTGAAAGCAGAGGCACAGGTGCAGTCTTGTGCATACTAATAGAGGACTGTTTCTTAATCCTTGTTTTTTCAGTTGGTCTTTTTCCTTTATTCCTGCAGCAAGTAAGGAATGTGTTAGTTAACTTGTACCAAATAAATGCATTGGTAGATTATAAGGTATTACTGATGTATATTGTTATGGGACTCTAATAAATGACCCTGACAGTTTCAAAAGATGCAGAGAGTTGAGCCCTTTGCACTTTCTCAGGTCATAGTAAAAACTAAGTCAGTTCAGCCAAACTGTCCTGCTGTATTGTTTTCACTGACATTTTCTCTGGGTATGTGCTGGTGAATAATGAGCACTTACATATTTCAGCAGTTTTTACAGTTGAAGAAGCACTCGGTTGTCTCTCTGGCACAAATGGTTATTAGCGTTAGCAGTAGATAGTCTCATATATTGCATAATACTGACCTAATACAAAAACTCGTTTGTGGAGAAAGATTTTCCAAGTCAATGTGCCCCAAAGTAGAAAAGATTTAAATGTGTAACTTCAGGTTTTCTTTAGAGATTCCAAAAAGCTCATCCTGAAATGGAAGACATTTCCCTAGAATTTTGTAATCGTATTCCTTGGGACATACTGTCTTGTCAGAGAAGAAATTTTCAATTGTTACTCAGAGCTGTGTGTAAGAATATAATTTAGTTTTGCATTAATGATTATTCCCCGCCCCCCTCCTTACAATAAGAAAATAGCGAACAGCACAGAATCCTTGTCTGCCAAAGGCTTGATTGCCCAATCTCTCTGTTTTAGGATATATGTAGCATATAAAGCTCATATAACAAATGTGATGACATGATATCAAGCCTATTAAAATGAATCACTGCATATATATGTACTGGTCACCCACAGATATGGAGACACTAATGTTTAATTAAAACACTTGTGTTCTTTAAATATGACTGAGAAATTTTAGCAAGAAAAAGGTGTAGCCCAAAAGCAGTCCAAATGTCATGTGCCTTCCTGTTAGTCATAAAGCATGTTTTGCCTGGACTTTAGTGGGACCTTGGCTTATGCATTTTCCCCAAATTTATCTTTTGTCTGTGTGGTGGTTTTGTGTAGACTAGGGAGGCATTATATTAAGTAGTTTTTTTTTTTTAAATGCTAATTTTGGAAAAACCTGGATGAAACCTTTTTTCTTGGTAAGGGTGGCAGTAGTTGCAGCATCACTTAGTGAGGTGGGAACTTCTGGGTCACAAACTTCTCTGAAGTAGTTGTAGCATGATGAGAAGAGGCTGGCAGTCTCATCCTCTTGAAGTGGTAGAGCTGGTTAGGGATGGTGTAGTAAGGATATAGCTGGGGAGTGAAAAAGAGAGCTCATTGTAAGGAAATAGTACAGGGAAGCAATTCTGCATTTCTGAAATGCCTAAATAAATGCAGTAGGGAGGTAAGCTGGAGACAAGAATAAAGTGGTGAAACAAATCATGGAAGAAAAATTCTTGAGCAAAGAAAATTTGTTTTCCAGAAGTGGAAGTAGATATTGAGAAATAAAGCCCTAAAGCAAAGGCTGGTTCTTTAGAGTGAGACAAAAATACACATCTGGATATAAGATTCTCAGATAAGAATGTGAAAGAATAAGAAACAGCCCAATGATCCTTTGGAGTTGTGAGTTTTAATAGATAACATATGAAAAAGCAGCAAAAGATAAGGAGCAATCAAAAATGTTTTATGTTTTTTTTTTTTTTTTTTTTTTTTTTTTTTGGGTGGGGTAGGTGGTTTGGTTTTTCAGGTTTGGTGTTTTGGTTTTTTTGGCCTGGGAAGTTCTGAGCTAATTGCTTATGATTTTGTTTTTTTAGAAGTTGAAAATAAATTATTCTCAGTTGATGTTAACTTCATTTTATAGAATAGATATTTTCCAAGGTTGTTCTTTGACAGTTCTTAGGTATGCAATAAGCTTAGTGCAAAGTGGTTTTATAAACATAAGTAGTGTCAGTAACTTGAAACACCAAATGTGTGTGCCAAGTCTTGTTTAGAAAAACTCAAGTTTTGTGTTCATTTTACAAATATTGTGAAATCAATTCATCTTCACTCCAGCAAGTCACCTGTTGAAAACCAAAAGTTGGAGGCAGGGGGGTTGGGGGTGGCGGAACAGGGAAGGTAGGAATCTACTTGAGAATATGGAAAACTGCTTGTGGTTGTAACATGTGGATACTAACTTGGTCAAGTCAAATACACAAATTCCTTCAAGATCTCATTTTAAATATTAAATCTATTCTACATCTTTTACTGCAACTTCTTGGCTTAATCTGCTCCTTAGTAGCTATGATACACACTCAGTGTGGTACTTCTGGGAACGGATGGAGGTGGTGAAAGTGGATGCTTGTTAAGTTAAAAAAACCCTTGAACAACAACAACAAAAACCCCAGACACAAAGGACCTCTATTACCTTTCCAGGAAAAGATCTGGGAAGAGTTTCTAGTCTGTGCATGTCTGAAGGTAAGCAAGGACATGAAATCAAGGCTTGATTTTCATGTCAGGCTTCACTAAAATAATTTGTTGCTAGAACTTTTCCCCAAGTCATCAAGAATTACAGAGTCAGAAGCAGGTGTGAAATATTTCAAGTCTGAAACATCAAATTGTCTATATTAGTAAAGAGCACTTAAACAGGTAGCAGTATTTTCACTGCATTATATTCAGTCATGTACCACATAGTTAAGTGAAATGCAGACTTAAATGCAAACATCAGATATTGTCTCTGTGGAATAAAGTAATGTGAATTTTACTGAAGTTTACGTGCAGGTTTTTTCCCCCCACATGAGCCTCTTGTGATTGATTGTGTATAGAATTAAAAAATCAAAACCAACAAAAAAAGGCAAGTGTGTAGAAGAGTCAGGGTAAAAACCAAACCAATGAAAAATAGTAATTTTTGTCAGTCCTTGTTTCTCACTTTACTTATTGCATTCTAGAAATCCTTCATTAACATTGGTGTTAAGCACACTGGAGAAATTACTAAAATTTTGGGAAAGTGTGTTTGCCATAAATTGTAGTAATGATGTTAACTCTGAAGAATGCTCATACTTCTTGGAAGACTTAAGTTCACAGGTTATATTTTACTTTGATTTACAAGGTATTCCTATTTGAGATAATGAATGTAAATTCATTTGGGTAACCTTTAAAGTCCAAAAGTGATGAAGATTGAAGTGCAGGCACATATCTGTTCATATCCTGATGAGATTGTCCATTTGATAGCTGAGTGAAAATATGGCCCAAAGAATGTTTGACATTGTCTGATTTTTACCTGTGTCACTGCTTGGTCTTTGGAATAGCACCAAACTGATGGAACTACCAAATATCCATATAGCCAGCTGGTGCACACTGGTTACAAAAGATTTGGTACAGTTAGAGGAGTTAAGTAGGAATGGTTAAATAAAATGAAGAATTGAAAAGAAGCAAACAATGAAGTTTTTGTATATGCAGCTGTTAAGCCTGGGTGATTTTTTTATATAAATAAAAAGATGCTTGAGCTAATATGACACAGTACTGTACTTCTTTCTGTTTATAATGTGCACATCCTGGTTTCTTCATACTAAATTATGTTTCTGTAGCAACTGTGTTTTAAAGTATTTGCTATAGTTTTCTTTGTGCTTCAGATTTAAAGTTTCTTACGAACCCCTCACCTCCCCCCAGAACAAAACCCAACAAATGTTTTACCCTTTTCTTTGTATAAAATGTAGAATCCTAGAATCTTTACGGTTGGAAGGGACTTCAGGAGGTCTCCTAGGCCACCCTTTGCTCAAAGCAAGGCCAACATGGAATTCAGACCAGGTTACATGGGGATTTGTCCAATTGGGAACCACAGCGTCTTTATGCAACCTGTTCCACAGTTTGATTCTGCTGGTAGTAACAGGTTTGTTGAGTTTTTTTATAAAGAGCCAAAATCTCCCCTATTTCATTTAATGGTCATTGTATCTCTTTTGCTGCATACCTCAGTGAAGAGCCTTGCTCCGTTGTCAGAGTAACCCCTCTGTACGTATTGGAAGACCACTCATCCATCACCCAAAGCATACCCTTTTGCAGACAAAACAAGCCAGGATTCCTCAGACTCATCTTATGTGGTCAAGTCGCTTGATCATTTCAGCGGTATTTTACTGGACTTGCTCAAGTTTATTAGCATCTTTCTTGGACAGAGGGGCCCAAAACTGGACACAGCGTTCCCTATGTAGAGAAAGACACTGTTCTCCCTTAATCCACAATGTTTCAGCATAGAAGGTAGTCAAGTTGGTCAAGTGTGGTTTCTCATTGGTGAATCTGTTGGCTATTTTCAGTCGTCTTCTCTTCTTCGTGCCCAGAAATCGCTTCCAATAGTATTTGCACTGACTTTTCCAGGGACCAGAATGAGGCTGACCAGCCTGCACGTTGCCATATCGTTCTTTTCAACTTGTTTTAAAGCCAAATGTAATACCTACCTGTACCAGAAATGTCACAGCAGGGTGTACTTTGTCAGCCAGATCTCTGCACCAACCGATGCATCCTGCCTGTTCCCTCAGGTTTGTATGGGTCAGTATTTCTTAAGAGGTGACTTGATCTTCTGCCACGGCTGGCTGTTCCTCTCCTCCTTGAACCTTGTCTTTAGACACAAAGATTTGGGGGGACTGTTTCACTGAAGACTTAATGCAAAGAAGGCATTGAGCACCTCTGTCTGTCACTAAACCATCCTATCTTGCTTTTATAACTAATATACTGCTAGAAGCTTTTCTTGATGACCCCTGCCAGTTCGAATGCCAGCTGAGCTTTGACTTTCCCAATACCGTCAGTTAATGTTTGGGCAATGTTTCAGCACTCCTGTGTACCCTCTCTTCTGCACTGGAGCTCAGTCATGATAGCCAGGGCGGCATTCTGAAACGCCTGCTCATTTTCCTCAGTGTCTGGATGGAGTGCTCCTGTGCTAAGGTTATTCTAGGCTGCTTCCCACAGCATGTCCCCTATCAATCCCCGAATTCTGAAAAGTTTTAGAATTCTTCAAAACTGAATTCTGCTCTCCTGAAATCCAGGGCCTATGCTCTGCTACTTGCCCTCCTCACAGCCCTCAGTATTTTGAATGTCCTTGTTTCATGATCACTAAAGCCAAGGATTCTACTGAATATCTCACCCCCAACCACCTCATCATTTGTGAGCAGCAGATCAGGAAAACCTAACCCATGGTTGGCCCATCAAGCATCTATTTTAGGAAGCCGTTTCTGACTCCCTCTGGAAACCTCTGGACTTGTTTGCCTGCCCCTGTGCTACCTTTCCAGAAGATGTCAGGGAGACTGAAGTTCCTCATAGGAACCAGGGTCTGTTGTCTGGAGACTTCTTCCTGTTGCTTAAAGAGAAGCGTTGTTCCCTCCTTCACCTCGAGTGGGTGGTCGGTAAGAAACTCCTACCATAATGTCATCTTCCCTGACCTCTGATCCAGACCTGCACACTCAGTGGGAGTCTCGCCCAGTCCATAGAAAAGCTCCAGACATTTGAGCTGTTCCTTCACATGAAGGGCAGCCTCTCCTTCTCCTCTTCCCTGCCTGTCTTTACTGAGAACCCTGTGTTCAACCATCACGACGCATATGTATGACTACAGGAGCTCTCCCATCCTGACAGTTATTCCAGTGGTACTGTATTCCTGCAGCTGCAGTCAAAGCATTAGCTCTTCCTGCTTGTTTCATAAGCTTTGTATTCGTGTGCTGGCACGTAGGTTATCCCAGTACAACCTCTTGACCTGTTTTCTTCTTTCTGCAGGCTTTCTGTATCTATCAGAAGGGCACAGATGACACTACCCAGTGAGATCTGGAGCACATCAAGAGTAACTACAAAACTTTGGGGACAAAGTTGAAGGGCATGAGAGCGTAAAATGTACTGTTATAACATTATCCTGCCAGCGTAACATTTCCTTTTTATATATAATAAAATCTGCAAACTACAATAATTGGTCAGGAGTTCCTGCAGGCTGGGACATACATGTATTTTCTTGGAAGAAACAGAGTACTTGAATTACTCAGTCCATTATACTGCTTTCTGCAGGTCTCGGGTATGATTTTCAACAGCAATCTGCTCAAAGGGGAAGTCAGCCACTGCGTGAGTTGCAAAAGGTAGTTTTTTCTCTGTGTTTTTTAACACCTGTAGTTTGCCAACTTATTTTTCTTATTTTTGGAAGGATGAGGACAGAAGTGTGTTGCCTACAAGCAGTTTGAGATCATTTGGACACTTAATACGGGTTATAAACCAAGCACTACTGTAATGGGCTTAAGAATGGGTGGCTTATTCACAAAATTAGGGCACTTAACCTCTAAGATCAGTTTTCTCATTGTTCAAACAGAAAGAAAACAGTCTGAGTCATACCTGAAAGCCTTTTGTAATCAGGAGTGATCTAATTTTTTTGAATTAAAAGCTGTATTATCTAGGTGTGTTACAGAAGTATGATGGACTGCAGCACAGAAGGTGTGTTACAGAAGTATGATGGACTGCAGCACAGAATTTGTACATTCCAGCTATTGTGTGGCTATTTAATTACTATTTAAATTATTCAGGAGACTGAAACTATCCAGTGTTACGCACGTGGTGCTATCCGACAACAAAAATTATTGAACGTTGGATTGTAAGTTTACTGTTTGGCTTTAACGTGGATAGGAAGCAATATCACAAATACTGGGTCCAGTATGACTGCGTTAATACGCTCGGTGCAGTACTTGGTCCTGACATGATGCAGAAAACTTCTGAATCCTTTCAAGAGCTGGTGGTTGTGGCAGGGCTTGTTTTCTGTCTACTAATGTTCCTCCATGTATGACTTGACCTTACTGCAGATCAGGGAGGGGTTCTATATTCTCCTGCCCACTAGGTAGGTAGACCGCAGTAAGATCTCCCCTTAACCTTTTATTTAAGTTCAACAAGCCCAGCGCTCTCAGCCTCTGCTTGTATGTCATACAGGAATTTTTTGTTTGTATGTCGTACCAGGAAGCTACAGCTTCCTGATAGTCTCGGTGGCTGCCTACTTCGCTCTCCCCAATGTATCAGTGCCTTTCTTTTACTGGAGAGCCTGAACCTGGATACAGTATTGCAGCTGAACTGTCACAAGCCCTGAATACAAGAGATTAGGCAATTCTTTCAAATTCTTAAACCCTTCTTGCTGCGCTCTTTCTAGTACAGTCTGGTCGAGGGTGGTGTTCACTGCTGCAGGGGCACACTACTGATGTTTTGTGGTCCAATGGGACACCAAGATCTGCAAAGCAACTCCCTGGCCAGTCAGTGCCCCACCTGTAATTGTTGCATGGGCTTATTTTCTCCTAGGTGGAGGAATTTTTTTTTTTTCCTATATGGATGATGTGGAATGTTAAAGAGTACCAATCTACCTAGAAGGCAGTAAAAAAAAAAAAAAAAAAAAAAATTTCTCATGCTCCTTTACAAGTCAACTCTTTGTCTTAAGAAAAAAGAACTTAAAAAAAAGTCTATATAGAAATGGAACGTACCATCTTTTTTTTAAAAAAATGAAATTACTTCAGCTGAACATGAAGTTTTTTGTCTTTTTCTTTACAAGTGATGCCCATACTTGCCCAAGTGATTTGGAAATTAATGGAATTCGTGTATTTCATAAAATCCAGTCCCAGGACTTTATTTCCTGCATTGCAAAAGTTGAGATAGAAATATGTTAAATCTGAAGATAAGCAGATTGTGCTGCCAGAGGGCTTCAGGGTAGTGTTATAATTGAGTAGTTTATCGTAGTAACTTTGAAGTTCTTGGAATGAAGGCGTAAGAGAATTGCCAAGCACTTTCTATAGGGAATTGTAGTCATTTAAGGTTAAGAGGCCAGTGGCAGTCCATACCCGTTAAAGACAAATTAACTCCATAACAGAAATCCTGCAAAATGGTTAAAATAATAAAACAGGTAGTGGGGTGTAAAGACTGTAAAGGGTAGCCAGAAGCTGCTCTATGGGTACGTTTGCACATGGGAGTGGATCTTTTTCCTTTTGACGGTTACGGTGTTAGCATGTTCCCAAAGTAAGAACAAAAGTACTTGTAAAGACTTCTAGAGTGCAATAGGTAGCCAAGTGAATGGTGAACTTACCTGTAAAAACGCGTGTTCGCTAATAAAGGATTAGTTCAGATGTTGTGTGTTTGTGTTGGTGGTTTCCTTGCATACGGACTGGGAGCTGGAAAAACAAATGAAATGGGAAAATTTTAAAGGGATGACTCTGCTGTCATTCCAGCAGGTGGTTTGGATTGACAAAGTCCTTTCGCAGCATAATGGCAAAACAATAAAAGCCTTGTTTCCCAAGAATGTGTGCTGCTTGAGTTATTGGGAGGAATTGGGCTAATGAAAAATATCAGTAACTCTTTAGCTTCAGGAATCAAGATTCAATTGTTATCACTTGAATTTTAGCTCCCACATTTTGAATGTTACTGCCAAGTTGATTTAACATTTAAAATAAATCCTTTAGAATGTTTTACAAATTAATCTTAACAAAGAATGTATGCTATATCCTCAAAAGAGCTGCTCTTAAATTTGTGGGGAAATTATTGTTCTCTCATTCTTCATGAACTTTTGGATGTTTCATGAATTGAGTCCTGGCTTTTGAGGTGAGTTCTAAATGGTGTGTTGGATCCTGACCTGTTTGGTTCTTATGGGACGAGAGAATTTTTATTAATTCCTAATTGCATTGTTGTGTGTGACATACAAATTTTATGCATTCCTTGTTGGAAAATACCAAAAAATGAGCTTAAGAGAAATGCATCTTCCCTGTAGATTACATGGGGTATTGGTTTAATTAAGATACTTTTCAGAGGGTTTTATACTGATTTGTTTGTCCCACGTGTGACACAAATGTGTATAGTTTTGAGCTGGTATGTGGTGGCCACTTTTAAGACAACAGGAACAGAAACTAAATTTTGTTTGAGGTTCTATGACTAGAAATACATACTTACCTTACGAAGCAGTCGGACAGGAAAGAATCCTAGTGCTGTCTAACGTGGGTAAGAGCTGTCTTTTGAAGTGTATGGCAGTTAATTTTTCCTACATACAGTATGCAGTTTCTCTACCGCTGTTATTGAATTCTCCATTAATATAAATGAACAAACATCTGAGGACTTGAACTGAGTTGCAACTGGTGCTTTAGATTTCCTTCTACTTAGATCGCAGGTTATTTTCACTTTGTACATCTTTTCATTTTGTGTAATGTCTTCCTACACTAAAGACAAATGGATCAATAAATATTTCCCAAAATACTTCCCATCTAGGACCTGTGTTTGTCATTGAGCTGCAAAATCAGCTACTGCCATAAAATTATTGGACATCAGGGGTGAGCTTCAGTTTTGTGGTTAGGAATGCCACTGTGGCTGCCAGGCTGGCACCTGCGGGTTCTCTGAAAGGTGGGGAAATGTTGTTGCTCTGGAACTCTTACTGACAGTAAATAGCTTTAACCAAATGAAATGTTTCTTCTAGAAGGAGAACCAACTTTAAGCGACTTCTTTTCTGACCAAAATCTTGCAGGGTTAGGCCTGGGGTCTGGTGGTTTTCCAGATCAGAAAACAGTATAACTTAAAAAAATGCATTAAGTAGGAGCTTGTCTTAAGGCAAACACACCACTTGCAGTAAGACCATCAGGCTGAGAGTCTTTTTGTGTACCCGTGAACTCGTACAGTGCCCATACCTCACAGGCTTAAAAACCAAACAAAACCATTAGGGAGTTGTACTGAGAGCAAACTGGGTTTTTGTGCTCTGCCTTTGGCTTCAGTGTGCCTGGAAAAGCATGACTAGGCAAGCGGAGCTAGCTCCAAAATGGGCAGCTGATTTAAAAAAAACCCCGACAAACTATAGTCTTGGAAGCATTGAGAAGTTAGGGATTCACCTGGTATGTTCAAAACTCACTATGATGAGGGCCCAAGCTTTGGATTATCTTGGAGACTATAATGCATAGGGGGTTCAGCAGGCAGCAAAATGACATCTGAGTAGTAGGAACTTGCTACAATCTCGTAGTGTTTGGAATTTTTGCATCATTTTATATTAAAGGATTTGAATTTTGCATAAGGATTTTTTTATTTCTATGCAAGTATTGAATTTTGATTTGGAGATTGTTGCAAGACTTCAGCATTGCCTTTGTTATTGGCTCTTTTGCAAGAGTTGTAGTGTTTACTGTGGTGGTGATGTGTTGTCAAACTCAATTCTGATCTTCTATATTAGAGAAATAAAGGCTCAGAGCTGTCTAAGATGAGTGTGTATATTTTCCAAGGTACGTGAGTCTAGAAGGTAGAAGCCTGTAGTGCTAAGTGGCAAGTGGATGCCCTTCTGAAGTCATAAACTTTATACAGTCTGAGAAAGAGGGTGGGGATTGAGAACAATGTCTGGATGTTTTGGAAGAGTTGAGTGGCTAAGCAGAATAATTATCAACTGAAATCTAAGTAATGTAATAAGGAAATTTGCACTTCTAGTGCTGTTTAATGCTACAGAGAATGTTGATGCTTTAAAATATTTTAAAGTCTGTCTTAAATTTACTAGACTGTCCTTAGAGAAGAATGAAGGAGGAAGCAATTCAGAGGAATTCTTGCTATGAAGCAGGAATTGCTCCAGTTGCTGCAAGCATCGCTGTTTGTAATAAGTGTGTACACCGTGACTTAATCTTCAACATCTAACAAAATATGTATTGAATTAAATTGTTATTAGAACACAGCAGGACATGTTTATGAGTAAAGTTCTCTTTAATGGTTATCTGAACTCACTTTACTGATGTCTTGTACCATTCTAGTCCAAATCATGTTTCTATTCCCACTGAAACAATTCCTTCCGTGTCTGTTTTCTTAAAGGTGCCACTACACCTGCATCGTCACGTAGGTGTAGTGGCATGGTTTATGCTAAAAATAAAAATAAATTGACAAGAGAGACCTAATACCAAAAGCTTCACTAAAGCTGGTATAGATGATAGCTTCAGTGTCTTTTTAAGTGAGTGGCATCAACTTTGCTGCTGACACACCAGGAGAGACCTTTATTCCTTAATGTAGTTTTCATAGTTGTTTTTGGATGATGGGACGATATTATCTGAACATAAAATGACAAAGAATAGTAGCTGGGCTTGTGTACATGTGGGGTGAGAGTTGCGCTGTGTAAGGTCTAAGATCTGCTTGGCTGCACATACTATGCAAAATGCAGGAATTCTGCACAATGAGAATTTATGTAGAATGAATATATCTGCATATAAGTATTTGAAGTTAAATATAAATTAAATTCATCTTTACAGTATAATTTTCCTCATGCAATTGACCCAGATGATTTCTTTCCAGAGCTGTGTTTGCTTCCAACAGTTCTTCTGAACGCTGATGTGTTTGAAAGCCAACCAAGATTAGATGTTAAGGTTTAGCTTTTTGTAGTTGAAACCCACTAGTGAGCCCATAATCAGCTGCCAAACTTTATAAAGGAAACATAAAATATTATGCTGCCCACAAATACCAGCTGTAAACCACTAATGTCTGCGTATTAGTTCAGTAACTTCACAGTCACAAAGTTTAATTGACTAATGGGGTAACCTATGGCAATCTGCTGCTTTGCAGCAGTGTTAGACCTGCTGCGAACAGGAGGAGGAAGTGTTACATAGGAGTTCATCAAGGTTCTAGTCTGTTTTTCTTCAAATGGCAGATAAGCTTTGAGGGAGAGCGTGCTGGAACACGCAAATGTTCAGAAGGTAAATACTGCTTTCTGAAACAGAGGCAGAGATGGCAGTTACCACCGCAATCTGAAATGGTTTGAGGAAAGTGAACTTCATGAAGAACGGTTTTTGTAGAGCATTGCCCAATTAATTTTACTTGCAGAAATTGAAACCTTTGACTTAGATACTAACCTTCGGAAGAGATTAATAGGGTGATTGATGTTATGTATGCAATGTAGGCTGTGCCAATCTGCAGGAGCAGAAGAAAAAGCTGTCTCAAGATGCGTATTCATTAAGGAATGGGGAGCCGTGGATTTCAGCGGGGGAAGAATGTTGAATAGCAGGAGTGTTCTTGGGGCTGAAAGTAGAGAGGAATAAAGCTGGTGTGTGTGGGACTGGTCTCACAGACTGGTCAGGGGGAGTGGTGTGGTGGAGAGTTTGTTATGTATGTGAGAGGAATGCAGCTCTACGTACGCTTGTTCAAGCTGGGTAAAGCTGTGCGGAGAATGAAGTCTTATCAGAACGGACAAAAATGGGGACTAAGGACACTGTGTTGCCCCGTATACCTTAGCTGACTCTTACCTGCCTTGGAGCATTCTGACCTGCGTAATGCTTAGTGCTTTGCTAGACTTTTTCTGAGATACAGGCAAGGGGACACTTCTGAAGGACTGACATCAAAAGTAGATAGGAAACAACATGCAGTAAAATGCAAGCTATCTATGCGTTGCTTGCTTCGGACTCAATGCTTTCCAATGCTCCTTGCAACCAGGTCACGCTGATGCACCAGTGAGTAGTTAATGATGCACCAGGGTGGAAGAATTGAACTTAGAATGGAAGAGGAAGTTAAGCTGGAAAATCTGAAAAATGTAGGCAGTGCTTGAAAGGTATTCTTGGAGAAAAGCGTGATTCGATCAACATGATAAAGGCTGATGGAAAAGAACGGCTGGTACATGGAATGAAAAAAAAAGTGCCCTGTAGTTGTTTTGTGGGTTTTTCCTTTAATGGACCTCTTTTAAATATGGCATAAGTCAAAGAAGGATACTGTCTGTGCTGTTCGTAAAGTTGAAATGTACAGATTTCCTAACCCCCTCATCTCCTTATCATTATCCTTACTTCATTTTCTTTAATGCGAATGGGGTTTCCTGACCAGAGAATATGTTCCTTCTATTATTTAAGTATGTCCTGTGCTAAGATGCTTAAACTGAAAGTTTGTTTTTAAACCATTTTATGACTGAAGAATTCTATTAGTATTTTTGCATTTATCAATAACCATCAGAAATAGATTTCAATATTATAAACCACTTTTTCCTGCACTCTAGTGTATCTCTCATACTGCTTCACTCCTGCTAATGTCTTGCTTATACCTTAAAAAGATTCACTAGAAGATTGATGCAAATGCTTGGGAAAGGTATGCAAAAAATACTATGTTTTCTATGCCTATATGGCTTCTATTTTTAATGGCAGAATTCAGTAAAAAAGTCTCATTATGGACAATGTATGGAATTATTGGTCCAAATTTTAGGGTGTGGGTGTTGTTTTTTTTTTTTAAGTAGTCCTAAATGTGCTCGTTCTTCCTGTTGTCTGTGGGAAAGATGGAGATCTTAAACTGTCGCTGGTTTGTCCCTGGTGCAAAACTTGTAGACGTTTAGCCTGGGGTTTTTGTCAGTATGAACCATGAGCTTAATCGTTGTCATTGCAGACAGACCAGCCTCAGTTATGAAGAAGGCTCATACTGTATTGAGTTTAGTTCTTTGTGTGGTTGGTTGTGTAGGGTTTTTGTTTGTTTTGGTTTGGGTTTTTTTCCCCAGTTTTTCAATTCCAGTAAGTGAATGCACCAGCATGTTAAAATGACATTGAAAGGAGCTTAATTCAGTATCTGTTTGCATCTGAGATCTTGGGAACACACATGAGAAAACAATCATATATGTTTTGGAATATGAAGAATTATTTCCTCAGCTAAATGAGTACTATTACCGGTAGTCATCTAAATGCTTATATTTTTGATAAGTGGAGGATAGTGTTCTTACTGGGAAAAAAATCTTTTGTTTTTGTGGTTAGAAGCATTTGGAGAAGTTAGTAGATACATAAAAAAATCAGTCTTGTGTCTTCTCTGAATATTGAAAATGTACCTTTTAACAAGCTTAAACTTCAAAATATGTAACTGCCTTTATTTGGCAATGTGGTTCATACTAGAAAAATGAAATTTGTTACCATGACAATTTTTTTTCATTCGATGCCTTAGAAGAATATTACTTCATGTCAGCAGAAAAAAAAAAATTATCTTGATTCAAAGGAAATAATCGTTTATGCTTGAACACTCATGTATTTCTTAGTAGTTCTATCCTACTGACAGGACTCCATGTGAGGTGAAAAAAGTCTGGCTTGAGTAGGAGCCATACCCAAAGGCTTGTATGGAACTGCATGTTTGATAAAAAATTTCTGGAAATTGTGCCAGCCAGAAGCACTTTTTCCCTCTGTAGGATGGTATAGGAATGATTACAAATGATTAAACATTTTCTCAACACTTGAAGAACTTTCACATTTTGTTTGCAGTATTACTCACTAGCCAAATGTACTTAAAAATGATACTGTAATCTTGCTTTTTTTACTGAATTTTACTAGAAATGGGAGAGAACCTGAACCTTCTAAATACAAGATGTGTGTCCCAGTGCACTTTTATGCAAGAACTATAGGAAGAATCAATTGCATAGGAAAAGCTGTGGATTTGTCATCTCACATTCTCTTTTTCTAAAACAAATGTCTACCCTCATGGCTGATTTTTCGTATTAGATTGTTTTCATTTGATGGCCATAGACAACAAAACTTGTCAGAATGTATTGTTTACAATCTCATGATATGTAGGAAAATGCTGAATGCTTTTTTGGCATGCAAACTGTTACCCCAAAGGCTTGTATTTTTTATATTTAGCAGCTTTTGGTAGACACAAAATGTTTACTCCAATATTAGAAAATGTATTTTTCATAAAAGGCTTCTTGTATCTGGGAAACTGATACTCAGAAGAAATTCGTGGTGCCATGATGGAGAGTGTATCTGTTTTTGTTAATTCTAAGTTTGTGGCATGTTGCTTATTATGTTAAAATAAGCATGGCTGAAGACCAGGAAGAAAGATTAGCTATTTGGCTTGTCGCTGTTGGTCAGCACTAGGTGAGGCAGAACAATCTGGACAGAAAAAAATCCCTCAAACCCCAAACCCTGAACAATGGCACATGCCCAGCTGGGACAGCTGTAGGGGTGCCTACAGCGAAGGCAAGCCTAGAGGAGAGAAAACAGCAACCCAGGACCTATAGCATCAGCAGGGGTTTGGTACACCTTTTTGAAATGAAGATGACGGAAAGTCTCTTTACATTGGGAAGCAAAAGGAGTTTTTCTTGGTTTGCTGTGACCCTGCAGGCACGACAGTTAGTGTACAGAGAGCTCTCTGTAAGTATAAGATCAGTCTTGCAAGAAGGATCGGTTTATAAATTCCTTTATTTTTGATTAGACTCGACTTTGAATTACATAGATTTTTGTCTCAAAGTAGAGTGTTTTATTTTGATGTCTGTTCTGTTAAGATGTAGGTTTAGACATGAAATTCTTCTGTATTTTTGGTGCACTCACTGCAAAGACAAGCTGCAGAAAAGTGGGCAGCTCCAGGTCTGGTTACAGTGGGTTTTCCCTGTCATGGAAAGGCTGGCAGTTACTTATTAATTTTGAATTTAGAGCATAAATTAGCACAGACTGCAAGAGTGTGCAGGAGGTAATACTTGGTATGTGACCACATGATGAAAATGTGTTGGCACATAACAGAGGTGTTAGGAAATCGAGAGTTTAAAGACAGAAGGTAGAAATTGGCAAAGGGTGAACACACATGGGAAACAGGTCAGTGTGATTAACAGTATCTTCTTAAAACGAGCATTTCCAAAAAGCTGGGATTGAGAGGCTGCCCAATTAGGATACTTGAAAAAAACCCACCTCATAAGCTGCTCTATAACTTTACAGATCTTCTAATCTAGGTAGGACCACACTTAGGAGTCACTAAAGTTAAGTCATTCTCTCCTCATGCTTTGTGTAGCCTAAGTTTCTGTGGCAGGGTAGACTCACTTGGGTTTAGAACAACCCCAGAATGTGATCTTCATTTTGGGGCTGAGTACTCTGTTTCAGCTGTATTACGCCAATTGGGTCTTGAATATATTTAGCCTCTTACAAGACTGTGCTCTTGAGGGAGCAAGAAGCATATAGTGACCACCACTACTAGAAATGAAAATGGAAGAAACTTCTTGTACGACAGCAACGTGCTCAGAGGAAGAGGCAAAATGCATCAGGATTGATGGCTTGCTTTTTGAGATTTTAATGGAAACATTAGTTTGTGCAATCTGAGCAGCTGATAGGTGCTCTGGTGGTGGAGATACTTTTTGCCAACAGAATTCTGGATGTCAGTTATAGTGTCTGAATGCTGGTTTCTTTTTCCTCTGCAGTGATCTAGAAAAAAATAATATCACAAGAATCACAAAGACGGACTTCACAGGACTGAAGAATCTCCGTGTCTTGTGAGTATAACACAAAACTTACCTTTCTTTACAAGACTGTTTTGGGGTGCTAGTAGTAAGAATGTCCATAAATCTAGAGATCAAATGTTAGTAATTTCTGCATGTTATTCAGTTGTTAGTAGTATTTTAAACAGTTTGTGAGATGTGGGAACAGTTAATTTTAGTTCCATGCCAAAGTCTGAATGTAGTTTCAGAGCTATTTGGTTGTTTGTGTTTCTCACTGTCCTGTAATAATCACTGTGGTGAAAATTCTGGTGCACTTTACAATCACTTGTGCATAAATCAATTATTCTGAAACACTAGCAAACAAGACTTTCAGAATTTGATTGCTTTAAGGTACAGTCCCATTAATAGCACTTTCGCAGAAGATGAAGCAGAACTTGATTAAGGATACCTGTAGAAGTTGGACACAAGGAAACCTGTAATTTTTTTGGTCTAATTTGAAGTAGTAAAACAATTCTAGGTGATGCTGTCTCTTGATTTAGAAGTATCAATCAGGAGCTTGACTGTACTTCTAAATGAGCCTTGAACATCAAAAGGGGAAACAGTCTATAGAATCTGTCATTCCTTTTTTCCTGTTTTCTCTTCTATGAACCTCAAATGGCACCATTAATTTAGTGATGCAAATTAGATTACTTCATAGATATTTATTGTAGTCATACATAGATCTGTTTTTTCTTGGGTTAAAAGACCAAGAAATAGATTTTTGAAGCTGTTTCAGTCCTTTCAGGAAAAGTTCGAGGTTCTTTCTATTTCAGGTTAATTCATTTTTTCCCCTTGAAATTGCACTAACACTTTGTCTGAATTACATCAAGTTTAGATCCCTTTCACATCAACATAGAAGCAGACGTAGATATTGATGCCTCTTCCAGAAATAATAAAAAAAAAAAAAAAAAAGGCCAGATGAGAAAACTAAATAGGTTTGAATGTAATGTACTGAATTAGCTGAGGCTGTGCTCTTGGGTTCTTAAGTGTTTTTGGAGCTCTCATTTAAAGTAACTGTTGGTTTCTGTTTCACTGGCCTTGTATTTGGGCACTGAGTGCTACTGTAGCGGTGCAAGTTTATCTGTGAGAAACATTGCCATGTTATGGGGGAAATTGTACATGCATGTGTGTAGAGCTACATGTTTAAAAGCAGTGGCCAAGATGTTTTTATTGAAAATGTTTCTGAAATGTGAAAGGTATTTATTTATGTTAACAGTAACCAATGGTAAAATTCAGATTTCTAATTTTACTTTGGAAAAAAAAATAAATATCAAGTTCTGTTTATCAAGTGCCATTTACGTAATAGTGACTACATTCTCTGTGTGTGCCATCCAGTTCATAGCAGTATTTTACTAAACTATTGCACTTAATTCTGAGTTTTAGTGACTGAAATAAAAACTGATGTTGAGTTGGTCCCAGCACTGACAGAGGCAGGTTGATTTTCCCACTCTGTTCACCCCTGCTTCTGAAACAAGCAGCTATCAGAAGTTAAGAAACACACAAAGAATCTCACTAGCACCCCCCTGAAAATTCCTTTCTGTAATTCTTAAGGCTTCCCTCTGCAGTCAATGTTTTCCTTTGAGTGTCTTCTAAGATAAGTCTTTAAAACTGCAACTGTTGAAGTTACAATTGTTTAGTTGATAATTCAATTAATGGATTAATTGAATCCTGCCAATGAAAGGGCAAGTCTTTTCTCCTACTACCTGTGGTCATATACTAAGAAAACATTCCAAATCTATTGGAAGACTTTTTCATTGCTCTGGTGTTTCTCTCATCTCTAGCAGTGGAGTCATTTAGATTTCCTTGGCTCCCGTCCCAACTGTCAATACCATTTTGGAAATCTATTAAAATACATGTATTATACTATCATTAATGTCAGCAGTTGGTTTGCTTTGGTTGGGTTTTTATGGTGTCAGACATTGCCTAATGCTGCTGCAGTCATTTATACTGAATGCCCTTAACAATAAGCAAAATATGCAACTGCTGTCTTTACATATTTTTTTTGTTCTGTGTTCATTACAGGTTTATGTAACTTATTTGTTCAGCCTTTGAGTAGTGAGGTGTCCTTTGAGTAGTGAGGTACTACCACAGAGGTAGTCAGGACTAAAACCAGAATACACCTATTAAAAAAAAAATAAAAATTCTATTGGTTTTGTCTTCCAATGTATGAAGACCATCTGAAACCCAAGACATCCATTTCATTGTCTAACATACTAATTTTTGTTGATTGTTGAATATTTCCCTATTCTACATGTTCCTTCTCTGGTAATGTTTGAGGTTTTCCTTGTTTTCCTTGGTGCAGCTTTTTTTACTTTGTGCACTTTCACTCTCGAGAAGTCCTTCAGATTTTTCTTTGCTTACTGTTGCGGTCTCTTCACGATTCTGGCTATTCTACATTACTGACACCCTAATCTTTCCTCTTTTTTCCCCATGTGTGAGTGGGGTATAGTGGGAAGCGCAGAAACATGAAACCTGTCCCAGAGTTCCTAGAAAGATGATCTAGTCCTGTCCCAGAGTTCCTAGAAAGATGGTCTAGTCCTGTTTTCAGACATCAGAGTGAAGACAACAAACAAGTGATCTATAAAGTGGTAGAGCAGTACAACAGAAGAAAACTTCCAGTATCAAACTGACAACTTAATTTGTGCACCTTATCCTTTTAACTTATCCCTTATAACTTCATTGTTTTTCCTTTTCCTCATGCAGTTTTTCCTCCTCCTCATGTTAGGAACATGCCTCTCTGGTTCACATTTGGGTTTTTAATTTTTTTTTTTTTTTTTTAAATCTTCATATGTGGTCTTAGCAGTGGAATACTCTCTTGCTGTCTGTTTTCTCAACTACTGTCCAATTGAACAGCTCTGAGCATCCTCGTAGGATGGAGTGCAGAGGAGTGGCTGTTAAGAACAGGCAAGAGAAGTGCTTTTTCACTGGTTGGTCTTGGCTGAGCCCAAACTTAATGTGTGTTGAGTTCTTCCTTTTTGTGTTTTAGCTAAGGCCACATAAAACGTTCAGAGAGCCTAGAGATTCAGTCCATGTGTCTGAGTGCTCTTACAGAAGCAGAAAATGGGTGTGTGCTGGAACACAGCACTGAGAGAGGAAAGAGGTCGGCTTACATTGGACTGTTGGTATCTCTGTTCCTTGGCTTCCACTTTACCTATAAAGAGCATTTCTGCTGTGTAAATGAATAGTTGTTTCCTGCACAGTGTAAATCAAGGAGAAGTCAGTCTCCATTGCTTATAACTTATCCTTGTCGTGGTCTCAGGGGTGAATAAAAGCGGGGTCGGACACAGCAGAAGCCTGGGGCTTCTCCCTTACATTTCTGCACTGTTGTACAGCGGGACTCTACACAGCTGTCACACGTAGCTGCCAGGGCTGTATTTCTGGAGGGGTTCAACCCCTTTGGATTACTTACAAATGGTTTACTCTGGGACAAGTCTGAAATCTTTGCAGAACGTCAAGGCTGGACAAAAAATATGTTGACATTGAGTGGATCCTGCTATGGGCTGTAGGAATCAGTTATCTCAATTACATTACAAAAAGTGAGAGTAATATACTAAGAATGTAACCTCTCAGCATAATGTTTATGATTATAAAAGTTCAGGTACAAAACCATTTACTAAATCTGGTAGTCAGGAGGCAATTTTTGAATCAGTTTCCTGTTAATGACCGATTCTGTCCAGTTTTTTTTAATAATCTCTTAATTATAACTGTTATTGGTACTTCTGTGAAAAGCAATTTTGTAGCCTGTGTGAAGAAAAGTGGGGAAGCTCTTTTATTCTGTTGTCTTAAAATTAACTGGTATTTCTGGAATTGCAGACACTTGGAAGAAAATCAGATTAGCGTGATAGAACGTGGAGCATTTCAGGATCTAAAACAACTTGAACGGCTGTAAGTATCTCTATTTATATACCGATGGAAAATCTACATTTTTTTTCTACCTCACTGTTAATGGTAATTCGCAATATTTCATGTTTATAAGATTAACTTCCTTTAAGAAAGAGAGGTGGGTATCTGCCTAAATTAAAGTATACTGTTAAACACAGTTGAATTTATATTGCATGATAGCTAATGCTTGAAATAAAATGTACAGTTTCTTGCCAAGAAAATAGAACTGTCAGTGACACCAGAATCCTCATAACATTATCAAAAGGATATTATCTGGGCAAGTCTTAAAATAGATTTGTAGGTGAAAAAAAATCTGCTTATAATAGTCTCACATTATAATATATTTTATATATTTAGTTTTATACATACATATATATATATATATAAATCCATGCTAATGGAAGTTCCAGTTGTCTCCTTTGAGAACCACAGTATTTCTATAACTGCCTTTAGACTTAATTTTCTGATTAGCTTCATTTCCTTTGAAGTTGTGTAATGCCACTTACAGCAGTGGATTCCAAGATATCATGCAAGACTTAGTGGAGAAAAGGCTGTGGTTTTCCTTTGCTTTTGATAGCAATTAAAGTCATTGTTTTTTAAAAAAGGTGAATAAAAGAGGTCTCTTAATCCAAAATCCAATTTATAGAAAATTACTGGCCCTACAAAAGTATAGACTTAAATATCAAAAAGTACAAAAGTAATCCTATATCCAATTGTTACTCCTTAGCTGGGTGTACTGGTTAGCATTATCATAAAGCTCGGTTAATTCTGTCAGCTTACGATGGGAGCAGAACAAAATCTCTGTAATACTGAAATACTTCTGGGAATTATTCTTTGTTAGAGGTAGGTGACTAGAACAAGAATCACATGCTGGTTTGGAATGCCTATTTGTTAAATGGAGAAGCAGGTTTTTTTATGCTTGAATGTTAATGGGTTATCTGCAAGGCATTTGTAGGACTTGATACTTTCTAATTGATATTTTCTAAAGCAGTTTCAAGAGTTAAGTTCCAGCTAGCAATTGTTCAAGAGAAGTCTGAAGTATTGAGCATATGCTGTATTAAAACTGTTTCAGATGATCTCAGGATCAGATTTGCATTGAAGTTGTTTAACTAGTGCGTTGAACTTTTAAAATCAGTTTACTCAGGATTTTTGTCTTGAATTACAAAGCTCCATTTATGGCAATAAGGGAGATGAATTCTAAATTCTGCTTATAACCCATTTTTACCTATATTCAATTAGAAAACACATTCAGGAAGAGAGTTTTGCCATAGCTGGTTTATTTCACACTTCTTGGGCGGTAAAAAATAATAATCAGGTTAATTTTCCAAAATTGAGCACAGCCTAACACTGTAGAAAAGTTTGCTCATGTTACAACTCACCTTTGAGAGGCACTATCCTAGCTACTACATCCTCGTTTTAAGCTCATTTTATGTGTGTGCATGTGTGTGTATAAATGAATCTTTCTCATCTCTCTATTTAGATAAAGATAGATTTAAACTATGAAACGAGTTTTGAAAACAATCTGGGAGGAGGGCTAGCTATTAGTAACCAGAAAGCATCACCTCCGTGTGCTGTTTTTCAGTACAGCCTGCTCTGTTAGCAAATGAAGATAATGTATTTTGTGAAACCAGAAGTTAGGAAATATGATACCTTTAATAGTGTCTCTTTAAGTGTGTGATGGTTGAAAGTCTTTTTATTCTTCTCCCCCTGCCCCACCCCCCCATGCAAACTCTTAACTTGGCCTGTTAAACATACTGCATCTCTGCTTCTCTTTTAGGATTGCCTGTCATTAAAATATTTCCTAAATTAATGTAGTATGAAAGGGAGGCCTGGAAACTTGCAACTTTTTGGTATTTTAGCTTAAATCATTTTTAGAACAAAACTATAAATCTGGGGTTTTTTTGCTATGAGTCAGTAGGCTTTGGAGAATGAACTGTGGAAAGTTTGGCATAACTTATAAAGGCTAAATTGCAACATTTTAGGTAATATTAAAGCTATTTTATTAAGTATTGTCAAACATAGCAAAATGTTAATGAAGAAAGCATGCTGGCTGGATTTTAAAAAACTGGCTTTTTTCCATTTAATTTCTTTCAAATAACAAATAAAAATTGCTTATATTGCTTCAATTTTGGAATAATGTTCTTTTTTGATCTATTGAAGTGAATGCAAAAGCAATCATTTACTTCTTTTTAAACAAAGCAGCTGCATTGGGTCAGACTTTAAAAAACAGGAGTAATTTCTCTTCCTGGCAAAATACCATATATAAAGGTCTTTCATTCAAAGTAACGGTGGAAGTATTGGAAGTATATTGTTCCACTCCCCACCCCATGGTAATCATTCAAAGGGCATAACCTGAACTGAATATTATTTTAGCTCAATGTATTTTCACTTGTTTGGATATTTGAAGTGCGTCCGTCATTATTAACTGAGTAAATCAGCAGAACTTTGTTCAAAATGTCCTGCATAACTATCTATGTAAATTTTAAATAAAATGTCTGTAGAGATGTTAGCCACTGCTACCAAAGGCACCATGATGATGGCTCTCTAGTTGCTTGGATTTTGCTCTCATTTTTAAGATTTTTTTTTTTAATATTTGTGTGTGTGTGTGAGTGATGCTCAGAATTCCAGTGGAGCATCTACAGGCATTATTTAGATATAGACAGGATATTGTCAAAATTGTATATTAGACTGATTAAAGTTTGGCAATATCAGTTGAAGGAAGCACGTAGTGCAAGGTATGTTAAAATGGCAGACAGTACAAAGCTGAGAAATGAAGTGATGGTAGACAGTAGAAGCTACTTCGTACTTTGACCTATTTGTACTCAACTTTCCCAAATACACAGGAATTTTAACCATTGCCTTTTAGTAAAATCCAGTGCTTTTTAGTATAAGTTGTCCAGCTGAGTCCTAAGATTCAGAATTCTTGAGAATGTCTAGTGATACTTGCCATAGTGGAAAACCAGAGATTATTCTAATGTGGTTATTCCAATAAAAACCAATGTAGTTTTATTCCAAAATGTAAAGATTAGTCATGCAGTAGCTGACCGTAAAAGATCAAGCAGTTAAGAGACAACATTAATATATATATATATATCTCTAATTGGTGCACAGAGCTTACTACCTTCTACTTGTTGCACTGTTGTTGAGCGTCAGGCAAATCAGCAGTGCTCATGTGCAGGGTAATAGTGTAAAGCTTGTAGAGCCTGCATGTCAATGTGACTTGTATGTCTGAGGTGCTAGCACGACCTCGGTACGTCTTCTCTCAGGCTTGTTAGCTTCTCCCGGGTTTCTCTAGCTATCACCTTTCCTCTAGCTCTGAAGTGCTTCTTTCCAAAAAATACTACTAATTGATGTTGAGTGATAGAATTTGCAGGGCAGGATATGCATCTGTTCAATAAGTGTTTAAAAAGCTGCGGAAAGATTCTGCTAAAACTTGAAAGTGCCAGTCATAAATTTTGATAGGTCTGCCCTTCTTGCCACTAGCAGGGTAACAATTTCAGATCAACACCTGTGCCTGTTGATGTACGGAAGGTTTCAGAAACTGTAATTCTTTTTTTCTAGTTGCCTTCTGCAGTTTTTTCCTAATAGTTAACTGTAAAAGATCTGAACTTCATCCTCTTTTCTGTTTGCTTTTTTTTTTCTTTTTTCCCCTGTGGTTTGAAGTAGCATGCATATGGCCATACGAACACAATGCTATACTGGCACAATGTATTATACCCAAATTTATTTTGGATTTTGCCATTTCACCTGTATGCTTTGCTATTAACACAGCACATGATTTTAAGAGAAAATTATTACGAAATTTCATATGCAAAGAGGATCAAGAACAAAAAGGCATACTGGTGGGCCTAAAAGATGAACCAAAACTTCGTCTAGAGCCAGATATATGTCACACATTTATGTGAAAAATGAAGCAGGATATCAGACACCAACCAATCCTGACTTTTTCCACAGCCAGCTGCCAGAAATTGTCACGTAACTGTATTATCTTCCAAAGAATGGACTTTGGCTGATGGCTGGTTCTTTCTATTCAAATTAGTGTCTTTAGCTAGCATAAAAGATCTCAACATCTGAAAACACTAAAAATGTGTTTTTGTTGTTTAGAGGAGGGGGGAAAAATGTGTAAGCATGGCCAAATCAAATCTTTTCAAAGTTGGGAAAAATAATTAGCTTTTGGGGAAAAAAAAACCCCCACCCCAAAACAAAACCAACCAAAAAGCTACAATCCAGATTTTAACCCTAGCATATACATGTACGGGTTTGGTTTTGTGGGTGCTAGGACAGAGGTCAAAATAGAATATTTTTTTTTTTACCTTTAACTGCAGAGATGCTATTGTACATTGAGTCTTTGTCAGCAGCTTCCTAAATGCTTGATTAAGGTATTAAAGTATATTTATTTGATGTAGTGTACTGTAAAATTGCTATGAGTGACCAAAGATGCTAGGGAGAAGAATAAATTTTTATGTGATGCTTCACAATCTGGATTTGATAAATGGAGATTGAACAGGCTTTAAATAAATCATGTAATACAAAAAGCATCTTCCATAATTAACATGCTGAGTGGAAAGATTGCTAAGTGCTTCAGAGTAGTGGGCAAAATAATAAAAGTGTTGGATAGTTCTTTGCTGTTGTAAACAAAAGCTTATTGCAAATCTTTGGCAGCATGGACAAATCTATAGTGTTTATACAAGGCTTGCAGTGTGTGCAGTTTAGATGTTTTTCTGGAACTGCATACACTAAATGTTTATGAAGCCATGTAGATTTGTAAGTATGTGAGACAGTTTATATTCAAACTTCCAGAAAAAAAGCTTTATTGTTTTGTGTCTCCATTTCCCTATGACATTATGGATAACATATCTAATTGGAAATCAGTGATCATAAAAAGCTTATCTGGAAATGCTGGAGATCAAAGACACGCTAAAATGGATTTAGACCTGTGATCTGACATGTAATCAATTTCATTACTTGCATACTTCCTTCTTCCTTTTCAAACTACCACGCCTAAGTTGATGGAGTACCAGGTTTGCTACCGAACTCCCCAAGAACAGGTGGTGCTTTAGGAGTGAGAAATGACAACCTTTTGCCTGTGTTCTGCTACCAAGACAGCTCTTCACACTTGCCCTTCCTCCTCTGCGGAGGGTGTGAATAGTAAATTGGGGCTGCCAGAGTCACCCTGAAGCTCTGATGTCTTTGCGTTTCGGAGGGGTGGACTTCTTTGTGTTCATACCAAAGGTGGTAGCGTCCCCGGTTCACTGCTGAGAAACTGGGTGTAGCTTATGCCAAGTCTTGAGTTACTGTTTCATACCGGGCGAAAATACTGCTGCAGCAACCCACCATCAATAGGGTAACATGAACCTGTGCTGCCTAATCCCAGATCACAGTCTGTGTTAGTGATGTAATCTTTTGTAAATGGGGAAACCAGTTGCTAACAGAGACCAGCTGTAAACTTAACCACTCTCTGCGGGAGCTGGCAAAGAATAGAAAAAAGGTGAAATTCAGTTTGTGACACTTTCAGGTGTGTTCTCGTTCTCCTGATTTGAAGAATAGCTCTTGTGCTGCCTGCACCTGTGAACTAGCAATGTGAAGCTCCTTACTGCATTGGCTGATGACTGAAAGTTCAAGTAATATTTGTTCATGTTGGGTTAACATTTAATTAATATTATTAATAATGTTTGTCCCATATCTTCTGAGAAAATATTCTCGTTTAAAAAAAAAAAAGGAATCCTATAACCAATGTCTGAAAAAGTAGTCTTTTTTTACCTTGCATTTTCAAGTTTAGCATTGCCTTCCAAATGAGTGTCTGTGTGACTGTTTACATTGTGAGAGGTCCAGTGTGATGAGCTAGAATGTTTTGGGTGTGCATACCTGAAGGAGTGCTTTTGGTTTCATTCCTGCATGCTAACGGGACAGTCATGGCGAATGGAACATGCTGTACTGCAGAATCTTCCAGGTATTATTTGAGTCACTTCCATTCCTTTTTACTCTCTAGTTTGGGGTTTGGCCAAGGCTTCCTTTTCAGAAGGAATCTCTCTGTAAAATACATGGCAAAATTATGCATTATTTGGAGTGACTATTTGGGTGAACTTGCATGGGTACATGGGTACAGCATTAATATTTTCTTCAAGAATTGTGTTGTTTTGGAGTGTGGGTCTTCCCTTTCAAGCAGCCATAATGTAGTTTTCACTGCTTAAGTGAGGACGGCATTATTAGAAGTACTTCATCTGTGTCATTTTCTCACCCTGATAGCAATAGGGGAGCAGCAACACCCTCATACAGCAGCTTTCTGAGTTCACGAGTTCCTTCATCAACTTACTGCACAAAAAGAGTTCCACAGTTTGATCCTGCTTCTGACTTAGTACCAGAAGTTTGGAGGAAGACTTAATCTTCTCGAAGTCGTATGTGCTCTGGAGATCTCTGCACTTCGCTCTTTCTACAGAGCGCAGGCAATCATGCTCCCTGTCTCTCTCTTTTGTCTTAGTCTCAGAGAATGGCTGGCCCAAAGTGATGACATGAGAGCCATCTCTGAGTTCTAGTTCATCCTGTGTGGCAAAAGCCAAACAAAAGCTCTTGGTTTCTAATGTCCATGTGAAGAAAAAAGTGGAGTCTCTAAGTGTTCGTGTGTTGAGGCTGTGTGCAGATTTATCGCAGAGATATGTTGCATCTTCCTGTGGTATGCAGTTCTTTGGGCATCAACACGACAGGTGCCACCTTGGGTTTCTTTTATGAGAGTGGATTACTACAGGTTTACTGGTCTCTGTCATTACTTCTGCTTTCTCATTGTTCCGCCACGCTTATTGCACCATGCAGTGCTGGTCTTGAGTGCCATGTGTCATCTTTTCATGTATCATAAAAACTGAGTGATTTGCTGTTCCCCACACAGCCACGTCTTACCACAGAGCTGTTCTACTGTCTTTTGTGTATAGCCAAACCAAAGCTAGTCTGCAGCAATACTTTTCCTTTCTTCCAAGGGAACAGAGTTTTCTCTGCTTGTGGGCTGGGCAACACCTTCGCTTGAAACCTGGGATGTTTATGACTCATTTTTGGAGCTGATGTTCTCTTCCCTGGATATAATCTTGGAGCTCTCCATGAAATCTTTCCACTTACTGGTACCCAGATTCACCAGTCCTCCAAACCATAGGTATCATTTCCAGCCAGATGAAACATTTTGGAGCTGGCTTGAGTTATTTAACTGGCTAAACTATGAGCCAAGACCTCAGGCTTTGTCCTTTCCTTCTGAAAGAGCAACTTGTATGAATTTGCCTCTCGTGCTGTTGGAATTAACCGTAAAATAACCTGCATGATAAAATTAACTCTGTTAGCAGAGTGACTGAGACTCAGGCCACTCCACCTCTCATCACCTTTATATAGCCTTCCAGAAAACTGCTTCATGGGCAGTTTTAATCCAAATGCCCACTCTGAAGATTTGTAGAAGCACCTTATGAGACTGAGTGACTGTGAAATAATACAGCACATGCGATTCAGCGTTGAAGAACAGGGAAATGGCGGGGCGTGTGTTTAGGGAAATCCTAAAATGCTGGAGCTCATAAAAGACTAAAATAGAAGTTCACAGGTGGTCATCAGAAGGCTGGCTGTGTTCTTGAAAGAGGTATCCATTGAGCGTCACTAAATACGCAAAATCCTCATCCAGCTAAAGAGTCTAGCTGAAAAACATTGAAAGCTAGCAAAGCTGGTAGAGGAGTGTCATACGTTCTTGCCCTGTTCTTATGTCTCTGTATGCATCTGCATATTGGCACTGTTGGAAACAAGATACTGATTTAAGCAGATTATAAATCAGTTCTAGTACTGGATGCTTTCTGGTTTTTGTCTGTTGCAAGAAACTAAACCGCTTATAATCTTTTCCAAATCTTACTTTGCTTCTACTGAATTAGCTGTCTACAATTTACGTACTGGGGATATGTTGTCCTTTTCATGGAGAGGGCTGAGACACTTTGGACAGTTCTACTGCTTTTTCTTGTCTAGAGCAGAGGTATTTAATGGGCTTCCAGCTACCCTTCACCCCAGGAAGCTCACGCTGGATATCTGACTTCAAAGGAGTGCTGTCAACTCACCAATAAGGAATCCCTGTTTCCTATAAGACTTGCTTAACAAAACCCCAGGCAAAATCAGTAGCCTCCCTGAGGAATGTAATGATAAGGAGAAGATCAAATAATAGGTACAAATTTTATTCATGAGATATGGTGGAAACTGCTATACAAGATGCAAATGGTGGATTACATAGCTGTGTGGTTGATACCTCAGTTTACCTTTAGAATCACACAGGACAAAACCAGTAGCAAGAATATGGTAATTCTTGGTATATATATGGGGAGATGTGTGTCTATAAATAAAAAAATAAAATAGTAAAATAGATATTGACAGTTTGAGTGTGAATAGTAAATTTCAGTAAATCATTGGGAAGGAATGTAAGTACTATATCTTATCAAGTCCCATCTTAGCTCAAGCTGACAGCTCACCTTTTAATTCTTGGAAGGAAAGAAGGAAGCTCATTAATTTTGTATTGCTTTTGATATAGCTTTATGTGCTGCTCTTGGCTCAAACAGCCAAAATAATTGTTCCCAAGATAAGGCTCACATACTTCACTTATCTGTCAGTAGTGTACACTGGCTATTCTGGAAGATTTCACTGAAATGTTTGGGTTTTTTTCATACACTACTGCCAGTAATTTAGAGAAATGTTAGTTGTTCGTGTAAAGGACACACTAGCTATGGTCAGGAAAGACTTGTTTTTAATTTTTTTTTTAAATCTAAAAGAACTCCTGGCTGTTTCCAGAATTCAAACATACAGTCAATATAAAATTGTTGTGGTGGGAGGGGAATTTGCAACTATTAGTCCAAAAAGTTATTCTTGTTGGAAAGGAATGTTGTAAGATCTCCAATACATACATTTCCATATAGAGTCAAGATTCTCGCAACAGTTAAGGACTGAGGAAAATACTCAAGTATGACTTATTTCATGCACGTACTCAGTTCATATAGTGAATAATGTATTCTGTCACTTGTATTAAATTTTCAGGAAAATGTTACTTTGTTTTGGCTATAGTAGCATGACACTGTCCAGTAATGATAAATTGTCTTTCATATGTAGTGTGAGCAGTAAATGCATAACTCAAAATGAAGTGTACTTAAAGCCTGAAGATCATCTTAACATTTTTGGAGTCCAAAATACATGAATTTCCTTTAGAATTTTGTTGATTTCTTCTCTAGTGCAACTTTTCAGTTTTGGCCTTTCCTTGAAAATCTTTTGCTGTTAACTATTGCAGCATAGTCCAGCTGTGTGTGATATTGATTGCTATGGTCCTGCTCCATTAAAACATTTAAACAACTAGCTGTTGGCCACTTTAGATGCCAGTGCAATTTCTCGCAACTCTGAGAAGCTGTCTGGTCCCAAGCACAAGAAGGGACAATGTGTGTTCAAAAAAAACCCTGTAGCCACAAGTTTGGTCAATAGTTATTCGTAAGAACTTACTGAATTTTCTTAGAAAGGTGGTCCACAGGGCTGGGCTATCAGTATAACTTTGAAACTAAATAATTCACGCTATTTTTCACAAAGGCAAAATAGAAAGTGTTTTTGGGGTAAGCTACAAAAATCCTAAGAACATATATTATATACAAGGTTAGAACTTGATAGTATGTAACATAATTATACCACATAGTAAGCATGCAATATATATATATACACACATGCTTCTGTAATGTCCATGTGTCAGTATCTCAAGATTAATTAGTGTTCACCTTCTCATGTCAATCGGGGCTTGCAGGTAGAACTTGGTTTTTTGGGGGAGAGAGAGTGCTTCAAGTGTAAGTATAGAACACTGGCGTAGTAAGACTCTGGTGGAAAAAGTAATAAGCATGAAACAACTTCTAGAAGCGAACCCTGGTAATTCTGAGAGGTACCCAGTCTACATTTTGCCTATGCAGAAAGTCAGTCTCCTCTTTAAGATCTTAATAAAGCTGACTGCATTTCTATTTCAAGTAGTTTAAGCCACGTTATGAAAAGGTCAGATAATTTTTAGAAACATCACTGGAAACATTACTCTTACAGAAGAGTAAGAAAAGGCTTTAACATGAAAAAATAATTTGGGCTTTTTTGGAGACATACTTTGTCATTCTGTGGGCATTGCATACTTGAAAAACGGTAGTGCTTATCCATGTCACGTACTCCAAACTTAGTATTACCTCAGATGAGAGGCATTTGCAATTTGGATCTTGATGTTGTTTTTTTCCCTAATTTTAAAGCATGTAACTTTAGCTTTTATTGAAATTAGTCAAGCATTATTTCAAGTATTGAAATCTGTGAAATTTTCTTTGTACACGGATGAGCTATTGTTTGACACATGTAGGTTATATGCTTGGGAATAGTTCATATTTCTTATGATCATTTGAGAAAACAGTAAAAATTGCCTTATCCTTTTCTATTACCCTATTAAAAATATGGCAGGCTTTCTGCCACAAAGTTCTGTGTTTGCTGTGCGTGAAGGTGCAGGATTGAAAAAGTAGCTGCAGATTAACTCAGGAAAGAAATCCACAGTCAGCTTGGTAAAACTTGCTCCACATCTATCAATAGTAGGTTCGATGATGTGTGTGTCCTTGCACATCGGAAAGACACTTTTTTTTGGAACTGTAGTTGGTGTGAGTGGCAGAAACATACTTAAATGGTAGAAATTTCATCCTTTGTCTTCTACTATTAATAAATACCTTGCATAAGCTAGATCTTTTGTGCGCAATCTGGAGATAAAATGAAAGGAACAGGTAAGAAGGAACAAGTGTATGCCTTGGTCAACTGATGGTTTGTGAGTCCACTGTGCTACCTGCTGCTTTGTGTTTCTACTGGACCATCTTTATTTAGCAAAAAAATTCTTAAGCCTGTAGTAGTGATAAACTAGTTCAAAGATTAATCCCTCCCACTCTCTCTTGTCCATCAGTCAAGTGTTTATTTTTATGGGACAGTTGTTGGAATAAATTTTTAAATGATACAGTAGCTGTCACTTTCTTAGTCATTGGGCACTATTCAGTGAATAAAGTAGTTATGAGAAACCATTTACAATGATTCTTTGAAGATGTGTAGATTTGGGGATGTATAGTGGTTATGTCTTCTAATTAGGTATATGCATTTCGGAAAATGATAGTTCCCAATAACGGTGTTTATGTACTGTGGACTCCCAGAGGGCACTAATATCCTCAAATTTTATAGTTTACTATGTCTGTCTGTAGCACATAATTATATAGTTACGTATTACTCAGCCGTTGCTGGACAGCCAAACGTCTTTTGTTATTGCTGATGCAAGAGTGAACCTTTTATTTCTTTTGTAAACATTAAAAAAAAAATAAAATTGGCACCTCTTTTCTGAAGGAAGCTATTAGCAGCTCTGTCAATAGGTCTGCACAGGAGGAATCCAAACACAGGAAAAGTGCAAGAGAGGCAAAGGGCAGCTAGCAAGAAAGCAGGATGCATGCTTCAGTGAATTGGTTTTGGTTTGCATTAGTACATCTGACCAGGGCTACAAAACAAAGAGGTTTATTTTAACAACATGAAAATAAACGAGCCTGATTTCATCAAAAACATTTTCATAGTAGGTCACTGACCCATAAGAACTCATGGAAAAACAAATTTGGGTCTCATTTGTGTAGACAAGAGGTTCTGTAACCACAGGATTCTTAAGCTTCTGAAAGCAATGGTTACAAAGCGAGTGGAATAACGACACTTCCACTACAATGTAACCATAATTCAGTTGGAATAGCTGATCAGCACTAACATTACATCCGAGTTTTTAAACATTATTCTTTCCTGTGTCTTGTTTGTTTGATTTTAGCTGTTTTTTATACTTGATGAAGATTTATGGGAGTATTTGCTTAAGCAAAACACTTAAGGATTTAGCAGTCATTTCTCCAGGATCTGTAGGAAATACTTAAAGGCCTGTGTTACTGTTGGGTAAGAACTGCTGCATCACTGGTCTGGGATAGTTTGGATAAACTTGGTTTAGCTTAAATAATTTTATCGAAAGGGTTTGGCTTCTTGGAGCTTCTTCATATTAGAAGGATTATACTGCTTGCCATCTTAGAAATACTGTAAGTGTTATTGGCTGAATTTCATGCTGTGGAGCATGGCAATCCTTAAATAACCCTGTTCCTGAGCAAAACGATGATGAATTCAAAGTACTTAACGTATTTTGATTCTCGGAGAGTATATGAGTATGTAGGTTTTGAAGCCTTTCTGTCATTGATCAGACCAGTGCAGTCTTGATCTTGCTTTTCCTCTGGCACAATTCCATTTTAACTGTGTCCATTGAACTGGATCTCACTGGAAGCTGCAGCTTTCCATATAGAACAGAACAAATTCCTGTTGGCTTTTATAGTTACCTTTGTTAGTATTATGTTCTCATTTGCTTGGAGATGATCTCTTATCTAGATCTTCCCCTTGGTTTCAGGGTATTACGGTATGAGGATCACAGGAAGAAGAGAGGGTTCTAGGGTTCATACAGATGTTATGGATATTACATATGCATTTTAATTTTTGTCTTTGAGAGTTCTGAGCAGGATAGGTGTGAGGCAGTATTTTAGGAATACAAGAGAGAAACGGGAACTGCGCTTCAGCAAAACTGATGCCCAGCATTTGATAAGTTGCTGGGAAAGTGAAGATGGATCAGAGGTAATTATCAAAGAAATTGGGTGTGCCTAGTTTTTAGATAAGAGCTGCTTTAATGACAGTGGATTTTTGTGGCTGGTTACCCCTTGTAGCTTCCTAGTGAGAAAATGTCTTTTGAATGAGTTGTGATAGGTAATTCCCGCAGGCTTGTGACAAAGCAGTCACAAGAGCTGCTTTTTTGTTCTCAAATTTAAGTCAAACGTATAGTGTGCTTTTTCGTTCCACTTAATTATTTCCTTATATTCATTCTGTTGGCTTTGGAGGATTTACCCTTTGTTAAGCATCCAGTTTGATTCCAGGCAGGAGATGATTCTGCTAGTCTTCCTTTTTTAATAGTTCTGCTTGGCGTGTAGCCCCGGGGAGGAAGGCGTAACACATTGCCACAGAAGCATTCTTTACTATATATGGAGAGGCGTGGTGAGCTGGGCTGGTATCGAGTTATTAAAACAGATCAAATAGGAAGAGTGTTCTATTTCTTCGGGTAAAAATTGCAATAATAGTTCCACTTGCAAGTTTTCTTGCTAATTATTCACAGCTATTTCTGACTTCTGGAAATGGTTAGTTTGATTCACATAAACTTTTAACACTTATCAGCAGGGGCAACATGGCATGGAGATGTGCATGCTAAAATTTCCTTTTTGCTTTCTTCATAGGGTTTCAGCCTAGACCTGGAGAGATTACTCTCTGGTGTAAGAAAATGGTTTTACCGTGCCTATTTTACTCTTACTGCCTTTACGAAAACTGATGAACTATTAAAAATGGTGGACATTTAGGGATACTGCAATAGATTGTTATGAACAATCTTTTGTTTATCTATTGGATAAAAGTCTGTTGTTTTCATGTAGTCTGTGGGGGAATAATGAGAAAGTAACTATGTTTTTCTCTCATTCTGTATTGGGGTTTAGAAGATATAAAAAATTGGAAGATTTTATGTGAATTCCTGATTTTTTTTTTTTTTTGTATGTGAAAAAAGAGAACTTACTAAAAGCATTGCAGAATCTGAGAACCAGACGGCTTCTGCAGAGAGCTTCTTTATGTTTGAGGGTTTACTGCTTAAGGTTTTTTATTTGAATGATAGTTAAGAAAAACTTAAATTCTTGTACACTAAAGGCTGATAAAGGCAGATATAAACTACTATCCTGCATGAATGTCACTGATAGGTTTTATAAACGTGCTACTGAGTTAAGAGATTGTCCATGTACTTCTGCTTGCTATGTCTGGTTTTACAGGATTTACTTGCTGTTGACATTGTCATTAATAAATGCTCTCTGATACTGAAGATTTTCTATTCCCTTCTTCAATTAAGTTGGTACTAAGACTTCTGTCCATTTCTGTATGATGTAAGGTGTTGATCTCAGTCTTTAATGCATACATGAACGTTATTAGACTTCTTTTGTTTCTTCCTGTTAGTTTTGGGAAAATGTTGACACTTAAACCTGTTCCTCATACTTTTTTTTGCCTGTGTTTTTACTTTCTTCCTAGCCTGAGGACATCTGTGTATAATGCTTACGTACTGGCTCTATCCTCCATCTTAATGTCTGGGTTTTTTGTATGAAGAGATCCTAACAAAAAAAGAAAAAAAAAGTATTATAGAGCTGCCAGTTTGTATGCTGCTTCTTTGTACAAAGCAATGTAGTCTGCTTCTGACAGAGGGTAGATAATCTTTTTAAGTCTAATGAAAGGTTACTAATAAAAGGTTATTACTTCTGACAACTTTGAAAACGTGAACCAGGACCACCCAGTCTGCTATGTTTGTAATAAAGGATCTCAAACTTTTGTAAACAGTTTTCCTTCAAAAAACAGTCCCTTAGTGACATACAGTAGTATCTCTCACAGGTTTTGGAAAAGCTTCTGTACTAACATGTCACGTAAATAAAGTAGTTCACTTATTCGACACCATAATCCTGTAATATGGTTGTATTGGACTTCCTCCTAGCAACCTTATTGAAATTCCATTATATATTGTCTGGCTTTATTTCCTAGTGTAGTAATATAAAGAGGTGCTGACAGAAAGTAATGGACAAGGTTGACTTTTTTAAATGGGTGCTGCATCTTGAATGTTTTCCCTTACAAAAAGGAAGTGATACAAAGCAAGGGAAGAAGTTACATTAATGAGCACAACATATTTCTTGATGCTAATAGGATTTCCTGGTGAAACCATTGAATGAAGTTGGCTGTGCTTCTGCTTTACTGCTTCCCAAGCCAGTGCTGTTTAAAAGAGAAAACTTAGTAACTCCGTAGAGTTCAGTAACTCCTGTCTTTCTGAGTATCCTGTTATGCATTAATTCATTTTTATTGCTGCTTAGTTATACCCAAGCTTGTGATGTAACCGCTTCTCCCTTAAAGTAACTCTCAGAAACTGCTTCAACTACATCATATTCCCTGAGGCTCTTCTCTGAGGACAATGCTATAGAGCTCTTAATAACAAAGGAGAAAAAGCTATCTTGTTTGTTGCCATAAATGAGAAGCAGATGTTCTTAGTGTGAAATAAAATAAATGCCCAAACTGGAAAGTGAACCCAAAGTTACTTGGATAATTTCTGGATATTAAAGGCTGGAGTACCAGGACTGCTCCCTTAAAGCTACCTGTTTTAAAAATTTAGGAATACTGTAATTTTGATTTACTTTTTTTTTGTTGGAGAATGAGTTGTATAATAGCTAGCAATGTGAATATAGATCTTAAATCAAACCTGAAAGTTGTTGAACTTGTGTGGAAAGGAACAGAGTGCTACTTATTTCATGACAAATATGCCATACTTTGATTTGGTAGTAAAGCTGTCAATGCTTGGTAGAAAAGCAGATGCAGAATTTGGAGGCCAATGGGTATCACACATTCATGGGGCTAAAACTAGGTAACTGCTACATTCAGAGAGACAGTAATAAAACTGACATTTTATATCATAGCCTGTGTATCAACTTAAATTTCTTGGTGACATGTGTTCAGTGATATGCAAGTATAGTATTACTAAATGTAATACTGCAAGACATTTTCAATTGAAAGTGAAGATGTGGGTAAGAGCTTTTTGTTGTGAGATCTTCTAGTAGAAGCCAGGTCCCTTCCTTTTTCCTCCATAGCTATGTACATTCGATGATTTCTGCTCATGCCTTGAATATTTTCCATTTGCATGAAGCATGTTTTACTGATGTTATGGCATTCAAAATTTTCAAACCAAGTCAGTAGCATAATGAGTAATCAAATTGCCTTGGAAAATTGCAGAATTTCCCAAGTTTGAATAAATTACACTTGAGTCGCTTTTACATTGGGTTTTTATATTGATTAATACTCCATGGGTAGGAGGTGAGTGACTCTCAGGGGCTTTGAAAAGAGCGTGGAGGGAATTTCTCATGTAGTTAGCGGCTGTGTCCTCACTGTAACTTTGCAGAAAAGGAGGTTCTTTTCCAACTACACTGATCGTGCCTTTAATATAGATTAGGTTTAGCTCCTGTTTGCTTTTCTTGTGAGTGGAACTTCATGAGACAACAGTACCCAAACTGGATGCAACCCTTCCAATTGTGTAAACATGAGGGATGCAGCTGAAGTCAGCACCCCAAAGAAAGTTTCCTGTCCAGGAAAGCATGACCTCTGTCTTGAAAACAACTTGAAAATTTTCCTATAAAAATCGAGGTTCTTTACTCATCCAGAAGTTATTCATAAGGCAAGAAAAGGAATAACGCAAAAATGTAATAAAGGAAAAAATAACTTGTGTAAAGTATAGGTCTTTTCCTCCATTTATTTCGTAGAATGGTCCTGATAAGTCTTTAGCCTACCTTTAGGCTGGCAGCATCGTCTCTTTCCAAGCTCCGGTGGTAGTTTCTTACTCTGTTTTTCAATAGTCAGGGGAATCTTAATAGCTAAGTTTCTCTCCTATCCCAGGTTCAGACAGAGGAAGAAATACTGTTAGCCTGGTTGGAGCCAGGAAGGTAGGAATTTCACAGTTAATAACTTCTCCATTATTTTTTTAGGGGCCCTTGATAGTCTGTGGTTGACATTGAGGTTGTTTCCCTCTATCCCTTTGCCTTCAGGACACAGGAACCCTCAAAGGGGCAGTAGGCTGAGGGAGGAAGGGGAGAAACTGGCACTTGTTATCTATATGGGCAAAATATTTTTGGGAGGTGAGAGGGAGTGTTTCTCCTTTGTTGAAACAGTGTGTTTGATGCTATCTGTGGGTGCTGTAAAGAAAACAATAATAAACTGGAGGACAATGTTGCATGTATACCTCTTGTGATTTTAAAGGTCAGAAATTCTCTAAGTCTGCATTTTAGGCCATCTGAATCATAAAGCAAGAAAATACAGTTTGTAAGATGATAAAGCTGTGAAGTATAGACATTTATCTGTTTATATTATATGAGAATAGAAGTCAGCATCCAATATAACTGGGAGGAGCAAAAGAGCTTACTTGGAGACATGTGAGGGTGTCAGCTGGGGCACAAGAGCTTTGGCTGAAACAAAATGAGAAGGAAGTAATGTTCATAGAGATGTATGCATAGGTGCATGGATATGCATGCATATGCCCGTATACATACGTCTATGGATACCTATCTCTTGATTGCAACTGTAATTGTGAATCTTTTACTTTGCTCCTTGATGTTCAAATAGTCTGTTTAAGTCTTACATTGGCAACACATTGAATTTGTGCAGCAGGCAAACCTCACAGTCTAAAGAGGTGCTGCAGAAATGCTTTGAACAGAAGCTTAAAATCTACATTTGCATTGTTTAGTATAATATAAAATTTCTAGTATTGAGTTTAAATTCTTTCCTGATGAAACTGAACAGAAAAAAGAGCAGTACCAAAAGCCAGAAGATAATGGCCATATTAGCTTGGACCCAAAATATGAGTAAGCCAGTATCATGTCTCCAGTTGACACTCTCTAAGGAAGAGCAGAGGAAGAAAAAGCAAATATATAAATTGCATTGTGGCAAAGATCACTTGAATCATTAACTGGATCTTTGTAATTAATATTACTTAATGTTTTTTCTTAATTATTTGTTCTTCTATACCCACATAAACTAGCAACTAATGATACACAACCAGTTGTTACACAATTTAACTGTGTGTTGTTTGGGAAAATTAAAGTCCATTTGTTTTTTGAAGCTACCACCACCAACACTTGATACTTCCAAGTTGGTTTTTTTTTTTCTGATATTACAAAGGATGAGAACAACTGTTTCTTATCACCTTCCCTTGATTCATAATTATACAGACCTTTACTGTATTCTCCCTCTGCTGTTTTCCTTGTGAGGAGTCTCTGTCTACCAGGTTGTTCCAGTATGGAAGCTGCTTTTTAGCTCTGATCATCCTTGCCATCTTTCTCTGAACCTTATGGGATCCTTTTTGAGGTGGAAATTCCAAAAGTTTTCAGTCTTCCACATGTGGATACACCATGCATTTACACAGAGAAATAGTCATCTTATTCATTACTCTTCTAATAATTTGTAACACTTGCTTTATGAACTGCTACATAGCAGTGAGTTGATGTTTTCATGGGTCTGCTTCCAGGGAAGTGATTTTCAGGTTGGACTTTGCTGTTATATGCACGAACTTAAAAATCTGTTTCCTTGAATATCTCTTAAGTTATTGTCTGCAATGAATTACATATGTCAGTTTGCCGTTTGGACACTAAATACAATTAGTTCTTTCTGGAGTTTGTCATCAGCCTTCACATCACCAAAAAACTATGTCATACCTTACACCTCCAGCTTTTCAGGTCACCTATGAGCATGCTGAACAGTTTGGCCTTCATAGGAGTCCTTTTTTTTTTTTTTTTTTCTTCTGACAGTAAGCTTTTTACTCTTTCCAGTTCCAACTGCAGTTGATACTTGTAATAACAGTATCTGGCAGATCTAATTATTAGCAGAGTAACAAATGCTGATTGCTCCTGTGAAGTACAGTTAACAGGTTAGAAAGCAGAGGAAGGGTTAAAAATACTTGCTTTTGTGTGCCTGAGTCCAGCTTGCAGCCCAGCACCTGTAAAAATCTTGAGTGACTTTAGCTGCAACATACAGCCCCTCACAATGCTGTGGAAGACTCTGGTTGTCTTTGGGCAAGAATAGGCAAGTATCTTGGATTTTAAGGGTTTTTTTAATAAGTTTTTATTTGTTTTGTGATTTCTTGGTCTTTTTTGCAGCTTTATCTCTGTGCATTTTTAAGTAGTTTAGTACTGTTTCAGAAAAGTAGTCCTTTTAACCAGACTGTTAGCAGCAGGTAAGTCTCAGTGTGTAGCTCACCAGTTTCTTTTAAAGAAATATTTAGTTATCTTCTTGGAGGCAATCTATCATTATTTGTTTTGTTTCATGCTTATCTATTTTATGTCTGCCTTGAAAATAATGTCATGCAATATCCAGAATAATAGTCAAGAAGTAACCTGAGATATATATCTTAGCAAGACATCAGCGTTATTTCGTATCTGCAGTGTTAAAGGGAGGGGTTACTCTTCTTTTGTGAAAAAGCCATGGGCACATTTAGTAAGTATGAAGTTTTATTACATAAAACTATCATTCATAACTATTGTGGTGAGCAGAGAGATTATGCATATATATGATGTTACAGGCATTATTATATATGATGTTAAATGTTTTATGGAAGTGCTTCTGCAATATCCCAGTACTTCACACACTGAAGCGTGTATTCCTGTGTAAGATCATTAGAAGAGCTGAAGCACTTACATGCCTGGTTCTATATGAGGGATTTTAATGGGATGAAACCATATTGTATCCAGACATAATTAAACTCTAGATAAGCTTATACCCTAGACTGAATTTTTCACTTTACTAAGCAATCTAAGTTACTAAAAGTGTGCCAACAAGGGAGCTGGCAGAGGAGCTCACCAAGCCACCCCATCATTTACCAGCAGCCCTGGCTAACTGGGGAGGTGCCAGCAGACTGGAGGCTAGCCAAGGTGATGTCCATGTACAAGAGGGGCAGAAAGGAGGATCCAGGGAATTACAGGCCTGTCAGCCTGACCTCAGTGCTGGGGAAGGTGATGGAGCAGGTCACCCTGAG
>JAVJGI010000064.1:48234906-48246458 GCA_035590275.1 Ibycter americanus
GGTGTTTAGTCTGGAGGAGGCTCCGGGGGGACCTTATCGCTCCCTACAGCTGCCTGACAGGGGCTGTAGGCAGGGGGGGTTGGTCTCTTCTCCCAGTTAACAATCAACAGGACAAGAGGAACCAGCCTCAAGTCGTGTCAGGGGAGATTCAGATCGGATATTAGGAAAAAATTTCTTAGTTTTTTATGATCCTTAAGCACGCAAGCCTGGGAGAGGAAGACCTGACGAGGTCAGGGTGGACTTATGACATCCAGTTTGCGACAGAGCTGGGGAAGTCTCTGGATTATCTACATCAGGAGCAGAAGCATTTGACTGGTTGGTTGTGTCTTCCTTCATGAAAGAGGTGGTCAAGCCTTGGAACAGGCTGCCCAGGGAGGTGGTGAAATCGCCATCCCTGGAGGTGTTTAAAAAAGGCATAGATGTGGCACTTAGGGACGTGGTTTAGTGATGGGCTAGGCAGTCCTGGGTGGATGGTCGAACCTGATGATCACAAAGGTCTTTCCAACCTAAACAATTCTTTGAATGTTTTATAATAATTTCAGAAGAAACAGTAGTTCACTTCTGTAGTGAATTCCTGCATACAGAAATAGAGGTTTTAGCCTTCACCAGTTACAGCTCCCTAAACATTCTCCAACAGAAGCATAGGTGAATATGCATTTGAGTCTAGTGAGAGGACATTGTGCTTGCGTGGTGGTCTTACATGGATGCCTTGGACATGACTGATGTACGGACTCCTGGAAGCCCATTGCTTACATATTGAGAACTATTGTGTGCGGTTGGGGGTTGGTCAGCTTTAAGCGTCACTTATGGGGACTTGAGGAACAGACTAGGAAAACAGAATGTGCAAAGTTCAATTTCCCCTGCATAGTAGTGGTTAAAGTAATCTGGAAGATGGAGGGAATTGAAGTGTGTGAAGATTGTTGACTGTACAGTCAGCATGTGTCTAATCAGACTTAATAAGTTTGACTCAATGCAGGTATTGCCAGAACTGATACGACTCCTGGAGAGCCTCTCTGCGCAGTTCTTCAGCTTCCAGGAGGTTTTATTGGTCTGGACTCCATGCTGTGCACGTTCAGAGTTGCTTCTTTCTGATCCAGCACTGGAGCTAATTTGTTCTGTGGCACTAGATGATTATGCATCATTCTGCCCAGTGCTCTGAATTCCTGGAATACTTTGCAGGTCTTATTAGCTGTAAAACATCCAGTTCAAAATACTTCAGAGACTGAACAGCTGCTTTCTCATCCAGCAGTCCCAGGTCAAATAACCTGGACCAGATCTTGTCTGGCTCTGTGCTCCAGATTCCTTCCTTCCTCTGGGTGTACCTCAGTGTTGGTGTGGTGGTGGTTGGTGCTGTCTGTGCACATGTGTGCTGATTGCATGGTGGATGTGTTTCTAACATGAGAGAACAGGACAGATCAAAGTTTTTAGTTGTAATGTGCTATGAGTCCCAGGTGGTGTTCCTAGTTTGAACAGTGCAAAGGATTTGGTGTGACAATCAAAATCTGACTGATTTTGCTCATGAGAAAACGTAAATGATATTTTCTTTATATTTAGTCTGCTGTTCAGATTCACAAAACTGATGTGTCATTCCATCACGACGTAGCTAGTTGCAGTTGCAAAAATGACTTGGCTTTTAAATCCAGTTTCCAGATATCACATCTTGATATTATTTCTATTTGAAGTCACTAATTTTAAATCAGGTTTTGTTAATACAGTGCAGTCATAAGAACAGTGTCCATATAATCATTTTACAAGATTTTGGCTCACTTTATGAACTTTTTGCAGACCGTTTTTGTTTTATTGTAATAATATATAGCCTTACCTTTTCCAAGGTATTTGTTAACAAATCAGAAATACAGTTGTAATAGGAATTAAACACCTGACAGGATTAAGATTTAGGCTGTAACATGATAGTGAAGGGCCCTCATGGGTAACAGGCTTAGGCAAGCATAGGGAATTTCTATACTGCTCTTCGGGTCCTTTCCTGTGTGAAGGGGCTGCTGCACAACAGATTTCTTGAAGTGTGCTCAGCCTGTGCTTTGAAGTTCCCCTTAGCAACAGCTACATTAGAGCTTGCCCTGCCTTGTGTTGGCATTTCTAATGTTTGCTTCACCTTGGACTCGAAGTTTCCTTATTTGTCCTAGAGCTTACTGATAGATGAGGATAAACTGATGTTCTTGTCAAATGGTGTGTTAGGAACTATTCCACTACATCTCATTTGTGTTTGGTACTTCTCTGTCAAACTGGAGGAAACAGTGCTCATAAATGACCATTCAGAACATTTGCTCTTTTCAGTAAATACTTTTTAAATACTTCTGTCTCTTTTATAAAATTTACAAACATCCGGTCTTGTACTTTGACACTTCTGTATTGAGATTTTTCTTAACGGCCTTTCTCTCAAGTCCAGGGAAGAGAAATAAGAAGTGGAATTAGGATTTTTCCTAGACTATTGATGGCTTTCTTGCACATAATAAGTATAAACATATTAAATGTATCTTACATCAAGTATGTCTAAGTTTATATGAGGTGATCTAGTCTTATGTTTAGGTAAGTATTGCAGTAGAAGTTATTTAAATACAGTAGGTGATGTTCAAGAGAAGCAAAACAGTGTTCATTCCCTGAGTTCCCCTGTGAGTCAAACTATGAATAAAATTACTTTTGGCAGAAATTCGGATTTGAAGTAGATCTTAGGAAGTGATAGAAGGGGTGTTGGGAGAGTCTCATAGCTTGAACCAAGATATTAGTAGCCACGGGCGCTTCAAATGCTGGTTGTTACCTCGGATTTGCTTAGTTATAAATTACTAATGTAGCCTTCCCTTACTAGCAGCAGGCTTTGTTTGTGACACGTGTACTGTTCACTAATAGTATTTTGAGGACAGTATCAGGTGGGGTGCAGTGCAGGAGCACTAATCTCTGTTGATGGGTTATTTTGAAAATCAAGCTTACATGCGTTAAGGCAAAGGAAGAATGTCATTAAGTTCTGGTCTTGATAGATGGATTTTGCTTGCTTACAGTATAAAAACACCAACACATAATTTGTAACAATATAATGTTAAAAATATTAAATTAGTTTAGACCAATATGAAATGTTTAGTGCTAGTGAACAGTAGGTCACAATGTGAGTTTTTCAAAAGTATCCTTGTGTGGACCTGACTTCATATGATATTTGAAAGAAAATCAGTACTACAGTAGTGTCAGGAGGAAATTTTAAAATGGTTACGAAAGTTTAAAAGGGCAACAGAGAACTTGGTTCTTTATGCATCACAGGTAGGGCAATGTTGACCTATACAAATAATAGGAAATAACTTATAATATTTGATCATCTGGATTATTTTGCTAATAAGTTAGGGAAAATGTTTTGATATTAGTTTTTTTTCTCTATGAAGTTATTTGTTTCACTGCAAATTGTAAATGACCTTTGAAGTTACAAACTTTCTAACATTGAAAACACAACTTTCTGTTACTACGCAGGTGGCTTATCTGCTTGTTGGTGTGGAGCCTCCTATTCTACAAGCAATCTGATTTTGCTTAGTTTCTGTGGCTTAAAATAATGAGCATAAAGTCAGCATTTGTCAAAGCTTTGCAAGTAGAGATAAAAATATTCTTAAAACATATTCCTTGGACATTGCTTTGAGATAAGTCAGATAACTTTTGGATTGACAGTGGATAATTGCACGTACACTGTGAGAGCTGAAATGACTATCGGACACAGCAATAAATGTTAGGCAACTGTGGAATAGATGCAGTTCACTGGCAGTTTTTTCATTCTGATCAATAAATAAGTTCAACATGTTTAGTGTTTCTCAAGAATTAGTGGTAGTCTTAATGAATGAGGATGGAACTGAGGATTGCTAAGCCCTGTATTATCATAAGTAATTTTTTTTGTTGTATTTCATTGTGCTCAGTAGATCGACTATTCTAGAATATAAACATACTTACCTGAAAAAGTGAATTTGAGGATTAAGTAGCACATTACTATAAACCTTTAAATTAAACAAGATGAAGATTAAGTTTAATTAGGTATAAAAGTGTGAAATTTCACATGGGTAAGGGAATCCAGTTTAAAATCTTCCCATGCATTTTCCCAAATGTAAGCCAGTGTTTAGTATCTCTCATGTTGTTGTTGAGTGTTTCACGTACTGGTTTGTTCATTTATCTCAGAAATGTAACTGGGTAGTTGGTAAAAGCACTGCAGAAGAACCAATTTTTGTAGTTGCTGAAGTTAGCATGTGGCCTGCATAATGCATAACATTTAGGCACTCTAAGCAAGCTTGCAAAAGCAGCCTTTGATCTGTTCTAGGTGTCAGAAAGAGAAGTTAATACTCCCTTCTCCTCCATCAGCCCTTTATCTTGCAAGACATGTTCATATGGTAGCCATATGAAAACTCTGCCATATGAAAACCCCACAACATTAGTTTGTTCTCTGAGGAAGGCCTTGAATTTAAAAAAAAAAATTCTTGAATTCTGACAGTCAAGTTACTTTGTATGCAAGAAAACTGGAAACTGGATACTGGTGCTAAGTATCAGTAGGTTTCTAAAAGTTCCAGGTGTACTCTGAGATCAAAATCTTAGCAAAAATAGATCTGTTATCAAAGTTAACTTTAAAGGTAGATTGGGAACATAGGGGGCATAAGTACCGGCATATATATGAACATATATGAGAAGTCAGCTTCCTATTTAGAATATTGGAGGTGTATGTAATTAATTAGGTCAACTTCATGATGTAAATTACATTCATTAGGACTGTGAAAGCAAGTGACTGTTTTTATTGTCAGACAACAGAAAAAGGATTATAGAAAAAGGTTGTTTCTTATAAATAGAACTGCTTTTAGATTTTGCAGGGCTGTCATGCATTTTACAAAGGAGAGGAAGTTTATGCTTTTTATAGCCGCTAGGCTGAAGTAACTTGTTACAGCTGATTTCTTACAATTGACAAATTGTGGTCATCAGTTTAAAACTTTACACAGTGAGTGAGTAAAACGGGCTAATGTACGAATGTTAAAATGTTCTCTAAAATGTTTCTGTAAGAATCTTAAACATTATGATTCTATTCCAAATCACCATATAGTTGTCTGATTACCTGTACATACATTCTGTAATAGTGCTTGTATTTTCAAAGTGAAGTTTTAAGAAAACCCTAAAAACAACCAAACAAATTCCTCTGTATATCCTGTAGAAATAATAGCTAATCTGGAAATAATCTTGTTTGGTCAAGTTATGTAATTTACTGTACCTAGATTTTTAGAAGGGAAAGAGAAAACCCAGATACTTCCCGGTAACTGTTCCTCAGAGCTGTGAAAGCTGACCATGGGGCCATATGATTCAGTATTATTAGTAGGCATCCAGAGGAATATTTAAAAAATATATTTGTGTACTCATACATATTAAAATATTCAAACTTTGTGATGACTGTCACCTGACTCCCTACCTCAAGAATATAGGCAGGTGGTCTACAGATGGCATGATCTATTTGGCTTGTGTATGAATAATGTACACAATGCATTCTACGCTGAGTTCATAGCATGAGGTTTAATACAAAGGGAGCTTCATGTGTTTATGCATAATAGAATAAGCTGCTTAAATTGGAAGATAATAAATTTTTTTTTTTTTATTCTAATTGTAACTGTTTAGGCGCCTGAACAAGAATAAATTGCAAGTTCTTCCAGAGCTGCTTTTTCAGAACACACAGAAGTTAACTAGATTGTAAGTATAATCTGATTTCTATTTCTATTGTATGCCTATTACACGGATTTGCATGTTTGTGTTTTGACTGTGGTGAGAGTTTTAATTTTTGTGATATTAGAACTGCTAGATAATAAGGGTTCTTAAGATGATGTGTTACGTTTACATGTGCGTAGTTGTAATTCAGTAGACGGTAAATGTCGGAGGCAAAAGAAACAACAAAATTTTTCTGTTTCTCATATATTCGCTATGATGACTTAAAGGTGAATTATTTCAACTCCTTATGTAGAGTTATAGAAACCATGACAAGTGGCAACTTCTCATATCCAGTATAGTCTAGATGTCTATAAAGAGAGATTGCATACTCTTACTTAAAAATTAGCGTGTTGACATAATGGAGAGTGTTATCATGCTTTTTTTAGTTTTAAAAATTATTTTCTTAAGTCAAGGCATTGCCAGACAGACTAGCAAAGTTATAGCAGCTGCCTTGTCAGTCAGGAAGATGAGGAAATACAGAGAGTTAAAGAATTTTTCATCTTTAAATATTAAAAACCGTGTTATAAGATGTTTGGATGGCATAAAGACCAGCTTGAACAGCAAGAGAAGACTAACATGAGCTTGGCTTTTTTTTTTGGGGGGGTGGGGGGGTGGAGAGGGTGGTGTTAGCATGATGACTGGGTGAGTTATAAAATATATTTTAAAAAAAGAGTAGAAATAAAATGGATGAGCAGGTGCCTGCACAGTTATTATCAAGGAAAGAATCATCTGCCTCTTTAAAGTAGTCAAAATCTGTTTGGAATTGCTTCCTAGATCCTGCTAAAGTTAAACTCACGATCCAGACTGTGTTTTAGAAAGATGTGGTATATGGTAAAACTGTTTTTTTAATGCTTTAGTTTGTTTATGGAAGACCAGATAGTAAGACTTATGATTTAGCTAGTTAGATTGTAAAGTTACTACAGGATGGCTGAAAGGTTGCTACATCCATGTAAAGTGTTTATAATTGTTTTAATACCTCTATATGCAACTGAAAAAAAAACCCAAAAACATTTGGGCAGTGCAGTAAATTTTTCTTTCTGTGGAAATACAATGATTTTTGAATCAGTTGACTATTAAAAAAAGTAGGCTCTTTATAGATGTTTTAAAAGCAGGGAAATTGAACAGTGTTGGGCAGTGGGTGATACCGATTTAGTTTTGGAGAACTTCTGTAATGAACTTTGTTGTTGTCCAAATTTTCTCATGAAAAATTGTACAAGTAAGTGAATGACATTGTTCTGGAGATTAAAAAAAAATAATAATTACAATTATAGCTGTCTTTTCATCTTAAAATCTGCATGAGAAATCTTTGTTGGACTTGCTTTTACAAGCTTTGTTGCAGCTTTTGAATGCACTAGAAAATATTTGCTCAGTGGATTTGCTAGGGCTGAGTGATTTGGTTGTATTTCCTAATGTTCTTTGCATGTTTTTGAAATTGTGTATTTTGGAAGTCCTCTTGAGTATAAAGTGTAAGCTGGTACTTACTTGAAAATACTCTAATATAGTCTCCAGAAGACACCAGATGTATTTATTTCATAGAAGAGTTGCTTCACGTATGTTGGTTGTCTAAGGAGATGGTGGTGCTTTCAAGATAAAAATTTTAATACATTTTACATGTATTCACTAGTAGAAATTCTACTTGAACACGTTGAAACTTCCCCTGTGAGTAGTCACACTGTATATGGCTATCACTAGGCTGAAAGGAGCTTTCTGGTACTTTGTGGTTTCAAGGGAAGGCCGTGTGTTGATAACTTGTGTGCATCTGTCTTAAGGAACCTTGCACAAAGAAACTGAGTGAAAGTAATTGAGGCTTTTCAATACCAGAGTATGTATTTTTTAGTACATCATGTAATCATGATACATTATAGTCCTTAACAGCAAGAGTAACAATTTTGCTTTTAGAATATAAAAATTGTAATAAAAATACATAAAATAGAATGATTAATATGAATACTGTATTCTGTAATGCCTCCCAATGGATGCTGTCGAAACATTTGTCTTTATTCACTGACATTCATTCAGAGTCTTGCTTACTGCTTAATAGTGCTTTAGATAGATCACTTTAGCACAGTTTGTCAGTAGTGACTTGCTTTTTTCTTTTGAAGATACAAGTATTAGATAAATATATTGTATATTTTAAGTCAATAAATCTTAGTTAATTGAACTGTTATACAACCGAGCTGTACCTGGAACCATGTTTTCCAATGATGGGGTAAGAACGAGAAATTTGCTACCTACTAGAATTTGTAAAAATCACACATTTTTATTTTTATATATACTTTGAGGAAAAATTAAAATATGTGTCTAAGATGGTTACTTTCTATTTTTTTGTGTTACTGTCTTGGTCCTACTGCTAGTAGACTTGAGTTGGGCTTTCTCACTTCTGTTATGACTTGTCTTAAATCCAGCAGTGCCAGTCTACTTTGTTCACAACTGGCTTTCTGGGTAAAACGCTTCAGTGAAGAGGCATGACGCTTGCATTCCTCTCTCACAGCTGCTTTGACCTCGCCTTTCAAGAAAAAAGCATAGCTGAGAAAGTGATGAAAGGGAATAAAAAAAGTGAGGCAAAAATTGATAAGAGGGACTGATACATAGATGATGCGGATTTTGTGGAATTTACAAGGAGTGAATTAAAATGAACATTGGAAAGTATAGATAATACGGATCTTAATTTTAATTTTCCATAGAATAAGTGTATTATTTCTGCTGCCATATTTTCAAACTGTTGACTCTGGGCTACTAAGCTATTAGTCAAGTATTATATTCTTTTTTAATAGTCACAATCCTGATAAGAATTACAAGGTCCAAAATACAGTATTTAAATTGTGTAAGCTTGCTACAGCCCAAATGATGCAAAATCTTAAGGACTAAATACGGCCATGCAGCATGGCTATAATGTAAATTTTTGTTTTATTTGTTGAAACGAAGAGCTCATAGTCTTGTCCACATAGCAAATACAGATGAGTTCAGCAGTGATTCTTACAGCTGCCCCCCTCTTCAGCAGGCATGCACTGAACCATAACAGCTTAGAACTTGGTTAATGAAGATCCAAACGCAATTTTTTTAAACTATAAAACTAAGCACCAAGGTGACATTTTAAGTTTGATAACTTGATAATAGTATGAATGTTGGGCATATTTATTAGCATTAATATAACTTGGTGGAGATGGAGTGCCTGGCCTGCTTAAGCATGCAGGAATTTGTGTGCTGGCGGGTTTCAGGGAAGACCTGTTAATGTTTCAGGAATAGTTCAAGGTTGCAAAACAAACGTGAGGATTTTTCTCATTGTTCTGTCAGCTGGGCTGGTATCTGCCTGTGAGTTTACTGGAGGAACAAACTTTAATGTATTTCAGTGCAGAATCTCTTCAGTCTTCTTGCTGCTGGAAAATAATATTGTGGAACATTAAGTTTTCCTGTCAATGGTGTGCTTGAAAAGCTAGAGAAGAAACCTGTTTGGGGATGTTGGTTTCTTCTCTTGTTTCCTAAGCACGCTCTTTGCATAGTTTGGGACAGCCATGCTGTTGTGTTCCTGATGGTTTCCTTGTTTGTCACCATAGCATACTTACGCCAGAGCATTGTGTATTTTCACTGAAATGTGGTCTTTCTGAAAACTAATGAAATTTAATTTATAATTCTTCTCAGATTATAACTACTTCCTCCATAAACCACTTAATTTCCAGGTACCTTTTGCCTTTTTTCTCCAAGTTTCTCCCAAAATGCTGAACTACAGGATATCCTTGTATCTTTTACAGTGCTACTTAGACTTTGTTGTCACATCTGGTTGATATTAGAAGCAGGAATATATATATAGGGAAATAAACCTTAGATGGAATGTGAAACGTCCCACGAAGCGAGTTTCTCGTAAGGTTTTGAGCCCTTTCTTCTAGAAAGAGTGGCTTTGAGACTCATGGATTTTGTTTGCTTTTAGTTTAGATAAGAGTTTTGGATGGGGAATGAACCCTTGATTGGGTTCTCTAGTGGAAATGTTTGCCATTGTTCTGTTGCCTTGATTTCCTAGGTTTTAAAGCTCCTTAAATGTTTTATCTGGGATAAATGATTAAGTAACTAATAATTCAAACCGTAGGCACTTCTAGTGAGAAAATTGAATCAAGGAAAAGACACTTTCGATAAATTGAGAAATGGAAATAAGAAAGATATTTTTTTGTAGTTTCAGATAATATTTACTGATATCTAGCCATAAAGGAAAAGGTAGTATTAATCTTAATACAAGTGATTAAATGCCCAGGAAAAGTATAGCAAACAAAACCATGTAATTTAACAACTATAAAACCAGGTTTTGATTCCAAGTTAATTATTTTCTAATATCCAAAACAACTGTGAAATTTATCAGTGAAGTTTGTAAACATAGCTTTGCGCATGCTGGAATCATGAGTTTCATTTGTGTGCACAGCTGATGTACAAAATGATCATAGTGCATCTGCTTTTCACTAAAAGCCAAGTATGCTAGTGGCCCATGGGATACTTAAATATCTTTAAAAACAAAACAAAAGGGGGAAACACTCACCACCACCCCCACAACCCCCCACCCCCCAAAAAACCCTACCCCAACATGTAAGAATATATTTGTTTCATTGTTGAAACTTTTATACCTAAAGCCAGCTGCTAAGTAGTCAAAATAAAGTTCCTTTGTGCGGATAGAAAAATTAAAAGTGCTCTGAACTCAAGTCTTGCAGCAAGAATTAATACCTCCACTGAATTTATAGCCATGGAACATTTGTTGGGTCTATTTACTTCTAGTGAACTGTCTTAGTTGTCACTTGACAAAACAAACCAGGCTCTGGAAACTGTAAAGATACTGAAATCTGATACCAAAAGTATCAGATTAGTGGGTGTATCCATTAGACTCTGAAATTAAGTAATTTACTTTTTAGCGTAGTGTATCAGAATCTATAATTCAGACTAAAACTGAATATTGCAGTGAGAGGAGAGCCCTGGGATCCTGAACTCTGAGGCAGAGCCCGTTCGTGGCTGTGCATGCATAACACCTGTTGAATCCCAAGGTGTTTAAACTTTGTAGTTATGGGTGTCTCAATGTTATTGTATCCATCTATGATTATTTCCAAAGTAGATTAAAGTAGAAAAATCAAAGAATGGAGATATTGTAGACGAATTACTTGTTTTAATAAAATGGATCAGCCTCTTACATCAGCAATAGCCACTGTATATATAACAAGTTGCTTGTTGTTAACGTGGAGTAAGTATTTGTAGCACAATGAGATTTGTCAGTAAAGCTGGACTAGTGGGACTGCTTTTTCTTGTATAGGGGGATATTTTGAATGGTGATTATGACAGATGGGTGGAAATGGTGAGTAAGTCCTCCTAGCATACAATACAGATTCTGTGGGTAGCCTTAAAAGGGGCAATATTCAATTCTAACAGAACCACAAAGTGAGGTTGTGTGGTAGGTTGACCCCGGCTGGACTCTGGGTGCCTGCCCATTGCTGCGCTATCGCTCCCCTCCTCAGCGGGGCAGGGGAGAGAAAATACAGCGAAAGGCTCATGGATTGAGATAAGGGCAGGGAGATCTCTCAGCAGCTTCTGTCACAGGCAAACCAGACTCGACTTGGGGAAAATTATTTTAATTTGTTGCCAATCAAATCAGAGTAAGATAATGAAAAATAAAAAATAAATCTTGAAACACCTTCCCCCCACCCCTCCCTTCTTCCCAGGCTCAAGGTCACTCCTGATTTTCTCTCCCCCCTCCAGCGGCGCAGGGGGATGGGAATGGGGCTGGGGTCTGTCCCTCACACGCTGTCGCTGCTGCTCCTTCCCCCTCAGGGGAGGCTCCTCACCCTCTGCCCGGCCCCAGCGTGGGT
>JAVJGI010000064.1:48246558-48466098 GCA_035590275.1 Ibycter americanus
CAGGTCCAGCCGGCCCCAGGGGGGTCCCCGCGGGGTCCCCAGCCCGGGCTCCTCCCTGTGGGGCCACAGGCCCTGCCAGGGGCTGCCCCAGCGCGGCCCCCGTGGGTCACGACTCCTTTGGGCACTCCCTGCTATGGCATATGGTCCTCCACATGCTCCTGCAGTGCTTGCAGCACCTCCTCACCCTCCTTCATTGATCTGGGTGTATGCAGAGTTGTTGCTCTCACATATTCTCACTCCTCTCTTCTACTGCAATTGTTGCACAGATATTTCCCCCCCTCCCCCCCTTCTTAAACAGGTTATCCCAGAGTGCTGCCACCATTGCTGGTGGGCTCAGCCTTGGCCAGCAGTGGGTCTTTCTTGGAACCGGCTGGCATTGGCTCTATCAGACATAGGGGAATTTCTAGCAGCTTCTCACAGAAGCCACCCCTGTAGCTCCCCCACTGCTAAAACCTTGCCACGCAGGCTGGAAGGCACCTCTGGAAGTCATTCTGTCCAACCAACCCCCTGCTCAAGCAGCGTCAGCTAGAGCAGACTTGTGCTGATGTCCTGATGGCTTTCACATATCTCCAGGAGTAGTGGTTCAACAACCTCCCCCGGCAACCTGCACCCCTGCTCAGTCACCTTCACAGTAAAAAAGTGTTTCTTTATGTTCAGGCAGAAACAGGAGACTGTTTTGTGGTATACATTTACAATAGGTCATACCAAATAACTCAGGTGATTTGAAGCAAACTGAATTTTAGATGGAGAAAAACATTTTGCAGTAAATACATTACGAACAAAGCTTGGGCGCTGTTATTTGATTTCTAAGCTGCAGGTCATGCAGCTTCAGTCCTGAAAACATAGGATATTTATAAGAAGTATTATAGTTTTCTAATGATGTATGTATCTCTTAATTGTAAATTAATGTTTCCTAGGGACATGTCAGTAGCTATCAGTAATTATGTTTTGTTTTTTAAAGTGCTAATGAAACATTAATTAGGCAATACTTAACTGAAAGAAATTGAAAAGGGAAATGTATCGCTTTTCCTTTAGGTTAATGGTTGTCAGGAATTATCTGGCATCTGCCTCCATATACAACTTCTTTTGGAAGGATGAAAGAGGATAATACGTGAAATTTTGTTAATTTGCACTGATCCGCTGTCATTTGTAATGAAATTTAAATTGTCTTTTATCTGATTGTATTTAATTTATTCTGTAAAAGAGTTGTATAAGTAAATGTAAGCATGGTACCTGGAGGAGTACCAGTAGAAACTGAATCTCTGTTTGACCTTTGTTGTTATTTTTAAAAAGGGTAGATTAGAAACAAGAAAGCATGCTTATGCAAGCATACACAAAATGTGCTGAATATTTCTGAAGTCTTTCAGGCAAACTTACTATTTTTGCTGGCTTTAGTACCTTCACTGACCAATTCTTCTGCTTGAGTTCGGTGTTAAAACCACATTAAAACTGTCTAGAAACAGTGGTTTACCCTGTAATTCATATACTTTGAAGGTATTGGTGGGACATATGTATTATTGTGTGGATTTGCATACTTAAAAGCATTTTTAATGATAAATTTATTAGACACTGAAAACCTATGTAGTCTGTTTAATTGTTTACCATATTGGCTTTTAGTTTTATTTTTACATGTTACTGTTTGCTATCTCTTTTCTTGATATGTCTGCTTCCTTATGATTTTAGTGTTTGTGCAGTGTGTATATTTAATTTTGTGTGAGTACATGCATTAGGTAATTCCTAGCAGGAGTAGCTGAAACTATTTAGTTACTGCTTTACTGATGAACCTGACCTTGTTAAACATAAATATAAAGGTATACTTAACTTCTAGATTCACTGTGTGATACTATGTCATTTTATTGCACTGTGCCTGCAGTCAGAAGTTGGCCCGGGTAAGTCAGTGTCTCCTGGTTTGTATTTGACAAGTGTAGTGTGTATTAGATTTTACCAATGTCTGCTTTCCTTTGAATGCATTTATAGCTAAAATGTTTATTGTACCTAGGAGGTTGTTTCACATGTGTATGATTTGCCAAGAATTTTCTGCTGAAAGCCTTACTAGAACTGTCACTTGTAAACCTGCCTTTCCAGCCTGATCCTTAGCAAGCTCAAAGTATCAAATCATGACTCCTGATCAAATTCAGAGCCTTTTATCTCTTGGATGTCAGCAGAAGCTGTCTTTGGAAAAGCAACCAGTTCATAAATTTCCTTACTGTCCTCTTTTTTTTCTGTTTGTTCTCTTTCTAGAAAGAAAGATCTCACAGACTGCTGACTTAGAGCACCATTATCATTTCACATTAAAGCAGGATCCTGACAATTCAATTGTTACATGAGTCTGAGTTATGGCGTTGCCATGACAAAATAGCATGGGCTCGTAACAGTGTGTTTTTGTGGTTTTATCCACATCCAATAATTGTAGTTTTACTGTGTATAGATCACAGCAGGTCTTTTTAGAAGACAGTAAATAATTACAGTAAGTGTTTGCTGGTCTCTAGGGTGCACTTCTGGCTTGAGAAAGATGTGCATTAGGTCAGAGGCTTGTGCGGCAGATAGCTGGATGACATTTACACTATTTATCAAGCTAAAGTAATTTTATATCTTCTTTTTGGCTCTAGTTGTAAATAATGTATATAGCAAATTTAATACAAATACACCAGATTTGTTTGGAGAGTCCAAGGTTTTTTCCTGTCTAAATTAGTGCAGAAGATTAATTTTAAACAAATCTGAATAGATGGTTGTTGTTTTTTTTTTTATTATTGTGAGAGTAGGAAACAAATGAAGACATGTCAAGAAGCCAGAAAGCTCCCTCCTCAATGCTACTTTTTCCCCTGTGTGAAATCAGTTATGTAAAATTATACTGTGCAGATGTCTTGTTTCCCCTCTTAGGGGAAATAGGCATGATTGGAGAAGAAAGGATGCTCCTTGCAAAAATTAATCCTAGGTTTTAGTGGCATCTGTCTTCTAAGGGGACATCTATTGCCAGCTTCTGTGATCGGGTCATCTTATTATGAAGCTAGTTAAGGTAGTTTGTGGCAAAGGATTATCCATTTCCAGAAGAAATACCACACATGCAGATTAAGGATAAATCTGCTTTGGAAATGAGCTATTTTACTCTATTAGCTGAGTAACTACTGACTTTCATTTTCACTGGTTTTTCCAATGCTCTTTGAAAGGTAACATGCTCTTTTGGTTGGTGTTCAGCTCAAGAAATCAGGAGGCTCCCAACTTGTGAGATTAATTTGCTACTAAGTGGTTTGGTAGTCTTTATCATGTTGCTAAGTGTCAGCTTTTCTGAATGTAGGATTTTTTAAAGCACTCAAACATATTCAAGTTTCAAATCACGTGTCTTGTAGATAACATATTAGAAATGATTATATTGTATTGTTATTGCCTGCTTAAAACAATCTTGAACTGGAAAATGCTTCGTTTATTTTACTAACACCAGTAGCAGCCTTGTAAACTTACTAAGTCCAGCCCGGGACTTTACATCAACAGGGTTGTTGTACATGGTTCCTGATGCTTCTGAAAATTCTTCTTACTCTTAGTATCAAAAAAGGAATACTGATAAAATTCAGTATGTTGTCACTTAATCCAATTAGACATTAATTCCAGAGTTTGTTCTTTTCTCTACAACCAAAGTATTTGAGAACTGCTGGAGATGTTCAGCAAAATTAGGTTTTTCTGAACTTCCGCAGACTATTTTGCTGCTTCAACTGAGTTATAGCGAAGACAATTCGATCGGGACTCCATGGTTAGTCATCACATAGATAGCTGGAAGCACAGTTTCTGAGGGTGGTCATGTGTGCTGTGCCAATTCAAAACAGGCTTCAACTTCTGTGTTTAGAGTGACAAGCTAAAACTGGGGAGAAAAACACAGTGACTCAGCTTCTTGTTATGATGGCTTTCACATGACTAAGAGCTATTACAGAGTTCTCAGAATACAATACTTGTGGGTGGGCGTTATTGGCTTACCATTTTCTTACATTAGTCTTCACAACTTCGGTCCTTTGCTTCTGTTAGCACCAGCTGAAGTGTTGTAGCTCCCTACAGTGTTGTGTTCTGGTTCCTCTGGCTTGGTTTGTGGGGATGGCGAGGCTGGGGAGCCGTTGTTGCTGGTGGCCTCTGCAGAGTGGGAAAGTCGCGGGCTGCTTTTATTAACCTTGACAGCGGATTGACTAGCTATGTAGATTGCAGTCAGAGAATAGTTAGGTTTTTATCTGCAAGTCTGTTATTACTGTAGGTATTCTGAGCTGATAGTTTATAGGCAATTTCTTTTCTGGAAACTGAATAGCCCTGTTAGTCTGACTGTGTGCGCTCTAAGTTTGTCAGAATCGGATTTACTGCATTTGCTTTGTTAACGTGGCTTTTTGGCCTTGCTACTAGAGCTAGTCTGCAAATGTCAGCACATCATGGTGTACTTGCACATAATTTATTGCTATAAGGATATTGCTTTTCTTGTTTAAAAACTTCCTTTTAATTTGTTAATTCATATGTGAATATTTTTTGCACTTTCCCCATTGGCTGTATGTTGAAAGGAGCTAAAAAGGGGTTTGCTGAATGTTCGGTTTTGTAAATGGCCCAGAGCTGCTAGAGTCCTGCCTACACTTTAGAATGAGCAATGGAAATTCACTTGTAAATTTTCACTACTGCAACTAGGACAAAATGCAGAATAACTATAACTAACTTTTTTGTTGTTGTTGTTGTTGTTGTTTTTGTTTAAACAGGAGATTAGAGTAGGAGTGTTTAACATTGTTTTCACATTGGAGGGCATTTCCTTACACAAGGTGAATGTAGGATCAGATTGAACTGGTGACCTGAAGCACAGACATCTCATCTGCATAACAGGAAAAATATGATAATAATGTAAATAGTTCCATTGCTTTCCATAATAGGCTGTCATCCTGAGGTTAAAGATTAATTTACATTCATTGTCTTGTAAAAGTCCTTTCAGATACTTTGGAAATAAGTTGCAAATAATGAGAGTTTGTTTGGTGTGAAAGTGCATAATAGAAATAGGGCACACGATCATTGTTCTAGAGGTACTAACAAGGGTTAAACTAGGAGTGCTGCACATGAAGTCTTGATTTTGATCAGTGACTTCAGAAACAAAAGGCCATTTCCCATCACCAGCTTTCTGGCATCTAGCTCTGCTGCTTGTTTTTTCACAGCAGCAGAACTCAGCTTTACCTGCAGAGATTTATTGTGCATTCAAAGTGCCTCATGAGTTAAGGTTATTGTGGGTAAAATGAAGCAAAACCAAATATTTCCTAGTTTCAGTTCTCATTTGGTTTTCTTCTTGAGGTCTGTAATGTGTACAATGGGAAGCTTAAGTTAGACTTTCTTGAACTTTTCAATATGTTTCACAGGGGTAATAGGGCATGCCTGTTTAAAGTATTTCAGACACTTAAAGGTCACCAAAATGAATACTGGTATTACTTTTAAATGCACTACGTTTGCTTTTGAAATACAGTCATAAATGATCCAGGATTTAATTATGATTCAAATCTCTGTCAGTTGAGAGAAGCCATGGGATTGTAGCCTGAGACATATGTGTGCCTGTCAAAAGGGTCAACGTGGAGCTGGAGCAGGAGGTATTTGATCTAGAGTCTGATGCAGTTTCATGTCCCAAGTGCAGTCTACATTGTAAAACTTACAAGAGTAGAAACTATTTATGAAACAAAATTAAAATAACTCGTGCAAGTCATTAAATGTTATGGTACTACAAGGACATATTGGCAAGGGCCATTTATTATCATCTCAGTCTTATGAGTAAGACAAGGATGTCATGCAAGGTGTGCCTTTTGAGCTGCTTTTATTTCTGAACTCAGTGAAACATACTGAAAACAAAGGTGCTTAGCACCTTGTGTTATAAAAAGTCCATGAGCTGATTTGTAATGTTTCCCTTACATAATACTTTGGAGCTTAGTGAGATTATTCAGTGATTGCCGCTGTTGAAGATTGAAATTTTCTACAAAGAAAATGTAAATACTATTGAGAAAATTTAACAAAGTATATTTTAAATTAAGTACCAGTCTTTTGCTTTGCTCTGTTAAACTCCATGATGGGCTCTTGCTAGAGATGAATCTATGAAAGATGTTCTTCAGGAAACAGCTGATATGGATTTATTCCATCCCTATTGCTATATGAAGGAATGTTAAGTTTAATGTTTTGAGTGGTTTACCTGCAAGGTACACCGTCAATGCTTAGTGAACTGTGAGGGGGAAAATGTTGAAAAATAAGGCATCCAGTAGGAGACCAAATGTTAAGATTATACAGTTGGTTTCTTTTGTTAAGAGAATAATCTTGTGTCCTGCCACGCAATCACATGAACAGAACTCCCTATTGTGCTAGTTCTGATAATCATCACTGGGTTAGTCCTGCCTCAACGTCTTTTTTTTTGTACTGCTGGAAGTGGAGAACGTTACTGAACGCACTAGAACGTTACCAGTCTCCGAGCCCTAAACTGATTTTTCTATAACTAGTTTATACACATGGTAACTGTATCTTTGAAAACATCAGAATGAGATTTTTGCTTTTTTTTCTCGAATCACATGTGCTCATACCACCCTATTCTACTTTCTCCCAAGAACTGCTCAGTTAACCCCATACCTTATATTCCCTTACTGGGAGCAGATCTGATGGGATATTGTGCGAAGTTTTTGTTAGCACTTGGGCTTTTTCTCCAGAAGTGGCAGCTGTTCCCATGTCTGATCTTGATGTTATTTGATCCGGGTACTTGTTGGTCAGTTGGAGGTACTTCACTTAAACAACTTCCCTTCCTTCACTCTAGAGGCCTCATATTTCTTCTGCTATATTAAGTACTTCTATGACTGCCAACAACCACACTTGAAATACCAGTCCCAGGATTTTTGCATTGCAATAAGATTGGCTGCAATAAAACATGTAAATCTGGCAATGTCATTTTACTGGGTTTATTGAGAGGACATAGTGGCACATCTGTGCCTGAGGGAGAGTGTTGCCTCAGAAGACAGTGCCTCATCTGAAGCAATTATTATCTAGTGGATCTCCATCGTTCTTTTTTGGTATGAGTTCTGTGACTGGGAAATGCGTGTGGTACAGCGTTCCCATTTATACTAGCCCTTCCTATAATGAGAACACTAGACTAACATTGCTCAGGTAGACTGTTTAGTTTTGACTTTCAAGGCAACGTTTGTCAAGTGTTTTGATAAAGTGTAATTTATATGCATCAGTAATTACAGGCTCCAGAGGGACCATAGCAATAATGGTATTTTTTTTTCCTGACACGACAGGAAACAAATTTCCCATAAGCCTGGGGAATGCAACATGCCACTTGCCCCTGCTGGTGGTGGACTTCAAAGGCAAACAATGTTTCTTTTTACTGGCCTCAGGTTTTTCACTATTTTATCTTCAAAACTGGTATTTCAATTGCTGGAAGGGCATTATTATTATTCACTGCTTATTACTCTTTTTCCCAAATGGCATTGCTAGTTTTTAAAAATGAGGACCACCTCACTCTCTTGCAGCTGCAGCTTATTCCAGCTCCTATTTAATGAGGTAAACCAATTTCATTGTGTTTAAATAAGCGCAGGAACACAGAACTGATCTCTGGATTGTCTGGCCTGTGAGTACAACAGGCCTTGCGTCTCACATCAAACTTTGCAAAAAATATGAGCTAGGTTATTTCAGACTTTATAGTTAAAGTTTGGAAAATGGGTAAGTAAATAAATACAATTTTATGGAAAGTGTAAATGATATACCTTTAAAAGTTGAGAGTTATTTGTAACCAGTCTGGTTTTTAATAATTCTTAATTCACTTTGTAGAATCCTTCCTTTCAAAATAATGAAATGAAAAGGGGAAGAGGATATCTGTCTTCCTTTAAGGCACATTGAGTGTAACAAGACGTATGGAAAAGTGAGGACTTATGACTCTAACATGACTCTGTAGCCTTGTCACAAAAATGAGAAAGCAGCTCAGTTAGAGAATTTCTATAGCATTTTTTGTGTGTGTGTATACCAGTGTTTGAATGTCAGTTTGGAAGGAAGAATGCCAAAGCAAGCTGTTCTTTAGGCTTTCAGCCTGCCATGTCCCTTATGTAAGGTAACCTGAAAGGATAACACAGTTAAAAACTGTGGGGAAGGAATTTTTATTTATGAAATTTTCAGATACTTGTACTAAAACAAGCTCTTTCAGTTACCAGTGAGTATTCAGGTGCTAGAGATATCGGTGACTACACTGAAAATTTCTGCTGAGTTGCATAGCCATTGTCATTTTAGTTCTGTATAACTTTAAACTGCACTTTTTAATTATGCAACAGTTTGATACTTGACTGATTGTTTTTTTCAAGTATCTTTCCATGAAACACAATGGACTTTATCTGTACAGGTTGTGGAGATTAGTTGTAGAAATAAAGACAGTGGCTTGTCTTGAGTCAGCAGTCCCTGGGTTGTTTAGATATTTTTTTTTCACCACTAATGTGCCTAATTTTTAAGGATTTCATATTTAGTGTTACATTGGCAAACTGATTTATTTCTTTTTACTGTAGAAGGAGATTTTTCTGGTTTTCTTGCTGTCATTTAAGAAAGAACGGAGCATATTAACCTCATCTAACTTTGAAGCTGGCTGTGCTTTGAGTGGGAAGTTGAATCGTATGACCTCCAGAGGTCCCTTACAACCTGAATTAATATGTGGTTAAATATATTTACAGTATTTGATGCTAGGGTTTGGAAGCTTTTAGCTGTTTCAAGGTTTGGCAGTTACTGTGGATAGTAGATTGTGGTGGGTTGGTTGTTTTTTTTTTCTTCCTTTCTTTCTTCCCGTTCCCCTTTCTTTCTTCCCGTTCCCCTTTCTTTCTTCCCGTTCCCCTTTCTTTCTTCCCGTTCCCCTTCCCCCCATTCTATTCTGAATTTAAGATTAAATGTAGTAGACAGGATTTTTGTGGGTGCTGGAAGATACTGTGCCTAAGAGGTGCAAGATTGCACTCATCACCAGGATCTTGCGGGAGTGTGAGATGAGGGTTCTCAACTCCCACAAAATTTGAAAGTCAGCAGGAGCCAGAATTGATGAACTGCTGCTAAAGAAAGTAATTTTTAGCTGTCTTCTACCCTAAATTGTGCTGTTCGGATCTGCTTGTAATGTTGGCTTTGGTATCCTTTTCAGAGGTAGGATGTGCTTTGGTGTTCAGTATTTTTACATTTTATCTTGCAACATCTCACAGTGGGAGAAAGTTATTTACTACCTCCTTTTCCTGAATGTTGACCCCATTCTGCTCTGCTTAAAGCCACCTTATAAAAACAGAATGACTTAGGTAGTAGGCTGTGTTAGGATTATTATGTAATATGTGCACATATAGGGGCTTCCCAGTTTCTCCTAGAAAATAAAAAAAAAAAGGGGGGAGGGGGAAGTACAGATGGCTCATATCATGTCCTCAGAGTTTTCCTTCCTGAGAGCCTTTTCAGAGTGGACGTGGCATGGTAGCTTGAAATGTTCCTATGAGAGCAGACATTTCCAGTTTTTTTTCTGGAGGACCTGTGTTTTCCTGCCTTGTACAAGAGGAAAAGTCATGAGAATCCGCAGAAAGATGTTGTTTGGGATTAGTACTGCTCATAAAATTTGTAGCCTCTCTTGCGGGTCTTGCAGTAAAGATGGCAGCTGCAGGGTGGCCACTAGCCCGTTTCAGTTCCTGGCCGTAGTCTGGGCACTCCTGGCTATATCAGTAATGTGGGTATGCAGGTTTTTTCAGAACACACATTACTGAATCTGCAAAGATTTTCATTTCTGCTCTGTGGCATTTTTGTGTGTGTATCTGATGGTAAAATTTGTAAGAAGGGCAAATTGGTCTCAACCTTACAATACCTAAGAACATAGCCTTTGAATTTAAATGATACTAACTTAGTTTCAGTTTGCAACTACAGAAATGGGATTGTTCTCTCTCTGATCTTAATCTGATGATTTAATTTTCAAATTTATTTCCAAACAGCCTCTAAGGTAATGTTACTACAATGTCAGCAGTCTGTTTAAATTACATAAAAATCCCAACTATTTTAAAAGCATGGTTAAAGGGAGATGTTATCTTAATGTCCACTGGGTTATGTTGAATTTCAGACACGTTTTAAGCTACTACAACATTATGCCTATGTCACAAGTGGGATTGGTAAGTGAAGTAAAATGAGCAGATTCAAATAGGCCCAAACAATATATAAAATGAGATGGTGAAGTGTCAGAGCTGGGATGACCCTGTGGAGACAAATGTCTCCAAACGAGTCTGTAATCTTTAATATCATGCGTGCTTATTTAAAAATATAAAGTGTATTCCTTGGTGTTTTGGAGATAAACATGCTACTTAGAGCATGCATGTTTTGAAACTTGTGGTAAAGCTCCAGCTAAGGAAAATGTAACACTATTTCTTGCATGATTATCAATTCATCTGATACTGAAGGGAATGACTCCTTGGCAATGCCTTCAGAAAGGCTCAATTTATGTTAGTTACTCAACTTAATTTGGTTACTAAATTACATACTTTTAATTAAATGTCTAACTCAAAATATTTTTTATTTTTTTTCTTTGCAAGTAGTGTTGTTTTTTCCCCAAAAAAATTTCTTACAGTACAGAGTTTGTGTGGGAGCCATGTGTGTACAGAATCATAAAAAAAATTCCAAAATCCTAACATTTGTGTCATGCGGATTAACTAATTACTTTAGAGTTCTCAGCTGGTCAGCAAAAGAAATGAGTTATGCTGTTTAGACTGGTATGTCAGTGACAGGTAATATGTGAATTAATTGTTAACTGAGTGAGACAAGTACTTGAATTTTAGGAAGGTTTATTTTTGAAAAAAAAATCTTAAATGGTTTTCTCTTATTTTTTTTGTAATAAAAGACAAAGTCAGATTGAGAGTTGAGTAAAGCCGTTTAATATTATTTAGTGGCTCCTCATTTTATGTATTTGTAGTCTGAAGCTAGGCATCATTTCACAGCCCTGTAGCTCTCCTGCCCACAAAGAGAAGTGGGTAATTGTCAGGATGGTTGAAAGCTGTGCTTCTCTACTTTTCTTCAGGGCATGTATGTGAACTGTCTTGTTTGGGTTTTGTTGTTGTTTTCTTGTGTTTTTTGTTTTTTTGTTTTTAAACAAGAAACCAAACAAAAATGGAGGTTTGAACTGGTCTACTGTATTTACAAAATTTTTGCTTTGTGCTTACATTTCCCTGTAACAGAGACCTTGAATTCTTAGACCGAAGGTCTAACTAACCTTAGGGTTAGATCTTAGACAAGTTGTCTTTTTGTCAGCATATGAATGCCTAGGTATTGAAAAATGAGTGTTGATAATTCAGAAACTCTAGTTAATGTTGATTTTATCTTCAATAATTCCAGATAGCATAATTAGCCTTAATTATTTAATTCCTAAATTATTATTTACTTGGTTACTGTGAAGGGGCTGCAGATAATTTTGTGAGTCCTTATTTTACCAAGTAACTTTTCATGATTCCATGCATCCCAGTTCTTAGCATGTAGCTATGATGCTTATTGAAAATAGTGCATTTAAGTATTTCTTAACATTTCATAGGGTCATACATTTTATAGTGCAGAAGAGAAAATGTAGAAATGGCATTTGAGGCGCAGTGCTTTTATTTCCTTTGATTACCCCTAATGTACTTTGGTATTCGAATAAAAAGATGGGTAATGTCTTTTTTACTTATCATCAACTCTTACTGCTTACTAAATGATATGTTTAGAGACTTCTTATGGGAATTGGGGCTATTTTTTCCAGGATTTTATGCAAGTATGGAAAAATTGGTAGCTTTTATTTCACTTGTGCCTGGACGTAAAAATATTAGAGGGCAAAAGAGCAATCCATTCCCTGAAGACAGTAGGCAGAGCAGGGTCTGACAGCCTGGAAGAGTCAGTCACAGGAGGATCTTGTGGCAGTGGTTTTATTCCAGTATTCCAATTCTGGTGTCTTCAGACTCACTAATAGCCAGTAGAAGCCAGGTCAAGGGCCTGCTGGATTTCTGAGCAGGAGGCTCCGTGTAGTGTGGATTTGCATTACTACTAGTCTGGGATAGCGCCTGCTGGTTTACTGCAGCTCCACATTTGTGGGTCACGCTGTAAACTAATATGAAAACATGCATTTCTTAACTACCTGAAATAAAGAATAGCAATAAATGGTATCATTATAAAAGTTTGAGAAGACACGTAGTCCTTTTGAAACTCTTACCAAGAGACTGTTAAAAAACCCCATCCAACCACACAAAAAAACATCAACCCAGACAATTAAAAAAAAAAATAAAATTGTCTTTTATTATGTTGTTTTTACAGAGCTTAGACTCCATGTTCTAAATATACCTAGTTACAAATAGTCAGAAGAGCAACTGGGGCTTAAATTCTTCTGCTGTGCAGAGGTGCATTTATGCTTGCGTATTTGATCGCATGTCATAGCACTGAATTTGAGGTGTCTGCAGAGTCCATCTCCTGTAAATCTACACGACGTTCTGCTCAGCGTTTCTAACTGTGTTAGATAATAACTTGGGAAAACAAAAATGTTGCATGGAAAAACTATTTCTTCAGAAACTACCAGTTGAGTGCTTGGACTGATTTTTAAAGTCATGTTGGCAAATATTAATTATTGGGTAATAAGGCAAAGAATTTTGGAACGTGGTGAGCAAGACTCAGTGTCCTGATTGGAATTTTCACGTGAAGTGAATTATTTAAATGGCTTGTGTTGTAAATAATTCGATGACATTTTTAATTGAGTAACTGTGCAGATTAGTTTACTGTTAGACACTACTGGTGTGAAGAGTTGGTGATTTTTTTTGTTTGGTTTGGTTATAGGGAGCCAAACATCTTTGTGTAATGGTTGTTTCACATATGCATATATTTTACTCAGGAGTTACTTTTTTCCATCACTGATGTTGTATGTTGTGCTAATGCTGAGTTGCTCTTGGAAACCATTTTTTAGTATGGACATTCAGACTGTTATTCAAGAAAAAGTAATGCTTAATGAAAACAATGTGTAGCGCAACAGCCAAAACACATTATAAATATGCACACTATTGCAGATTTCATTAAAGTGTTACAATAATGCTACCATTTGCTGTGGGATTGTCATATTACTGGGATGTTATATAAATAGCTAACTCTTGAGATTCTTGGGAGTTTTTGAATGAAAGCTTTTGTGGTCTTAAAGATTGCTGCTTCTGGTTTTCAACAGGAACATTAGGAAAATCAGACACTACTCGAATTGTCTTAAATTGTTGGAGAATAAGTAGATTTTAAAAATACTGATTAGTGATCATACTGTTCCTGAAGTACTGATGATTTTTCAGCAGTTGTAAAGCTTAATTTTATACAGTGCTTAAATACTCTCTCGGTGTATAGACAGGAAACAAAGGGTTTAGCTGTGCCTTGCCTTGAGAAGTCATGGATTTTCTTGTTCAAACATTATGAACTTAAAATGGTAAAACCTGAATAAGTGATCTAACCAACTTCAATTTTTGTTGTAATATTCTTCAAAGGTACTAATACTGTCCACTTCTTATGCCATAAATGACATGGATTGTATCTTTCCCATGGTTTCTTATATTAATAGAAAAGAAGAAGATAAATCAGAGCCATTTTTATGCACCACTGAAGAGAATGTGTGATAGGTTAGGCGAGCCTGGAATGGCAGCCAGGCTGTTGGTTTAACTTGAGAGAGAAATTTTAAAATTTCACTTATGTATTGGCACAAAGTAGCTACATATATATTTATTTATTTATTAAGTTTAAAAATAAAATGTTTTAAAGTGTGTATCAGATAAAGGCACCTGCTACTTCTGCTGTAATTTTGCAGTTTGAAACACAGGTCTGCAGAAGAAACTGCTTCCCCGAGGGAGTTTTTACTTCTGATTGTGGGTCAGTAGTAAGTGTGGAAGGTTTGCAGCCCTGACACTGCAGGCCATAGGAGGCTGTGCTGTTGCCACAGAGAGTCTAGGGGATGGGTGTTATGATTGACAGCCTAAGGATACAGCAAATAGTTTCAGTATGGTATGGCTAGTGAAGTCGAAAGGGCAAGTTTTGGAGAATTTCAGCTATGTCATGGGAAATGGCCACAGCCAGACTTCTGATTAGCAGTGGAGTGCAAATCCTCTGGGTCATTGCCAGGGTTCAGGAGGGCAGAACACTGCTGGGCTATCAAATTGTTGCCATACTTTGTTTAAAAGAGAAAGAAAAAAAAAAAAAGAAGGAAACACCCAACAAAAAAGCAGATTTTTTTTTTTGGTGTCAAGCGTGCCATCATTTTAATGCTGCTGACATAACATGTACATCCTAAGCAATGCATGGGGAAAAAGAAGGGCTGGAACAAGTGCATTTAAATAGTGAAGATATTGGGGGAATCTGAGAAGTTAATAGCTACTCAGCTGCTTTTTCTTTGGACTAAAAGATTTCTCTCATGAAACAACACTGATTTTTGTCTTATAAAATTTACCTACAGCAAGGGTAGTTTTTATGTATTAATGATTCCAAAATGGTTTTGAAGTGATTTTTCTGAATCCTAAATTGAAAGAAATTGTGTGGCATATTGAGGGAATAAGGAAAAATATTTTACCGATTCTGTTTTTTGTTTTTGTTTTTTACAAATATCAGAATATTCTGCAAAGACACTAATTACGACTGGAGGCTAAAAGCCAAGCAGAAAACTGAACCTACTCTCAATACACTAACATGCATTGAATTTTTCTTGTGTGAGGCAAGCTGTCGTAAATACCTGCTATATTGGTTAGACCTGCTGTGAGTGTGATTTGTGAGTGCACTCAAGTAGAAGTTTCCTGGTTCTGGGACATTGCAGTTTTCCAAGTCAAACTTCTTTATTCATTCACCTCAGTTAAGTAAACAGAGGCATTTTGTTTTGCACTTCTGTGGTTGCTTCCCAAACCACAGTGTTATGGATCTTGGAACAGCTCTTTTGTGAAGGTATAAATAGAATGAGGTTGTGCCACGGGTCTCTGAGACAGGTGGTGGCTGACCGTGCTTCTTGCCACAGTCAAAACCATTAATTTACCCCTCACCCCATTTCTCTAATGCTTCTGAATTACTCCAGGAACAGGCTGTACATTGGGTTGATTGTGCCAGCTTGTTTCACCATAGGAACCCACAGTGTAAGGAGTTAGGCAGGCCTTTCCTGGATCACTTCCCTGAAAAACAATGAAATGCGTGGGTGCTTTCTGTTAAGCATCCCAAAGGGATGCCAGAGCTCTAGACTCACTGGCATTCTTCCTATCTGAAGTTTTAGTCTAAATGACTGCGTTCATGCTGCCCTTGCTGTGAGTCAGCCCGGTGTGCCATGCGGTAACTCTTAGTGGCTGTGGTTGCTGAGCATCAGGGTGCTGGGAGCTGCTTGTGGAACTTGCTCCTCTGCCTGATTACCAGAGGGAGGAATTAACTGGGTTGGGGGGAAAAATAATAGTCCTTTACCTGTGTTAACTCTTAAGTTATCCAGCCTTGTTTCCCCATCACATGCATAGGCACTTCTAGCATGGCAGCTGAAATGGTGAAGGCTGGTTACGCCAGAACCACAGCTGAAAGAAATGCTGACCAAACTGTTTCCAAAGAGCCTCTGCGTCAGGCCTTACCTAATATTGTGATTTATTTCCTGATGACTGGGCTTCTTTTATTTATTTCTTGTTCCCTCCTCTCACAATACTAATGACATTTCCAGTTGATCTTTCTGATTTTTCATTTCCTTACATGTTTCAACTTTCAGTAAACACAATTCTACATTCTTTACTCATGTGGAAGTTAGAGAAAACTTACCCTAAAAGTGAGTCCTTGCAATTTACATGTCAGTAATTATTTTTTGTTGTATTAATCTGATTGTTTGAATTAATCTGTCCAGCCTATTTCTTTAGTAATTGCAGAGCATTTACTGGTTAATGTTTCAAGAATAATACTGTCAATGAGGAGAGGTCTGCGGACTTCTGTGCCAAATGCTGCCTAGATCTTGGAGTTCTTTCCCACATGGAGCTGTCCTTCCCCCACTTCTCTGCACAGAACAAGGGGAAGGAGCAGTATCGGCCGTGACTCGTGACACAGAGCTTAGTATCCGCTGTGGAAGCTCAGAATTTTGTTTGCCGCAGCCCCAGTTTTAAACAAGGGAGTATTTGCTGACCAGCTGAGAGCTTATGTGAAGCACTTGGCTGGAGGACACACTTTCAGTCTTCACAGTGGTGATACGTTATGTTGTTTAAAAACCCCAAACCTCTGAAAGTGTAAGTAATATATAAAAAGTGTTCAGAATGAATCTGTGTTGTTTTCATATATTTTTCTAACATTCGGTTGAAGTAATATCTGCCATCTCGTAGGCTGTTGTTACTGCCTGAGATTCATGTGTTGCCTCATGACAGATGTGAATTTCTTAAATGAGATTTTTTTTCACTAAGAAGTAGCTAAACTATAAGTGATAGCCAGAAGCTGCAGTGAAATAAGCTTGTTCGCCTGTGGTGACATCTGAGTCTCTGGTTTGGTGGGAGACTGGATTTTGGGCATGTCTCATTCCTAAAGGATGAACAGAATAGATAAGCATAAAATGCAGATGTGTTCTGTATTGTCATCAGTTTCCTCCATTGTGGACTCTGTTTGCATAGAGTGATATGCAGGATCTGAAAGGTATTTCAGAAGACATCTTAACACAGGGATTAAGAGGTCACCACAAGAACTTCTAGCCACTTAATACTGCAGTCAGAGGATGAGGCAGTGCTAAGCAGTGGTAATGAATGTGTTCCAGTGTAACCAATGACAAAAAAATACTGGTGGTTGTGGCAAATTTTGGGATGTGAAGGGAAGAATAGGTAGGAATTGCTGGACAGCCTTCAAAAGATGGAGACGTAACAGAGCCACCTGGCAATATATATTAATAGCTCCAAGTTTTCTGCGTTCTTAAGATGAAAATGTAAAAACGCCCAGATGTGTGAAAGAGATTTGTAGTTTAAATGTATGAATACTGTAACAATTGGCACACACAATGACTTTGAAGTATGTTTTTAATTACATTGTTTTCGTGTAGTACCGTGTGTGAAATATTTTGATCTCACATAGGAAGAAGAGTTAGGTCTGTAACAACTGCGTGAATGGTGTGAGAGAGCTTTTCAGTGTATTTCTGTGCCTGGAAAAACTGGCATGTTGTTCCCTGTCATCAACTCAGATGCGAAAAGGAAATGTACAACTGCTGAAAGTTGTGCAGAGAATATGGTAAGAAATCTTCTGTCTTTGAAGATCTCCATATGTAATGTACTCACGCATGTTTTGAAGATGACTTGGTTCTTGGGATCCCTGAAGGTATTAAGGAGGAATGCGAGGATGTATCTAGCAGGCTTGTCTTTGGCAACAGTTTAACAGCACAAAACAAATCATAAAGCAAATGCATCAATATGGTAACTTATTGTCTCTGTCAAAATTTAGCACAGTTATAAAACTGTCCAGCTGCATTTTGTGACCTGTGTGGTCTGTCTTCTGGCAATTAACATGCTGGAAGTGTAGAAGCTAATGTTCCAGAAATTTATCTGTAAAGAACTGTCTGAACTCCTGATGGGCAAGGCTTGTGATGTCAGAGATCAGATCATGTTGTTTTAATAGCAAAACATACATGTTTTTCCTATTGGCTGACTTATTAAAGTGAGGCTAAAATTCCAGACTAATGTGTCTTCAAAGTAATGAGACTACTAAAGTTCAGCTGCTGGAGGGAGAGGTGTGCTTGAGGAACTATTTGATGTGAAAATACGTGGCTTGAAATGAGTGAAAAGTTTCAAAAGGAAGGATGGGAAGGAGTGACTGTAGTTCATGGAGAGATAGGCTAGAAATTGCACCTTTAATGAAATTGCATGCTGGGCTCAGAACTAGATCTATAGAAAGCAGATAGTGTACCACTTAAAAATAAGAAAAATCTGCTTTTGTTTAAGTACAGCCTGACGCCACTGTAGCTACCCTGCTGTAATTGTCGTTGCAGCACGCAATACTTCCCAGCCGGTCTGCTCAGCAGGCTTGTTGTCAGTGTCCATCAGACTCCTCATGGAAACCCTGCCGTTTTATGGCATAGTCGTTTCAAATACTCACTATTTCTAATCACTTCTGAAAACATATACAGCTTGTTGTTGCAGTTCATGACCTACTTCCATATCAAGCCTCATAAAGATAATTAATTTTCAGTGGCGGTTGCTGCAAATCATGAGAACTGTTTTGCCTGTGTGGCTTTGAGGAAATACTCTTCAGCACAGAAGCAGTGTATGAGGAAAAGAGAGAGATTCCTTTCCTTCCCTTCCCCTCCAAGGCGACAATATTAAAGATGGAAAGAAGGACCTTAAAAAGAAAGGCTAGAGCCAGTTTCCATTCTGAGACTGGTGGAACAGGACTGTTGAATGAACATGGAGAAAAAGACTCGTAATGGTGAGAGAGTTTGTGATTTGTGCTTGGATGATGTTCTTAAGTGCTGGGCAAACCAACTTGTTAGTCAGGGAATTGTGTTTCTGTAAAGAGGATGCACTAGATAAATTTTTTGGACATTTAGTTGTTTTCATACTTTTACTTGTTTTCTAACCTTGTCTTGATTTTTCTGGGACTGATTTGTTGCTGGTTTTTGCTTTGCACCTTGCCCTTCAGGACACAGTTATCTGGATTGCTACGTACATTTTCTGCATTGCTGGCGAAACAAGGTAGCTAAGGCTGCCAAATCAGGACTGCTATTCAGTAGCCAGAAGAAAGAGGGACAGCTAGAGGTTAAGAGAGAAACTGGTGAGGTTTTGGTATCTAAGTGCATTTGCCTGCACTTTTATGACGTGAACTGCCAGGTAGTCAGGTGGGTTTTCAGTGGCCTTATTCTAAACTAAGGTGAGCTGCAAGACATGCAGATTAAAGCCAAAATGGTACTTGGCTAAAGTGCTTCTGGTGAAGTTCTGCTGTTTTGCCACAAAACAGATGGAACTTTACTTAGGTGTTCATAAAAGTCCTGGGGATGACTTTGACAGACAAGATCAGGAGGAGAATTTAGCACTCGGATGACTCTAAGCTGTCCCATGGAATTCCAAGCAGAATTTTTTCTCTCTGCTGGTTAAAAGGTCACTTGAGAGTGGGGGGACTGAAGGTTGAATTCAGAGAAAATCTGCTGCTTTTATAGTAACAAGACATAATCAAACAAAGTATTTAATTTATGTTAATGTTTTCTGAGAGATACTTGAGTTATAGGAAGAGAAGCAGACTGTAGCAATCCAGGTGGAATTTTTTTTGTGGAGTAAGTTTTGATTTTCCTTTGATGTCGAGCATAGCCTAGGCTTAGTGGTGAATTGTACTTCAGGTTTTAGTCCTTTATTCAGATGAACAGAAATTTTAGTAAGTAGAGTAAAATTTTGCAAAGGACTGAGTAGAATAATATTTAATCCCACTAAGTGATTCTGATTTTGTTGTAAAGGTTTGAAATATGTTTCTAATAAAATCAATGACTGAGTTTTGGGAGATAATGCAGCTTCTTTATTAATTCTAGATTTGATTTTATCTGTGTAGTCTACTAACTCTTATATTGATTAGTCTTAACTGTTTTATGTCTTGAAAATCTTCACATAAGCATTTGGGCAGGAGCTCAGTCAGATCTGCCTTTATGGAGTACGTTTCTTGCAATAGGAGCGTACACAATACAATAGAACGTAGGCTTAAGAGCAGCAACAAAAAATAGCATGCCTGCTTTAAAACCAGTGAATTTTACAATCACATTTTCCATGTTTATATGTAGATATAATATTAGAGCTTAAACTTGTCCTGTTCACGTACAAGATGCTTGCAACTGCACCACACAGACCATTGATATTAAACTCACCTGCGCGTTATGCACTGGACCAGCACTACCATTTGTGCCTGCAGGTAGCATGTGCAGTTCCAAGTCTTAGCTAGCCTCTGATGTTTTCTCTGAGAGAGGCCGAGCTGAGTCAAGATACTCATTTAAAGCTTTGGAAAATTTTGGCTACCTTTGAATAAAATGCATGAATTTGTCAATTCCTTGTCACTTCGGGTATTTTTTTTTCTTCTCAGTTGGCTTCTTGCTAGCAAAGCTAGGCTTGTGAGCCTATGCCCTATGTCTCAGCAAATGTTCTGTGAAATTAGAGTTTAGTAAGCTCATAGTTTTCTTTGTCCATTTCGATGTGTCCGGGTAATGAGAATGTGATGCTATTCATCAGTCTACATTGGGAAAATCTTGTGAAGCAGGACTGTTGCGGCAGAGGGGAAATAGTTGTCAGTAGATGTAAAATCAGAGATAAACTGACTGGCAGTTTTGGTTAAGTGTGGGAAAAGTCTTTGGAAATCCATCAAGTTTGGATGATGAATGACATTGAGCAGGAGAGGCGGATTTTGTGTAGAACTTCCCCTGCCTGGGTTTGGTTTGTAGGGCTGACTGCATGCAGATATTAGGAGTCCCTGTGGAGCATTTCCATCATAGTTATGGTTCATGCCTGTGGTTGCAACATTTAGGACCAGGACTGTACTCTCAAATGGTGCGTGGTACTCCCTCAAGCTCTGGAACTCAAGTCGGGAGGGAGGTGGTGACTTTTCAGAGGATACTGACTGGATGTGTATAAAGAATTCATGGGTCCTAAGTATGTTTGTTTGTGAAGAGAGCTTTAGAACACTGAACTTTGCAAAATCATAAACAGAGAGATGTGAATTTGTTGCAACAGACTGATTAAAGAAATAACCTAAAATAACCTTAGCTTTTTTTTAAAAAAAAAAAAAAAAGCAAAACTGAAATGAAGAAATATGTAGTGTTAGAAGTGTTAGAATATTGGTTATCAACAGCTTAGAGCTAACCTGTTTTTATAAATGTTCTCAAATATAAATGTGAAAATGGGAAAATATTAGTGATAAAAAAAGTGCTGCCCTATACTGGAGCCTGCTATCACTGTTAAGATGCAAGCTTATAAGACTTTATATCTTACAGAAGTAAGAAATATGTCTATTCTTTCAATTGGGTGTATGAGTGTTATCTCTGCTATTTCCATTGTAAGTGTTGTTTATCCTGGCTTTGACTTGGTTGGTAGTATTTGTTATTTTTTTCTGCTGTTTGGGTTCTGAGATAAAGCATGCATTGACTGTACCATAGAAATGCTAAGTCAAAGGTGCAGTTACCATAGTGTCTCACTTCTGGATTGAGGAGTGTACGTTTATTTTAACTGCTTAATTTTTAAGTAATTTGTGACCAGATAAATTTACCATTTTACTTCATATAATTTGGTGTAAAATTATTGTCATGTGTCTATTATATGAATTTTACAGAATATACATATAGATCTGCATCAAACATATTCTATATACAATCTGTTACTTGATTTGTCTGACCTTTTTTTTGCCCAAAATGTGTTTTTTTTTAAATTGTAATTTCATCTGATAAAAGAATGCGTTGGTAATCATTGCATTTTTTGATACAGACTGTATGATAAAAAAGCCTCTTAGCTTGCTGCAAAAAGAGATTATGCAGAGAAATAAAAAAGTAAATATAAACTTATAAAGGAGATGAGATTAAATCTCAGAATTATGCTTAGTCATTTTAGCAGGAGGACTTCTCATCAGCTTTACTTCAGAATGGATTTATGCTATTAGGGAACTTGTGATGCAAAAGGCTTCAGTCAGTCTTTAAATAGAAAAGAGCATACAGCTGTTTGGTTTTTTGGTTGGGTTGTTTTTTTTTTTCTTATCCTAAAAAGGCAGACAGGATTTAAAGCCCAGTCCTGCAGCTTCTCCCTTGTTTGCAGAATTATCAGAAGGACAGACAAGAATGGGTTTTGTCTATGCCACTTACCAGTGACCCACACTTCTGTGTGACCCACGCTTAGCCTAGATGCCCTTTTGAAATAGCTGACAGATGGTGTTTCCTCTGAAGTTACAATTGGAAGTATTCGGATAAAATTGTACAAGTTATGTACAGTTACAGAACATTTCTGCGAGTGCCTGTGGGCCGTGAAATCTTTCCTCTGCCAGCTGAACAATGAGGATAAATGAGCTTGTCCTATTAAGTGTTAAGCAAATGCTTGCAGTTGTGTAGAATAATGACTACTGTTCAAAGCCAGCAAAGAATTGCAGAGATGGGTGTAAAATAGTGGCATCCAGGGGTAGTTAAAAGTGGGGAATGGTAAGTTAATGACCGTTCCTCAGAGGTGAGTCGGGATGTGGAGCTATGTAATGTAAATATTCTGAATACTTGCTGTTGGAAACCAATGTATGTTTTTCTTCCGGGCTTTTTAAAATCCAGTTAGCCAAATAACCCAAACAATTTTCTTGTACTTATTTAGGCAGGAAGCCAGCTGTTAAAGTTGTCTATATTAACTATCTGAGAATTTAGAAGAATAAATTTTCTAGGTACTTTTCATTCTCGTGAAGTACAAAGTATGTTAAAAACTAATTCCTTCTAAGTGTGAAGTTAGACTTACTCTTGTGTATAGATCAATAATTTCTAATTGAAAAACTGTCTCATTACAGGGCGATTAATTTTGCGGCTCAGAGCAAATCAATGATAATTGTAACCTTCGGACAAAAGTGTCTGATTAAATGTAATTATTTTGTGTGTAAAGATGCACAAACTTTTGCTGATTCTGGAAAGCAGGAAAAAAAATGTATTTTGCCTAGACTTTTTAAAAGCTCTTGGTTCAGTTCGTCTTCCTTTCCTGTACAAAAGCTGCTACTTCTGTCACCTTTTGACTTAATAAAAATCTTTCCCAAATAAAGAGAGTAGTTATTAGTTATTATTTATTTATGTGGAAGGTAAGTACTGTGCTCAAGCTGTTTATTTTGACGTGCTCCAGAAGGTGGGGAATGCCAGGATGCGTCTGCCTCCTCTTTGCACCTAGGAGGGGAAGGGGAAGGGGGGAAAAGCCGTCGCTGAGCCTGACTGTGGCATTTGAGAAGTTGTCATAATGTTTCAGTCCTAACAGAATTGCTAAAATGGGGGTGGCTGATCCCGTGAAGTGGAACTTGTTACTTTTGGCTCCCTAATCACAGGTAATAACTACAGCTACTTGCTTAATACAGGGCAGCTGTGTAACCTACATGTAAAATTATAGCCAGAAATACGCTGCAATTTATAAGCTGCGGAATACAGCCCTATTACAAATCCTGCTTCAAATATAAGAAATAACAATATAGAACAGATAAACTACAGGTATAATAGATGTTAGTTCTCAACGATTTGTTAGGTGAACAGGTAAACAGTTGAAAAAAGTTTGTAAAATAACACCTGTTAAGCTTTTTGGTTTAGGTACGAGTAATTTCTACAAATATACAGCTGGTTTGCTTGTTAGCAGGAGGTGCTGTCATTTAAATAGTTAAATCTCTTTTTTTGCCATGGAAGATTGCTCCTGCTGCTTGTTTGGTACTCTTACGGGTATACCACCATGGTGAGAGAATTGCCACGTCCTTACTCAGTTAGCAGCAATGGCAGGGTGCGCGCTGGCCTGCTGCTGGCAGTTAGTTCTCCGCCACATCAGCTGGAAGAGTTCAAGGTCTGAGAAGATTACAAGTCCCCTAACAAAGAAAATGAATGCGTGGAGAGGATGGCACAGATTGCGTGGAGAGGAGGTGGTGTTTTGCTTGTTTGTTTTCTAATATTGGAGTTATAATGCATGTGGGTATATTTAACTGCTTTAGGTTTGGGGGTTCTTTTGAACCTTCAAAACTTGTCTTATCTGGAGGTATGTAGGCAAGCACAATTTTATCAATGAATTTTGAGGCATAAATAGTATTTGGGAGATCAATATTCATTATATAATTTGCTGTAATAAGCAGCTAGTTCCTCTGGGCTTTTCTTTTTTCCTGTTTCTGTTTTTATTCTTTGGCTTATTTGGGGGTTTGTGGGTGGTTTTTTTGGTGATGGAAATTCACTTTTCTGTTTGCTGTCATACCAGCTTCTGCCCAGAGATTCAGCTGCCGGTGTACTGAGCTATGCAGACCAGTCCCATTAAGAAGATTGGGGCCTTACTTTATAACCTCACACAAGCTGAAATGAAAAGCAGCCACTTCAGTTGATTGTATTCAATTTACATTAGTTGTTGGCTTATATGACATGTGAAATATTGATGTATAAAACCTGCTTGTCCTTGGATAAAGCATGAAGGACAATTTATAGTGTGTAATGGCTTCAGCAAACTTTATTTACTTTTATCAGGCAATGGGTGTGTATTTTAATTGATTGAGTTTGCATTTTATTGAATTATATTATTTTTTTTTTGTTAGGGTGTTGTGAATATTTCAAAAGCAGTGTCTGTAATATCTGGCAGATCAGAATTGTGAAGTCAGATATATGTCATGAATAGCACATAACTAATTTTTACATTTTTAAATATTCCTACTTGTCTTTTTCTATTAATGCAATTATTATAGAATTCAAATAATTCAATAATAAGATTAGTTCTCAGATATTCCAAAAGATTTTGCAGCATCAGTTCAGCCATAATGAAAAGTCTTCCTTTTGTACAAGTTATTAGTGAAATTCAAAAACTGACACTAATTCAAAGATGAACTGATGTGGAGGTTAGAGTTGAGAGAAAGTCTCCTTGAAAATTAGATAATGACAATCTGGCTCTGAAAGAGAAACAAAAGGTTGCATTTAGGAAATAGGTGGGACTGATATCTGGGCCATTATGTGAATTCAGTACTTGTTTGTAACTAAATTTGTAATTCCATCGAAGACTAATTTTTATTAATTTTTTGTTTCACGTATAGAACCATTTGATTACATGATCCGACCTTTTGTTGTTTTATGGAATTTTTATGTAAACTTTTTGTAAATGAAGAACTTCTAGTTCCTCTCATTTGCAGACAAACCAAACCTCTTTTTCCCGACATCCCCCCCCCCCATTTTTTTTTTCTTCTTTCTTCTTCAAAATATCAGTCATCAGTTAACATTTTAGGTCTGTAAGGTGGAGCCTGACTTTCTTCAGGTAGTGAAATCCAGAAATACAGTATAGGGTTTAGGAAGTTGGGATATGCAGAAGGTGGTGCTTTCCAATGACAGCAGGTTGCATAATGACACTTATTTCCATGTGGTGGAAGTTCTGGCTATCTGACATGCAGAACAGGACTTGTATTTAAGTAATTTCTATGTGTTGAACTGTTGCTTGGCTGCTTACTGAGTCACTTGTTGAGCTCTATACTCTGTGTGAATAGTTTCAATAACTGCCTTTTCTTTCCTCAGAAGACTGTGGCTGTGATGCTGTCATTTGGCACCTTTGCAATTTAAATACTAATTGAATGAACAAAAATTTAGAAGTACTTTGAGTTTTTTTCACTTCACTGTAGGTTGTGTGTGAAAGAGTAGAAGGGAGCAAAAGGTAAGGGAGAAAATGATACATGGATGAATTATATTAGGTTCATTCCCATCCTTTTTGAAATGAAAGCTAGCAATTTGCAAAAGGCTGTTCTGAAATAATCATTAGAAATAGTGCAAGAGGAACAGGAGTGACTAGTGACTTCTCTTACCCAGTATTGTGTTTACAACTGTTGACTCAAATTAAAAAATAACAACCCAAAACTACAGAAAACACCACAAATCAAAACAAAACCCCTCACCAGACCCACAATACCACAATGGAAAATAATCTCTGCATGATTATCTCTCATCCAAGCCCTATGCTGCATATATCTTACTAATGTGGGGGGTTTTTTTGTTTTTGTTTTTTTTTTAATCTTGCCTGTTATAGTTACAGATGCTGCAGTGTACATTGGTTGGTCTTTAAATAGCCAATACAAATTTTTGGAAATAAACTAATAGCTATTAGAGAGTACATATGGATTGCAAAGTTTCAACTTCTTTATTCTCTCCCTTGTCAAAGATTCATACAATTAACTCCATGAAGATCCTGAATCTTGAGCCAGTTTTACAATTAATGAAAATTCAGTGTTTGTGACTACTTGCAAAGGAATCTTGAAAACACTGTGAAACTTCTGTATGTGGATTTTGCCAACTGCAAATCCCCTTCAGTTTAGTAGGACTCAACTACCTACAACTTTACAAACCTATTCAAATACAGTTGACAGGTAACTGCTGGCAGGAGATCTCACTTGGTCTCTCTTAGACTTTGTATTATATAGTATATGATGGCTTGGCTTTTTTGCCAGGTATTACATATGGTTATAGAAAGGTACTGTCCAAAGAGAAAAGATAAATATTGAGTAATTAAAATGAATGGTGCTGGCTCTGTATCATAGAGACATGGCAGAACTGGAAGGAAGAGTTTGTCTCCCATCCGGAGTTTAGTGTCTGCTCTTTAAGACTCAGCTTATTCATAATGATTGTCATAGGAACTGCTTCTGACATATCTTTGTCAACCAATTTTAATAACAAAAAACAGAGTAAAAGAGTATTTGAAATGCATGATATTACAAATTGTCTTTAAAGAAATAGCAGTAGAGTCCTCAACAGCTAACTAATTAAGAAATTTAGGAATGAGGTATTCTTTTGTGCTGTTCTCTGAAGGAAAAAATGTTGTTCACTTTTAGGCTTTTTAATGTTAGTGTAATAACAGCTACTGCAGAAAAATGGTCCTTCAAGGCTTTACTAACAGCTGTTGTGATTGCCTTGGCATCACCATGGCTTGCTTGTAGCCACTATCTCTTTGATTTTCTTTGCTGATGCATTGTTAGGATGTCACCTCAGATGAGCCGTGATTGTATTTGCATGTTTTCTTACTCTGAATCATTGGACATTAAATGATTGCATCAGCATCACGGTTTGCATACAGTTAGTGAAGCTGACGTACTCTTGTTCGTGCAAAAAGCTCTGTTTAAAAAAGCTGAAACCCCACAAACAGGCAATGGATCTTTATATTATAATATATATATTTAGACGACTCAGGTCTTATTTATAATAAGTTTTCAAGGAAAGTGCTCAAGCTGAGAAGTAAAAGGCTAGAAGGAATCCCATGGACTATCTGTATATGAAGGCACCACAGAAGGCTGTACGTAGTATTGATATATTTTCGTAATGTGCAGAAAACATGTCATTTCCCTCAGTGTTGTAAAATCAGTGGTATGATGCATTTCACTCACTGTAGCATGATGAAGCAAATAAGTATCTGACAAGATCTGCTTCTTGGTAGCTCTGCAGAGATGAAATTCTGAATTCAAGGACACGTAAGAATAATACTTTAAAAAATACTTGGAGGTGAGAATTAATTGTACTAAAAGAAGTTCAAATATTTAATTTTTAAAGGAATATTTGCTGTGTATAGTTCAATAAGTTAATGCTTTCCATATTCTATGTTCAAAAAAAAGAAAAAACAGAATGTGTGTTCTTAAGCAGTTTCTTGACAAGGGCTAGTCCCATTTCTGCCATTAACGAAGGATAATGTCTGGAGTGGCAAATGTCCAGAAAAAGCAATCCACTATAAAGGCATATTTACTTCAGTCAGAGAATTTGAGCTGTGGTTAAAATATCAATATTAGCTTAAGAAAGTATTTGGCAGAGAGAGAATCCAAAACGCAACTGGTTACCTTACTTTGTGTGTGTGTGTTTAGGTACTTTTCACTGGTCATCACCAAGTCACTTTTAAGCATATGGGTATACCTTAACCTCTTCAGCCTGCCAGTACTACATGCAGCTCTAAAGAAGAGGTTTCTTCACAATTATTTTTGCAAAGCCCTGGTGTTTAGTGTCTCCATTACACACAGTTAGAATGGAGAGCGTTGCGCTGCTGCTGAAACTGGTTCACAGGTGAAGCTGGGTGAGTGAGGAGGAAGCTGACTTTCATGCATTTAACAGTATGTGGTTTACCAGTTCCTTCCTGTAATATGAAATCATCTGAGCAAGCTGTATCACTCATGATGTACCGTTGCACATTCTGACCATTGGTGGCTCTCTGTAACACTCCAATGATTGTAGGTTTCCTGTAAATTCAAGGCTATGACATTTGTGCATAAACTGTTTTCTGGAAGAATTCCTTCCCTTTTATTAACATGCTTGTGTAACCAGTCTGAAGCTCTCAACACTCCTTCGCACCCTTCCCCCATGTAGATATTTAAAAATAAAAATGAACTCAGTCTTGAAGTGGGAAGCTTTAGAACCTCTGTGGGTTATTCAGAAATATATGTGTATATATATGGGGCCTAAGTATTGGTCAGATAGGAAGCCTAATTCATATGACTCCTTTGAGAATATCATTCTGGAGGGGAACAGTACTCTTCTTGATTCAGCTAAATCATGTTTGCTCTCAGCACTGTTCATTTGCTATACATGTATTTTAAATTATTTTAATATTGTAGCCAGGTTTTACCGTAGTTCCTCAGCCACTGGAGTGTTTGTGCATCTTCCGTTACTGTAGCGTTGAAGTAATTAGTTTGTGTTTGGCAATCAAAACATTTTCTGTCTTGTACAGAAACTGACTGTTCTGACACATTCTTTGATATTTTCTAATTAGAATTGCATGAAATACAGAAATTTTCTCCTGTAAATAGTTTATGTAGTCTGATACAGGCGATGTAAGAGTAATTGGAAACGTGCTTTAACGACACAGCATGCCTGAGTGTCATGTGTCCGTTCTCACATGGTAATTCTCAAGAGCTGATTCTGTGGTGAAAAGCCAAGTAAGGTTAATCTTTTCTTAAATGAGATTAAGATAGATAGCAACCTGATTCAGATTCTGAATATAATTAGAGATAAATGCATAAAGTGCAGGGCTACTTGCTTTAACTGTGATGAATAAGATTATTTTTTTAAAGTAGGGTCAGTGCGAATTTTGGAATATATTCTGGTGCAGAAATGCTTTCAGTGAAGTAAAAAACAGTTAATGGTAACCTGATCACATTTTGCAACAGCTAACAAAATTTTCAGTTTTGTAGGGGTGGATCTTGCAGCTTGTGTTATAGGCTTTTTTCGTTGTCTGAATCCTTACCCCAGAAGACTCACGGATTTTTTCTTCAGGATTTCAGATAGTAACTCATTTCAAGACCATTGGTACTTAGCGCATCTTCTGTGAACATAAGGATGCTTATAGAAGTATTTACTATTAATTAAAGGTACTGATATGAAATACTTTGGGCTTAAATGTTAAAAAGTTCAGTTCTTGAGTGGCTTGAAGGCAAGGATGTTTTAATAATGCAAGAAGGAGGGTATTTGTGAAGCTATCAAGATCAGCAGATTTCCCATATATTTTCCACCTCCATATAGAGGAAACACCCAAATCTCTTTTCAGTGCAGAAGGTTTTGGGTAAACAGATTAAATTATTCAATCATTAAGTTAAAAATTTTATTTGTCTTTTTTTGAAATAGCATTACCTCTCTTTAGGTGATCCTAATAAGTGGATATATATTATTGCAGTGTTACCTTGACCTGATGGTTTTGTGATAAATGGATGTGGCATTTTCTAGATTCATCCTTCCCAAAGTCTTTTGATTGATTTTGTATTCGTAATAAACACCCTATCTCAGAAACTGATAATAAAGGTCTGTTATAAGTAGGAATTAAAAATGTCAATTTGTTTGAACAGCTTGTGTTGTTTTAGTACAAATTGTTTGGTGAGTACACAAGGCTCCAGTTCCATCTGAATGGCACTAAATTATGCTGAACTAATTATATTCTTGCTTTATGCAACCTGACATTTAATTACAGAAATTAAATTCTATGTGCACACCTCACCTCATGAGTGCATGACATGTAGCTCTCTTTCCATTAGCTATTTTTCACCTGCTTTATCTTCCTGTCAACTTCTCATTTGCAATAAAAATGTATTTCCATGACAGCTTTTACCTGAGATGTTGCCTTCAAGTTGCAGTTGATAAGCAATGTAAACAGTTGACATAGGCACCAGGGTTTTTATTATTTTTCAGTGTGTGTGTGTATCAGTCGTAACTGATAGTGTTGGATTCTTTCCAATAAATTATGATTTGACCTTTTTTGTTCTCCATGGAAACCATCTTTTTATTAATGCTACTGTTCGCCAGCAGCTATTATGATGTGTCTGAATCCATAAGCAGATATTAAACAAAAAATAATCCCACACAAACACTCCCTTCCTCCCCCCACCCCCCCCACCACCCCCGCGAGAATACCATTTATATACTGTGTTCTAAATTGTATTTTCAGGTTCGGAAATTTGGATGAAGCATTACATTAAATGGTAAATACATCAGCTGAAACCTTTGTTGATAGCATGGAATGGAGCAGTTACCTAGCGAAGGATTGTTGCGACTGTAAAACTTGGTCGCTTTGACATCCAAACCTGTGAGAGACAGTGCTTTATATTGGGTAAAGGGCTATCACAGGATGCTCACAATAAACGCTGTGAAGCATGATCCTTTACAACTTGCTGCTGGTAGCTGTAGAACTGCTTGCTGGATCTTGCCCTTGCATCGGGTTCGCAAGTGGATGGTGGCGATGCGCCTGGTGTGCGCCGGCAAGGGGCAGCGAGAGGACGGACGCTCCGGGGCACGCCTGTGGGAGAGTTAAGCCAGGGCACAACTGTACAAAACGCACGTGTGAAACGCAGTTTTGATTATGGATTTTTCTTCAGGCTAAAATCAAGGTACTGCTGAGACATTTTTCATTTTCCCGGACAGCTGCTGTGTTCAAGCATCCCTCTGTTCAGTGTGTGTGGGGCTGGCTCCTGACACGCTGCTCGGGTTTCCTGCCCGTGCAGAGAGCGCAGTTTACCTGGGACTGCGACAGGATGCAGGCACGGGCTCTGCTGAAAGGCACTTTTATGCAGTTCTAAAAGTGGGTGGGAATTACTTCTCCATACCTTTTCCTAGAGTCAAAATATTTCTAAAGCCAAAAAGTGTCACAGCATAGAGAAAAATAGTTTACTAAATTTAAGTCTGAACACACTGAAGTGTGTTAAAATACAACCGGATCATCAGAAGACAAGTTTAAACATTTAAAACATGACACATTGTGTACAGTTTTAAACTGTGGTAATCTCTGGGGTGAAAAACCTCTCAGAAAAGTAAAGCTTTTAATCTTTATTATGTTGCATTTTCCCTTGCAGTATTGAATTTCAGATTAAATATTCTAGCTAAAGCAAAGCTGTAAAGTGTATCTGGAGATCTGTGGGGCACATGATGATGTCCTCTGTTTCTACGTGGAGTCATTTTACAAGTTGATCATAATGTCAGATAAGTTTTTCCTGACCTCACTGATTAGCTATTTGGCTTTTGTTTTTCTGGGTGCTGTTGAGTGCTTTTGGAGATGTCTCAGACTCTTGTAGTCTTTGAACTACTCTCGTGTAATCGTGCAGAAGAGATGATTTGTTGTTGCGCGACTCTAAAGCTAGTCAGAGGATAAATTTAGGATATTTTGTTAGATACTGACGCTTAAAAAGCTGCTGATGTTCTCCAGCTTTGTGCTACAGTTGAAGTTGTGGATGACATAATGGATGAGGGGATATATATTGGCATTTCTTCAAGTTTGCGTGGAATGTACAACTTCCTTTTCCAGTGTAACTCTCCCATAATGGCTACATAGAATCGAACCTATGAAGTCTGACATTCAGGTGCCATGCAAGATAAAACAAGTGTCTGATTTTCATTGAGCCTTTTACTCTGCAGTCAAAAGAGTGTATTTTTCTCTTTCGTTTGTGATCATTTTGGATCAGTGTCAAAGGCAGTGTAAACCTGATGTTCATGAGAAAATAACTCTGCTTCAGGTTTCTGATGTTTGAGGTTATGGGGAGACAAATTCTTTTCCAAGCGGCAGTCATTTCAGAGTGAAAAACATGAATGAGGACTGAGCTGTTGGTCTGATCAACTGGCCTGTTATTTTGTAAATGAAGAAGTAGTAAAATTGTCCAGGATCGTGAGTTGGTTGTCAGTCAACATATCAACACATCATTATTTATAAGATACTGCCCCAAAGTAGAGCTGTAGGCATTGTAGCTGCTGCTGTAGGACATTAGAAGTTGGTTGCAAAGAAATGTAAACAGTACCTGCAATATGGATAAAAGCTGAAGCATTTTAGTCTCTTTTAAGTGCTCTTTTAGTTCAGAGAAAAGGTTTTGACATGGGAGCCCAAGCTGTTCCATTCAAAATCACTCTAAGTAAGGTTGTTCTGAGGCTAAACCCCAGAAGATTTTTTTTTTTAAGTGCTGCTGTAGAATTAACAGCTTTTCCTCTTTGTCTGTGGACTTTGAAGAGAATGAAGTAATCTGTGATCTAACATACTATATTGCCAATTAAAAAAAAAAAAATCCGTATTTTGTCACTGAGTACTTTGGTCAAGCGTAGTTTTAAAAGACTACCATATTATGTCAGATTGGTGCTTTTTGGAATGTATAAAATAACTGAGTGTTCCTCAAGCCTTTTATTTTTGTAGATTCAAGGTATTTTATGTTTTGGAAGGATTATTGCACTCTCAAAAGCGAGAAGCCTGGAAAGCACTCCTGTTGAAAGTCTGTTGTCGTCATGCTTTAGCAAGTTGGAGAATAACATGAAACGTAGAGTGGCAGTAAAAAGAGAGCAAAGTAATTAAGGGCATGGTGAGTTTAATTTGTAACGTGCATTGATTACACCACCTCAGCCTGACACACAGCCATCTTTTCATTGAGCTGCTCTCCTCCATGTTTACCATTGTCCTGACATAGGTGTAAAAGACCATGAAGCCTTTTTGTACTTCACTGATTGGATTGAAGTTCATTTGACAATAACTTCTTATGCAACACAAAACATCAAGAGGTCCTTGAGGTGTCGGCATGTGAGTGAGCGAAATGTCGGAAGGCAGTGATGTTTGAGTAGTTGTGTTTGCCTTATGTATTGAACATGCTGAGAAAGGCAGCTGCAGCAAGAGAAACAGTTTGCTAAGGGCAACCTTGAACGCAGCTAACTACCCAGCTAAATGATTCGATGGTTGCAGAGAGCTGGCTGGAGAGCACATGGCGGGTGCTATGCTTGCATAGCTCTGTAGATTCATCTAGTTGTGGGAAAAGCTGAAAAGTGAAGGTGGTGATGTATGTTCCTGAAGAGCTGGACTGTAAATTGAACTATAACTTCTGAGAAGGTGCATGTTTGGCTGTTGATGAATTTGTGAAGTCAGTAAGGTGCTTGCAGGCGTGAAACCTGACTTCATAGCTCCATTTCTTTTAGATGTTACAGGGCTCTGCTTCCTCTGGCTGCTGAAATTCCACAGAACAAAAATGTGCTAAGACCAAGGAAAAAGGTATAAATTTAGGTTGTATTTTGCAGGCAGGTATGAAATTGAGCCACCTGTGGTCTGAGCATGGCATCTTGATTGTCCCAAGCATTGCACTGACTACAGCTTTTGTAACAGACTTGTGTAAGTAGTGACAATTAGTGACTTAGTAGCTGTAGTTGCATGTACAAATATCACATGTATGTGCCTTCATAATGTGCTATACCAGTACTATGTGCTAGCTGATTAATTCCTGTTATAGGAACAGATTTTAACATATTTAAGCTGAAGTTTAGTGTCTTTTGTGATCATATTGCTAGGAAGACCTTAGTGATATTATCTTCAGTTTCTTTTCTTCTTATACATGACTTTCAGTTTGCCTGTTGCTTGGGGATCAAAGTATGGATGATATTTTTAAATCGAAGAAACTGGTAAATCATGAGAGAAACACTGAATAGCAGAGAAATAGCATACATTTAACAAACTGTTATGAATTTCCTTTAAGGAATTTATAAATTCCTGCAATCTATTAAAAAAAATAAACAAACCCAAAACCTGTAACAGTTGAAAATCAATAGTATGCTATAACTGTAATCAAATTCAGCATCTGTGTTGTGTGGTCTACCTTTTAATAGGAGACTTTTCCTTTTTTTGGTGGCTCCAATTAGAAGGTTTTCTTGTGCTAAAGATTGGTTAGGGGGAATTTAGATGACTAGAGCTCTTCAGTTCAAGTTACAAAACATACAAGGCTGTTCAGTAATTACATTTCCTGGAGCTGCTGCCTGTAGTTGATGAAGAGGTTAGTATAGAGTGGGAAGGACTCTTGGAAACCAATATCTTGAAAACGTGGCAATTCAGTGCCTTATATTGAGAGGGGACTAGGGAAGAATTAAGTCTGTTGTAGAGATGTGATGGTTATACTTCGTTGTTTCTAGGGAAAAAGTATCCACACAGTTATAAAATCTCACTCTTGACTTGGAAGGATCATAACCTTCTTATGTCAGAAACTTGAGTTAATGCTACAAAAAATGAATGAAAGATGTTAAAAACTTCTCAGAAAGATGCTGTGGTACGAGATAATGACATTGTGGCAGAGCACTAAGTTATTTGACATAGCGCAGTAGAGTTTCTGTGCTTAATGTAATGTAGGACATTACTTTTGTGCACAGAATATCCCGGTTCTGAAGTTAATATTGAAGGAGGGTTCTGTCAGAGAGCCTTATTTTAAATATTTTCAGTAATATAAGAAGAAACTAGAGTTTTGAAATAGGTAGTGTTTTATTTTGTTTGTGACAAGTTTTTAAAGGAATTTGATAAAACTTAAAAAAAAATATTATTGATACTGTTTTGGCAGTGAAGCTTCCTTAATTTAAAACCAAAATCAGGTTGTTTAGATACGTTCAAGTTGATAGAAATTGTAGTATAATTCCAACAGTAGTTAAAAATCCCAAGTACTGTTAGTTTGACTAAAAGAAAAATGTTCTTTGCCTTTCAGCAGAAGGATTTTAATGAAGTATCTGTGCATTATTATAACATCAAGACTTTGCAGGTTAAACATTTTAGTGATAGAGCCTCATTTGGTGCTTGAGTTCAAAAGTGTATGGTATGATGTAGTAGTAAGCATAAAATCCTACTTTGAGTAGCAAGTGAAAGCAGGGCAGAGGCAGGGATTAAAGGCACAAAGTTCTTAATACTGAAGTCTAGAGAGAAAAGTTGGTCAGAAAACATGAAGGTTGCCTAGGTAGAAGTTAAGTGGTGAGAGAAAAGGCAAAGTGTGCACGAACAAAGAAATGAAGCCGTTGTTAAAGAGCTCTAGCTAAAGCTGAGTTATCTCCTTCCCCCCTTTTTTATTTTTTTAATTAGCTTGGAGATTTGCTATGTCTTTTTTTTTTTTTTTTTTTAATGTTCTTGTTAGGAGATAATTTTTGTGAAACAAATAATGTTCATTTTTGTTATTTGGGTTTGTAAATTACATGTGAGTATTCCTCAAGTTGGTTCAGAAACTAAATAAACCACAGGGCGCTCTCTCGCTTTGCTTGCCACCACTTCAAAAACTCTACAACTTTCTCTTTAGATCACTGAGACCGTCAACTAATTCAATTTGGTGTCTTTCAAATATCCTATTTCCAAAGTATTTTTATTAAATACAACATATATTTTTCTTCTTATTATACATTTTTATGGTTCCTTAAGTTTCAGAAATTTAAGAATACTGCACTGAGTGAAAACCTAAATTTAAATGACATTATAAAGACAAATAAACAGTGATACTTTGTGCTCAAGTAGTTTTTACTTTGGATGCTTAAGATTATCCTATTTAAGTGTCAAGGTTTCAGCCTGCAAATCTTTGAAGTATTTGATAACTGAAGGGAGCAGTATCAAAATATGGGAGCAGGATTCAGAGGACGTCTTTAGTTGGTGTCCCTGCCCACTGCAGGGGAGTTTGATCTAGCTGAGCTCTTAGGTCCCTTCCAACCCAAACCATTCTGTTATTCTAAGTGAAGACAGCACCTTGTAAAGAGGAGAATATGTGTTTCAGGCTGACTTTTAAAAGCTCAAATGGTGCTAAAGGATAGGAAATGTAACAGAATAATGTTCTGTGAGGATGACCGTCTCCCAGGAGACACCGTTCCCTGTCTGAGTGCTTTGTAGGTTTTATGGTGCCTGAGACCCTGAGGTGTACTATTTAACCATCTTTATTTAAATTTTTATATATATATGTGTGCCATGTTACAGCTTACCTAGATCCCACTTAATTAAACCCCAAGCTGCTGCAACTAAATGTTTTATTGATCATGAGGAGCAAGTTGCATGCCACAGGCAGAGAACACTGCCGCACCAGTTTGTGAGACCTTAGAGACCTGCACAAAAAGTGCTGCATCGTCCTTGAACTAGTTATGTCTTCAGTTGCAGTAAGAGGTAGAATGAAGAATAGTCCAATTCTTATTTTACAGGCAGGAAAAATTTTTCAGAAATGGTGCCCACTCTCTTTATGGCTGTCAGTTCACTCTGATCATCTATGGAAAAACATTGTCAGAAGTGATCTCAAAGCAGTGATGTACACACACACCTGCTTTTATCCTGTGACTAGTTGTGGCTAATCTGTAGTAACTAAGAAGAAATAAAAACCTAAAACCCAAAAAATTAAGTAAATTAATAAAATTAATAAATGAAGAAGAAGAAAGAAAAATTGGGTCTAATTGGGGTTCAAGAGGAGGAAAAAGATAGCACTTATCTTCCAGATGACCAACTGAAGCCTCAGAGTGTGAGATTTGATTTTAGCCGTTGTGTGAGTGCAGGTGAGCCAGTGTTGACAGCTAATTGTTATGTTGAACATTAAGCTATATCATGCTTCCCCATAGGGCTACTACATGTTAAACAGTTGTCTCTGGGTGCTACAAACAAATTTCTGTTTTTGTATAAAGTTATGTAGCAATTTTTTAGTATGCAAGAAGAGTATTTACTTTTTTCTCTTTCTGGTCAAATGGAAAAATTACCTGATTAATGTGGTTGGAGAAATCAGTGATATAAAGAAGTCCTCTTTGGTGTGATCTATTTATATGAACACATCACAAAGTGCTTTTTTTCTTGAAAAAGCAAGTATTTCTATTGAAATAGTTAACTCTAGATAGCAGTCCCACTGCAAGTGTTAAGGAAAATCATTAAAAAAAAAAATAATTCAGTTTCTGTGATAAGTTCTTTCATGCTTTTGAGAGGCTCTTCCTGCTAGAAATATCGGTGTGCTGATATACTCTGAGGAACTCTGCTGCAGGCTTAAAACTCAAATGATGAACATTAAAGTCCATTATAGTGTTTAAGGTCATAAGGGTTTTCTCGTGTGGTCGCTGTTTAATCTGGATGTTCCTTCGAGGTTTTTGAGTGTGAAGTGGTGGATGAAAATGTACAAATCCAAATTTCAGGTTATAGGAGGACAAAATAGCATGCTGCAGGAAAATTCCTAATAAATGTTCCCTGCCATGGATTGAACTGTGACATTTTTTGGGAGTATTTTATCCTTTGAAGCTGTATGCGTCACTCTCTCTGCTCCCACCCCCCTTTTTTTTAAACCACGATATATACCAGTCATCAGATTGTATTCTAGATTCTGGTTTTACTTTCATTACATGGCAACATGCTTTCTCCATTTATCTTGCTAAGCACTGTTCCAGACTGTGAAGAAAGGTTGCTCATGCAAAAACTATGCTGAAGTGCAAATGTGGACATTTTGAGAAAGCTGCTGTATTCATTTTGCTCAAGCTTTCAATTGAGTTAAAGGTATGAAAACCTGGGCTTTTATCCAACTGGCCAGAGCTCTTATACCATCTGCTTTTGCAGATATTACACCTTCCTTTGGATTTGCTAGTGAAATATATAAGGTATTCACAGACACTGTGCTGATAGGCACTGTTTCGGATGTCATCAGTGATGAGGCAGTGGGAAAGCTGGCTTCAGTCAGGTTGGATCTGGTGAGGTGAGATGTGGCTGCGATTTTTTGTAAAGCCAATCCCCAAAGAAAAGGATGGTTTAATTCCTGTTTAGGATAAATGTGTCATTAACATAGAGACCTAAGTAGAAAAATGAATTTAAATGTTTCTGTCATGTTAGGTAAACTGATGCTCTTTTACAGAAAACAAGCAATGTTTACTAATGAATATATAAGAATAAAATGTTTTTATGATAAACCCCAGAAAGTTAGCCTCAGATTGATATTCAGTTCTTTATTTGGGCTTTTTGATGGGTCCTTAGGTGAAAATTTTGAACTCTGATTTTGGGCATGTAGGTTTCTTCTTGTTGGGCTTGCCACATGAAAGGTTTGAATGCGGTGGCCGAAGAGGATCCAGTTTGGGATCTGTGCTCACAGGTCTGTGGTATGTGTGATGTGACAAGGAAGTTACGGTGAACATAATTCTCCCTTGTTACTTTTCACTCACCTCACAATCTCTGCACCAAAGTGGTGTCTACTGGCAAATGTTTTTACATTTCAAGGAAAGAACATTTGGACTGATTTCTCCATTCATGGACGTGTGGTTCACACGGTTACATAATATTTTTTTTCCAAGGAGTTTTACATATGTTAATATAAAGCTACCTTCAAAACATAGCTCTGGTTTATTTGTGTGCGAAATCCTTGTGGAATCAGCCTGCGCATAGCACAGATGGGAAATACGTGCACCATAGAAGAGAAGTTCACAAATCAGATCCTTGAAAGTCATTCAGTGAGCAGCAGGAGAAGGAGTACTAATTTCCTGCAGGTTTATTTGGTGACTGATTGACTGGTGTCTAAGGATGCAGTTTCTTGAGATGTTGGCTTGAGAGCAAGCTGCTTGCATGCGTCGTCATCCCCCTTCCTTTGGATTTCCCATTTCTGCTGGGTTGGAGCTCTCCCCATTTTGTTGATACACTTGATTGTGGGCCTGGCTGAAGTAATCTGTGTTACTGATAGACTTTTTTTTCATTCTGGAAAACAGATTCTTCTGTCAATCTGATTGTATGAATTAAAGCTGAATCCCCCCCGCAGTCGTACTGGTGCAGCTGAGGCAGTGCTAAACCGTGGGGAGTGGGCAGGAGAAGGCAGGAGTGTCTCCGGAGCTGGGCGCTTAGGAAAGCTGGTTCTGACTATGGGGCCACCACCTCCACTGTGCCCGTGTGCTATTTACTGGGGTACATGATGAGCTGCCGTGGGGAACTGACTTTAAATGTTCTCCTAATAAAATAATCATGAAGCCTACACCTGATGTAGTTTACAGCACAGTTCTACAGAGGGCTGTGCTGGTACAAGCGCAGGGCATCATACCGTGCTACAAGGGCTGAAGCAAACAGTGGAAGACGATGAGGAAGCACAGCAGAATTTGCCTTGTGTAACGGTCACGATTTATTGTGATTTGCTTGAACAGAATGACTTGGCCAAATGAAGCCCTTCAGGGGCATGAGAAATTTGTCCATCTGTAAGAGCAACTAAGGATGGCAGGGGGGGAAGCTGCTTGCAGTAATTCTTGCCAACTGAATAAAATATTTTTAAAGGAATGAAATCATAGGCAGATTCTAAAATACCCTTATGAAAAAACTCAACATATTGTCTATTTGAATTAGTATTTAGCAAAATATCAAATTATTTTTCTCTAAAGCTAAACTACACTTTTTATATTGAAAGAAACTGGAAATACAGACTTCAAGATGCATGAAGGTGACAGTGCTGTTAGGTAGCCTTCACTGAAGGATCAGTCCTAAGCCAATATGAAGCAAGCACTTCATCAATTAACAATATGGGATGATTATGTAGAAACAAACATGATATATATCAGTTTAAAAGATAGATGCAAGAGTGATAGGTTTATGAACTGTGGTTTATCAGGCAAACTGAAACTCATATTCTCCGGAGTTGAATTTGTACCATCTAAGTAGCAGCCAGTATTAAATACAGACTTATCAGGAGAGGCCCAGGGGGGGCAATGCTTTGTTCATTTACAGACTTCAAGCCCCAATGAGTAAGTTGGTTGGCTTGTGCATCTGCAACACCAGCACACATTTTTGTATGTATACAATTAAGTATGATTTGTAGTCTTCCTTAAGTACACACAGACATCTTTGAAAAAGGGAGTCAGCATCAGGCCATGCATATGCACATGAATCACTCCCAGATATGATGAGATGCTTTTGAAAAAAATTTTTTATTATTTTTTTATTATTATTGAGAAGAGAGCATTTAGTAAAATGGAGAACACCTAGGCTACAAATAGTTTTGAAAATGACTGCTAGGAATGGATGGTCAATAATTGTGATAGACCACTTCTGTGAGATTTGGCAAAATTAAATACTCTGTGAAACGGGCTTAATTTCACAAACATTTTTTTGCTTCAGGAAGGAATGTTGATGGATACTTCAGTATCGCCACTTGCCCATGTTTTGACATTCTTATCAGTTATGTGCTCTTTGGAGGGTGGTTTGCTTTTTGAATGGTGTTGCTTTTTGAAGGTTTGGGTTTTCTTTTTTCCTTTAAATGTACTAGTATTTTAAAATTATGATTTATAGGGATTTTGAAGGATCTCAGAATATACAGGTTTCACTTACTTTTAAACAGAAGTTCATTTCAAGATACTTAAATGCTTTTCTAAATGGCATTTCCTTCTGCCACTAAATTTTACAATAAAAAAATAAAATTTTACAATTTTACAATTCCTGCATGTAGTGTGGTTCCCCACCATGCTTTTCCTCTGCGATTGACAGTAGCATACTGCATGTGGATTTGGGTAAAATGTAATGTTCCAGAATTCAAATTCCTGTCTTTGAGATGCATTTTATTTGTGCACGTTTATTCTTTTCCAGATAAACGACTATGAACCCTTTAACATTTAATGACTTCTAAAAAGAATTTCCTTTAGTATTATGCATGTGAAATTACTGTATTTTAGCATCTACAAAAGCTTAAGAATTACTTTTAAAATAGGAAGATGTTAAAACCTTTTGGGAGAGTGACTGATGAATTAGGAACGTCTATTGTTTTTCACATATGAAGATTTCTTTGAGTTTTAGTGTATTCTCTCAAGTTTGGGAAAAGCAGGTCTGTTAAATGAGTTTCAGAAACTGATTCCAGGCCTGATTTCTTCAAGCTAGGGTTTGGTATGGAAGGAATGCAGTTATCCTGCATTCTGTGGCCTGGAAGCCTCACGAGGATTATACAGTCAGAGGATGCTTTTTTTCCTTTTTAAATGTTTGTGCACTTCTCATTTGACTTTATGATTAATATTGGGAAAACTGAGTTACTTGCAGATATTTATTTATTCTGCTTTGGCACAATGGCAGTGTTAGTTGATGCCTGATGTTTGCGGCTTACTATGTTAATGGCATGTTTGTGTAAATTCTCATAGCCTTAAATTTCTTGAAGATTTGTCTTGTTCATCCGAAGCTATTACAATGAAAAAAAATCTCAGTAGAACAACCAGAATCTAAGAGGAATGTCTAGGAACTCTAGTCTATTTGCAAAAGTGGATAGTAAAATATTACCCAGATTGTGCTATCACATTTTGCAAAGATTACTTCCCAAAGAAAGGAAGATACGTGTGTGTGTGAGAGAGATTTGAGTCTGAAGAAAAGAAGCTCCTGAAAATACTATACTGAATGTTAAGGCAGGCTTGTTTTAATTTCAGTGGCTGCAATAATAACCACGTAAAGAGCATAAAATAGGCAGTCTGAGTTGAGCTGGGAAAATTGTGGGGTAAGACCTCTGTTTCTGTAATGAAAGCGTGTAATAGAACTCGATTGTACACAAATTTATGCTTATGACAGCCTTCATTTTACGTTCTATTTAAGAGGATCTCTGTATCTGAAAATGAGTAACAGGCTAGCCCAAGATAAAACAAACTTCAGATGTGATGCTGTTTGGTAATGCATTCCACAACCAGCCTAATCAGAAGCTATAAATCAATAGGAAAACGGGACATGCCACTAATTAGTTAGTAGAAAATTCTACCAATCGACTTTCAGCACAGACCCATGCCAGAAGATCCCCCACTTGTTAAAGGCATCTTTTCAACTTCAATGTGTAAAAGACAGATCTGTTTTTAAGAAGAAAATTTATGTAAATGGTATGAAATTTGTTTCTAACTTGAGTAAACCAACATATCACTAACTGAAATCAAATGTTTGTAAAGTGTCTCTGGGATAAATCTAATCCTGTCTGATTTCTATTAACTGATTTGTTTTGCAATTTAATGGCTGTCAAATTTGGCCCTGAATGTCAAAATCATACTTAACCAGTGTCATTGCCAAGGCAATCAAACAAGCAGTGTTCTTGGTAAATAAAACTTGGCAGAAGGCTCACTAGTGCATGTCCTGGCTTAAACCAGCTGTGTATTTCACACATTTGTGTGATGTTTTTAATGCCTATTACCTTTTATCAAATAAGCATAGTTTTGTTCATAATTACCAAGTTTTATACAAAATGAAATGTTGCCTAGAGTTCAGCTCTGCAGCACATCAGATGGAGCTCTTAATACCTGTGCTAGTTTTATGTTTGAACACATACCTGGGCTTTGTAGATGCCAAATATAAATCTAATATTGAAGAAGTTACAAAGTAAATATTCCTTTTATTTCACAACTGTTATTTAATTTGTCTTGTTATTCTGTGGTATTTTATTATCTGTGTCCAGCTGTTAATTAGGACTTTTGACATATAGAGCTGCAGGGGTGATCCCTGAAGAAAATATTTTGAAGTCTTTCACTTTCTAAACACAATTTATGTCTTTCCAGTTTAGGTATTTGCATATAAACTGCTATTCTGATGTACATTCTTGCTGAGTTGCTTCGTAAGTCTTTTAGATTGTTCCACCAGAATTAATATGTGCAATCTACATAAGAAAACTGAAGCATATGATGAAAAAAATCTGTTGAATGAATGATTTTTCTGGAAAGAGTAGCCATGAGGAGAAGCAGCAAGTTCTGTGAGGTGTGAGTTAATTTTAGAGTATAATTCTCCCATTTTTGTCATGTTGTGTCTCTCCCCCCCCTTTTTTTTTAAATTGCAGGTACAAACATTTCAAATATTCTTCTTTTAGCTCTGTGCTGGAGGATTTTTGTGTTTGGGAAGAAGAGTGGGCATTGCATCATACTTACGTAATGTTTTTGTGAGAGGACAGCATCATGTAATATATGAGAGTATCTGTGAAACAGATGGGTGCCCGAAGTTTGTCTTTATTGATGCTGAATATTGGGCATATCCCAAAGGATAAGGCATAAGGCACTTAAGTCCTCCAAGAATTCAGCTGTGTCACAAAAAAGACAATTCTGAAGGCTCAGTGGAGCCTGAAAACCTGTAAGTAGCCTAAATTGGTCAATAGAAATCCAAGTTTACAAATACATGGAGACAGCGCTCAAAATGCACGGAATCCTCTTAAGCTTGCCATTCAGGCTTTTAAGGGTTGTGAAAGTTGTCTCTTCATGTAATTTCAGGACTATGGATTAGAAACAAACAGCACCATTCTCCCTGCCCTTCACCGCCTCCCCGCCGCTCCCCCCCAAAAAACAAAACAAAAAAACCCCACCCCCCCAACCCCCCCCCAAACGAAACCAAAACCCACCAAAACCCAACCAAACAAAAAACCAAAATAAATCAAAAACCAACCCAAACCTCCAATCCATGCTGCTTGACTGAGCAGGTCCTCACTCTCCAGTGAACAAAGATGTCATTCCATAAACTAGAGACAATAGCTTGATTCTGTAGTAAATAATGTGGATATTGTATTTTACTTGCATAAAATCACTTCTGCCTGAATGCAACAAAAGGTCTGCAGGTAGATGTTAGTGCAGCACTCTGAAAATCTATGATGTATTAAAATAATGATTTTTTTTTTTTTTTTTTTTTTTTTTTAAATGGGCAAACTGGGGGTTCTTCAACTCCGGGAAGGAAACAAATTGGTTCAGCAAAACCTTCTTGCATTTTTTTTTTTTTTTTACCCCCACTTATTCCTCCTTGGTCCACCTCTGCTGTTTTCCCTGGCACTAGAAGTTGGAGATACTTTCTCCTCTCATGACTTAGCCATGTGACTATGTGACTTGTGGGCTAGGTCATTGGGTAGCTCTGGATTGCTCTTGTTACTTTTAGAAATTCTGTTTAAAAGATGTAAATTACCACAAAGTAGGCATTGACATAGAATGTAGTGTCGGTATGTGGTGGTCAGTGCATGCTAGTAGGCGTGTGAAGTCAGGTGTGCAACCTAAAATGCCTTAGTAGCATAAATCCAAGAGGACAGATCCCCACGGAGTGCAGCCTCACTTGTACCGAGTACTGCTCAGATCACTGTCAGCTTAAGTAAACAGCTGGTGCAGGGTATGTAAAAAAAAAAATGGGAATTTCCATGCTTGTTTTCCTACAAATGAAGGTTTTTTGAGTGTTTTGTTCTTCTGCTTTTGATAAAATGATTCTTCAGTTTGTGTAATCATTATGCAACCCAGGCTTTTCTAAATGGATTTTGTTTGTTTTAAGCAAGGAGACGGATGTTTCTTGTAAGAACATTTTTCAGTGCTATATAACATAAAAATACAAAATATTTTACTTGGTGCTGAAATTCATGAATAGTCGTTCTGTTTATAACTTTGTGCTCTGGTTTCTTCACCAGTTGCTTGGACTCTTCATTGAGAAAACAAAGAAACAGATACTCTCATTACCCGGAGCGGTGCTCAGGAGTTAGCGTAGTGCTCTTAGGAACATCTATAAGGAATCCTGGAAAACATCCTGAAGGATTTTGATGTGTCACCTTGGCTATGCTGTAAAATATTAATTACTCCACGCACACACAGCTCCACCCTTGTTGGTTGTATCATCCTAGAAAACGTAGGAAGGGTGAATCTTGAGTTGCAAAAGAGGATAAATTATGTAGCTGGTTTTAGGAAAAAAGAAAAAATATTGATTTTCCATAAACTGCTTTTGCAGTATTTGACACCATTATCTCTGAGAATGATGAGGGTGTTTGCAACGCACCCCTAAAGTGCTGTTAGAGACCGTCTGTCCCCTCCCCATTGGGCATGTTCTTCCATCGCCGTGCCTGGCGCACAGGGGGAGCTGAGCTGCTAAATGTGCCCTTGGAGCTGCTAGAGTTGCTTTGGACAGGACAAAGACACTGCTAATCTAGTGAAATAACCTCTCCACCTATTCTAGCACTGATACTTTGAGGGGAATGAAGTTTCCTAAACTGCTTAATTGGGAGAATTTGGCTGTAAAATTGCTATATTGCTCTTTTAAAGAGTGCCAGGAGCAGTGGTTGCCAGTTGTCCTGTCAGTGGCTTAATTGGAGCTTTGCATCTCTGTACTTCTGGGAGATGTTTGTTTGTTTTTAGTCTCCTTTCCAGGTGGTTAGGCAAGGAACCAAGCTCCCTGTGATCACAAACCACATAGGCAAAAAAGGCTGCAAGCACTGATAGTTTGTTCCCTCGATTGTTCAGTCACCAAGCAAGGGTAGTTAGAGGCAAAGACTATTTCTGGAATTACAGGGGTATAATTTGGAGGAATAAACTCTTGCCGTATGTTCTAGCCATTTTTTTAAATGTAGTTTGCATTTCCCTTAAATATGAAATGAGATCTTAAGCTCTGGCAGCAGATGAATACTATATTCTCCTAAACAACATCAGATAGATATGCATCCCCGGATGTGGTAACACTCGGATTTCCTCCCAAAAATTCCTTCTTAGCAAGCAAATGTACAGAGTAGGAAGTGAAAAATGTCTTCCAGTGAAAGATTCCTGACATCTTTCTTGCTACTAGTGCAAAAAAGGAATGATCTTCAGTCACTGCATTTCATGCTCATACTGTAGCAAACATTGAATGCAGTGATGCTTAAAGTAACTTCTAGGGGTTAAAGAAGCAAAAACATCCCCTATTTTACTGTAAAAACCCAAAACCAACAACCAAGAAACAAACACACACACCAAAACCAAACCTACCTCTTAAGGACACAGCACTGCAAGGTATGGAGGGGTGTATTTGAGACTGAATTTAAATGTGAACTATAAAAATAAATTAAATGAATATTTAGAAATGAAGTGGGAAAGTGAATGATTGCACCAGCTTATCAATCTTATTTTAGATTCTTTAATTGCTCAGAATATGATTAATATATTGAAAGTATGTTGCAGAATGGGCAGATAGCGTGCTTCATGTTGGTGGTAGTTTCTAGTTTCATAGTATTAATTTTGAGCAGATTAGTGTGTCTATACATTTTGCTTCTTTTGTGGTTTTATCACTTTTGTTAATTAGTCTGTGCAGCAGAAAATCAGCAAAAGACTCAGAGCAAAGAAAAAAATCATCACTTTGGGTAGAACTGTATAAATTAACCTGTGATGATTACCTGTTGAACTTTGTTTGACATATTGTAGTTGGATTAAGAAGCATATTTGATACAACTGACAGTTTTGTTCAAATATTTTCGGGAAAGGGAAGATAAATTCTTGGCTAATGCAGACACATATACATAATGTAAAAGCAAGCTTGGTCAAGATTGTCAGGATATGAAAGCTTAATATATTTGCTTCAGGCTGCAATGCCATCAGCTTTAGAGAGAGAGTGCAACTGCAAGGCAGAAATGTGCTGTGTAGCACCCCAAACTCCATAGTCATGTTTCAATGCTTTTAACATGAAATACATTGAAATGTATTGCTGTTTGTTATTCTGAAGGCTGAGCCTGAGTTATAATTCTAAGCAAGTCGTTATGGATAAAATGGGTGCTCCTTAGAAGGTGAATATTCATTTTCTCTTGCTCATTTTACACTTTCCTTCCAAACAACTGCTGCTGGTTTTCTAGAAGAATTATTAGCTGGTCTGTCAGTCTGCTTTACAGAGCAGTCCTGCTGCAGGGGGTTGGTAGCTGTAGCTAGCTTGGTTTGCAAGGATCCAGAAGCTAACGAAGGACAGAGTCTACATGCCTCTCTTCAGACTGCCTCTGTCAAGCTACTCTAAATGCTTCTTGACAGATTGCTAGGGTACACGTTCATTTTCCACGTATACTATTTTGCTTCACTTGAATCTAGAGCCAAAGTTGTCCGTCTAGCATTTGGCACTCCTTTTTTGCCTCCTGAAGTGTAATAAAAAGGAAATTTATCATTCAGCTGAGTATTCAGTTATGGAATTTCCTATGCTCAGTTACTCATTTTTAATAAAAAATTTAAGAAATGTTTGAACTGAAATCCTCATGGAATGAAGGAACAGTTTATTGGCTCATAGGTTCTGAAGTCAAGTTGAAGGGCCAAACTTCTGAAATAAATTACAGGAGTGAATTTTCTTTTAATTCATAGACATGTAAAGAACTTTACTGAAATAAATTAAAGGGCAAGTCTGATCTGAACTGCCAGTCTTTAAGAACTTTCCCACTGCTTATCTTCACATTTTTATTGAGAAAACAGAGATCAGACTTTGAATTGTTGCTTTGCCAACATCTGTCTTTAAACAATCTAACACAGGTGTTTGTGAGGAATATTTTAAACGACCAAATCCTGTAGGTTAGCAATGGAGTGCATTGTATTCAGCAGTGATTGCAGTTCAGCATTCATCCCGTTTGTTTCATGATCAGCGATCCTGCTCTTTCTGAATGAGAGTTCCAATGTGCTACAGTGGAAAATACACTGACTACTGTCTTCGCTTTGGATTATATGTAGGCTTTAAAGATATACAGGATTAGTGTGGAGCTTTTTGAAAGTCAGGACCAAGATTCTGAGCTTCATTCCCAATTCTCTGTGGAGGGAATTATCGACTGTAGGACACTAAATTTTTTCCCCCTCTTTTCAAACAACCCAGTGATAGGACCAGTGAGGATGTGATATTGCTTTGTTTTAGCCTTAGGTTGCACTTCATATGCTAAAGCAAGCAAAGACGACAAAATGTTTTCTCACTGTCCTACTGGAGAGTTTATTGTGTGGGTCTGTGTTTTGTGGAATGATGCAGCACATTATCTAGACACATACAGTGTGGTTCTACCTAATTAAAAAGAAAAAAATGTCTTCTGAGGGATGTATTGTTCATGGTGGTCCAGAGAGCTTTTCCTGAAGGAACAGAAGAGGAATGATTGAGAATATCGTATCTCTTTGAGACATGTGCTAGCACAAATTTCTGAGATATGTCATGTTTCATAACAGCTGGAGTAGGTTTTATTTTTTTTCACAGAACATTTCTCTGCTTTTTCCATCTCTTTTCTGTTTTTTCTTAGTGTTCTCTTGATTCCCCCTTTGCAGAATGCAAGTACAGTGAAAGAATTTAATTTTCAAAACTACTATATTCAATTGAGTATAAAATTAAGAAAAAGAAATATCTCTTTTTTCCATGTCACACAATGTTTTTGTGAGAGGCGGGGAAATAATAGTTACATGGGAAGATGGGAAGGCAATTAGAATATGAGGAAATCCAGCAGTTCAGAATCACGGAATAGCTGCAGTTGGCAGGCACCCCTGGAGATCTGGTCCAGCCTGCCTGCACAAAGTGGCATCAACTGGAGCAGGTTGTTTATGGCTACACCCAGCTGGGTTCTGAGCATCTCCAAGGATGGAGGCTCTGTAACCTCCCCGGGCAACCTGGTTGCTGTTTGTGGGGTGGGGAGGGGGAGAAGGGTGTGTGTGTGGAGGACTTCAGGATGGCTGCTTCTTTGCATTAGATCAAACAAGTTGCCTCCTAGAACCAGAAATGGCATAGTTAGGAAAAAAAAAAAAAAAAGGGCGGGGTGAAAGCAGGAGGCAGAAGTTCCAAGGGGCATCTTTTCTTTATTTATAGAACACCTACCGCAGCTTTTCATCATTGCAGACAGAAACAAGCTTACTTTATTGTTGGTCTATTTAGGAAAGTACAGTTTGTTTGTAGACCAGACTTCTTAGCAACTTTATGATGAAATTAGTATAGTACGGATTCTGTCCCTTTTAAATGAACTAAGTACAATTGGAAACCTAAACAGATATTTATCCATATTTATCCAAGATGAAATCTGGGTGCAAGACGTTTTTAGTTCAACATTAATTGATGTAATAAATGGTTGAAGTTTAATGAAAGCATAGTTGCTTACAGCTTTAAAAAAGATTAAAAAAAAATTAGAAATTATGTGAAGGATGAATAAATAAATGTAGTCTAGCAGTATTTAAGTATTTTTAAAATTGATAACCGTGTTAATATATTGAATTATTTCTTTTATCTGTTACTTTCCCTTTGGAAATGAAAATAATTACAAAAAGCTCTTATCTATTATGTATTTTTCCCCTCATTGTGTGTCTACTCCTGCAGCAAAACTCTTATGTACAGAACAATAATTCAACAAATCGGATGTTAAAGGCTGCAAAATGAATGATGGGAGTTCAAAGCATCATGTGTAATAGCTGAGTTAAGCACAATGCAGGGTTATATGGTAAGACATGTTATTTTTGGAAGAGGGTCTTGGAGAAACAGGATATGTGACAAGTTATGAAAGTCTGTCATTTCATAATTCAGACTAGTTTCTAGAATACCATAAAACCCCTGAAGTGGCAGTTGTATCCTGTTCTGAAGACTGTGTACACAGGCTCACAGAAGAAAACTCTTCTTTTTCCCTCATCTTTCTTCTACTATTTATACCTGTCAGAATGAAACCGGTTCAGCAAAAAAATATATGGGATGCCTTTTATTGGTGTAACTGAGCACTCCCTTCCAAAATAAATCTGAAGTCATGTCTCCTGCAGAAAAGGAGGTAATATGTATGCAGCTGGGTCGTCCTCGGCTTGCACAGTTGGCTATCGAGCCTTCCGGCTGAAGAAGAAAGCAAAATCCAACAGCCGTTCTACCCTGCCCAAATGGCTTCCTAGATGTAGAAGGAAGCATTTGTTAGAAGCGAGATGAGTACGAGTATGGTTTTTCTCCCTGGAAAAACAGGCTTTAAAAAGGTACCAAACCACTAAGTCCACTGCAGCAATCTTCCCCGCTGTTTGTTGGTTGGTGGGACAGCAAGAGAGGAACAACACTTCTAGAAATTACGTTCATATTTCAGACATATTTATATATATTTATTTTCACAGCTGTGGACTCTAGGAAGATTTGCTACAAAACTGGGGAAAAGTAGTCTTAAAAAATTAACAGGTCTTTGGCAATGTACTCTTTAGTAATGAACCAAGAATGCAAGAGACTGGGAACATGCTTGTGGATTGTGAGGCTCTACATAGAGGTTTCTACGGGATTCCTAAGGAAGGATTATAAACTTCCTGCTGTCAGAAGCCTGTAGTTTTCTGTTGGAACAAAACTGAGGCCCCACCCCAAATCTCCTGTTTTTTGAACAAAATAGGAAGATACTGGTAGACAGTGGAGTCTAGGATCTCTTCTAAAGCTGGTGAATTGGGGTGTGTACTGTGCAGGTAGCTGTTTCCATGCATGAGCTTTGCGTACTCCCGTTGGTTCCTTTATCACCCTGATGTTTTCCTGTTGTATCAATATGTTGGTACATTTATTCAATTACTAATAGAGATGATGGCCTGTTTTGGAGAATTTTTGCTCCTTAAAATTTGTTTCTTTTTAAAATTGCTCTGTAATGCAGATCCTTGTTTTGAAATTTCACAATTTCTTAAGCTGCTTGAAAGTATACCAGAATTGTGTTCCAGCTTGGCAAGGTTTAAATTGTAGCACTGCCACAGAAGTTTTTGATAGCTGGATTAAATAAGGCGGCGCTGGAAAATACTTCTCTCCTTCCAAAACAACAATGAAAAGTTAGCCGTACATTGAACGGCTGTTCTTTTGCAAAGCAGTTAATCTTTATAGTATGTTGCTCAAAAATATGTAAATGTACTCAGAAATTGCCAAGTGTAAATTTAGTGGTGATTAAGTGAAATCAGAAGTTATAATTTGTAATGTCTTTCAATCTGTTTTTCTGCCTTTCCTGGGCAGTATCAGGGTTTTTTCCGAAGGTGCTAAGTTTAGTTTATAAATTGGAAATCTGTAGGGAAAGAATGCTATCTGCACTGACTCACTCTGGTGTCTGGTCTTTATTCCAGGCCTTATTGATGACTAAGTATGCTATGAATTTAGAAAATCTACAACCCAGTGGAGGTGGCAAATTGCCTTCTGGTTTACCTCCAATGTTTGTGTGGTGCCTTTTGACCTTTTCTACACTAAGTTTCTTTTGCACAGCAGAGCAGTGACACAGGTGTGGTCTTTCAGGCAGGAATGCAGCCTTTCTGGGATATCATTTTGTAAAACTCTCCCGTTTTCCTCCCTCGGCATTCAAAAGTATGTTATCTCTATTTTGATTTTTTTTCCCCCATTAGCCCTGAGAGCTTACGTAGGTGATAAACCTTTAAGATACTGTCTACAGACTCAAAAAAAATGTACGTTTGTGGTTTTTTTAATGTTCTTGTTTAATGCAAACTCTGCTGGCTAATCAGAAATCCCATTTGTTAAAATGTGAATGAATGCGTACTAGCTTCATTTCAGCTTGTGTGTTATCAGTGGAGTTTAACAGGTGGTAAAGCAGGACTTAAACTGAGCCTGGTGCATATTTCCTGTGCATTGTTAGCTACAATTGCTAACTTTTATGCCCTAAGGCCAGTGCAATGGCCGTTGAATAATTACAGTTCAGGTACCCCATGCTCATCTCCAATTATCAAACCTATGAGGTGGTATGCATCTGCAGGTTGAGAAAAAGTTGATACATCAGTGGACTGATTTATAGTTGATTAAAAACAGCTAAAACATGAAGTAAATTATTTGAATGGTCCTTACTCTTAAAACTGGAAAGCCACTGGAAAGAGAAATTGGAAGAAAAGCCACGTGTGTGCTGTTGCATCTGACCTAATGCCTTATTCCCTTGTCTTCCTTGGGAATCAATCCATTCACTTCTGTGGGATGTACGTCAGTGCTCCATGGTACTAGCTTCAGTCACATCTTGAGGTTATTTGACGTTATGGCAAAAACTGTCAAAAACTGTTTTGTGTGTGTAAATGACAGTACAAGTTGAGGATACAAGGGGGAAAAAAACCCAGGGACTGCACATATATTTTAAAACTGCATTTTTCTTTTCCATAGTGATTTTTGGTCTTTAGTAAATGAATGGGTGAAGCCCTGTTATCCTCAGCACCATGGTGCAGCTGAGACTGCGTGTAACTTCACTGTGTGTTACTACATTTGTGCTCTGTTGTGCTCATTGTGTTTATGACTTCATCCAACGGGAGTCACTACTGGTTGAACTTTTTTGATCATTCAGTTACCTTCTCTTGTGTGTGCTACAGGTACCTCCAGCTAATTTGGCTTTAGTTGCTTTTTGTGTTTCTTTCCATTAGCACGCTAATGGACATAATGCTAACTCTGAGGATTCACACAGCTCCCTGCCCTCACATAGGGCATCCCAAAAACTGATACCAGATTGTGGAGGGAGGAGGTTTTCTGGATCTGTCACTTGGTAAGTACACAGGCAGTCTAGTAAGAAAGTTTCCTTCCCTACTCTAAAGTTTTACTTTTTTTATTTCTGCAAGGAATTGAGTTGGCTCTCAAAATAGGTGACTTTAGCTCCCAAAATAGGTGACTTGAGTGTTAGACTACAAGTAGGTCTTTGAAAAAAAAACAAACAGATTTTTGTCATGCACGATGATGTGCATAAGTGCTCTATATATGGGATGCAGTTATGCCAGATGGTGCATCAATGCCTCTAAGAGCTATGTAACTAATTTGTTTTGCTTCCTTCATCTCTCTTGACTAGGGCAACTAGACAGCAATCGCTTCACTGTCAGTAGTGAGATTCAGTACTAAATGAAACACTTCTGTTAGACACCTAGGTTAGCAAATTATTTCCACAGTCCTCTACTAGTGTTTTTTTCTTTTCAGAAGCCAGATAATGAGTGTAGGAGATAGCAGCTTCTCTGCAGAGAAGCTGCTAACAGCCTTGGTGTCCTTTTTGCAGCTTTAGAATTAATAAACTCAGAACAATAATTCTGTTAATCTTGACCTGGAAATGTGTTGATACGTAAATATGAGCTTGGTTTGGAGTTGTCCTTATCTTTGCTCTGGGTAGTTGTCTACAGATCTATTGAAATGCTAAAAATAGCAGCAGATAAGATACAGGACATGCTGTTCATTTTTTATCTGAGGTGATACCATCAAAGTCGTAGTTAATTTTTTCTAATTCTATGGAACTTGAGTCTGTAGATTTTGCTCTTCTTTCACCTTCACCATTTGCATACAGGAAATGTTTCAAAACTGTTAGTAAATTTGTTTTCCTGCTACTTTTAAGATTAATTTCTCTGTAGTTCTGAAAACATTTCTCATCTGTAGCATGCAATTCAATTGTATGACTTTACAGACAGTTTGGAAAAACTTTTAGGACTTTACTTTGTTTTTTTCTAAAAGTTTTGTATATTTTTATCCACTGAAATACATTTGTGCTATTGGAGTTTTATCATCTACCACCAAATTAATCTGTACAATTTTTTGCTAGTCCAGTACAACTATTTTAAGCTCATAATTTCTCTTACTGACATGAAATTATGTTTTTACTTTATCAACTAATTTCTGAACTGAAGATCTCTTTCCACTGCTGAGAAGAGAAGAGAAGACCCCACAGCTGCTGCTTTGCAAAAATCTTCCAGGGCAATGGAGACAGAAGCTTAAATACCTGGCAATTAGTGTTAGAGCTCTTAGGTTAGTAAAATATATGGCTACATCAAATATTTGTTTCCCTTGGTTACATTTGTTGCATAATCGGTTGGCATTCTAATTGTAATGGGTGTGATGGATTTAAGATGAGGAGCATGGTGGCTGGGTTGGAAGAGTTCACAGGTATCTGTGGAATAGCTGAGGAATGTGGGCTGGCTCCATCCGACAGGCTTTGTGTTCTCCAGCAGCCTGGGACAGTTCAATGCAATCTTGACAGTGTTTTGTCTTCCCCGCTGTGCACAGATTGAGTGCGCATGGATGGGTAATTAAACTTTGAACCAACAAACAGATTTGAGAGACTGGTGCTTTGAAGAGGAGGAGATCATAAGAACAATTTCCTGTTAGTTGCTTTGCTTCAGCTACAGCTTAATGTGGAGGCTCGACTGTGTTAACTTACACTAAGCCCCCTCCTGGCATCCAGCAGCAGCTTGATTGCTGTGTGATGGGCAAATATGACACATAAGCACACATTGTCATCCATTTGTAACAAGGGTCAAATTCATTAAGGATTTTTCCTAAACCAAATGGGGTGATTTGTACCACAATGTATTATACTGCCTTTTCCAGTGTTCTTTTTTGCTGTCACTAGGATTAACGCCTCTAAATTCATAGTTAGTAGAATCCATACCCTTTCAGTATTTTATCTTTGGACAAAATCAAGAGCAAATCAGACTAAAAAGTATTAGAATGCGGTCTTACTTTTTGATACTAATGTAACTACTTTAATCATACAAATGAAACTTCATATGTGAAAATGTTGCCCAGCAGTCACTGAGCAAGTAGTATCATCATCTCTGTCAAAATAGACGATCTACAATGAAAAACTCATTACCTCTAATATTTCTCTCATACTGTTATGGTAACAGAGTCATTGCACAGAAGTGATTCTCTATAGAGACAAAAAATTACACCTTCAGACATACACATACACTATGTGTATATTTATATTTACATACATGCATGCACATGTACATACACACATACGCTCTTCATATAACAACTCTGAACTGAAAATATTAGTGCTGAAGGCCAGTCTGCTCAGCGTAAATGCACTATAAATTATTTTTGGATCCAATTGGAGAATTTTTGTTTACGATTGGGCACTTTGAGGTTATACCAAAGTTTTGTATTATTGAATGTCAGGAAGATCATTCTCCAAGTAATAAATAGAACTGTCAGAAATTCTTTTACCTCCTTTAGAAATATGCTGTAGAAAGAAGTGTCTTTATAGATTAACACATGCTTCCTGCTGACTTTGTAAAGGAATTTGAGGGTACATAGTAAACTTTATTTAAGAATTTATAGTTTCCTGGCTCACGTTTACTGTGTATAGATAAGAATAATCTCTTTGTTTTAACACAGCTCTGTTGGTTCATATTCTTTTCTCGTCGCCCTTCCGTGGGTGCTTTGGTGGCTTTTTTTTTTGGTTTGTTTTTTTTGTTTTGTTTTTTTTTTTTTTAAATAATTAATCAAAAAGAAACAATATCCCTGGGGAGGACTTGAGAGCACAAGATAAAGTTCAGAACCAGAAAGTTGTTTTCTTGTATGGGACAACACCTGGCTGACCCTTTGTTGTTTGAATGTGGCCTGAAATTCTTTGTGGTTTCAGTGTAAAACCTACGCCTGCCATTGCCCTCTGGCAATTAGCAAGTCAGTGCGGAGCTTGAGATGTTTTGTTTCAGAAAATGAGCAGGTGGGTGGTGGTGGCTGCAAATGTCCTGAGTGTTATCCCTCTGAGAAAGGAGGCAGGCAGCATGAGAGTGACAATGCTAACAGGCTCGGGATTGTACCATATGAAATGTCTTGTGCTCAAAATGTGATTGCAGCAGTGCCCACTTGTCGTACTGCACCTTCAGTATGTTTCATTTAAAGGATTGATTAAAATATCTGGTTTTTTGCTACATGGCTGAGATAATTGTCTAGTATCTGGGGTGGAAGGAGAGAATTTCATACCCCAGCTGAGTGGGGCTTTTTCTTTTGTTTCTTCCTTTCTGACTTCAAGGCAAGATGTGACATCCTAATGCCTAAAGACTCTTTAACCTCTGAGCATCTTTTTGGCTAAAAAGCAGTTTACTGGCAGATACTAACTGAGCTGAAGAGAAATGCATCCTTAGGTTTTACTTTGTCACACTCAGTATATGGGTCAAATTGTGAATACTGCAGAGGTATCATCCATGACATTTGAAAATACCAGTAGGAAAAAAATCCAGAGACTTAATTTAAAATTAATATTTTCAAAGATCAAAGTAAGAAACCTCATTTAATAGAGCAGCGATGTCTTGGACACTTAAACTTTTTGAAAGTTGTTTTAAATACAACTTCATTCTTTTGAGATGATGATGGGCCCTCAGATGAAGCAGTTCCTTTGTAATTTTTCAGAGACAGATTCTTAGTGTAATATAAATTTCTTCTTTTGTATGTATGAATGGAGGACAAATATGCTGTTACTTACCAAGATCAGAAACCCCAAAAAAGTAAATCACATCTAAACTCTAAGATTTTCAAAACCTGTTATTAAGTCCTCAGAGGACCTAACATACTATTCTCTACCTGACTTTGGGCATAAGGTTTTCTTAGAAGGAAGAATAATTTCTGAATCAGAATGTAGAAATTTAGTGAAACATCTTCTTAGCTTTTAAAATATCAGCTGTTCAACAGCTTGAAATGAGGCACAGGATTTGTAAAAAAGGTACCTCTTTCTGAGGGCGTGTCTAATGTATCTGGTCTGTTCTTGGGTTTTGTTCTTAAAAGTATTTTGAAATCATGTCTGGTGCACAAGCGGGATGTCTGAAGACCATAATGAAACAACAGATTTTTAAATGACTGATCGCCCTTCTAATGGAAAGAGCAAGAAGAAAATGGTGGTGGAAGGGAAGGAAGAAATGTAATTTTCATTCAGTGGATTTTGCTACCTGACAACCCTCTCCCAAGCTCTTTATAAAATATTAGGTTTGCGTTACACAGCTGAAGGAATTCACAAAACATTAAAGCTGTGATTAAAACCAGCCAGTTAAGAGTTTTTCCCTTTGGTGCTCAGGAGAAATAGGGGTTGAGGGAATTGACAATGAAACATTGCAAGTTTTCTGCAGGGACGTGGCTAAGAATTGGTATTTTAAATGAGGTGGAAGGGAATTAAACCCAAATGCAAACTACAGTGCCATTACCCAAATAAAATGAATGGAATGCATTACTCTGGGAGAACACCTTCCTTCTTGCCCCCCACCCCATCCTCAAGTCCTGCAGCTCCGCAACGGTGAACTCAGAAAAGCTGGGAAAGATGGTAGGAAAAAGCCAGAGCTGGAAACTCTGAAGAAAGGCCTTTGAAAGGGGATCATATTAGTTCTCAGGGCCACACAGCATTAGGAATTTCCATAACAGCAAAAGAATTTACAATGTGCAGCCTATACATAACTAGCTTTTGCAGCCTGTAAAACTGCGTATTTTTCCAGTAGTAAGGCTGGTACACTCGCCGGCAGGTATCCCTACTTGCCTTCATCCAGCAGCTGGGACGTTGCACTACTGTACTGCTGGCAATCCAATGCTGTGTAAGATCCTGGAGTGCCGTAGCCTGGTAGGAGTCCCTGTGCTGGAATACAAATTTGCAGACTTTCTGTTTTGAGCTGTAATCTATTATTACAAGGTTAGCAAGGATGGTATGACACTCCGACTAAATTACTTACACATGCACACACATCACTATGCTTCACCATAACATAAGCTGCCTTTTGGAGCTGAGCATAGCAATATTGTCCAAGTTCACTGTGAAAAAGATTTTTTTTTTCTTTTGTTTTAATGCATGGTTACTTTTTGACAACTGAAGAATGTGTTTAGTAGGAAAAAAATAGCAGTTTTTAAAATGTTATTGAGACATCTAAGTAATTGTAGTAGACATGATAATTTATTATCCTTTACTGCAGTGGTGTTTCCAAGATTGAATTAAAGGCAGAAAGTATGAGGTGAATGTGTCCCCTTCCGTTTATAGAACTGAAGAAATGGCGGTCCTGATGTCAGATCTATGTGCCCCTCTAGTGCTGCTGCTGCTGGTAATGCCAGCTGCTCAGGAGATCTGAATGTTTGGCCTGAAATGTTGTGAAGGTCACACTAAGGTTCACTGACATAACCAGTAATATACCCTGGAATTGTATTTCCAGAGCTCCGTTTCACTTTGAGACCAAGGCATTTTCCTTCTGCCACTGCTTATTCCCAGCTGAGTGGATCCTTTTCCTCAGAAGTTCTGTCAGAGAACTGCCTTTCCAAAAATGACATGGATCTTGTTATCCTTTGGAAAAGTTTCCTCCTCTTCATCAGCGTTAACAGTAGATTTTCAGTTAACTTTTTGTGTTAGACGGGGTTGTTAGCAAGGATTTAGATGGTCCTTTCAGGACTCTTTTAATTTGTTTTAAAAAAAAAATTTAAATTTAATTAAGTGCTCCAGATTTGTGTCTTGCCGTGCCTTTCTTTGTCTACAGAAGGCTGAGCACTTTCCCTAGAAGGTTTCAGCTGAACCAGAATATGGCAGCCAAGACAAGATACACAAGAGATCGTGTTTTCTGCTGGCCGGGCCCAATTCCCCCCTCTCCATTTTAGCAGAAACACCACAAGTCAATAAACAACAGGACATAGCCCCTTGTCATGCACTTACTGTTTGAGGATGGCAGAGGAAAGGATCCTGCGTTAGCACATGGTGGAGGTGGTAACGTGCTGCAGGATTACCCATCCATGGCTTTTCTTGGGTGGAAATAGGAAAGATTACAGACACAAGCAAGCAAGCAACGGCTCACCTTTTGATTAAGTAGACCGAAGCACTGTCCTTTCACACACACTGTGTAACATGGATAGGTCCAAAAGAAAAGCACTAATTATTCAACTCGAGAAAATACAAAGGTCAGAATATTTTTGAGTTCGTACCGTTCAGTTGCTTAAATGTTTTGTAGTGAACTGTAACTCTGTGGTTTCAGAATAGAGCAGTTATTCAGGTTTTAGTAACATGAAAAGAGTTTTACGAGGTTGAGTATAACGAAGTGTTTCCAAATTACGCTAGGAAGGCATATATAATTACTTTTTGAGACTGTTCTCAAAAAAACCCAAAAAATCATTTGGAATACCAGATTGACAGACAGATATTTATTTTTTTTTCTCCACCCTAAATAACACCCTTCAGAAATAAAAGTGCAGTCGGTTGTTTCAGTGATTAAATCTCTGAAACTGCTTAAAGGCTCTGGAATGACTTTGTATTAGGAAAAATAGGAGTCATGCATGGGTAAGTTCCTACCTGTTCACAATGCTTGTTTTGCATTGCTCATATTGATAGCTTCATTAGCTTTACTGTTGATAGTAATTTGACTACAGCACATGCCAATTTGAATGATGTCGAAACTCGAGACTGTAGAGGATAGACTGCTGAAAGCATTGAGTCAGTTTGCAGCATTGAGGTGCAGGTTGTTCAGAATGTGGAAAACTTTGCTATGTTTAAGAGCATTTCATAAACTGGAAGACACTAGTATTATGGCTATTGTGAATGTATGATCACATGAGTTTTAATTCAGAGATGATAATAATACTTTCAAAATGTGATTTTTAATTCTGTAGTCTTTGGGGGTTTTCTTATTGCAGAAGGACATCTTGCAAATGTTTTTATTCCCCAGTAATTTTAAAGAGAGAATATTTCTTTGTCCACAGGAAACTTGATCTCAGATACATGACTTCTCCTTTAGTAAGATTAATTAAGAACACAATAATTGTGCGTTTCCCCATCCTCTAATGAAATTTTGAATGGAACTAGAAGCTAAAAGTGAGTAATGTCCTGACACATTTCCTCGTGGTGCATAGGAGAACTAAGAAATTCTAGGACATGTAAAAATGGTATATATAATGCCATTTCAGGTTTTGGAATGTAATTATGTAAGAGTAATTATAAACATTGCCTTGGAGCTATCAGACTGTCTGATCTGAATCATAGTCATCCTATATGCAGTTAAAAGTATGGTGAAAAGAAAAAGGGAGATAAATCTCAGTTAAGAAAAAAATTGATACCTGATCCTGCCTTTAAATGTGCTTAAGTGATATATTGATGTTGCGCATGGTCTTGCTTCTGATAGTTTTTTTGTCCTGTGGTTTGTGTTTTTTTCTCTCAATTGCCAAAGCTAGTCCAGATGCTAGAAGTGTCAGACAAAGCAGTGATTCCAGTCAACTTAAATTCAGATTATTGATTTAAAGTGTCAGTAGCAGCATAAAAATACATTATATATTTAATGTGTGAACTGACATGTAAAGTCTTTGAGTGGTATTATTTTGGCAATGGGCAAATATTTAGCATGGTTTGAATTAAAAGTCCATCAGTTTTTAAGCTAAGGTAGGTGGAAGTGTTTGTGAATATTAGTTTAAAAAAGAAAAATCTGAAGGGAATATTGATTGTCAGGTTTTGTTACAGGGATTTGGACCCTAAGAACCAGCGTGTTTCCCCAAAATTCCTCTTTCCAAATCAGTTGTTTGGATTGATGTTCAAGAGAAAGTAAAACATGAATTAGAGGATGATTGATAGGAAACTAGGCCATGACTAGTACAATCACTGGTGGTGAAATCTTTTCTGGAAAAAGTCTTTCACCATCACATAAATTCCTTTCCTTGCCAGGTACATTTAGCTGAAGATTATTTTCTTTCACTTACCTTTGCTCTAGGGTTTTTTTCTCAGTTTGTTTGTTGTCAGATATAAGGCCATTAACATCGCTACCCAGTGTAACGTTGAGTTAAGGCCTTTGGGATATAAAAATAAAGTACAAAATTACTACAGTATTTACTTGCAAAAATTATCTAATATTGATCGTTGTTCTGTCCTGTGAATCTATAATATATGAATATATTTTGTATGACTGGTCTGTAAATTGAAAGCTACCACATATAGGTTGGCAACCTGAGGATTTATTGTTATTAGATGAGTTGTAGGCATTGAAGTGAAGGCCTTTGTGCAAGGAATCAACTAGCATGGCCATCGCAAAATACAGCTTATACTGTGAGTATCTCTAGTTGTATGTGTGAGGTAAGGTTGTTGAAAATCTGCTTCAGCGTGAGCAGTGGAAATATTTTAACATTACCACTACTGAGAACTTGGTCTTTCAATTGTATCCCCTGCCTCCCTGCCCCAAAAAGCTTCAGTTAGGTTAAAACAAATATCTTCAGCTTTAAAATATAAAAGTATAAAATGATGAGTATAATGGTTGAGGACACCACCGCCACCACCACCACACACACTTTTAATTAAGTCACTGTGTTGTTTCCAGGTAAGAGAAAAGGTGGCTCATTTGATGACTTAGAATGATCTCTACTTTGTATTCAAAAAGTAAAAACTAAATCCAAAAGAATCACTTGAAGTTGCACGTTAGCACCTGCTTCGTAATTGCATGTACTATGTCAGCTCTCAAACTGTTTGAATTTTTGTGGTAAAGCTTAATTTCTGGAGTCTGAACCTAACCTTTTAGGGTTAATGAAGTTCTAACCTTCTAAAAGCAGGGTTTTATCATGGAGAATGGCTGGCTTCCAACAGGAAGGTGTACTTACCTTCCAGTACCAATGTAAGAGGTATTAGGAGTTACGAGTCTTGGAATATGAAGTAGGAAGCAACTTGAATCAACACAAGGCACTGTACTGGGATTCAGAAAACTTGTTTTGTTTATAGATTTGCTGGTATTTAGCTGTGTGGACACAGGCAAATATTTGTTACTAATTGTTTTTGCATCATTTTTTACTATCGAATACATCAATGTACAGCATCTCTTTAGTGCACACAATTTTTAGTTGGAAACTCTACTGTTGCCATAATAAAATGTGACTGCTGGCAACAAATGCTGAGCATGAAACACTGCAAATTGCTGCAAGGCTGCAGCTTTTCTATTAGAATACAGCAAAATACCTGGAAGCAAGGATTTGCTTCTGTGAATAGCACAGAATTGACTGTACACTGCTGCATAGATTTTTTTTTTTTAATAAAAAATTGATGTTTTTATTGCATTGAAGATGCGGTAGTTACTCAATTCTTTACTTATTAGAACCTAAAGAAAAGCTTAAATCAGCTTTTGCTTTACAGCCTTTAATCTTTGTCTTTAACCTTTGAGGTTGGTTAAGCACCTACACGTAGTTTGTTGGGTTATCTGACAACTGCGTATTTGTCAAGTGCAGTAGAATGCCAAAACATTAAAAATCCCCATTAGATGTTATGACTTTGATAGGTGCAGGAAGATGTATCTGTTAAACTCAGTTTAAAGGAGAGGTGTGTAAAGTGTTTATTGCACCCTGAAACAGAATTTTTGCATTAGTGATGGTATACTGAACTTACTTTTCATGCTGTGACTACAGTTATAATAAAAGCTTTAAATAAAGCCTTTCAGTAAGTATGTGTTTTTGTATGTGTAGCACAGTTTTATTCTTTGACTCCTTGGCCGTGTTGCAGCTAAAGGAGCAGGGGGGGACATTTTAGAAAATGATTAATATTTCCTGAGAAAAATGAGATGTTGTTGGGAATGTATAGAAAGACAGACTAAATCTCTTCTGTTTCCAGCATACTGTCAACTGGCTTGAGTAATAAATTCTTTAGTCAACAGTAGTTCTATGAACGCTGGAAACAGAAATGTTCAAGTCTTGTATAGAGAGTAAGGAGCTGAGAGTTGTAAGTCAACTGAAAGGACTATGATTTGTTAAAATGTGAGTGAAGTAGAGGTTCACAGGTGAGAACAATATCCTCTTGTCATGTGCCCTTTCAGCACAGCCCAGTCATTCATCATTCTGCTTGGTGCTGTAACCCATGTGTTAGGAGCTATGTTTTCCTTCTAGGCATCTTTTTTCTTTTTTCTCCCCCCCTGACCAGAATAGCAATGCTATTTTGCTCAAGTATTTACTTCTATTTTTCTTTTTGAATCTTCCATAAATCTTTATCTGTTGGGCTAATTACAAGTCAATACTAAAATAATTCATTATAGACTTCGGTAAAGTTACTGTTGCTAAACTGTGAACAACTGTACATTGTTTTCTTTCTTGAGGTTTCCCTTCTGGCTGGCAAAGCGGTATGATATGAACGGGCGACTGGGGCTGGAGGAAGAACAGCGCTGAAGTAATAGTGGAAGGGTTGGCCATCTTCTCACTTACCCATTTATTCAGCATTTGGCTTCATTGCTAGTGCAGCATAGATGCTCAGCCAGTAAGCATGAGCACAGTGTGTGTCTAGATACTCATATTTACACCTCTCCTATTTTCATTCTATTTACACATAAAATTGAAAAAAATCTTCTCCTGTTCCTTGGTGAGGTAGAAGGTTCCCTTAAAGCAAAATGTACTGTGGTTTTACGGGCACAAGGGGAGTGGTGCTTCCTGGCCTTGCTGGCAGAAATTTTCCAAGTGCACAGGTCACTAGTTTGTGTGACCTGACAGGGAGAAAAAAACCCATGACTCTTCTTAAAGATTGTCTTTTAATTAGCTTTATAATGGATTCCCATTGACTTCCTCTGTGTGAGTACTACTCTATTAGCTCATTACTATGATTTAAAAGCAGCTAATTACAATCATAGCTGAATAGTTACATTCAGGTATTTCAGCACATTTTGATTCTCATATTAGCAGTTTCTAGACAATACATCTTACTTGTGTCTTGTTTATGGCCTTTTTACAAATGAAGTGATGGTACCTTAATTGTCTTCCTCTCCATAAAACAAAAGTGAAAATCAATGGTCATCTGTAAAGAATATAAGTATACCACCACTGAAAATGGTGTAATAAGTATGAAATGTGTTCTTATCCATTTCTGAATGAGAATATAATACTATTCTGTAGCAGTTGATATCTTCAGGTTTACTGGAATGAAACCCAAGAAACAGAAATCCTTGGTAGAATTAAATGTCAGTCTCTCAACTCCCAAAGTCTGTATGGTACAGAATGCAAACCAAGGCAGAGATTAAGCGATTCTAATTTCCTAGAGCAGACCATAGATAAATCAAAAGTATTTAAAAAGCTGGGATGAGAATGTTTTTTTCATGATGTGATCGTTACAAAGAGTTCAGTAATAGATTGTCATGCTTGTAAAAGAAACATGTGAACTGAGCAAGAACTGATTTCTTGTCCAGTGGAAAGACAAGTCTGAGGTTGCAAGGAAGGCATTTGTTGATACGGGATGAAACTGATGCTTCATAGATAAGTAGTGAGAGCAGGAAAAGGGTGGAATCTTAGTCATGGAAGAGCTGTTGCTAGTTTCCCCACCCGGCTGTTTCTGTTTTTTTCTGCCTGTGTGTATGTGTGTGTGCAGACTTGCCACCCAAAGGTTCAGCCTGTGGCTTGTTAACATGTTGGTACTACATTTGTGTAGTCTGCATGTTTTCTGAGAATAATTTCCCTGTGAGATTTTGTAGTTTCAAGATCTGGTTGGAAAGCTGGTGCTACTTGAGGTTAATAAACCTCTCCCTGGTCCAGCTTCCCTGATGTGCTTAAAGATAGTGTTATTAGGTGGATATGGAGTACCGATGTTGACATATTTTAAGTGTGTAGTTCTTTATGATAGTAGATGTGACAGTGATTTAAAATAGACTTACATCTATTTTGTATTCTCCATAATTTTGGTATGGTAAGTTTTCCAGCATGAGTATATGGTGGAAACTCAGAAGGCTTAACTTGGAAACACCCAAACTACTGCAAACTGGCTGAGTTGGCATCAAAACCATAATACTAAATACAGTTAAAAACATTTATAGCGCAAATTGTTGAACTATTCATATTTTGAGACTTTGTGCTCCTGGAAAGCTTCATATGTGTGAATGCAGTAGTGTTTTGGAGTAGCGTAAGGTAGGTTTATAAATCTAAAACAAACCACTTCTAGGTTGCAGGTGTGTCTTTGGATCATCTTCCATTTATGCAGAAATAACAGTTGCTGTAACTGGGATGCAGTGTGTATCCTGACACTGAACTGAAAATCACTTAGGCTTTTGTACAAACTTTACAGATGACAGAGGGAGAGCAAAGGTTTATAAAACGATGTGTCTCCTGAGCCACTAGAATTAGGCTGCACCTGCAGCCCCTGGCCCTGCCGTCACCCCACACTACCCTGGAATGTTTTGGTGCTCCAGCGGGAGGGTTGCGATCTCCACCCCTCTCACCCCAGCCTTCTAAATTGTGATTTACATGGTTTACTCTGTTCAGAAGCTCTCCCTAAAACACCAAAAGAACGGGAGAGGGATTTGTGTTTTTAATAAAGACATTGCTTGCTATCATCAGCTGCAAAGTCTCCCTGAGTTCAAGTATTTAGCGTGATGATTTCAGGTAAGGGATGAGTGGTTTAGGTTCCCTGTTTGGCAGTCTTTCTAAAAAACTTGCAGCAAAGAATGATTTTGTATGTTGTTATTGTTCCTCTCCCCGCTTCACCCGAAACCATGCTTCAGCAAAGTTGGTAAATAAGAAAAGAAATCCTAGAGGGGAAAAGGAATCCTAGGGGGGAAAAGAAATCCAAGTATTCCATCTGGATAATGGAAGAGTGAGTCTGACTAGTGTGACAAACAACAAGCGTATAGCTGGTATTAGAACTCAAACTTCCATATTCATTTAAGTAAAATCTTAATGAGTAGAAGCAGGATGGTTTGTGGTGCGTGCACATGAATTTTCACCACAACAGAGGAGGCATGCAAGTTTGTGACTACTTCGTGTGGGACACATGCTGCAGTTTATTTTCACTGTGGTTTATACAGGACTATTTTTCAAAACACCAAATTGTGATGTTATAGCATACACCACATGTTTTTGTATTACAATTGCAGTACAAATGTGCACAACTTTCATTTTTAGTGTATCCATCTTTGTATGGTTGATGTTGTAAAGTGTCTCCATTTTGTGAAAAACTCCTTTACCCCTTGCAACGTCAACACGAAGGATAATGTAATCTTGAAAACTGTTCAGTTTGTTTTTTTTTTAAATGAAGGTAATTTTTTATGAAACTTGAATAAATCATGTTCAACTTACTGAATTAATAGTGTTTACTTTTAGAGTAATACTTAGTTTTTATGTTTTTCTTTTCACTGTAGCTTCTTAGAAAACCTTACCAGCTTATTAAAACATTGTCTATATATTCATATAGTTAAATCCTTGTACACCTTTTCTGATTTTAGAGAACAAGTTGGAGTTAAACCATGACTTCTTATTACTGTACATCATTATTAATAGTACTTTTTCTCACTCTGTAATCCCAGTGGGATTTATTTTTCTATGCCCTTTCAGTGGCATCTGTAATAGGCACTAAATGAATGAACGCATTGCCTTTTGGTGGTAGATAATAATTAAGAAGGTGCCTCAGAATATTTCTGGATGTGAATTTCAAGAGACTTTCTCAATTTTAGCACGCAGGTTTCTATCTTTTGATGAGCTATACAGCCCTGTTCTACTTACAACACTTAAAGAATGTGGTCTGCTAAGAACAGATGGTGTCATTTAAGTTTTATACTGATTCTACTTAAACTTTTAAATGAAGTCCTTATGCTTTTAAATGTTTAGTTAAGACTTACTGATTGTTAGCAAATTGAGAAAAGTTGGTCACAACTGATTACCTGTTTAGAGACTGAAAGAGGTAATTGTCTCAATTTTTAAAACTTTGTAGTCATTAACATCATTAGTGGATTCCTGTCATCTTCCAAAGGAAACAGTGAAGTTGGTTCATAAGCTGGGAATCGTAGGTGGACTTGGGCTTTTCCAAAAGACAGGAAGTGGTAAAACACGCATGTGGTTTTCTTTAGTTAGGAAATTAACTCTGATTCTCCACCAGTGAAGCTGATACAAATGAGAAATCACTAATGTATGTGTTCTACTGTGACACTGTCAAAACAGATTATTTGAAAGTACAAAAGTGATACAGTTCTGTCAGCTGTTTCACTCCCTTTATGCAGCTACAGAAGCTGTTGTTTGTATAAACTGCCTTTCACATATTTCCTGGGTTTCAAAGTTACTGAAGAATATTGTTCATTGTTTACACTTACTATTTGCTTGACAACTGCAATAATTCTGTTACTTTAACTTTCACTTAGATATCTAGGGAAATTCTTTAAAAACAAACAAAAGACCCAACAAAAACCCACACCAAACCGAACCCTCAGAAATCCTGAATATGGAATGCTAGGTGAAAAATTGTCTGCAAAGAGATGAGTGGATAATCACAGTATAATATTCTGCAGTGTCTACATGTTCCCAAATGCAGTGCAGGGTACACCCGACCGCTTTCTCTGGGAGGTTACTAATAGCAAATCTTGTGATGAGAGGGAAAAGCGACCTGCCTGCCAGCAGTAGCTCCTGCTCTTCCCGTGCAGTGTAGTGAGAAAGCTTTGTTGTTCCGCTCCGCACCCAGCCCTCAAAATTTAGCCATCCTGATTAAGACATCACAATTTTCTGTTTTCCGTGCCAGGCTCAGCATAGGCAGGACTTTTTGTGTGTTCCCTACTGTGCTTCAGTGGAAAGTCAGCCAATAAGGAGAACCTGACCAAACCCAGTTGTTTGTGCAGTGGAAGGGATTATGGAGTGCTCCCACGATAATTTTTGCTGTCAGGGCTCTAATCTCTGGCAGAAGAAAAAGGACAGTAGGTCTAACTGCTGCAAATTATTTCCAAAGGGATCAGGTGCTCAATCCCTCTCATCATCATGAGTTTGTATTTCAACTTCTTTCCTAACTCACGGAACTGCAGAAGAATTTAGGGGTAGGCTAAAAATTTCCTTGGTCAACAAAACATATCTGTCAGCACAGTTCTGTGTTCCCCTAAGTGTAAAGCTGCTGCCTAAAGGCTTTCTGGCTGCAAAAGATGTTTTGCTAATTTCAGATTTGGATGAAAAATGCATTAGCAACACCCCTGTGTTTACACTGTCTAACTAAATATGAACCTGTGTGTTTGTGATCTGAGGGACTTGCAAATTCATGTGCTACTTGGTATTACCAAAGACTTTGTAACTGTGGAAGTTTGCACCTACAGTCCTAAGTGTAGAGTTTATTTCAGTAAGGGGTAGAAAAAATTAAATTATTTTGGGTGTCAGAATATGGACCATTTTATTACCATGGCTATTGTGTGGTTTTTCCAATTAAATGGGCTTTGGTTATATGAGTGAACTTAAGTACCCACCAGTACGGTGTGATTACTTGTGGATTAAATGTGGCTCAGCCTGTTAGATGGGAACTGAAGGCTATGCTGCTAATGAAGAAGTGATTCCACTAAGGAGATGCAGATGTGCCATGAAGTCTCTGTGAAGCAGCACGTTCTGTGTTTTCTGTTTGTTTAAACAGAATATGGTCTCCTTTTGAAATATCGGAATAAACTTAATCAGCCTCAGGAAACTAATGAACTGACACTACCAAAGGGGCAGAAATATTGATTCAATCACTAATAAGAAAAACTTAATAATGAAATGTAGCTTTCTATTAATGTGTAAATTAAAAGCAGATGCTAAAGATGAATGAATGCATGGATTAATATTGTTTTTTGTTGTCAGAATTTATGTTGATGGGAAATGGAGGAAATGTACCCTTACAGAAATATTTTGTAGTGGTTGTTAACACCTTATATTCTTTCTAGTGCTTTACTGTTTCATGTACTGTAGTATAAATGTGTAAGCTGTTAACAGCAGGATGAACATTCAGCAAGTTGAACAACCACCTGCTTCCATAACTGAATCATTATTTAAACTCCCTCTGCATTTCACAGGTTTAAACACTGACAGGGATTCAGATTTACAATGCAAGACATCACACAAAACTTTCATTGCAATACTCTCACTAGTTCTTGCATACCATATGTATACAGTTTGGCTGCAAGTGGATTGTACTGTAAAACAAAAAGTCCAAGGCAGTGTGTAATAGGGTTGGGCATCAAATGGAGGGGAAAGTAACAATTTTCCTGAAGTTATCAATACTGAAGTACTTATAGCAGGAGAAATTTCACCCCCTGCTTGCCCCAGGAAAGTGTTTGGAGGAGCAAGAAAACTGTTTAAAGAACTTCAAGTAGTAGTAAGGTTGAGCCCTTCCAATTTTCATTGTCTCCTAATCTTTGCAGTTGATACTGGTGATCTTTCCAAAATAAAGCGCTTGTTACTCTTAGGCAAATATATTGTAAATACAAGAAGTTTTACCTTTAAAGAATAATAAATATGTGAAGTACTTGAATAAAAATCATTTGTAGCTGATTAAAATTTAAAAAAAAAAAACAACAGAAAAACCAAAATACTCCAGCCTTCTGCCAAAAAAACCCCCAACACTTATCTGATTTAAAATATTTCAGTTTGATATAAAAGTTATTCAAAGCTTGGAAGCACTGGAGTTAAGAGCCGCCTTTGTCAATAGGCTCCTAGATACAGCAGCGTTTAATGTCGGTTACAGCACCTACCCACCTTTGTGGCGGGTGCAACTCTTTCCAGACTTTAGCTGTTTGGGACTTTTATGAATTCCGCTGTTGAGCACTACTGCTATGTAGGAGGCCCAAATTTGCTAGTCATTTGAGAGAGGGCATGTATTCCAGATTTGTCAGACAAATTTGTAAGCTTTAAGAACCGCAACCTGACTCAAAGAAATAAAATAGCTTTTTGGGCTGTTCTAATGACACTTACCTTTGTCTAGTTTAGACATTTTCCTCTGTTACGGGTTCAAAGTGTTGTAGATCGTTGTTTTGTGTCCAGATCAGCCTGCTGTGTCTTGCTTCTTAACTAACTTGTCGTTGTTAAACTGGTGGGAGCAGAGTACGAAAATGAAAGCAGGCAGTGAGTAAAATCTAATCATTAGTTGCACGTTGTCATGAATAGCCAGGTAGAGACATGAACAGTTAATGTTGTGGTTGAGCTGTAGCTAATAAAATAATGATGTGCATGCAAGAATTCTGTGACTACTTAAGCCACACTGAAAACTTTTTTGTTTTTTTAACCTTCTTTCAGGCCTTTGCATCTAGGTAAGGAGAAGGCATCTGGTTTTGACTGGATGATGAGTGTATCAGTAATTTGATAGCATCATTTTTCTCTTCCAGTTCCTTCTTTAAACACAATGCGTAATTATTGCGGTTTTGGCCAAGCAGCTTCTACAAGACGTTCATGTCTTGGCTGTAAGGGATCCTAATCCTGGTATTGGAGTTAAACACTTTTCAGATGTAGTCCTATGATGCTCTGGATCAATTTTTGCCATCAATCTATCTTTCACAGAGAAAATGTGCATGTTAAAGGGAACACAACCCTAATGTGTGTTATTTCAGGCTGGCTGGACTTGGAGAATATTTAGAGATAACAAAACTAGATCTCATTGTCATAGGGCGAGCATTTGTCTGATTTACTAATCCACAGGAGATAAAACAGCTCTAAGCTAGGATTTGTCAGACCCAAAGCATGTAGAAACTGGATTTGCCACATGCGCGTGATTCTTTTTTGCCTGACAGTTCTCCAGCCTGCGTTTCCAGCAGTGGGCTTCACTCTTTCATACCAGGTATTGACCCCCCCCAGCCCTCACAGTGTTGGCAGGAAAATCTCTGAATTTGGTGGGAGACAGCTGCTCCATCCTCTTTGTGTTGCCCCCACATCCTTGAAGGGGCCGAAGCCCCGGTGGGTGTGCTGGAGCCCCCGTGGGTGTGCTGGAGCCGTGCTGTCCTGCAGGTGTGAAGAAGCCAGCCTGTGAGTTCTTCAGGGTGCAGAAAGGGGATTGACTGCTCTCTGATATTATCTTGCAGGCACGTTGTTCTCAATTTTCCTGTTCTTAATGAAGAATTGTTAATAGAGTTTAGGACTGGAGTTCTAACTGCTGATGTCCTGCATTTGTGGATTCATTGACTAGACAGGCTTGAGCAGCTGCTGCTGCTTTTCTTCTCTGTCCTACCAGCTCTCAGTGCAGTCCCAATGGCTTTTTACATGGAATATTCCTGTTCCTCATCACTTCTTCCTGCTGGGCTCCCTGTTTGAGGAACGTGTTCAACTTTTACTTTGAGGTACCTTAACCTTCCCTGAAGGCTGTTTTGTCTAACTCCTATTACCTACCTGATGGAGGAAATGCCTGTATGTTGGGGTTTTTTTCTTTTTAGGTCACTATCCCTTGCAGTTCTGTTTCTGTAAAACTTGGTTTGTCATCTTGACAGAAGAGAAAGAGGGTATAAGACACCTGATACTGGTGTGGTGTGGCTGAGTCTGTTGTATTCTGGACATCAGTTAATGTTGTTTGTGTTTAGCTTCAGTTAATGTGGGGTAAGGCAAAAATAATTGAGAGAAACTTTGTAATGCCAAAAGAAGAGCTAAGGATGGGATTTAATGAAAAGACAACAGACAAGCCCTGAAATCCTGACAGTACTTTACCGTTGATTGATTTACTGTGTTACTAAAACATACAGCTGACGTATTAATGCTGAGATAAAAAGAAATTAAAAAAGAAATTTAGGGCATGTGATCTTTGTAATGCTGATGCACTGTAATCTGTAAGAATGCAAATGGTATATGCTTGAATCTCAGGTAATCCTGTACTTTGCAGCTCATCATACTTGATCTGCTTTCTCACGTATTTCAGAGAACTACAAAAATCATATTTGGGCTTAGTTGTATTGCTTTTATTACAATAATATTTAGAGGCTCTGATGAAGAATGGAGGACCATATGTGTTCAATAAAAATATGGTTTGTGTCTCAAGGAAATGAATTAGGAAAAAAAACCCAAAGTCCTCAAGTAAGCCCTCCCATCAGCTGCTTCAATGAGAAGGCTCTTGTTCCTTTCAGCTTTAGACCTCAATCCTGTGTTCATTTTATTGAGTAAAAAAAGGAACATCACGATTTTTCAACTTGTTTAGTTTGAATTAAATGTAGTCTTCTGTTACATGGAACCTCTGAAGAAACACTGCCTGGTTATATAGTGTTTTGCAGCAGCAACACTTTGACTAAGTTGTGTTTAGCAGTTTGTTCACATAATGCCACGATCTGCCGTCTTAATGCTGTTCTAGGAAGTAGTAGGTTCAGGTGTGCTCTTGTTAGGGGACTCTGCCCTTGTTCACATTTGCAGCCTTTTGGTTGTGTGAAATGACTTAGAATAACTTTGCCAATTTTTAGTTAAATGCTTAACGTACTTTACATTAGTGACTGCTCATACTGGATGGATTCACTTGAAAAGAAACATTGCTCATCTCATCGGGTGCTTTTCAAGTGGTTGTTTTTGAGAGTCGGAATTCCTCAGTTAACTGCTTTTGTGTGATTCCTGATGTCAGTAACAGGCTCAGTTCCTCCAGAATGAAACATCAATGCAATTATAGGCCAGCGGTGCAAATGCCCCTAGCCTTGGGAGAAACAGGCTTCATCCATCAATTAGAGGCATTTAACAGTTCCCAAGGTAATTTAAATGTTTGCAGTCAGTAATAACAGCTAATTCTCACTTTTCCAGTCCCAAGGAGCCATGTTACTGCTTACCCCATAAGTCTCTTCACATCTCTCCAGGTGGTCGAGAGCCCTAACGCTGACCTAGGTGGACTCCGAGCTATGCCAAGATGTATGCAGTTGGGGTTAAACTGCACTTTGTTGGAACCAGCTTGTCTTCGTTGTGCACAAAACATTCATACGCGGACTTGCTGTAATAATAAAACGCTTTGTATTAATCCTTTCCAGTTAATGAAAAACAACTATAGAAATAGTTCGAAGGTTTAGATACAAAACATAGAGGTATGATACAGCTAATATAAGAATGTATATGCTGTCAAAACAAGACACGAGTGATTGAAACCATTTGTGATGGTGAAATAAAAATCCTTACTTGTTTTCTGTAAGTTGACAATTATCCCTTAAGTTCAAATATCTCTTCTAGAAATGAATTGCAATAAATGTATGAAAATAATGCAAAACCCCATGCTATACTCAAAATATACAAATGTTATGTTTCATTTTTTGTTTCATCCAAGTATTCCAAGTTGAGGAGTAAAATGCCAGAACATTCCCTTAGTCTTGATTTGTTTTAAAAGAGCATTGCTTCAGAAGCTAGCTGAAATTCCAATTATGTCTCTAATTTGTTATTTCTGAAGCTATTAAATTTGACAGTATATCACATTCAACTCATCTATACTGCTGTGCTGTGTCAAGACTACGTCCTTGGTCTCTATTTCTAGCTGAACTGATATTGTTTGGAACTATTAATGTAAAACCATTGGGAAAAAAGAGTCTTTTCTATTTTTTTCTGTTAATTTGATGCTTGAATTGGTACGGGTCTAAGACTTCAGTGGAGATTTGACCCTCATTCATACAGATATTCTTGACTTACTCAGTTTATATCAAGTTTGCTTGACTTGTATTTGCAGTGACTGCCCTTTGGATGTGAGCAAGCTTCAGTCACCGTGCAAGTATTAATCAGGAAATAACATGGGATAGACTGGGGGCCTACACTTGGGCACACAAGTATGTAAATGGAAATTCAGTGGGTTCTGCAGCTTGAAAATGTGTGGCCACCAGTAGTTAGCACAGGGGCTGACAGATGTTTTCAAGTGGAAACATTTGATTCTCTTACCAGCCTATGGAGTGCCATTTGCATCCAGGATCCTGTATCTGCTGTAGGGATTTCAACATGCTCACCATAGAGCACGCTACTTCAGTTTTCGTACTGCACTTCATTGTCGTCCTTTGCTTTACCTATTCCTGGGATAAAGAAAGGGTACAGGACATAATGTAGTGTTTTGCATGTGATCCTATTAGAGTGAAATGCATGAAGGTATTTTTTTTCCTGAAGGATCCATGGAGCTACAGGCCAGTCAGCCTGACCTTGGTGCCATGGACAGTTATGGGGCAGATCATCCTGAGTGCCATCTTAAAGGTCTTTTCCAACCTAAATGATTTTATGATTCTAAGATATTAAGATTTTAAGTTAGGGAAATACAAGAAAATAAATTAACTTTCTACAGGAAGAAAGGATAATTTTTGTTGTTGTTGTTCTTTTCACCCCAAGGAGTGCTAACAGTATCAGCCAGGCTACTTTAACTTACCAGATCACTTCTACTAGTTGATGAGGGCAGTTATTGAGACTCTTCAGTATGAATTTTGTGTGAAAGTGGATTATTTGCTGAAGCCAATACATCTTCATTTGTATTTCATTTAACTAGGGAAAAAGTCATACCAGCTATGCCAGCACTTAACAGTAATCTTGAGAAGTATCCAACTATCTGCTTTGTTTGCTGGAAGCTGAGGACTGTAGTGAGGTGATGAAACCGAGTCAGCGTTGGTATATTATACCCTGTACATTCAGTGCTATTATATAGCCTGTATAGGCACGTCTCTTGGTTTGACATCTGAGTCTTCCCTTGGCAAATGATGAGTGTGTCTGTTGTTGAGGTAGTTGTTGTGGGAATGTGAATAAAATTAAGCTAGATGCTCAAAGAAATACAGTGCTGTAATGTCTGGTTTGCATTCAGATATTACTGTTGTGTGGACAGACCTTTTTTGGTAAGATATGTACTAAGTACATTTCTTTTGAAGATCATAAACTTTAAAAATTATTCAGTCGGGTGTGGTGGTTTTGGTGTTTTTGTATACAAAGAAACTGAAAGTCAAGAGATAGTATGGGCTTTCACTAGATCGTGTAGTGGGTTATTCTGGCCAGAGCACTTGACACCAGGCCAGACACCGTGTAACGCAGGCACGGAAACCCTTTTCTGAAGAAGACATAGCGTAAGTCCTCATGGGTGCTAAGCCTGTGTGGGCTCAGCCACACTTTGTGTTCACATTGTTACTGAAGATAGAACAGTTTTCGGGAAAACACACTGGCACTGAAAATTAAAGAAATACTATAATTAAAAAAAAAAGCTCAACAACAGATCTGCTGCTTTTCATAAAGTGGTCATGGAAGTTTAATTCCTAAGAATAGCCTTGAGAACCTTCAGTAGTCCAATATTTGGTTGGAATGGCTTTCATATGCACTGGGTTTAACTCCTAAGGCTGGTATTCTGATAGATAGTTTTAGAGAAAGAGGAGACATTGATGCCTAACCTCGGTGAACTGGGAAATGATGTTTTTAGAGTTCTCAAACTGCAGAGTGAGATCAGTAATCTCTTTGTAATTAATTTAAAACAAGGTTTCATTGCAGTGTGCACATGGCTTTGAGCCTGGTAGCTTGAAAAAGTCACTTTCTCTGCATTAGCAAACTGAATGTCTCTCCTTCCCTTGATATCCAAGGGAGTTTATGGTGGATGGAATGATACTGTCATCTACAGCAGCAGGAGTGACCCGCTGGATGGTGGGGTTGATATTTTAGCACTGACAGATAGCAGAAACTTGGAAGGCAGAGCTGAGATTTTGAAGGGGAAATAATTGATTTTTCTTGACTTGAGAGTTCTTTTAACAACTTTGGACTCTGTAAAACATTTTTTTTTGCGGAGGGGATGACCGGTTGATAGTGACAGTAAAGTATAGGATGCCTTTATTTCCTTTCCTTTTGTTACACTGTATAATGACTAAGGAGGCTAACAGAAAACCTCCCACCTTGAAGCGCTTAACCAGATTTCACAAAGTCTTTGTGTAGGTCCGAGGAGGAAAAAATGTGTGATCTTAATCTGTGCACCTAATTCGTTAGGCTAGGTTAAGTTTAATGGGAAGGGTGATGGTATGTAGATGGCTACAGATTTTATATAAATCTGTTAAATATGATTTGATGCCTTTGTAATAACAAATAAAATACCCTGATCCTGCCTTGGAGATATTTGCTGTAGTTAGAGTATGAAGACATTGCAATAAAACATCTGGCATTCATTTCACTCCCTAAAGGACCAGAGGAAAGATACAAAAGCCTTTGGCCAAAGGTTAATTTGCTCCTTTTTGTACTGTATTGTGTTTAAACAGCTAAGAAAAAAATTGTCTTGTGAAGCTGAAATTCAGTGGTATTTTGTGTTCTAGAATAAATGACGATACATTTTCTTACAGGTGCATTATTTGTCTTACTATTGTGTTGAAACAGACTTCTCAGCATCATACGTAAGATTATGCAGCAGGGCTTGACATCTGGTGTTCCATACCTGTGTGCCAGTACCAGACCCCAGACCTTGTGCTGAGGAAGGTTAACTCATGGTGCTGTAGGCAGGGCTGTATTTTTCTTCAGGAACGTTTGGTGACATCCATCCAAGAAGCTTTTCTGTGTATGGCATTACACTTAAGACGTGTCTTGTTCTCACAACCCGTGTATCAGGCGTTGTAAGTCTTGCCCTTGCAGATGAAGATAGTGTGCTGGATTGCAGAGTGAGAGGAAGGCATGGTGCTAGACTGTAGATGCAGGAGAGAAGGAGATGCTTAGGATGTGACTATTGTAATGGGTGTCCCAAGTGATTTCTCATATAAAGAGTAGAAAATCTTTGGGATTTTATTCCCTTTCCTTCTTGTGATGTGTTACCGCTTTTAAAACTCCATTGAATTTCAGCCTTAGGTGTACAATGAAGTTGCAGCTGGGCATAATTAAAATTACCTATGACAGGATTTGAAGACCTCAGCTTCTATTTTTATTCTGTGTAAAAGCTGGACCAAGGATTTCCTATAAGCATTTCTGGGAGCCTAATTTTTCATTTTACTACTTTGATCAATTTAACATTGATTTAATTCGTAATGACTGTTTCCTTTATTGCTAGATTGTAAGCTAAGTGTTGCCAAATTATCTTTATTTGTGTGTTAAATTGGAATTTTGGAGATGCTTTGAATTCCTTTGCAGGGAAGGTTTGTCACATGCCACTGTAAGTTGTTAACAGTTGTTAACAGATAGCTTATTTTAAGAACTGATGGGCCTGTCCCTGCCCTGCCTGATTATCCCTGTGCCCCCTTAACTGCTGTGTATTGATTCCAATTAACATGACTGACATCCACCACTGAGGGTGAAGTTAATCAACTAGAGGATCTCCTGTTGTGAATTCATTTCCTCCTCTGAGCTTGTCCTGGTTAGTGGAGCATTTAAAGAGACTAATGCAGACGCTGCGCAGACATGTCCAGTCTGTGCAACAAGTCTAAGCGTTGGAAACCAAAATAGCTTTTTGAAAGCTGTCCTGGCCAAATAGAGTTGATACACTTTTGAAAGGTCAAACAAAACATCTTTTCCTTCTACCTTGATTATTGATTGCTGGAAGAGGTCATCAGACTTGGTCAAATTTCAGCAAATATGTTTTTCAGCTAAACAGTAGCTCCAATGAAACAATGGGAGGTTTTGTCACGGATGGTGGGATCAGTTCTTATATTTGGATGCTTTGGATGCAAAACACTGAATGTCTTAGAAATTTATTTTTGGGGTAGTAGAAACATAAAGATCACTGAAGCAGAAACTTTTCCAAGTCATTAGTATGTATGATGGACAAAATGTTTACATTCATAGACTGAATTGGTGACTGTAGTTGAAATGACTGAGTATCCTACTGAGTACAAACCAGTTACGCCTGGCAGCAGTACGTGTTCAGCACATTTTCAGATTGTCTGAAACAGCCACCCCTACTTAGATCACTGCATTTGGCCCTAGCTTTAGCTATGAAAGTTGGCAACCATGGGCTAAGATGTTGGTCTAGGTCGACTTAAATAGTTAAGACAGAAATAGAGAAGGAATGGGAAACCTGGAATAGTAGTAGTGAATTGATAACTATCTTGATGGGAAACCTGGAATAGTAGTAGTGAATTGACAACTATCTTGATTTCCTATGCCAATGTAGCAATTTGTAGCTGTTAGAATGTGAGCTGCCATCTGGCTTCACACATCCTTATCTCATACTAAATTACCATGATTGGTCCAGTTCCTTACTGAAAGTTTGTAATTCTGACAAGCAGCAAATAAAGAGAAAACACTGCTGAGCCCACAGATAAGGCTGATACTCCCCTCCGGAGGTAAAAATTGCTGGGGTTTAATAATTTCCCAGTGAAACATGAAGCTCAGCTCCTTGTATAAGCTACAAATATGCGCTGTTTGTTTTTCTAACCACGTAGCTCAGGTGTACTCAGGTAGGAATGATGATTGCTACTGTAGGACCTGATCTGTCAATGAAAATGCTTTTTTTCCAACTGATATTTTCCTTTACCTAACTTACACAGTTTCATGAATCTTGAGCCAAGTGGCACTGTGTGAGAAACAAATCCAGAATGTACTAACAACCTAGTTGCCATTGGTCTGGTTTTATGCATTTTAGTTTGCTATATCTGCTATGTTTTTGTCTTCCCATCACATCATGACATCCACAACAGCAACAAGCATAATAATTTTACTTGGCTTGTTTTTCCTTCTTGGCCATACTTAGTATGTGTAACAGGTGTATAATAAACTATCGTGCAAGTATTATGAGGACTACGTTATACAATCTGTCTCCAAACCAAGTCTTGCTAACTAATTCGTCTGCTCGGTCTTCCACTTTCTTACAAAGTTGTTATAATTTATGAAAGATTTACTAGCTACAAGCCCATTTGTCTCTAACTTCAATGTGAAAACTCCTGGCTGCAAAAAACAGGCTATGGAATGGTCCTTTGTGGTTCAAGAGCTGGTGAAATTCAAGGTGAATTGTTTACTTGGATTAAGTGTGGTCTTGCATAAATTTTAAGTTTTGTTATTCCCGGTTGAATACTGAGGTTAAATTGAACAAAGACATCATTTATCTTGAAACCAGATTTATGCCTAACCTTGAATGGTTGTTGCATCAGCCTTCATGAATTAAACGCTGCGATGGGAGATGAAAGGCTTTCCTCTTCCTGAATATAAAGCTGGATATTCACAGCCAACCCTGCAGAAAATATCACTGGCCCTTCGGTTGCAATTGCTACTCTCAGTCACTGAGCAGTGAAGGTGTGAATCTGAAGCATTCAAGCACTCTCTATGCTTAACTGGAAATCTTTATAGTCCAGCTGTTTATTTTAGTTTCTAGTTTATGCCATAGTATTTCACGACAGAAGGTACTGCACTGTCTACAGTGGCTTATCCAAGCAATGTATTTCATAGTAGTAGCAAAGTGAAGATGGGGAGTTAGCCTTGAATTTTTCCTTTCCTTGTTATTTTTGGAGCATGTCTGCAATTATTATGGCTAGCAAATTTTGATAACAGATGTTAAACTCAAGGCAGCCTTTATTGGAGCTTTCAAATTCAGAGAGTAGCTACCAGAGAACCAGAAGAAACAGGCTGGTAATATTTGGAGAAGGAGCAGTTGTTCAGTACGAACTTAGGTGGAAAATTTCTTTATAAATGAGTAGATATTAACACACTTGTTATTTCCATGTTTACATCTGCATACTTATTTGAGAGCCTATATTGCAATTAAAACCATATTCTGTAAAAACTCTGCAGTCTCCTGTCATTGTTGCATTCCTAGCATTTTGGTTGTAGCTAATTATTAGGAAATGGAATTACCAAAATAAAGAGATTTGTGCACACATTTCCAAATTAGTAACCCTAAATTTATCAAACTAGAGTTGCCATTTCGAGTATATACCTATTCTATTTTAAAAAAAGATTATTGCACATTGTGTTGTACTGGAAAATTTTATCTTAATAGTTACTCCCTGTTAAACAATATATCTAGCAGGGCTTGTTGTGGCAAATGCTTGTTATTCCATTTCAGCAATGCCAATGTTTCCGAAATGGAAGGAGAAAGAGACTTCTTTTTTATGATCATTATTGGGCAGCTGGTTGTTTTTCTTTTCTACTTGTTTTTGGCTTGCTATCAGCAGGTGTAATAAATGATCTAACATTGTAACAGGGGGAAATGACATTCTGTTTACCAACTTAGATACTACAAGCACAATCTCTCTAACTGGAAGGAGGAGTATTTTCTGTGTTTTGATGAATGAGTTCAGGTTTCATCTGGTTTCCCATAGCTACTGGGAAGCGATAACGCCGATAGCAAAGCAGCAAGGGGAGGTCTTCTGCTATTTATAGGTCCAAAACCTCATCGTAAAGATTTATATCAAAGTGTTTCACAAATAGTAGACTCTCAGTCTTTTAAGCGAAGGCAAATACAGACAGTGGGATATTAAAGATGTTGGGCAGTCCATTGTTGAGTGCCTTAGTAGCTAGATGTGCTTTTAAAAGACGGAAAAGTGGAGGGACATAAATCATATTGAGTGGTGACTATTTTTAAGCAGAGTCAGAAAATGTGGTACATACTGTAAGGCAGTACGGTCTTATGAAATAAGATTGCATGTTTTGGTCATGTAGGTTACATATAAGCAGGATCTATAGGACAAATATTTACTTTAATCCTCTTATGGTCGAGTCAGGGAGGGAAAAAAAATTAATATTTCCTTTAGTGGTACCTTTATTTCTTCCTCCAGCTGGGTATAGTTGTTTAAATTTGGCTCTTTTTCCCTCTTTTTCTTTTTTTCCTTTTTATTTTTTCTTTTTCTTTTTTTGAATTTGACCTTTTATCAGCAGGACATGAGAAGTGAGTGGGGAAAGCAGTGTGGTACTGAGAAGCAAAGCACTTACACCTTCTGATTCTTTGATTTTCTATATGCTTTCTGAGTAGAGGCGTAGGAATCAGCTTCAGTCCTTAATTATTCTCATTCTTGCACAAGCATTGTGCAGAACGTATGGCATATGTAGCATGGGCTTCTTTCTATGTGGGGGAGAAATTGTTACTGATAAGGGGAGGAGTGATATTTCACTTTCAGATCTACCTTCATGTTTGGTCTTAGTCTTCTGGAACCTACCTGAAACCGTTGAAGAGTGTATTTTGGTTAAAGCTGTTAGGTATGTACAGTTTATTTTCTGTGCTTCATGTTACAGTTTTTGGCTTAGAATGGGGACTAAATGGAATCTAATGGTTTGTATCAAAAGTTTAAAGAAATATGAACATGATTACAGTTAGGCAAGTCGCTTATTGGTATTATCAATCCTGTCATTTTCTGTCTTTAACAGGCTTTGCAGCCATCCTATGTCTACATTTAGATAAAAATAAAACCACAAATACATGAAATGATCATAAGCGTTGCAATTATAACACAGTTGCGGTTATAGCAGACAGACACTGTGCTTGATAAAGACTCCTTTTAGGTCATGTGTCTTTGATAACTTGTAATGCAGGGAGTCAACCCTTTGAAATAAATTGATCTTTTAAGCAATGATTTTAATAATGCAGCTGAGAACTTTTTTGTTATGTAGAACAGTTCTTCCTAGACTCAGCTTTGACGATTAAATTCATTTTTCATGAATTCACAGTGCTTCAGGCTCCTGTGAAACCTCGCTTAGCTTCTGAGGATTTTTTTTTTTTAAATGTGTGATGTGAATTGTGTAAAGCTTTTCCATAATCAGAAAGGTAATTTAGGCCTTTTCTGACCCTTTTTTTCCCCCCTTCCTCTGAAGAGGGAAGTTTCAATAGAGTTGGAAATTCTCCAAAGGCTCTTATACAACGGGTGCATTCTGCTTTAACATAATGCAATCTTTCCACATTTTCTGTTTTTCCTTAATTAACGGGCGGATGGAAGGGGTGTTAGATTCAGTTTCACAGAAGGATTTTATGCAACCACACAAAACAGTGTGAAAAAAAGGGAAGAAACTTTGTAGGCAATAGTGTTTTCGAAAAGTTGACTGCATTCTAGCACAGTACCTTACTCCTGCTGCATGTTATACAGTATTGCTGGAAGCACTTGTGATTTGGTGATCCTGCTGTCTGTTATGGATTGCCTAAACGAGATTTTTCTGTGGCTTATTAAATAGGGCTTTCTCTGCTATGTGTTGGGATTTGGGCTGCCCCAGTGTCCATTTAGGTTTGGTCGCAATGTTGCTGTACTGCAGCTTTGGATATATGCTTGTATAAGGAGGAAAACCTCCAGCCTGGTAAGCATAGACCCTTTAGCAGACAGGTGCAAATGTGAAAACTTTTTTGCAAGACATCCGTGCATGAATTGAGAGCTTAAAAAGTAAAGTCTGTACATGTGTAGCAATGCATGGCTGCAAATGTAAGGGAAGTAGCTGAAGATTACAGACAGTAGGAGTTTGTGAAGTTAGGAAGCATCAGAAAAGGGAATATTTGACCACTTTAGCAGATACTAGCAATAGGGAAGGAGCGAGGGAGAGGGAAAATAAAGACTGGGTGGGTGAAATTTTAAGTTGCCTGTTTTTTAAAGGAGTAGTTCATAGAGCTTAATCGAGGAATAAGAACGCGTGTCTGATAGTCTTTGTGTTCAACACAGAGAATACTGTAGCCAGCCATAAAGTAAATGTTATCTAGATTGCCACTAACTTCTTTCCCTGCAAAGCAGAAGTCTGTTAGTTGAATAACTGGGTGTTGCTAGATGTATGTCGTCTTTGTCTGTAACAGATATTCCTTCTGCAGACAACTGGAAAATGAAAATCAAAAATCCCAGATGAAAGCTAGACCTGAAGGGAGACTTCTCAGCATAATCTTATTCTAGTGATTACACTCTAGTTGGGTGGTTATATGAGTGAATTTAAGCTTAAGGAAATCTTTCATTTCTGTGAAAGACATTCTGGTAGTGTGGAAGGGAAATATATTGAGATACAGACTACAGATTTACTTTTCTTTAAGTGAATGCCCCTCTAGTTTGTGCATCTAACTTTGCTTTAGCCTCCAAATTCAGAAGGTGAAAATTGCGAGATACAGAACTGAGAGAAGTGGTTGATACACCAGAGGGTTTCGCTACCATTCAGAGGGACCTCACTAGCCTAGAGAAATAGGCCAGCATATTTATGAAGCTCAGCAACACTCTGCATCTGGGGAGGAGTAACCCCCTGCACCAGTACCTGCTGGGGGCTGGCCAGGTGGAGAGCAGCTTTGCGGAAAAGCACCTGAGGATCCTGGGGGACAAGATGACCATAAATCAGCAACATGCCCTTGCGGCAAAGGCAGTCAAGAGCATCACCAGCAGGCTGAGGGCGGTGAGCCTTACCCGCTGTTGTGCAGTGGTGAGACTTATCCTGGAGGGCTGTGTCCAGTGCTGATGTCCCCAGTACAGGAGACACATGAACTTAGTGGAACGAGTCCAGCAAAGGGCTGTGATGTTGGTTAAAGGATTGAAGTGTCTGATGCATGGGGAGAGGCTCCAAGAGATGGGACTGTCCCGTCTGGAGCAGAGAAGGCTCAGGAGATCTTACCAGTGTGTATAAATACCTCATGAAGGGGACTAAAGAAGGCAGAACCAGGCTTTTCTCACTGGTGCCCAGTGACAGGACAAGAGGCAATAGGCACAAAATGGAACACAAGGAAATCCATTTAAATGCAAAAGAAAGACCTTTTTACCTACAAGGGTTATAGAACGCTGGAACAGATTGCCTAGGGAGGTGGTGGAGATTACCTTGGCGGTATTCAAAACCTGACTGTGTGCAGTCCTGAGCAACACGCTGCAGCTGCCCTTGCTTGAGCAGGGTGTTGAACTCCAGGTCCAGGGGTCCCTTCTGATGCCACCTGTCCCATGACTCTGTGGAAATTGCAAGGATGCCAAACTAGCAGGAGAAGAGAGAGCACGTGACAGGCACAACTGTTAGAAGAAAACCATTTGTTCAAAGTTGAAAATGTGCAGATATTGGAGAGATTTTTGGGAAGGGACTTAAATTTTTCCTGGACACACAGAGATAGCAGAGACACTTTGCTCTCGGGTACCCTTTGTCCTCAGTGTAGACAGCTGTGCAGATGATTGATATCTTGGCTGTGGCATGTGCTACTTGGGCAGCACAGGTTAAAAAACATACAGCTTTTGAAAACTGATGTTTTAAAGTAATTTATAATCCACTTGTGTGAGACTGTAAAAGGCTTGTAATTCTGGGAGACAGGATGATGAGCTAATTTCAGGTTGAGAACTTGAACCGGGACTTGTAACTGGGACCTGTTTCTCCTGTGCTTCTTGAAATAGTTAAATATGTCCACCCTGCCTTTAATACTCCTTACTGCCACCCTGTGATGGGTGCATGGGAGAGTTGAGTGCTACCAGTTGTTTGTAAAATTTGGTCTGTTTGTGGTGTGGTAGGGTAAATACTGGCATGAAAAGAAACAGAGCTTCCTTGTGCTTTGCTGTGTTACTGCTGAGTTTTGCATGAGGGAACGTGGCTGTGGTGCAGTTTCAGAGGATTTTAGTGAGAGGCGGTAAAAGTGTAGGTATTTGTTTTCATCTTTATAAAAACATATTTCACCGGTTCATAAAGTTCAGAGAAGCAGTTTGGTCAACTATGAATTAAATATCAAAACATAACAAACAAGTAAAGCTCATTTTCCTTTTAATGCTTTTTTTCTGTAAAAGGCAAGTGCTGAGATTGGGCAGAGTCAGATCACTTTTCATTTTTTATCCCTTAATAAGGGGTAGCATACTGAGATCCTCAGTTTTGTAGGGTCTTTTGAGATTTTTAATCCAACACCTTTCTGCAAAACTCTAGACATTCACATCTAGACATCGAGAGACTTCTCCCACAGGGGAGAGAGGAGCAGTGGAGATGTCTACCAGCTGGACTACAGATGAAGAATGCATTGAAAGCTTAATCACGGTCATGCTTTACAATAAACATTCATCTTCTGTCTCAAAGTGTGCAGGAAATGACGGTGTCGAGGGAAAGGTTTTGCGTGGAGAGGAAGTGCGTACCTGCAAAACCAGACTGTAGCTCTTTGAGGAGGATGAAACAGCTCACTTGCAAAGTATTTTTTCCCCCAGTTTAGTTTATTTTGAAACTTGTAAATATTTGTGTCATTCATCATCCATATAGGTTCTAAAATTAACCATTTCCAAAACTTGGGTGTATTATTTTGAGACAGAAGGCTAACATTCTTATTCAGATTAACTACTGTTTTATTAAACCAGTATACAGAGATGCTGGAGGTATACACAAGCTAAAAGAAATGTGCATTTCGTTGAACCAAGTTGACAGGCCATGATTACAGATCATCTATTTTTGTGATGCAAACTGGAAATTAATATAAACAGTGTGGACCAAAGCAGGCTTATGTTTTGCTTGTTTTTGATAGGAGCTGTGTGGAAGGGATGTCTCTCTAAATCAGCTCCAAGATTTATTCAGTGATGTCCTGTGAAAATAGTCCAAGTCAAGTCAGTATTCATTTCTGAATGTGTAACATTTTGCTCTTTAGACTTTTAACTTTGAAATAGGGCATGCTATAGCAGCTTGCATTGTTAAGTGTGATGCGGTGTACACTGTGTATAAAATCCAGTGTTCCCTGAACATCGTATCAGATAGCAGATAAAATTCCAAATATGTAAAGAGTGGGCAAACTTTCTGACGACAGTATGATAAATCCTGTGGTAGTTACAGCTAAAACAGGCTGCTAATATGCATCTGAGCTCAGGAGATATTAAACTATATATAGATTCTGCCATTCCTAACAGATTGTTGTTGAACTACCTGACACATTTTTGATGTTACATGCATTCAGAAGAGCTGAGCTTTACATAATTTCTAGTTAGTGTTAGTTATGTGAAAACATATTAAAATGAGTGGCCTAGTTAGAGAACTGTCACATACACAAAAAGGCAGGTTTGAAGATTTCTGCCCAAGATGCAGAAACTCTCTTGATACACAAGGCATTCTTTCCTTTACATTTCTTTTGAATTCCCTATGGTTGCCAACTACAGTAAGAGGTAATCTGTCACAGCGGCGATCCCTGGAACAAGAGCAACTGAAATGTGTTCACTGTCTGCAAGTGTTACCTGTCCAGCCGATGCTGCCGCAGCTCTCGCGGGCACTGGAGAGTAGAAGGACCAGGGTCCTGGTAACTGAACATCAGTCACAGGAGAAATCGTATTCATTTTAGCATCCTTCGGCTAAAGACTGCCCAGTGCAAACAGCCTTCAGAGCATTCCTCAGACAAACTCCAAACAGATGTGTGAACACGTGTACGCTGAGAGCTTTTTGAGGCTCAGGTATTTCTTGTGTTTGCGAAGTTTAAAGGCGAAGAGAAAAGATAGTGCTGAGGCAGGGATTCTCTCGTATTTTATGCTCTGGATTCCAGTGTGAGAATAAACTTGGATGGGGTGAGGGGACGGGACATAAATGTGCATTGTTAATATGACTGATGGAGTATGTGCTCTTTCTTCATATGGTTCTGTTACTGCTGGAGGTGCACAGGTCTTTTGGCTGCACAGGTCCAACTGGTTCACATCAAAAGAGTTGCAGAAGAATGCATCATATGGGCAAACTATTTCTGTCTAACAACTTGCTGGGAAATCATCAAATCACTTTTTCTGAAGTTTTTAGCTTGTTTTGCAAAAAAGAAAAGCAACTGAAAATAGGGTTGTCTTATTCAAAATATTGGCCGTTGTCTCTTACCTGCTTTGTTGTCAACTTTGTCTGTAATTTCCAGTATTTCACAAAAAGTGGCAAGTAAAACTGGAGATTATTTTTAATATTGTCCTTAGAACAGCGTATTAGAACTGTGCTTGCAGCCAAAAGATTACTTTGGATTTTCAACACCTGAAATGTGTCTAAGTTGACTTTCCTTTTCTCTTTGGATATTTAGTTGCATGTCTTTGATAGGTGATGTAATAGGTCATATGCTGTTCAACTATTTCTAGGTCTCTATGTGTATTTATTGCCTTCTAAATACTAGCTTGGTGGTTCTGTTCTCTTTGTCAGGGGCTATTAATCATAGTAGTTTAGATCTAACCTTTAGCATAAAGACGAGAATGTTCCATATTTTTCTTAGTTGCAGGGAAATACTCAAGGGAAGTGCTCCTGGCCACTAGAGGAGACACATTACTGATGTGGGTGGAGCTTTGTTTTTCCTCCTGGGTATCTATGTCTTTCAGAGAACTATTGCGAGCTATTTTTTGTTTGCTTTGTACACCCATTTACAATTTTGGGATGCATGTGTTTTCCGGTTCCTTACTGAGGCTTTACTCTGATTGACTACTCCAGTGTCCTTTTGACATCTCCTATCTTTCACTCAATAGAGTGGAATAATAAAGTCATTTAACTCTTGAGAACCACCTGACTTCTGATCACAAAATTGTGTGTTCATAATGACGCACCTGTGACAGCAATTTGCTATTGAACATTTTCACTGTTAGTGTAGTTAAAGATTAATTTTCAGAGAAAAGCATCTGCAAATAATGCAATGTAATCATGAAGCCACCAAGTAGCAGCCTACTCTGCTAAACAGCTCCAGTCCTTTACTAGGATACTACAGGAGTTTTGTTTGATTTTAGCCACTTCAGCAATAACTGAAGTACCAGAAAATGGTAGTCACAGAAGGTATTTTTGCTTGCGAATGCTTTCAGTTCGCTAACAGGACTTCTAAGCCCAACGGCAGTAACTATGAGGCTTGACTTTTGGAAACCATTGAATTCGGGAATGTTCACAAATGTGCCAGATTTGGGAGCGGATGGTGCTGAGGTTGGAACATTTCAAGTTTTTGAGATGAACATAGCTGATTAATGAAGGCAATGACAAGAAAGAGTCTTTAACAGTAGCTGTTAAAGCTACTAGAAAGCTGCTGTGTCCAGGGGCAGGCAACTGTGCTGGGAAGTGCAGGGCTGGGACTCCGTGGTGGCTCATGGCGCAGGGCTGGGGCTCCGTGGTGGCTCATGGTGCATGGCTGGGGCTCCATGCTGGCTCATGGCTCAGGGCTGGGACTCCGTGCTGGCTTATGGCTCAGGGCTGGGACTCCATGGTGGCTTATGGCTCAGGGCTGGGACTCCGTGGTGGCTCACGGCGCAGGGCTGGGGCTCCGTGGTGGTGGCTCCTGACGCAGGGCTGGGACTCCATGGTGGCTCCTGATGCATGGCTGGGGCTCCATGGTGGCAAATGGTGCGGGGCTGGGGCTCCGTGGTGGCTCATGGTGCCGGGCTGGGGCTCAGTGGTGGTGGCTCCTGACGCAGGGCTGGGACTCCGTGGTGGCTCCTGACGCAGGGCTGGGGCTCTGTGGTGGCTCATGGAGCAGGGCTGGGGCTCCGTGGTGGCTCATGGAGCAGGGCTGGGGCTCCTTGCTGGCTCCTGGCACAGGGCTGGGGCTCTGTGCTGGCTCATGGCACAGGCCTGTCCCAGCCTGGCATGGGCTCAGCGAAGAAAGGCTTAAACTTCCTCGCAGCACCTCTCTACCCCTCTTGTGTAGGAGCAGCCACACTCCGGTCAGCAGTGTCCTACCATGCTTCTGTGTCTCCTTAAGGCTGGTGTGTGGGTATGGGAGGCAGAGGGGGAACCGCGGTGTCAGCGTGAGAGGTCCTGGGGGTCTCTTCACCCACCTGATAAATACACTCCTCTAAAGAAACACCTCACGGTGCTCCTAAGAGTGTCTTTCCAGAGGAAAGCGTGCTGACAGTCGCTTGTTGGATGGCATTAGAGATCCTGAACTTCTCTTGCGTACCTGACTGTTGGCATTTTTGTGCAGATGCCATTGTTAACAGGAGCGGTGTCTGGGTGCGAACCTGTAGTGTGTCCCACCAGGGAACGGGGGAGGGGGGAGGTTTGCCTGAGGCAAAAATACTCAGCTTTGTGTTCATTTACTCTGGATTGCCACCTCTAATGGAAAGCCTTTCTCTAATCTACGTTTCCCATTGAAACAACAAGGTTGGAGTGCGAGTTGCAGTTCCATTGTTGGAGTCGGACTGTTCCCTCATGGGAGGAGTTTTTCCAGGAGCCAGTTTAAAGGGTTGTTGATGAGGCTGTAAAATAAAACGACACCTACACAGAGACACGGACAGACACGCTCGCGCACCCCTGCACCAGTCCGTGACAGAGGCCGGCGGGAGCCGGTGCTGGGTGCCGGAGCAGCTGGGGTGAGGCTGGCGTGGGGACGCCTCCCTCTGCTCATGTGGAGCCCGGATGAAGTCGCCAGGTGATCTGCGGGGTCTGTGCATACCTGGCGCTGCCAAAGTGAAAACAAAAAAACAAAACAAAACTGGAAGGTGGCCTGTTTAAACGCAGCCCCCTGTTCTGCGGGAGCATGTTGGCTCGCCGCGTTGGGAGCTTGAGAGAGGGGCTGCACCCGCTGCTTCTCGGAACAACAGCCCTTCTGCTCTTACTGTGACAAGTTAATTACAGTCTCCTGCTTAAATCCCTGCCCCCGTCTTTTGTCTGGCCTGAATGTGCTCATGAAATATTGCTAAGTGTGTTTTGCGTGACCATTTTAACAGGAAAAAACCGAGTTGCTTTGACAGGTCGATGTTTGCAGTGAGCGGGCGATTTGTTTGATGTTCCACGGTAACAGCAAACTCGCCGGAGCTATTTTCTACTTTGTTTGTTGATGTGTTTACTTGGGTTGGAGGCATACAAACGGTTTGTGGTACCATTTGTCAGGACCAGCTAGACAAGCAATACACACTCAGTGCAGGCATTAAATCCTGCTTGGATACACAGTTTTTTACGGAAAAGGCTCGTATTATATTTGATGTTGCATTAGGGTATAACTTGGCTTCTGAGAGTATTTTCTCAGAGAAAGAAAACTAAGTTGTGTAAAGACTCATATGACTAAGATGTCTATCTTTAATATTAGGACTTTGAACGTGTGGCCTCTGGCACCCTCAGATCTTTTGTGAGAACATGTCATTTAGCAATTCAAAGCTATGATTTTCACTATTTCTGAGTATTGTTCAACTGTACTTCAAGCAACATTAAAAAGACAGTAATAAACTGATTTTATTTTGAATGACAAAAACTGTGTATGATTAAAGGAACCTGATTTTGAGGAGGTAACCAAGAAAAAACCCGCTCATGCCAAACTATCCCATGATGCTTCAAGAAAATCAGACATAACTAAGGATTGAGTTATAACCTATTGTATCTTTAATCCCTGCTTAACATTTCAATAAAAAGAACATTTCTCTATTGAGAAATTAAATGCTCTATATTTACATTTTCTTTATAAAATGAGAAGGAATGAAGTCATTCCACTGCATTCTCTTTTGCTTGACTGACATTTGATTTCACACTCTTTAGTCAACTCATGAGTTGTATTTTCCATAATAAAAAGAGATTGTTTTCTCTTGCATGTTTAAAATCCATTGCTTCCCTTGGATCTTCAGCCAAGGGTTGATTGGGGTTTTTTTTGTCCTTTTTTTTTCTTTTTAATTTCTGATTTCGTTATTTTACTGTTACAGACTCTTCAGTCAAGATTTTTTATTTTTTGTAGAGTTTTACTTACGTGGACTCTAAAGTTGTGTCAAACTGTACACTAAATAGAGGCTTTGAGAACGATTTAGACCAGCATCTTTAAACTATTGGAGCACAAAGAGAGCATAAGCAGATGTTATAAAGCACTTTGATCTCTGTTATGCCAAGAAATTTGGTAGTGGTGGTCTAGGCAAGGTCTCAGAGAGGCCTGAGATGCATAGTTTTGAAATAGTTTGGAGTCCAGATCAGCACTTGCAGCGTCAGAACCTGGGAAGCAACTGCATTTCAGGCTGGGAAGGCCCACCCAACTCCTTCCTTAGCTCCCCCCTCTGCGGGAAGTGTTTTCGGTTGGTCCTTATGTTGTGGAGATTTTGCACCTACTGTTTTAGATCAGGACTGTCAGAACGGGGGCGAGCATGACAGTGCACAGCCCCACATTTCTATATCGGAAGGCTTTTTGTTTTTTTAAGGACCCAAGCACTATAGTGCTGAATGTCAGAGCTGTTCTGCTTCTCCAGGGATGAGCGCGTTATTTCTTCAGGTGTACCAAATGCCCAGTCTGTAGCACCCTGCATTTGGGTTTGAACGGCAGAGGCCAGAAGTGAAAGCCCTTAATCCTACCCTAAGAACTGTTAATGCCTGTTGACATAAATGAGTGTTGAGCGTTCTCAGCAGTACTAAGCTGACACCACCACAGCTAGTGGCCGACTTTAAACAACTTTATTTTGTTCCTGCTTACGTCCCAAGCCTGGAATTTGGGTAGAAGCTGTTGTTGTTATTTCGTAAACCATATTTTAAAGGGGAGGCTTCCTTGTTTCTGATTTATTTAATCTTCATGTCTGCTGTCTTCACAGGGGCTTCAGCAAACAGTCCTCATAAATGATTGCAGATGATTTCAGAATATTTTATTGTCATTTCCTCTGGTGAAGTGAGAACACAATATTCTTAGCCTCTTTGGAGGAACTGTATGCAGAGTAAATAATTCATCTCTGTGCAGAATCATTTTATTATTGTTTCTATTGCAGAAAACTACAGTTGCCCTGTTTTTAGAAATCGCATAAAAAAATTAAATCTGAAGAGGTTTGCATAGAAGCATAAAAAAAGAAAAAATAGATGAAAACCAATATTCACACACTAGGAGGGTTGTATCTTTTTTTTCTACAATTAGATGCTGCGAAATAGGTTGAGAATTAAGTACAAAGTTTCTTCTGCTGTATTTACATATTTTGGTTAGACTGTAGTAATCTATCCCTGTCTAACCCTATCCCTCCCTACATACTTGGAGAAAGATAAAATGAACTGATACCATTGTAGAACACCAAAAATTTATTTGCTTCAATGCATCAATATTTGTAAAAATAGACAGTAAAAGGGTCTCTGTGACGTGGCTCCTGTTTTCATAGAGGAGGTTCGTGTGGCCACACATTGTTATAGAGCTCTCTTGCAGAAATAGAAGAACAGAAAAATGAAATATTAGTGCTAGTCTTTGCACAGAGTCCTCAGTGCATCAGAGTGGGAAAAGCGTAACGTAACAGGAGTGTTGGAAGAAGCAGCTGAAATGTTTCTGACCCTACTGGAGAATCTAGGAGCATTGGGAAGAGATGCCCGAAGTACAATCAACACGAAACCAGCTGTAAGCTACTTGTGTTTACAGCAGTTAAACAGCAGCTGAAAAAAACACCTGGTTGTTGGATTTGGATCTCTCTACTTATTTTCATAGCATCTGGCCAGATCAGAGGCTTTCTGTCAAGAAAGGTTAAATGAAAAATATCCAAGGATCTAACTGAATAACAGCGCTGCCTTTGCGTGGATGGAAATATTTGCACGGCACAGAAGTGCTCCTGTTGGAAATGCTGATAAAAGTATAACAAAACTTTTATATGTTTCTCTTCTGATTCCTTCTTGGTATTGTGGTTTGAACAGGAATAGGAAATATATATGAAGGAAGTCTTACTGTGAAATTGGTTTTTCTGCTGAAGTAGTCTGGAATACTGTCTTGGACTGCTTATTTCCTGGAGTATTTGAGGAAATTTCAGTGCTCATTAGTATTTCACAAATTGTGGTGATTTCCATGAGATGCTTATAATTCCTTCTCTATTTAACAGAGCCATGAGACAGTATTATGCAGGTTGTCATTTCCTTTCCATTATAATTGTATAAGAATGTGTATATAATACTAATAATATATATTCAACTATCTTAATTGCATATATATATACACATATTTTAAAAATGTGGTTTATATAAGAATTTAATAATTGTGTTGGAACATGTTTTAGAATAGAAAGCACAACTTTGTTATTTGATCAATAAAGGCCAGAAGGCTGCAAAAAATTAACTGCTGTAATATTGGAGGATATTTTAGGAAATTCTGGATGTTGCTGGGAAATAGGGTAGAATGTGCTCCTAGCTTTCATTTCTTAACTGTAGAAAGAGTGTGATTAATTAAGAAGTTATGTGTATTTCCACTACTTGTAAAAGTGCCAGTGAACAACCAGCTATGCCTGCAGACGTGTAGCTGTGGGTTTTACCATGGAATATAGAGGAACAAGGACAACTAAATAGAAAGCTACCTATGCCAGAGTATACAACAAAAGTAATGAGAACTAAAGGGTAATGGTTTGCTCTTCCTCTTCGTCTTTTCCTTCCGTAGCACGTGACAGATAAAAATTTCTATTGTTACCAATATTAAGAATTCTCAGCTGTGTATAGACAAATGCTTAAGTGGTGACCCCAGGTTTTTTGAAGTGCCTATACATCCATGTGTTCACAGTCATAAAAATGTTATGCATGCAAATGCCTAAACGTGTTTTTTTCATAGAAGGACCAGTTTAACTCTTCGTCCTGCACTTTGAGTCAGGAGTCCACAATGTTGCAGTAAATGGTTGCAATAGCAGTCTCTTCCTCTTGAAAGTAACATTTACCTATTTTTTGTTACATGCGCATTAAAAAATATTTTTAGGCTGTTATTTTTTGATTGTGTTCCTCCTGTTGAGAGGTGTTCCTGTTCCAGTTCCAGTTTTGCTTCTCATAGCCTGGGGCTTCCCTGAGGTCAGCTAGAATTGTCTCCTGGGGAGCCCTTACTCTGGCTCCAGGGTATCCGTAAGTTATCAGAAATCACAGAATACAGTGCAAAGTTACTGTTTATTAGGCTTTTATAGATACGCCATAAAATGCACTTAAAAAGCGATGTTCAAGATTGATAAAAAAATACCTTCTTAAAATGTCTGATAAGCTGGGAACTCCCAGCTCCTGGCAGGGTCAGTGAGCATCGTTTTCAGTGGGCAGCTGCAAATGCTGCAGGATCCCAGGGCCTGCTGTGACCTACACAGGTTCCCAAGCCTTTGGGACTCTGCCTGGGGCTTCAGAAACATATCCTGAACTCAGGGTTTCAAGCCAAGTTGCTTGCAACTGAAGCCACTTTGTTTTTCTTTAACAAAGGCTTGTTTTATATGGAAGTTTCTGATGAGCTCCGATCAAATGATGTGTGTTGGACAGCTGATTAGACAAATAGTTCTTCCAGATGATGTTGAAGTCCTGCTTCCCCAGCTGATTCTCTCTAGCCTACTGCAGGGACTTTCTTTGGAGTACTTTGCTTTCTTAGCCAACTGGCATAGAGAGCTTCTAGTCCCATAAAGCAATTGCCTGCTTCTCCTTCTTCCAAATATCACTTGTGAATGATACATTAGAATATGTAATTTTATATGCTTTTGACTGAAAAATGCAAGAAGCAAGTGTTGAGTCTGAGTGAAGAGATGTAAATGAGTGGAAGATGCTCAGAGTTTCCCATTTGGTTGCCTGGAAGCGTAACAGGGTAAGAAGATATAGTTTTCAGTGAGAAATTTTCTCATCATTCAGATAACGCTGCAGATTATTTCATCGCTCTAAATCCATGGCACGAGACTGGAAATATGGGCGTTCAGAGCAAGGTAAAATTGCAAGAGGTCAGGCACCACAAGACGATGGAGCGTTTGGCAGAACCGGTGTGGTTGCAGTTTGCAAAGCAGCAGCGTTAGGGAGTGCTCACTCCTTCAGTGAGCTTAGAAATTAATCTTGCCTCTTCTTTCCCCTTGCTTTTTTTCTTTGATCATTCCACAGAATTTAGGATAGGCATTCTGATCTCTTGACAGAAACTCTCTGCTGTTTTGGCGATGAGCATGAAATGGCTGTGTAACTCATATAGCCCCTGTTACTCAGCCGAGCCATGGTAAGTTTTCCCTTATGCAATACCCAGTTCCCCAGCTTGCTGTAGTGGACTGTAGTTGCTCTTTCCCGAGCAGTGTGGTGACAAGAACTGGAAGTAGTGTTTTGTGAGAAGTCTCATTGATGTCTTTTACAACAGCACTCTTGCTCTTCTGCCCATGTGAGGGATCAACACAGAAGCTGCAGTTGTTCGCTTCAGAGAACGGCGTGAGTTCACCCAGTTTCCGTGGTGGGATGCAGACATATAAGCAGCCACATTTCAGTTGAAGCCTCTGTTTCAGTGTGGAAACAAACTTAAATCCAAATTACACAGTTTATTAGTGAGAATCTGTAAACAGCAGTTTATCTTCTGAAGCAGTCTAACATAGGTCCTGGCTGTATACAAGCCCCTGAGTATCCTGAATCATATTATCAATTACGATTACTGGATTTTATGTTAATTTTATTTTTAAGAAAGCAAGATAATTTTTTTAAAAAGAAAAGTAGTTAAGTAGCATCTCGTATCCATTTATTTTGAAGGAAAAAATAGGCTTCTGAAACTAAATCCAACCTGAACACCACAGTGTTCAGCAAGCAAAGGAAACCCAGCCCTGTTTCATTCCGCCTCTGAGAGCAGCTGTAATGCCATGAAGATACATTATTCATCTGGAGCCCTTGTTTGAGGGGGAAGTGATAACATTTCATGGTAGCACACATTCAGAAATGGATATTCTGAACATGTCTGACTCTGGCAGCGTCCACCAGGCAGGCAGGGAACAGCAGCGGCAGGCAGCGAAGCGGGCAGGCTGGTGTGGCTTGTCGGTGCCTTTGAGAGCCGGGACGTGCTGGGGGCAGAGGCTGTTTGTGCCTTTGCCCGTCAGAGCTGTGCTGTACCAGTGCAGCAGGGAGAGCAGCTGGAAGACCCTACAGCACCTGCCCGGGCGATCTGTATCGCCAAACAGCCATGAGGAACAACCCAAGTGAGCTGGCAGCCTCCCAGTGTAGGGTCTCTCCCAGGGTGAGATAACCGAGCCAGGATTTCACGAGGCAACGGTTTGCGATGTATTCCACAGCTGGATATTTTTTAAGCTTTATATATTCTCTTTACAGTCACAAATAATATCTTGACTTCAGCATTTGCTCGGGCTCATGTAGCTTAGGAAAGATGTTTCATTTCTAGAGATACTCAGTGGGGTGAGTGGGGGTTTGCAGACACGAAAGATGAGAGGGTTTTTTTTTTGAGAGGGGCTTTTGAATGTTTTTAGCTTTGGGCTATGAAGTGCTGGAAGTGCTGCAGAATTCTTATTTTTATTTTTATCTGTGCACCAGGCACTCGTCCATGCTCTCTGCCCTGCCAAAAAGACTTCAGCATTAATGTGACAGACCACCCTGCCCGTGGGTGAGGTGTGTAATTCTTTCTCAGAGCAGAAATCTTGAGCAGAGGCTGCTTATTATGTCGAAGTGCATGTGGTTTTCTGACACGAGTTACTTGGCAGTCCAGAGAAAATATTAAACTTCACTTCACTTGGAAAGACCAGGAGGACTGAAATGCATAGTAAAAAAAGTCTGCATTTCATTTCTTCCCCTCTGTCTCTGTATTGGAAAGTCTTGGCGGTGGTGAAGAGACATCTTCCCTTGCTCCGAAGTACATTCCCTTGTTTGAGTGCGTAACCCATCTCTGTCAGGAACAACTACTGGCATTTGTGCAAGGATATATTTTTTTTTTTTTCCATGTTGCCTATTGAATTTATAAATGGAGATTAAAATGACTGGTATTAAAAAGGAAGTAAAACTCCAAATGCAACTATTAAAGAGCTGGGAATTTCTGCAGTCCGTGCTCCATTTTTGCCGATGGCTCTTTGGCTTTGCTTGTGCCACACAGCTTTTAAAACTATATTTTTAATTTTAGAAGTATGGGGGTTTTTTTCAGCATCAGTATTAGTATTTGTTATTATGAGAGGGCTGTTTATTTCATGTAGTAACTTCCATTTAAGGTCATAAATTAAGAGGTTTTTAAAGTCTCTCTCCCATTAAAACAACTTTTGGACTTTAAAACACACTTTTAATTATTGGAAATAATTAGAAATTATGTCTTCTAAGGATTTAATTCCTTTAATCAAGTTTGCTACTGACAATAATGGAAAATTTTCTTCTTTTGAGGATAGCCGTTTAACATGAAACAAATGTTGAATATTTACTTTTTTTACTTTTTGTTTTTATAAAAATATTGATATTGGAACCTATTTTGAAAAAGGGTTCAGTTTAGCAGTTTTTTTTAGACAGAATTATGCCATTGTGCTCAGAATACTCGTGAGAGAGAGCAACGACTGTTTACATTCTCGTTTCTGCCCATCACCCTGCTGCAACCTGATAAGAAAGGAATTGGGGTCTGCACCTGTGTACACGCCTGCGCAGCACCCAGGTGTGCCACTGCGGCCCCAGGGATGCCTGCGCTTGTGTGATGGGTGCGGGGTAGCCTGGGACGGAGGTGACAGAAGTTCACTTCACATAGGTGTAACAAAACATGAAAGCAAAGGAAGGGGTCAGGCAGGTCTTCTGACTCTTCAGTACCCCAGCAGCTTCCAGGGAGTTCACAACTGCTGACTTAAGCACAAAATAATCACAGGAGCAATTCTGGCACGTTCTTGCTGGTGTTATATTGGTAGCCTTTTATTCAGCAACTGTTTTCTGATACCTTTCCCAGTGTGCCTCAAAAACAGTCTTAACATGTATCTCCAAATATTTAGAACAAAATTGCTATTTGCTGTATACACAAAACAAAGAAAGAATAAAACCCTCTTTGACTTACTGGCTGTCAGTAAAGCTTCTCAGTAACCAGGCTGGCACTGGGATTGTCTTGAAATTAAGTACTTTGTGCTTTGATTAGTTTTTTGAACGTTCGTAGAATCATAGAATGGTTTGGGTTGGAAGGGGCTTTAGAGATCATCTAGTTCCTAAGCTTGACCTGCTGGCCGCGCTTCTTTTGGTGCAGCCCAGGATGCAGCTGGCTTTCTGGGCTGCCAGCACACATGGCTGGGTCATGCTGAGCTTCTGGTCCACCAGCGGCCCCAAGTCCTTCTCCTCAGGGCTGCTCTCACTGTCTGCCCAGCCTGTACTTGTGCCCAAGTTGCCCTTGCACTTGGCCTTGTTGAACTTCATGAGGTTCACTTGGGCTCACCTCTCAAGCCTGTCAAGGTCCCTCTGGATGGCATCCCTTCCCTCCAGCTTGTCGACCACACCACACAGCTTGGAGTCATCAGCAAAACTCGATCCCAGTGTCCATCTCACTGACATATATGTTACACAGCGCTGGTCCCAGTACTGACCCCTGAGGAATGCCACTCGTTAACATTTGTTTAGTAAGTTCTCCTCTTGCCAGCCCAGTGTTGCGGTGTTCTTCCCTCTCAAAGCCATAGCAGTCACAGGTAGGACTCTGAAACTGGCTTCTGGGGCTCGGTGTTTACAGCTTCACTGCTGATCATCATAGCAGCTGCCTTTGTAAAAGCTATGGTTACACTATACGGAAGGCTTAAGAAGAGAGAGCTCGTGATCGAAGTGCTGTTGGATTTCAAAGCCCTTTAGAGGCAAAGTTAGCAGGGAACTGAATTCTGAATTTCAAGGAGAATGATAGGAAAAACAGCTGCAGAATTTCCTAGCACACTGTGTATAAGCAGTCTTTTATAAAATGAAAAATTACCATTTCATTGAACTGACATAAAATTGGCTTGTCAAACACTGAAAATAAAATGTGTTTTTCCTTTATTTCTCATTCCTTTTATTTTTTCATGATTTAGTTCAATTTTCAGCTTTTCCATGTAAAAAACAACCACTCCTGGAATCTTTCTTGAAATGACAGCCAAGAATTTCATGTGAATTCATGACTCCTGAAACTGAAGTTTCAAGCCATCAGATGCTGTGGGACTTGCAGTAGAATTGCTGTCTGTAACCAGCGGGTCTCGGTGCGTGCAGTCTAGCCGGGGGTTCTTCCTACTCCTGATGAATCAATCCTAATTCATTTGAACTGTTACAAAGCAAACAGCTTCAAGATGCATTATGAAGCCAACACTACATAGCACAGGAATTTGAATGAGTAAATAGCAAAGCAATTCAGCTTTGATGTACCTAGATGTGCCTCTAGGAATCTACAACTGCCTCTGAATTCAGTGCTTAATCTACTCGCTGTGTTTGAACTTACGCAACAGCCTAAATATTTAGGTGTTGTGTTTTAACTGTGCCGGTTTCACTGGGGTTTGGAATATACGTTTTCCTATAAAGTATACGAGTGTAAAGTGCAGTTATGTTCTTGCTGCATCAATTGGAAAATGAATTTATAATCCGTCATAGGAATAATGATGTGTCCAGATGCGAGTATCAAATAGCGTTGAACTCTCGCTGCATTGAACAAGCTCGAAGCTAAAGTGCTGCTATGGAAATTAAAAGCATCGTGTTTGTGAACAAGTTATTCCTCCCCCTTTACGCACTCGCTTTACGCAGCCAGCACACACGCCCTGCCACATCCTCATCCGCTGCTGCCCTGCAACGCGCCAAGGCCACGAGGTGCCTGCCGGAGGGGTCACCAGGGTGCTCGCAGGAGGCTGGACTGTAGCAAGTCACAGATCACTGTTTATTTGTGCACCTGAATTCATGTCTTGGGCCAGCACTTAATTTCTGACCTCTCCCTCCAAGCAAACAAAGCTCTGTATTTGGCTTTGGAGTATCACATGTGGAAAAATCCTTAATAAAATTCATCCCATGACAGGGAGCTTGAGTAGGTCCTGTGTCAGAGTGGCTTTACACTTTTTAGGGAGGAGCAGAGTTATTCTGTGGTTGTTGAAGATTTCTTGAGCAAACTGATGATCTTGTAAAGGAGCACAGTTCATTCAGTGGGGAGAGCATTAACCTGAGTGGATCCCCCATGGCCCTCACCATCGGGCTGCTGGAGTGTCCTCACCTTAATGCAAGCCTGGGAAAATCAGTCCTGATCTGTTGCCATCAAAATGAATTCATAAGGACTTGTTTTTCGCCTTCTTTGTATTAGCGTTGATGGGATTTTATACAAGCATTTCCCGAAAAAGGCGTTGTTTAACACTGGGTGGTCTAACATCGAGGCATATGATTTTTAACTCTTTCTGGGTTTCTTGGAGTTTAAAATGGTGCTGTTTGCTTTCAAGCAATTTTGCTTAGGTTTGGCAAAGACATTGAATTTGTTATGATTATACTGCTAAACAGCATTAAAGAATTCCAGCCAACTGCCGTGTTTGCAGAGGTGGGTTTTTTGTTGGAGTAGGATTTTATTAAATTTACAGAATAAATTTAATTAAAAGCCAGTAAGTTCTAACATCTTATTTACAGTGAGTGTACAGATTTCATGCATTGATAACTTTGCATATTTACTTGGCAATTTGTAAAAGTAATTTACTTTGTAATTATTTCATGATTACTAACGCTTTGGTGCCACGCCACTTTCTGTTAAGTTAAAATTTCGTTGTTGGCTTTGCAGCTCTCTGATCTTTGCAGTCTCAGTCCCACTTTGTACAGGATAGTTCTTTGTACCAATCCTCTAATCTTCGACTTTGTTCTAACTTCCTTTGCTCTACTTTTGTCTCTTCCTGATTCAGCTGCGTGTGGCCAGCATAGGAGAAAAGCTGGTGCTTTTGCTCCAGCAAGATAGATCAGTGCATGTTATTTTTGATATTATTAGGTGGATGTTATTTCTACATGTTTTTTGCATAGAAATAGTATTTCTTATGCCATAGGTACTTTCTGACCACATATAAAGAACAGGCTTTTGTCCCCAGAGTGTTCCTAGCCTACAGGATTAACAGAAGTAGAAAGGATGCCCACATAGCAAGTCACTCAAGTGATTCAAGGTACAAGTTACATCTGTATTATGTTGCCTTTTCCCCATGTCATATGCTGTTCTTCAGCCCTTAAGAATTAATTCCCTGCACCTTAATTCCATATGGATTTTTACCTTCAGTTCTGGGCTGCTTTATATAGGAGCAGCTTATGACTTAAACCACAGTTGGTACTGGATTAGGCATTTTTTTGTGTGCCTGAAGAGAGAGAAGCGGTGGAAAGGCTGACACGTGTACTCTTAGGGTGAAATGAAACCTAGATGAAAAGTGAAGTAAGGCCAGATGGAAGTGCTGTTAAATATCCCCAGTAGCCCAGGTCTTAAAGGCCTGTGTAAAGCTTTCCTGCTGTTCACTGGGGAATGTATCCCACGGTGTTGTTTAGTGCAGTCACGAGTAACAGATGATGTGTTGCAGGGAGAGCCTGGTATGGCCCATGGGGTTGTGTTCTGGTCCTCAGCAGTGAAATGTTTGTACGTGCGTTTGATGAAGATGTGTCTTCCTGTGTTAGACAAATGAAGAGTGTCATTTGGGCAACCCTGGGACTTCTCAGTGCTTCTTACCTCAGATAGCATCCGTGCTCCAAACCTGGGCTGGATTACGTTTATCTGTTAACTCGCAGGGTGCTCTTTACTACTGTGCCTGCTGCTTGTCTTGAAAAGAAAACTTGAAGTGGTGTTGCTTGGTTTCCTTTGGCTCCCACTCCATTCTTAGCCTTGTTATTCTTCATACTTCAGAAAACTGCTAGAAGACTTCTACAAATCTGAAATGGTTTGTGGGATTATCTGGGATGTATACTTTAGTTAAGTATGTGAGATTTCTTCTTGCCCGTTCTCGGTTAGATTTAAAAGTTATAGCTTGAAAAGCAACTGTTGGTAATGGTAATTTATAACAGCCTGTGTCCTGGAGCATAATTTATGATGAAAAAAGCCGAGGATTTAGCAAGTCTAAAGCCTCCCTGTCTGTTGCTCTGTTTTAAGCATTGTGGGATAATCTAGCATATGCTTAGTTACTGCTTCAAATGTAGAAGTATTTTAACTTTGATACCTAATGTCTTTTGCAGACAGCTTAGATAATATCGCGTGTGAGAGGTGTGGTGTGTTGTTACATTTGCCACGGCTGCAGAAGAGAAGACAGATACCTGAGGGTAACTTTTCTTTTCCCCCCCTTTTTTTTTTTCTTTTCTGTGGAGCATAGGTTAATTTGGCTGCTTTTGCTTGGAAACATGTATGGAAATCAGATTAATGATGTCTCCTGTCTGTTTTTTTGGTCACTGTGGGGTGACAGGGTGTATGTAACATCTTGGGGCTCACTTGTTTTGCCACCGTGAGCTGTGCTCTCTTCTGCTCTGGCAAAACGCAGTCTGGGATAGGTTTGATGCGCAGCCTGGATCCTGCCTGGCCACCCTGGGGACCTGGCTTCTTGCTGTCCTGCTGCATTTTGGCCCTGCACCGAGAGGAGCCTGCGGCTGAAGGTCAGGTACTGGCATTGCCATGTGTGACTGCAGCTTTCTCCTGCCTTGTGTGTCCTTGTATTTCCTGTCTGTCCCTAGGTGCTCCACGTCCCTCCCCAGTAACGCCGGGTTTTGCTTTGCCAGCGCCTTTGCAGGGCTGGCGGGGTCAGCCTCTCGTGTTGCTGACTGTGGGCAGCGAACTGGTTTTGCACAAGTTGTTCCTTTGATACAGTCTGAGAGGAAAGCAAATATATTTGCATCTCTTTAGTGATCACTGCTGCTGAGAACTGTTGACCTCTGTATTAGCCCAGTTTACAATACTGAAATCTCATTCCTTGGGTTACTTCTTTCCCTTAAATATTGTTATAATATATTAAACACAGAGTTGTTCTTGTGGTGACTTATGCTAAGATAAATTGCTAGTAAGATGCACGGGGATCTAATCTCACAGTTTTAGAATTTGCTTATTCCCTGCACACTAAATTAATGCTTCCTCTGAATGGAAGCATCTGAAATTCCGTGTGTTTTATTATTTCTTGCACCATTTTGACAGACTTAACAATGTAGTTCAAAGAGTGACGTTTTTATTTAAATAATGCAGGTGTGTTTGTTCAACTTTACATTTAGTAGTCCTGGCTTCTTTCAAATTTGTGACCAGCTTTGCCTCACATTTTCATATTTTGCTTTCCAGGCATAGGGAGAATGAGAGAAAGGATAAGGGTTTCTGCATTTAGAGAGGTCGTAGGACAGTGAGCCACCAGGAGCAGAAGCCTTGCTAGGGCTTGCAGAGCAGCTCCCTGTACCAGATTCCCCACAGTTAAAGAAATTCTGGAAGGCAGATTTTTCTCAAAGCCTATGCTTGCTCATCCACCTAGCAGCTTGATAGCGAGAGAACTAGAGGTTCAATAAATAGTATAGCTAGAAAAACAGCAGGTAAATGCTCTCCTCCTTCTCATTTTGAGGTGGATAAACCCTTTCATTCAGTTTGGATAATTTTGGTAGTAGAGCTAGGGTTGAGCTGAAGTCTGGATTATAAAGACGCTCTGATATAGTGGATGCTTCCAAATGACTCGTAATTCTGTGAATTAAATCTATTTTGTTTATTAGACTTGTCAGTGTCTTTAATTTTTCTTCGTCTGGTATAAGCTTTTTAGCATCTGCACTTCTGTGTAATGATTTCAAGATTTTTCCTCTTGTCCATGTTTTACTGGACTTCTTGCTAGCTTGATTTGCTGTGTTCCTAATCTTATTTCAGTATTCATGTAGCATGTAACTTTCTTCAAAAGTTAAATGTTGGGTAAATGGCATTGCTTTGTTAATGTAAATTTAATCAATGGAAAATGTGCAAGCACATCAAAGAGCTCAGCAGGTCTGTGACTGGAGCTGTGAATTTTCTTACAGAATTTTGGGACGCTGTATACCAAATGGATGCTTAATATTTGGCTGGGAGGGGCTGTCATATGAATTCTCTGAAGTCATTGATCCATTTTCAGTTAAAATTAATTTAGTTAGTGTGCATGTAGTCTGTTTTATTATCTTCTTGTAGCATTTTCTGTTCTGGTTTTGCCATGACTTACATGTCAATGTTATCCTGATGAGTGCAAGCTAGCTTGTAATGTGATTTGGAGAAAGGAACTAAGCCTGTTGACTTGGCTAACAACTGCAAGTATGGCTTTTGTACTCATGAGTATGAAGGACAGAACAGTTATTGAATTTGTTCTGAGGGTATAAAATTGGGTAGTACCATGGCTTTTATTTGAGAATAGCCATTGGCCTATACAGAGAATAAAGGACCTAATACGCAGCAGCATGTAGCTTGTCGTTAGCTGCCAGAGTGGGTGCATGTGGTCTGAGATTTTGGTCCGCTTCTGTAATATCACGTTACTTTTTGCCTATTTTTCACGTAGCTACTGGTTCTTTTTTAATGGCAGTTGAGTAATGGATAAGGGTATGGTAGGATGACTGTTAAGTATTTGCACTTGAAACAAGTGCCAGTCTGGGGAAAACAACGTGAGTGGAGTAACATATTTCAATTGATAATGTAAAGAGTAAAGAAATATGACATGATTACATGCATAAAACAATACAGAAAGAATGTAAAAAAAAATATCCTGGTACAGGTTTAGAGGTCTGATATAGATGGGCCTGAACGAAGCAATGTCTGACCTTATGCAATAAGGTTTGCCAGAAGCACATAGCTTTGTAAGAGACTTCGTGTTCCCTGGCATTTAATGGGGAGCAGCAAAGGGTAGCTAAAGGGTGGCCCAGCCCCACCTGAATGCAGGAACTAGCTGGTGATCTTGCAGCAAAATGAATCAAAACAAAAGGAAGCTCTCCTGATTTGAGTTTTGCTATGTGATGAACACGTTATAGGAACATATAACATGAAAGTAACTCTTTGGATTATTTTTGTCTCCTTGATTCAGCGTATGGGAGGGAAGTGTGTCTGAGATCACCTCTGAAGTTTTCTGTTTAAAGATGGAGATTAAATGAACAAATTAGGTGGTGTACTCAAGAATCACAAGGTCATGAGGCTGGTATTTCTTCATTTTAAAGGTTAAAACAAAAGCAGAAAAGCTGAGGCAGAGGTCTCGAGTCTTAATTGGATGAATAACTATATAAATGACTAGGACCTGAACTTTAACAGGAGCAGGCTACGTAAAGATGCTGATACGTTCTTGAAGGTTTGGTATTGAAGTTACAGGCATTTCTGTACTGAAGAGTGCGAACATAAAGTCAAAAGGACAAAGCATAGCAATGTGGTAGTTAAATACATTCTAAGTGAATCTGTTACAGCTTCTTAGAAGTATTTTCTCCTCTGGTTGTTTTGCCATGAATTTGGCACATTGTTTTATATTTCTTACAACAACACTGCCTGTTGATGTAAAAAAAACTGCATTCCTTATTTGTTGGTCACCATCAACATCCTTCGTAGCATAAGAAGGCTCAGAACTGGCATAGGTTTCCACCCTGAGTCATGTATTTAGTAAACATTTAATTCAATTTGGGTATTCACCTAGGGAGGAGACTAAATGAGAGAGGTCAAGCAGCTGCTGAGTGTTGAGTAATTCAATACTTTGGACATGTTGAGATTTTAATAAACATCAAGGTAAATGGTTTGAAATTGGAGCTGGGAGTTGAGATTCCAGAAAGAAAGGGTTCATCTTTCAGTTTTAATTACGAAACCAGAGAGACCTCTATCCTTTGGTTTTGTAAGCTGTAGCAAGGTATAATGAGCTGCGCTTTGATTCTAGATGTGAGAATATCCTTCAGGTACCGATTAAAAAGGCAAAGATCTAAAAATATTTTTAAAACCGCTGTTTTGGAGGCTACTGACCTACTTCTTTAAAGAGTCTGCAGTGTAAGTAGTACATGTTCAGGATTTAGGCTGTCTATGTTACGAAGTCAAAAGAAAAGTGCAAATGAGACTTGGGTGCTGCCCCTGCAGTATCCTTAAGCCTGGTTATGTGTGTATTATTTCTAAATTCAACTTTTTATTTAGGTTCATATTCATAAATACCGATTTGGACTGAAATTTCCATGTTTGTTATTGCATCATTCATTTTTTTAGGGTTAAAGAATGCAGTTTTGCTTTCTGGTGTCAATCCAGGATGCTGCTGCAAAGGTCGTTTTCAAAATCTGTTGCTTCACACGTGTCACTTTGCTGTGACAGGGAGGCAGAATCCCTGGACGTGTGTGATACAGAAGCTGTTTGTCTTCAGTTGCAGAACTCATCCTCAAAACTGAGTGTGCAATCCATCATTCACTTAGCTTCCAGTGCAAGACTTTGTCTCCTTCAGTTTTGAAGGTTTTTTCCCCCTCTACACTGCCCTTATACTGGGAGGGAGTTGGATTCCCTGTTAACACCTCCTGAGCCTTTAATTTTTCCTCCCCCACACCTGCCCTTTAAATTCTTTCTTGTCATGTTTCTTGATAAAAATATGTCTGCAGATGTCCAATAATATGCCAAAAATACTTCCTGTCACACTAACCTGTGTAAATCTGTTGTTTCCTTAGAAGTCCCTCAACTGTCTTGCTTGTATGCATTTGATCTGTCTTCTTTTTCGCTTGTGGTATGGCACGTCTTTTGCCATCTGAATATCATCTTTGTCCCTCTTTTTATCTTTAGCTGCTTGAAGTCTTGGTGTATAATTTACAATTTTTAAGCTACAGTGACGATGAATAGCTTTGCACCTCAGATTCAAGAGATCAGAATGGTGCTATAATAAAAACTGATAGGAAAATCATTTATTCTCATTTCCCCCCCACATCATGAGATTTATGTGCAGTTCTAAGGTGTAACAACATCTGTCCCATGTGACCTTCAACTGGAAAGTGAGTCTCCTTTGATTCACGGTTCAGCCTTGAATCTACCTTTTATTCATTTCCAGAATATGTAGGATAATTCGTCCCATCGTGAAAAAACAAATTTTTAATGTGATGTTCCCTCTGCTGTGCATTTCTTTTGCTTGTAAATCCACCATGTAGGTGATTTGCAAGGAAAATCCTAGAGATTTTTCCTTGCTTTGTGTTACACACAAACTGTAAGCAGAAAAGGTGTTAGCTTGGTTAAATCTTCATGTATTTTGGTTTGTTAATAAAACTGTAATGGTGTCTCAAGAATAGCTGCTTCAAAGAATAAAGCATTCAAAACACACTTGCCAAAACTTAGAAAATCTTTTTCAAGTGCTGACTTTGAAATATTAACCTTAATTATATTTCAAAGTATGCAGTAATCAGCAAGTGATTTGAACTTTATTTTGTTTTGCTGAATTGATCCTGTTAAAATACTGCTATCAGGGTTGATTTGTGTGGCCAAGGCTTCACTGAGCAAACAAAACTGTAAGCATTGTCCAACTGGTCAGACCAGAGATCGTTCTGGTCCAGCAAGCTGAGCACCATCTGTTTAGCGTGTCAGAATGGGGCACCTGAGCACTGTGTTTACCCGGCTCGTAGCTTCACCGGTGTCCACAAGCACGATACTGAAGATATTCCGTACTCACAAATAGTAGCTGCAAGTTTCATTGGTTTTGTTTAGGTTTGTTTTTTAATTTTCATTGGTATACCTTTCACCCCACAAATATTTGCATTCCTGGTTTTGAAAACAATTATTATTTTTTAATTTTATCTTCACAAGGTCTTCCAGCAAGAAGCACCATGCTACTGTATGCTGTATTGAAAAGTACATTTTTGGTTTCAGATGCACGTGGTAATTTTATTTGACATACTCTAATTCTCCACATGCAAGAAGTGGTGAAAATTGTTCTTGTTTTCTGCTTAATATTTCATGCAATTTCAATATATCCACTCCTGAACTCTTTTCCGAGCCAGAAGTGCACAGCTGTCTGTCCTTGTTCAGGGAGCATTCCATCTTTCTGAGCTTTCTCGTCATTATCTTGGGTTTGGATGTGGTTACGTTACACTGCTCAACTTTGATAAACGCATCTTCCACCTTATCCTTCGTTCAAGGAGGGTTCCTGCAGCCCTTTGCAATTAACTTGTTTTTACAACATGGAAAAATTTGAATCATCTGCAACTTTGCTGCCTCATATACTCACGGTTTCATGAATACATCAACCAGCATCAGTGCTTTTGGAACCATACTGCGAACTCACTGTCATTGCGAAAACTGCCTATTTCTTCCCATCTTCTGTGCCTTGCTTTTTTAATTTTGTTAATGCACACAGAGATTCTTTCCTTTTATCCTGTGACTACATAGTCTTTGTAGGTGTCTTTGGTAAAGGACCTTGCAAAAAGCTTTTCAGAAATTAAAATATGCTGTAACAACAAGGTCACCCTGAATAATACACTTGCTAGCTACTTCAAATAATTTTTTTAGTTTGAGGGAAGACTGAACTCGATAGAAGCCGTGCTAACAGGTCTGCACTGTATTAAGTCAATATATAAGTCTATTAATTCCAATTCATATTAATCCCAATTAAATATGAAGATTTCAGGACTCTATCTTATTTTCTTTAAACTGCTTCTGAATACTGTCTTTGCCTTTGTCACCCTTGGTTTGTTTTCTGCTGAAGTCAGTCTTGCTCTGTAGTTGTTAATGGAGAAATTTTACGCTAGTTATAGAGACCTGAAAGCAGCTGGGTGGAGTAACATCTGAAGCTTATTGTGAGTTAGCATAAAAAAAAGAAAATATATTTGTCACTTTGTGTCAGAACTGCTCTTTGAATGACACCTATTGCAGGTGATTTCTCTGTGAATTTTGTCAGTTGTTCTAAAGCCTCTTCCCCTGCCTCTTTCATTTCTGACAGTTCCTCTGACTCGCACCTCATTTAAGGAAAAGCTCCAGAGTGGGAATTTACGGAGCTCCAGTGTAATTATTTATAACTAACTTTTCTGCTGTGGCCTTAAGTATCAGAGGGGCATATCTATTGCATCTTTATCATCTTTTTGCCCTTAATTCTCTATGGCAGTTTTCTTGCTTTTGAGATCTATGAAAATGAATATAATTGTACTTTTTATAACTTTAGCAAGTTGTTCCTCAGAATCTGTCTGGGCTTGTCTCATTAATTTTTATTTATTATTGGAAAGATGGTATTTCTCTTCTTGGAGATCCTTATATGTCTTTAATCAATCCTTATGCTACTTGAAACATCTGTTTTTATTTTTTTTTTTAATTTATGGTATCTAAAAATGTATAGTGTCTAAAAATTACTTCCCATCACAAAATGTACCTGATCTATATTGGGATAATTTCTACTGCCAGTACACATATGAACATGCTTTTGATTTTGGTCTGGTTGCTTGTGTTAGTTTTGCTCTTCTTAAATGAGCAATGAACTAGTACTTGCTTCCAGTTTCTGCTGCTTATTCATTTTGATATGCATTAGATTAGGATGCTGCAGAATTACTAGCTGAGATGTCCATTGGTCAAAGAAATTGTTGCAGTGGTTTGAAATTTCAGCACCTATTAATTTAGGATGCTTAACATTTAGAATAAATTGAAGAGTGTATAATTATTTATTTAGATAATTTCACTATCATATCTTTGTTATTTCATTCAACAAAATTATCTTAAAAATATCTGCGCAATCTAGCAGTGTATGTAAAATAATACTTATATGGGCTCTATCAATATAGCACATGCAGATTTGAGGATCATGTGCACATAAGTGCCTAGACCGTGCCACCTGTGAGCTGCAAATCTTCTGGGAAATGTCTGTAAGGATCAGCTTTATGTTATTCTGCTGCTGATGTCTAGTACCAAGATAAAATATTTTAAAGCAAATTTGAATCAAGTGCCACTGCTTGGTTCATTGCATCCTGTAGATATTATTGGTTTAAAAATAAATTGCAGAAAAGATTTTTCAGCTGGTTTTACCCTTCTCTTGATGTAGCTGATGTAAAATTTAATGAAACTTAACAAAACCTGAGTATTCTTTTAGTAATGGCTCTTCATTTAAAAGTTACCCGTTGCTGCCTTGGCTTCTGGCTACAGCTTGTCTCATTCTTGTGCTACGTTACTACCTGTTGACCTTTGCTAAGTTCAGATTAGTTTGATCTTTATATCTCCTATGCTGGAGGTTATGTTTGTGTAATATACAGGTAAAATTTCATTGCTGTGTCAACATTTATTTTCAACTGTGCAAAAAGTAGTTGTTTGCCTGTCAAATAAATGAGGTCAGCAGCTGAGTTTCATAAGCAGTGTAGTTACAATTTTCCTCTTTACTTACTGAGCTCAGTGTGTTCTTCCATCTGATGCTCAAACCAGCTCCAAGCAACATTTAAAAATAGCAGGTTTGTGCCTTCCTGTATTTTCGCGTTTGTTTTGACCAGTAACTGAAGTACCGACAACTGGGAATGTCGAAGAGCAATAGTCATTTCCCTTTAATTTCAGGTGGGCGACTGGCTGTAATGAGACATGAAGCTGTGGCGTTGGTTTTGCCGTAGCCATCCCCTGCACAGATCACATGAAATGGCCTTAACACAGATCTCGATTTTTTCATTATAGACGCAAAAGGTGTTTTCTGCTTTCTATAGGATTACAAATTTCTCTGTGTGATCCCCTGGTGTCCATATGGCAAATATTTGCCGTGATTGCTAAAACAGTTCTATCAAGATTATTAATTGCATAAATAGAACGTATAAATAAAAATTGTCACATGGCTTTGATTCTCTTGCTGAAATTTTAACATATGATGATGTGCTGTGGTAACATGCCATAGTAAAAGCAATAACTGAACCATCAGACCACAGTTTCCTACTAACATATATTCCTCATAATTATATTTTTCCATGGCTTAAGAGAACATTCACAAGGGGATGGTCTCACTCTTTGCACGGCTTGCTGCTTCATAAATCAGTGTCAGCATTTTAACTTAGGGGCTCGTCAACCAACTGAGCTTATTGTCTCTTAGTGGGTGTCCGTGGTACAGAAAAAATAATGAACCAAAAAAAGAGTAGTCCAACAAGTGATGCTTTTTCCAGAAATGAGGAATGAAGATATTCTAGGGATCTTAAGGCTTTGAGGTTTATTTGTGTTTCTGGTTTGCTCACTAGACTTGCACAGTACAACACTAGTAGAACACTAAGCTTGGTGTACCATCCCCAGATCTCAGGTTTCCTAAATTATAAATGTACTGGGTTTGAGCTTATATGTACAGCTTGTGTTACAAAGAAGGTATCAAATGGAGATAAGGACTCAATTACTTTTGGCCTACGTGAGGTGTAAGGTTGGTACTGCTTTCTTCTTCAAAACAAAGTTTGCCAGGGGAGGCAGAACTAGGATGCCATTGCCATAAATAAGAAGGAGGGTAGCTCATGTATTTGTTGGTGGGTGGGTAGAGGGTTCCCATAAGAGACAGGCAGGGAAGAGGAGAGTCTGCCCGTCATGTTGAAGGAAAGGCTGCAATGTCTGGAGTTTGTACGTGTGGACTGGGTGGGAGGCTCATTGCAAGCTGCGCAGGTCTGGGTCAGAGGAGCGGTCATTCTCCTTTAAGCATTTCTGGCCATGTGAAAGAGGAAAATGCGTTTGGAAACTGGCCACCACAGATCCTCCAAGAGTGAATCACGCTTGCCCACCCTGCCTGCCTTCTGTGCTGAAGTGGCTGGATCTGTGGATGAGCGGTGGGCAGCAGACGTTGTCCACCTTGATTTTAGCGAGTTCTGCACCGGGGATGGCGTAACGCCCGGCGCAGGCTGGGGACTGACCGCCTGGGCAGCAGTGCCGCTGGAGAACCGCTGCAGGATCGGGGGGCCCTGCTGGGCAGAAGGCTGGATGCGGGTGAGTTCTGTGCCTTTGCCAGTGAGGGAGTTTGACAGTGTATTAAGCAGCATTAAGAGCAGCATAATCAGTAAATTGAGGTGATTCTTGGCCTGTATTTGGCACTTAGACCAAGTGTAATGCTACAACAGTCATAAATTGAGATGGGGGAAAGATTTGAACTAAATACAGGGACAGGACAGAAAATGTCGCTGTGAGGATAACTAAGCTGGAACAGCCAGTGCAGAGCGGCAGCAGAATCCCCCAGCTCAGGGGCTTGCCGTACCAGACTAAACGGTGGAGCTGACCCTGTTCTGAGCATGAGCTTGGACTAGAGACCTCCTGAGCGTTTATGTCCAGCCACAGTGATGCTCCAGTACACTGTGATATAGCTGTGACGTTGCCTGAGGTTTAAGTTATAGCACTGGTCCAGCATTAAGGAACAGTCACACAGTTGGTATAAATGTGGAGGCAAGGGGCACCGCAGAGCAAAAAACAAAACAGAAACCCCGAAGCAAAAAAACCAATAACAACATGAAAAGCAAAACAGAGGAAAACAAAGCAAAACAGAAAAAAAAAAAAAAAGATAAAAAGAAAAAAAACAGCAAAAATTTTATAATCTGGAAAAAAAAAAAACAACAAAAAAAAAACCAAACAAAAAAACCCTCACAACAAACCAACAGGGGAGGCCATTTTTTTATTGCAAGTATTGGAACTGTCAATGAAAATATTTCATTGTCTAGTCAGTAATAAACAATACTTTCCATTGTAATTCAGCTTGCAAGCCTCTTAGAATACCAATAGTAAATATTTAATATTAAAGGAGTGTTATTTCTCTAAGTGGCAAATGTTTATTTTCCCCTTCTTCCATTTACGGGAGTAGGTGAGCTGTATTGATCTCACACCAACTTTGAAGATGAGCACTCTTTTGGATTAAAAATCAATTTTGAGTTTTTCAGTATGTAAAAGTACATTGGGGGAACGGGAACGTTGAGTGGAGATGGAAATAATGAGAGAAATCTGTGTACATTCTTACCTAAAACAATCCTCACATTTTTGGATGGAAAATGATTATATCTGTGATTTGAGTTACAAATATATCCTGTAAATTGCTGTTCGTTTTCTGGATGATTCAGCATTTGATACTTAAATATGAAAAGACGTATTTGTTTATTTGTTTTCCTTTGTCAAATTGACAGAAGAAACCATGGTGAATGAAGTCTTGTTTTTTGTGGCTTCGTATTTATTAAATATTTATACTGAAGCCCTTTGTTTTGGTCATTTGCACCTCTGCCTTCAGGGAAATATTTTTCTAAATATCATCTTAAACTTTGTTGCCACAGCCAGATGAGTCTGGAGGCTTTAATGGATACACATATAGAACGAGTACAGGGAATGGTAATTACCTTTTTTTTTTTTTTTTTTTACTTATGATTTTTTTTTCAAGTAATCTCAGAGCATTTCTGCTGAGGGGAAAAAGATGATAATTTTCAGAGTTTTTCTGCAGAAGTTCTGGCAAAATAAATTAACCTTTCAGGGTTAAATGAAAAAACGCACTGTAAAATGGCTAGGAGTGAGTATGTACGCTGCCTTAAATTCAGAATGGGATGTCTGAAATTGCAGTAATAGCAAGCAACATCTTCACTCTTTTCCATTTGCTCATCTCCCATTAAAACATTTAAATACCAGTATATTCCCTCTGAGTTAATGGGCAGGTTGTGATTTATGGAGCAGCTTTGGCGCTCCGTGGCTTGCAAGCAGTAAGGTGTGCTCGGGCCCGGCAGCGTGTGTTGGCCCCGCAGCCCCAGGCTGAGGATCTGCCCGGGGAGAGGCAGCAGCCACGCTGCAGCGGGGCCGGCGGGGGCTGCCCCACGTCAGCTTTCGCAGCCCTCTGAGAAAGCAGCGTCAGCGATAGCAGTGCCTCAAGCAGATTTCATCAGCTAGTTTGCTCTTCTTTTTTTAATTTTTAAGCATCAAACTATCACTGCAGGTATTGTGCCTTTTAAATTTTCTGACTAATTGCTTTCTACCTCCTTTGACCTTCTGCAGCGCATCTTACCCGGCTCGGCTGTGATGGCAGCGCTTTCAACAGCGCCTGGGAAAGGTTTCAGTATTAATGTCACTGCAGTCATCCATGGTCAAATACCTGCCTAGGTAACAGTGTGGGATTTGCAAACCACTGGTTGTCTCTTTACAGGCTTCTAGACCTTTTTTCCTTTATATGAGTCTTGAAGATGGAAAGCTTATGGGTGATGGTAGGCTAGGTTTGGATGATCCTATAAGTGCTGTGCAGTGGCCTCTGTGAATCTTGTTGTTTGTACAGTGTTAGCCTGTTCAGTAATCAGATGCAAACACATTTGGATGAAGAAAATTTTTTTACATCGGTTGATAATTTCATTGACAGTAGAGTTACCATGATGAAGACTTCAGTTGTCTTAGCAAAAGATGGTCGTTATTAAATCTGAAACCACAGGTTCATGAACAAAAATAAAAGGTGTAAATACGAATGTAGAGAGAGAAAAGTGATTTGCAAGTACATTTCCTCTTCCCTTCCTTTCCTGCTTCCAACAGGTACTTTGCCTTATTAGAGGGATCAGTGATTCATTGAGCATATGGCAACAAATCTGTTGAGCTGGTAATCCATGCTAAAGCAGTGGCAATTTCAGAAAGTTAGGTTCGGTGATTTATAGGGAAAAAAGTGTTGCTTTCTCCCTTTCTCCAGATACTTACATTAAACTCTGTACAAGAATGCTTCATTTTGTCTTGAATGTTTTAAGCCTGTCTCTCGCGGGGCTAGAGCAGTGCAGCTCACAAGAGTTCACTGTGGCAACATGTGCTTTGCCGGGAGCTGAGTAATATGCTCAGGGTTCAGACAGTTGTTGCAGCGAAAACATATTATCAGTCACCCACAGCAGACGAAGGTCAGGAATCGGTCTGAGCCCTTCTGGCACCTGCTCCCCTCTCGGTCCCAGGCTTTTTTCCTTCCCGTTTCTGAGCAGGTTGCTCAGTTTGGTGGCAGGAAAGACGAGCAGCCTCTCCTCTTCAGATAAAAGAGAATCTGTTTATGATTTCCTTTTGAAGTCAGCCCACCCAAATAGTTTAGCAACTTGGACGGATGAACAAGGGTGAGCAGTGGCTGTGATACAGCTACTTGATCATCACATTTTCAGACCAGTGAATACACATTGCTCAATAGCTTCATTACACTCTCTCAGCTGACGCAGAGGTGTCTTCCAGCTGCCAAGCTACCGCATTCATTGGGTTTTCATAGCAGAATAGCAGTCTCAGCATCTCCTGTGCAGCCTGCTCTTGAGATCTTCAGCTGGCAAGTGCTATTTATATAAAATGTAGTTTAGGTTTGTTTCTGGAGTATGGTTTTCAGATAATAATGGAAAAACATTGGGTGGAGTATTTGAATTTAAGGATTATTAGCACTATGTGGTCCCTCAGAAATGACGTGCTCTGAGGTGGGTTTTTTCCTTCCTTCTTTTATAAACACTTATTGCAGTCTTTTAATGGTAAGCCATAAGTGCTAAGCTGCAAGACATGGCTTGTACTCTGATAATCACATTAATGAGGCTTTAGAAATGCAGGATCCTATGTTAACATCATATGTTGGTGTGCAGTTGAAACAGTCTTGTAGTTAAGAGTTATGAAGTTGCAATTATTTCCAAGTAAAAATAGAGAAAAGCGTTTGTGGTACCGAGTAATGAAGCCAGAGTCAGAGTTCCTAATGTGATGACTCCCAGAGTAAAGGCATAAGTGACCATGCTACAGCAGTCCCATACCCTTGATTTCAGAAATAATCCCCGTTATCTTGCCAGGAATGCAGCTTGAAGGCAGTCATTTTCCACTCCTGGCCACAGAAGGAAGAAAGAAATGGCAAAAGTCATCCAGGAGCTTAGGAGTGTTGGGGCAGGATCTCCTATGGTATGACGTCCATCCTGCTGCCGCCGCTGGCTGGGTGACATATGTTAACTCCATGAGATTTAGACACAACTGTCTCTGCATTAGAGTAGAAAAGGATAGTTATTGCTAAAAGCCATTTGGTACTCTTTAATTCTAATCTCACAGAAGTAGTTTTCATAAAATTCTCGTTACTAGAATCAAATCATTACTTATGAATAAAGCTTTCATTTGGAAGAAAAAAATGAAGCTTTAAAGCTCTAATGGATGTAAGAAGCTTGAAAACCTGAATGCTTACATGTGCCAAAGTTGAAAAAATGATTTGGTGAAAAAGATGGTAATAAAATCAATACTAAGACTTTTTCTGAGAGGTCTGTCTCATTTTTTTTCAGTCCTGCATTTGATACTGTTGAACTCTTAGGTGCCTGTTATTATCTTTGATAAACAGTACACAAAGTCAAGTCCCCATTTGTGGGACTTTGGAGATTCCTAAACCAGGATTTCACATCGGTTGCAAAACTGGTTTTGGAAGACTATCTAGGAGAAATGTTTGCTAACCATGAATATGCAATTACAAGAACTTTGAAAGGTAATTTTAATGCATTATTGGAATCTGTTTTGCACTTTATTTCTTCCCTGCATCATTCATAAAGCTTTATCTAAAATATTGATTGCTTGGCTTGCTGTACTAATTTTGGCTTTATTTTTCATGCGTGGGATAAAGAGTAAAAGTGACTTAATCCTCAAAGGCTGCAAGGAATGTTGGATCTGGCACTGAGAAAGAAAATAGTTGGTTTGCAGTGGGAATGGTATGGAAACCAAATACTTCTAATGCTTCCTAAAACAAGAAAACTGAGCAGCTGATGCTGATGACTCGCAACTTTCAAACTTTTATCACAAATAACTTAATAAAATTGCTAATGTATTTTGTCAGCTATTTTTGCAATAGTTTTGTGCTATTACTGAAATAATACATTGTCAGATTAGTTCACTTTTACACAAAGAAAGCGCAATTTGGCTGATAATAAAAGGACAGATAAAATTTGGTAGTATGTGGCTTCACAATCATGAGTGTGTAAGTGGGTGTAATGACGCCAACATGTCTGTATGGAAACTTGCGATACCGCTTTATGTTCTGGATTGATAGCTGCTGCTTTTCATATATGGTAGTGCCTGGCTGTAAAATGCACATACACGCATCAGTGCAAAAAACCTACAAACACCAGTGCACCAGAACACACAGGCTGTCTGAGAAAACATGGATTTTTAAAGTTCCTCTGTGGAGGGGGACTTGAGAGTTGGGATTGGGGGAATTTGCTTTCTGTAAAATGTAGATGTTCCTTTACAAAGCTCCTGCAGACAGCTTCGCAAGTCATGTGAATTAAGTTTTATATAAAATTGCACTGATTTGCTCCCAAGTTTTTATACAGTTATGATAGGATTTGGCTTGGTTTAAACATGTGTTTGACATTTGTGGTAAATCTAATTGATGGTTACTGCTTTTATGGTAAATATCCCAGCATATTTTAGACCAAAATTTAATGCTAGTCTGTGTACATCCCTTCTAATGTCACTTTTGTACTCCTGCAGTATTATATGGATTATGATTAGGGCGCTTCCTGAAACTGGAATGCTTAAAGTTTGTATGGAAAGAGATTGATCCCTGCTGGTTTTGCGTTATTGTTGGGTTTCTGCACCACTGACTGCATAATATAGTAAATCTTTTTCTCCCGTAGTTGTGTATGTTTGTATTCCTACTAGAAAAGTAATGAAAAAGAATTTTAAATGTATGAAAGCAAATGATTAATGTTATCCTGGTGAAGTATTACTGTGCTATAACTGTGATAGTTTAAAAATACAAGCCTGGAAGGTAGTACAGCTGGGAAAAACACAAGCTTGGAGCTTCAGATACTTTGGAGGATGAAAGTTGTTTGGTTTTTTTCCTCAGATGTGTCAGCTAGTAAAATACTGTATTTTTCTATATACATGACATCAATGAAGTGTTATAGGCCGTAATTAGGACTAAGATGTAATGAGCTGGAGCTTTCAAGGTGGTCACTCCTTTGCTTGTCATTGTAACTTGTGTTAGGTAGGAAGCCTTGAGAGAGACAGCAGGCAGAAGCTTGGTAGCTCGTTCCCAGCTGGGGAAAGCTGGTTTGTAAGCAGGGAGAGAGATGGATGCTTTTTGATTTACAGATATGACAGAGCAATCAAAAGAAATCTATATAGTATCGGGTTGGTTTTATTTTTTTGTTGAGGAGACTCAGTGCTTATATATGTGGCTGAACTAGGTTGTACCTTACACAGAAGTAACTCTGAAACTGTTTAAAACAGGTAAAACTGCAGGTTTTACGTATTTCAGTGGTAAGGGATATGCTACTTAATAGCAAACTCTGAGGGGGGCGTAGAGCCTGTTAGATCTGCCCAGGAAACCTCTGGGGTCCTAGCCCCTGGAGGTGGTAGCCTCCAGGTAGCAGTTTAATCCCCTCAAGCTTCTCAAGACCCTGTTTTGTGTTACTCTGGCTGTAACAGGCAAATAAGCTTTTTTGTTGTGATATTAGAAGTCAGTGCCTGCATTTCATCTCACTGTGCTCCCAGTAATAGAACTCAGAGAGGACTGCCAGCACCTTCTAATTCCACTCCCTGTTCTCTGGGATCATCCTCTGTAAGACTTCCAAAGACTAAGATTAAAGAATGTATTAAGAATGTATTAAAAATGTATTTGGTCTCTTTAAAAATGCATATGTCATTAATTGCCGTCATTTCTGCCTCCTTTTCTCCTCTCGTACGCATGCAGTTATGGCATACCCTCTGCCCTAGCAATTATTACGCAGTGCTGCTGTCCATTCTTTAACTGAAGACTGGCAGAGGTGCTGGGAGTAGGTTGTGCGCTGATCGTAGTGTCCGTTGTGGTTGAAGGGTGACTGGCTTCACTGTTCAGAAAATCTTCCTGGTTCCTTGATGTAAAGTGATGAAAATCTTTATAGAACTTCTGCTTACTGTAAAGTCTCTATCTGGGGCTTGAGTATTTGAATGAGACTGTAATTCAATTTAAATTAAGAGACTTACAGATTTTAGGTTAGAAGAACAGGCCGTGAACAAGGAAGGCCACTTTCAGAGCTGGTCAAGAGCGCAGTAACTCCATGAGTGGGCTGCTAGCGTTCTGCTTTCCCGTTAGCCTCTTGCTGGTCTGGGTCCTTTTGGGTTTTGTCCAGAGCTACATCAGTTAAATCAGTGGTATCTTTCTCCAACCTATGCATTTCTTTAAACCTTTGTTTTGTTTCTGTCTCATAATATTTTTCTTTTTTGAAGTTGTCATACTCAGAGCGTTACTTAGGGTAACAGCTTAAAAGCGAAGATTTTCTATGAAGCCTACTGAAGCTGCTGCTTTGTTACAGGTCTTACCTGCTCCTCGCCCCGCGCAGTAGCCCTGGGGCTGGCGAGGTCCTGGGTATTTACTGGTTGCAAACTTGACACTAGTTCATTCCTGGAATATTAAACTTTTCATATTTACTCTTGTTATATCTGGCAAGTGGCCTTCAGAAGTCCCCCGTTGGTGCTGCTCGACTCCAGTATCTTTACAGTTCCTTTGATTGATTTGACAGATCTAGGCAGGCCTGGGTTAGACAGGCCTAACGCCAGACCGAGCTATTTTCTCAGCAGCAAAACATGTCACTAGGAAAAAAGATAGTCAGCTTCCCAATTGCTTGCTTTTTTTCCTAGCCGCTGTACGTTGTTAATGTGCAATGAGCGTGCGCTGTACACACAATGGTGGTGTAAGTCCCTGCTGAATGTAAATCAAACAAATGTTCTTTCTCAAAATTTCCTAAATCTTTCTAAGTGGAAGAAAAATTACACCTTTGCTTTGGAATGATGAAATGGTTTCAAGATGATCTGTAGAAAATACTGGATTATGGTTTGGATTTTTAATCATTTCTGTAGAAAAATATGTGTGTGTTATCATTATTTTTCCATCTCCCTTGCCTGAGAGGCGGGTAAGGTTTCTGGCACTTCCTCTCATGCATCTCATACAGTTTAGGAAATTAAATTGCAAAAGAAAGGAGGAATGAAAACTAAATGACACACATGGTTCTCGTGTACCTTATGGCCCAGTTCATTTGGCAGTTCTGTATTTTCCTGTGTGCTTCACTGTGCTAAGCTTTTTGTAAATATTGATTTGTAAGATGAGTTGCTCATCGATTTGCACCAGAATCACTGGCTGCAAGGAGTTTACAAAGAAGTGGTGTCACCTCCATTGCATATATGGCTGGAGAGAAACTAGCTGCAGGGAAAAGTAAACACACGAGGTTGGTTTCTATAGGAGAAGAAATACTTCCAAAACTCACAATACTCATTCATGGTAGGAAGATATTTTTGTGTCATCATTTTACTCTACCATTGATTTTGCGCAGTGAAACTCAAGTATTAGCAGTGTTGATTTGGAAGTATAATAATTTGGTAACCCTGGGTTACAAAACCCGCAGGAAGATGTCATTCAAATGATATTATCAGTCAAAATCCATCTGGATTGGGTTGACTGAGGTCAACTTCTCTGTGTAAAAAGGAGGTTCTTTTTTTTGTGTGTGGTTTGTTTGTTTTGGTTTTTTTTTTTAAATTTTATTTTAAGTATGGTGAAATATCTGTTGAGTGAGCTTTTAACTCATCTCTTTTTAATATTTTGAGAACTTTTTTTCTTTTTGAAGTCAAATGTAAAATTCAACAAATGCTTTTCAGTTAATTCTCATCTAAAGTGCCAGTTCTTTTAAGTATCTCAAGTGTAGTCGAGCTGAATCTCTTTCACTTTGAACTTAAAATCTGCTTTACTTGGCTGAACCTGTTGTCACCACAATTTTTGGTTTCTTCTTCCCGGAATCTTTCAACTTTATCTCTGTTCCTGTATTTCATGTTGTCCCTGGATGGGATTTTCAGATACAACTGAGGAACACAGATGACATTAAAAATTAATGGAACTTAGTTACCAAATCTTACAAAGTGCTTTGCCAGTCCTGCTGCCTTCTGTTCACTGCATTTGGTGTATTCTCCTCTATGAAATACTGCCCTTCTCTCTGACTTGGTGAATCTGTCTTGTCCTACAATCACTTTGAGCGGACCGACCTCCTCCCACTTGCCTTTCAATGTGGTGTGAAGACACTACTGAGAGCATCAGAGGGATTGCAAATGCAAGCACCTTTTGTGCTTGAAGATCTTAGCTGTCCTGAGGTTTCATATAGTGCATATCATCTGTATGAACTCGGACTTGTACTACTGTGTCTAAACCTATACTCACAGTGAGGATACAGTGTGGTAACACCTAGAATCCTGAGCAAGTGAGAATTGATTTTAGGGTCACATGTTTATCTGAATCTCCTCTCAATATTTGGTTAGTCCCGTTGGGGTGGTTTTTTGTGATTTTTTTTTTTTAAAAGAACTATGGAGGGAGGTATGTGGTGTGTCTGTGTACCCATAGATCTAACGTTGTGCTAAATTACTTGGCTTGGGATAAAGATCACCTTTCTCTATACAGATTTTGCTATTCATTGTAATGCAACAAGATCACAGGAACATTGAAGTGACAGTTCTGTCCAACTTTGATGGAGTAGGTAATGTAGGGCAGTCTTTGTTACTACTTCTTTGCTAACTAAGCTTCCGGTGTGAAATGTTTCAGAGCAGATAGACAAGGCCTTGGATGCTTTTAAGATTTTTTTTTTTGTCCTTTTCAGAGGTTGCCCAGTAAAGTATGTAAAGCAGCAGCAGCCACTCCACTCAAACTTAATGACTGTTCTGTAAAAATAGATCAGAATAGATCCGTGGTTGGTCAGGCTCATCATCGTGTTTCTGCCTGTGGTCACGGTAGGAGCTTGGAGACACGTGGAAGGGGTGAGCAGGAGTGTAGTGCCTGCAGTCCCTGCGTATGCTGCCAGTCTCCAGCCCTTTTGTGTCCCAGGTTCCTGGAGGCAGCAGGTGTCTTTGTAGTTAATAATTCCAGGAGAATTTTCTTCCATTAGTTTGACTAGTGTCTGTCTGAAATCATGTTAACTTTTGCATTTCGATCTGTTTCAGCGAGAAGGTGTCACAGCTTCACCGTGCTTAAAGCACTGCTGCCACTGTTTGGTTTTGCCCTGGTTGCCTTCAGTTGGTTTGATGGCAGCTAGTTCTTTGGGTAAGAAGCAGTGAGTGTTTGTAGCCTAGCAGTCTGTGTCACACGGGAATTCATACACCTCTGTGGTAGCCCCTCTCAGTTGCTTCTTTGCTGTCTCTAACAGTCCTGGCTCACTTCGGCATTCTGATGTGGCAGCTATTTTTTCCCTGTTGCCCTTCTCTGAACCTTTCCCAGTTCTACCAGTAGGAACTTGCCCAGCTGTTTTTCAGCTCTTTCTGTAGCGAGTATAACAATACTAAACGTTGCATTGAAGGTGGAAAGCACACCTGGGATTTAAAGACTGATAAAATGACTTACGCTGTGTTTTGCTTTACTCCTGATAATATCTTTTTTTTCCCCCTTTTTTCTAAATAAAATGCTATTGACCTGTTTGCATGGCTTTGACTTATTTAGTCCTAGAAACCCTTTCGAATTTTATGTAGATAACCGCTCATCCTGATAGTATCCTACTGTTCTCTTCACTGGTATCTTCCATAGTCTAACCATGCTTCTGAGGCATTCCCCAAACAGGTGTCCTGCAAGGAGAATTTCCCTTCAGCAGGAGCATGGATACAAAGAAAGTTTTTTCTGTCTTGTACTGACATTGTCTCTGAATGTTACTTGTACGCTTTGATCATCTCGTGGTCCTTTAGGCCTTCTGACAGGGTTCTGGCTTTTGATAGATGAGTATATTACTGGTTTTAAGGACTTCTGTGGGTTCTTTTGTGAGTGTTGGTTTTGTGTTTGGCTTTTTTTTAACCCCACCTAACTGTGTTTTCATACTTAACCTGTTGGAGTTCACGATCCCTCCTGTGTCATTTGGACCTTTTGATGGTTTTTGAAAAAAACATTTCCTTTTTCTGTGTGGTGTCCTTTACTGTATTTTCCAGCTGTGATGGCTTTCTCTTGGTCTTTCTAAAGTTCTTTTTGATAAATTATATTTTCTCTGAATCTTCAGTGTGGTGTCTTTAAATAGTTTGTGCTGCCCACCACAGGCTTAGTGTGTCAGCTGTCTCTTTTAACTCCTTTTTAAGAATTTAAGAAACTTATTTTCTTACTTTCCTGTAGTTTATGCTTTTCAAATTAAACAAAAAATCCACTAAGCTACATCCTTGCTGTTCCTACCGGGATGTTGCGTTTGAATATGCTGTGGTCAGTATTGCAGAGCAGTTCTTTGGGGCTGACACTTACCCAGGTACTGCGGACTGCTCAGGGTTAAGTGAACTGTTGTTTTGCTCTTTGTGGGTTTCCTGCCTGGCTGCTCAGTGAAGCTGCTGCTAATCATATCCTTGGATGTAGGCTTTGCAGTGCCTCCTGATGTGACGTTATCTAGTTTCCATGGAGGTAATGGAAGGCTCCCATTACTGTTGTGTTTTCATCCTTTGCAACATTTCTGCTTTCTTCCTGTATCTACTTACACGCTTCTATTTCTGTGCTTGCTGTTGCTACCGCTGGCACAGCAATGTCAGATGTTTTTAAAACATATCCAGAAAAAGCCATATGTGACTTGAACCTCTGGTGCAACCTCTGCTTGCATTTCAAGGAGCTTTCAAAAGATTTAAGTTTAAGTAAGAGATGGTGCACATTAGCTAAAGCTAAATTACAGGACACATTCGCACATTCTCCCTAATATAGGAAGTAGCAGAATTATCTGATAACTCATGTCTAAATAGTGATTGCTGCTGTGCTTCCCCAGTCTCATTCTACTGTTGCTACATGTCCATGTACACCAAACTTTGAAAAGAGCTGTCATTGCTCGTCAATCAGCATTATCCAACACTGCGACTGCCAGCAAGTGTTTCCTGTAATAGTACTCTGCAGTGGTGCGGCGGAGCACGGGCGGGTTTGGGGGAGTTTCGCCTCCTTCCTTTTCAGTCTTGTCTTGTGAGCTGTGGGTGATGTGACAGCAGGCTGCGTACGAGCCGCTAAATAAGACACATTAGAGATCTACAAAGAAGTTAATAGAAGTGTGATGCAGGAAAAATGAGGATGGGGAGGGGGAGGAGAATTTCCCTGAATGCGGGGAAGTGTGGAGCGCGGTGTAGAGCCACCTCCCGTCTGTGCTGGGCACCCATGGGTGTGCGTGTGCAGTTTGTACTGCATAGGATATTGTTTAATTGTCACATTACTTCATAAAGTTGATGTTTCCACTACCTATTTGTGAAAATATTGCATATGTGTAATGGTGTGGTGGATTTTGATTTACCTTTGGTAACCTGGCTTTCTGTGGAGGCCAAGTTTACATTGCCGTACCCTCACTCGTGTCGGGGGACAGCGGCTGGTTCTGGTCATCTCCCAGAGGGACTGACACCTCCGATAGAAAATAGCCTGAGAACATGGACATAGCTGGAAGACAGGCTTCAGGGCTGGCCAGAATAAGGACAGGGCTGTATCATGAGATTGGTTTTCTTAAGCATTGGAGGATCTACTGTTTAACTGCTACAACGGAATAAAGTTTGGGTCTGGCTTGCTAACACAGTACAGTCAGTCGGGAGGGACAGAGTCATGGCCAAGAGAAGAGGTGTTTTTACGTCTGTTACTCACAGAAACTCTGCCTTTGCTTCTGCTTTGCCTTGTATTCCTGCATAAAAGATAGGAGTGGTAATTTACTTGGCTTATTTTTCTGTGCTGTTTGCAACTCTTTCTGAAGTTGGACAAACTTCAAGAGGGACAGGCTAGGAAACACAGAAACTGAGCACAGGTTTTCTTCCATGGACAGATGAAGGAACTGAAGAATGTAATTTGCAATTAAAACCAGAACAAATTTACACTTTCAGATCCTGATGAGCTCAGCTTTGTATTTACTTTTAAAAGCTTTCCTTAAAAATAAGACAAAATCTAAAATCATATTTTCCTGTAGAGCATAATTACTGTTAACCGATTGTGCAGAGGCAGGCAGTGCAGCCCGGGCAGCGCTGCTGGTCACTGCCAGGACACTTGCCTGCCTTGCCTAACAGCGTGAACGGAGGGAGCAACAGCCATAGATTGCTTTGCTGGTTAATAAAATCCATATCGTGAACCTGAAGTAACAGATCAAAGTTTTGTAAGGGAAAAAAACCAACCCACAAGCAAGAAAAGAAGCTGACAGATGAGACTTATGCTGAAGATGTCTGTACATCTCATTAGTTTTTACGTTTGTTTTATACTTGTGAATTTCCCTTGCATCAAATTTGTTGCAAAAATTATTTTCCTTTACCCCACTAATATGTTAAGCTGTTCTCTAAATATAAAATGTATTTCTTTTATAACATGTTTTTTCATGCTTTTTGTCTGAGTAACTTCATAATGCTGTTAATGTAGTTTGTTTGATCTGTTGAGGTAAAAGCAAGATGGAAAAATGTGAAAGAAGGGTTGGTATTTTAATCTTCTTTGCTACTGAATGTAATTTGCCCTTACTGTGCTTTTATTAAGAAAAGCTACGCCTGAAAAAAATTGCTAGTAACACATTTTCTGGCAGCTCCTCTACCTCTTTTAGCTCCTTTATTCTCACTACTTTCAAAAAAAATTAATATATGAATGATGTATAAACATCAGCAGCTTTTGTTCCACTCGTCTAGAGCTTTGTTTTTATATTTTTTCACGTACATCTGTAATACCCCATTCTTCCTCAGTCTGAAGTCTTATTCTGAAAGTATATTAGTAAATTCAGAGAGAAGAGCTGTTTCTAAAGTAGCCAATATCCCCTTGTTTTATTTTTAATGTCTTTTGGAAATGAGAGTAAATTGTTCGTCAGGGCTTTCAGGTGCAGTTGCCTGGAAGGAAAGGTATTAGAGGAGGAAAAAAGAAGGAAAAGTAAAACTGAACAATTTTTTTTTTTTTTTTTTTCTTGAGCTGTATAAAACATTTCCTTGGAAATTATTTGTGTGTTCATTCCTTTGTATTTGAACGTCTAGCTGATTTAAGTGTAGAGAAATATTTAATTAGGGATTAATGAAAGACCCTTTTATATTACCAATTAATGTGCCTTCAGGATAATTTCCTCTGTTTAAAATCCCACAATGCTGAACTTTTAATTAAAAGTTTGAAATCAATAAAATAAGTAAATTCTCTATGAAAAAATGCATATCTAAATATTCTAAATATCTCTCTGCATCCTTACCATCCCAGTTTAGCAGGGGTGGTACAGTGGTTCTTCAGTGAATTCACGCTACATCTAGCTTTTCTTTCAACTCCCTGGAGTCAAAGTAAGGGACCTCTTGTTGTTGAAATGATTCTTTTGTTTATTTAAAGTTATTTCCGTCGGTCTGGTTCCCAGTTCAGAAGTCCAACTGTAGTTTTGCTCCACGCTGGCCTCATTGGCCATGCTTATCCCAAATGGCTGGTTGGGGGGGACCACAAATGGCAGCTCTCCCCCCAGCCCCTTACACTTCTTTGAACCAAGAAAGCGCAGCCCAAGAATCAAAGCAGCCACGGTGACTAACCAGGCCTTGATTTCCATTTTGCCAACCTTTACTTGAGGTGATAAAAGCAATTGGCAAGGGCTGTGTCATTCACCCTGCTGGCAGGCCAGCTGAAAGTTAGATTTTCTATTGCACAAATCTTTTCTGTTTTCCCCCACATATCTTTCTTTTTATTTGACGTTGAACAGCGATGGGAATTCGAGTTCCAATGAATCCTGTATCACTGAGAAGGAATTTCAAAAGAATTTTTTTATAGTTGAAAGAGCATTCCACAGCATGTGAGCTGTGATTGTACGTACGCGCAAGCACCGTTCACAGCCTTGGTCTTCATAGGTCTCTGGAGGAATATAAGTAAGCTTCAGCAAGCTCATTAGTTAATTCTCTCCATACAAACATTTCTTTTCCCTGCCCCCTTTTCTCTTTCTTTTTGGTTGGTAGGGAAACCCTAGGATCTGTCAGTGAACTTTTGGTCTCAATAAAGCAGTTATACAGGGTTTGGTTGGAATTTCTCTGAACTTCACTAAGAGGGAGAAAATGTGGAAAATGCTTCCTCCAAGCAAAATATGAACAAAATGTTGTGATTCATTAAACCCCTTCCTATTTGCCTGCAAGTGAGAACCTTACAGTTATTCAGCTGAGTAGTGCATGGCCCTGAGGGGGCAGAGCCAGCAGAAAAAGAGATGGCATTAGTCCAAAGAGCAAAATGCATGTTTTCAGGAAAATTAGGAAATTTTGCTCCAGGCACATCCCTACTTGCACAGTGACTTTGTTATATTGGGATTTTTATACTCCTGTTTACTTTGGTTTTAAATAAGAAATGAAGCTGCTTTTTAGTGTCACATGGTATCTGGAGGGTGCTTCACAGAGCAGACCATCTGCTGCAATGGTTTTGTATGCGTTTAACTTTCCTAGTTGAAGTGGTTTAAGTTGTACTGACTGGTCCAAGGGCCAGGTACTGTGGCTGGTTTTGGAGAAGGTTCATATCATCTTCCTAGTACTCGATCTTTGTTTCTGAAATACGAAATACTGCTTACGATAACCTATAAATAACTGCATTGTTATCATTGTTCAGTATTGGTCTAGTATCACATTTGTACACTGTTGCTTGGAAAAGTCAAGTCTTTACCAATTTTAGAAGATGCTCATTAACTCCTTGTTCTTCAGTTTCCCTTCGTGCCACTGCACGTGCAAGCGAGGTGTCTCAGAGCAGAGCTGTGGCACCCCTGTCTCCAGAGCCCCCCCCGATGCATCAGCTGTAGCAGGTCCCCTTGGCTGGACACCCACTGAAAGCTGTTCCGGGCACAGGATTGTGTTGGAGTAAAGAAAGAAAAAAAAAAACCACAACGAAAAACCAACTCAATAACCAAGACAGACCTTATCTTTATCTGAGGAAAGGCTGTTTCTTGAAACTACCCTGTGTTTGTTTTATATAAATTTCTTGGCTGTTTAAAAAATTAAGCTGCCTGCCTACAGATGAACATGGTAAATTCCAAGAGACACATGCAGCAAAACTCCTGCAGGTATTATCACACAGAGATTTTACATGAAAAGTTAGGAAACCAAGGCCCAGTGGCTGCCTAGAGGACATGGAAAAAGAAATACTGATGCCACATGGATCAGCTCTGCATTGTGGGAAGAAACATTGACTTAGCTCCAAATGGTGAGGAGAAAAAGCCATGAGCTCTCCAGCAGCTGTGGCGCCAAAGGGAAGAGCTTACAGCAACCCCCAGGGAGGGAGGCAGGGGAAATATGAGCATCACATGGCCTGGGAAAAGCTGATCTGCAGTTGGGCTCATGGCTGTTAGGTACGTGACAGTAATTTAAGCCCCCGTGAGCCTGCTAGTGGCATGAAGGAGAAACTTGGCCAACCTGTAGCTGCGCACAGTGAGTGATAGAATTTCTGTTGTCTTTCTTCACTGGGATGCTGGTGGATGTGTGATGGACGCTGTTTGCCTTATACAGCTTCTTTCAGAAGCAAAGAAAAAAAATTACTCTTGTTTTTTTATCAGTCCTGTGTCCTCAATGCTGTCAATGGAAGCATCTTTGAGGAGCGTCCATACTCAGGTCATCAGATCACTCCTAGTCCCAGGCAGATGGGAGCTCTTAATTTATTTTAAGCTTTTGTTTTCCTAGATGAAAATAATTGTTCAGCAAGTTGGGCTCAGAGTTTTAAAATGACTTGTCTTGAGTACATTACAGCACCCACATCCTATTGAATCACACTGTGTGTAGGCTCTTGGCAGGAGTGACTTCACATCTGGTTTAAAATTTTTGAATCTCTCTTAATATAATAAAGATAATGTTTATGAGCCTTTAAAACTGTGGTGTGGGAAAGGGTCGGCTGACTGCTGAAAAGCTGGTGTGATGATGAAAATGAAATAACAAGAATAGACATGGTCTATATTATAAAAACATGTCTGACATGAAAACAATGGCTTCTTCTAATCCTTTAAGGCTGTGACTATGGTTTGTCCTGTAGATGCTGCCTTCAACTTCATTTAACTTTGGCTTGGAAAGGGAAAGACTATATAAATACAATAAGCTGATCTTTGGTGGGATAACTCGCGGTGCCATACTACTATCAAAGGGAACAAGCCAGTGAGAGCATAGCTGTAGGGCAGCTTCTCAGCACTGCCACTGCTGTGAGTGTGTGTCTAGACTTTGCTGATTTAGCTGTTAATCAGGTAGAGGAGATGAAGACACTAACCTAGGCATTCAGACAGGAGTGAGATGAAAGTTGTTGAATAATTTCAATATGGGTTTTTGAATGTAAGCTCTGATTTTTGTGGATGAAGTATTACGAATCATCTATGGCCTGCTGAGCTGATGTGCATGAAGAAAATGTTAACTGGGTAATGCAAAACAGACAGGTATAATTAACATGCAATTAGAATTTGTTAAAATATAAGTGAAGTAGTTATTTAGCTTAGGAAGTTAAAACAGTTGATTGTTCAATAACTGTTTCAGCAATCCTCCTCCTTAACAACAACATCTTTTTCCCTCTGTTACACATTCAAGAAAATATTGGGAAAACTTCATTTATACTGATCATCCTCTGCTGAGGAGCAGGAGCCTATTTGCTGTATTTCACTTGTCAAGCTCTGCAAGGCGTCAGTAATGCTTGCTTTCTAGTGGGACAATTAACAAAGTTAATTAAACCTGAACAAAAGGGGAGACTTCTGTTTGAAGTCTGTGTCTGGCAAAATACATGCTCTGAACTGATGAGACAACTTTTCTAAAAAGAGGGAAATTGTATGTTTTTATTGGGTAGAAACATTCAGTAAAATGATTTTAACATCCTAATACTTTATTCCAGAATCCATGTAGTTTTCCCAAGGATTTTTCAATAGCAATTAAAGTGAGTACTGGCTGTAGCACACTTGGCTGTTGAAAATCACTGCCAGACCTTGTTTTAAAGTTTAGAACTTTTACTCTCAGTCACTCTCAGTTACCAGGCTGCTGAGGGAACTAAAAATTGGATCCCAGAGTGGGTTCAGGGACAGTTCTTCACCTTCCTGTGTTTAAGAATTGCTAAAAAAATCGAAAATGTGCAGAATAATCTAATAAAATGTTTTTCTCCACACCTGTTGAAGATTTCGGTCTCCTTCTTGTGTAAGTAGATTGGCAGATGTGTTGGAAGGGTTTCCCTGAGAGAAGTGGAGCTGTGTTCACAAACAACTCTTTTATTCTTTTCTTGCATTTTTGTATCTGTCTCGCTGTCTGAAAAAGGTGTAACACCAATGCTTTGGTTTTAAGAAAACTGAATCAGAAAAGCTGTGGTTTGCCAGAATGGTTTCTTTTAGGAATATGTTTTTTAAATTACATGTTTTTTCCTAGAGAAAAAATAAAATGTGGTTCTGAATATAAAAAAAAACGGATCGTATGAACCATGAGAGTTTGACTGTGATTTCACCTTCTGGGGCACTGCTGCTTCTGAAGCATTTTGCTCAGTGTTCCACGGGCTTGGCTGTTTGTGCAACCATATGCGCGTGTGTATCAGGAGTAGATCTGGCATACAGAACCCCCAGGGTTCTCTTAAAACAAAACCTTGCAGAACCAGAGCTGAACATGTTTTATATCAGGTGTTTTCTACAAATGTGGTCCGCACTTGGCTGATATTTTTTTACCCATTTGAGAAATTAAGATGGAGTATGGTAATTATTGTAGTTCTGTAATTGTTAGTACTGTAATTATTATAGGCTATAAGGGGTCAAGATTTTGTTGTAAACATAATGCAATTGGAAAACTTATTTGTTTATGGCAAAGTATCATGAGAAGGATCTTAGATGCATTTAAGGTAAACAAACAAAAACGAATCTCTGAGGTTTGCCTGAGGCTCAGTCATCATTTTTCCTTGGGATTGCCCCAGTTGTTTGGTAAATTTAATGTTCTTTCATGTTATTGGCTCAATTGAAAAGCAGAGAAATGTGAAACTAGAAAGATGTTGATGTTCTTGACATAATAAATGATGTAACTCAAAGGCCAAGGCAAGCTTAGATAGCAAGTCTGCTCATGTAATTACCGATAGTTTTCTGTTGGACTTGCAGGCAGTTACTCAGTCGTTTTACAGGTCAGCATCAAGTACTGTGTTCTGTTGTGTGTCTTCTTACTTATATGTGAGCATAAATGCCTCACTACTACTGTTTCAAGAAATTTTGGAGCAAAATCTGTTTAAGTTGTTCTCTCAAATGTATACATTTGCTACAGCCACAGTGTAAGCACCTGAATTAGGTGTCTTCAGGTCCTAACAGTGAGTTAGCAGGTCCAGTGTTTGAAATGCAGGATAAGCAGAACTAGTCACCGGCTTCTGATTCTGATAGAAAAGACACCATCTGTCTTTTCCATGCAAAACATTGCAGTTATCAGAGCAAGCTTGCTCCTTCCAGAGGGGCTCCAGTAGAGAGAGATCCGTAGCTTTGAAGTGATAAATGTTACTAATTAACAGGTGGCCTCCAGATTTGTAGTCATTGCTGATCAGATGGTGTATTGCCCACGTTGTGTCATGGACCGCTATGTGACAGAACAAGGAGGTAAACCCAATGTATCATTTTTTGCTTTCAGCAATGGCAATAGCCTCACTAAATAAATATTGAAAGAAACTAGACACCAGCATTGCTCTGCATGGAGACCAAACCCTCATGTTTTGTTGGTTCAATTCAGTTAATAATTCTCAGTCAGCTGAGAAAGGTAATTCCTTCATGTGGTTGTGAGAGAAGTTTCTCTGAAGAGCTGTATTCCAGTCACTGACCAGAAATTTCCATTGTTCATGAACGTTACTCATGTTGAGGCTCAGGACAGGAAATATATCCTTCAGACCATGACAAACGGTGGTGGGGGACGATGACGACCGGGTGTCACCCTCAGGAGCGCAGGGTAGCTCCCCTCGGCAGGACCGTGGAGCAGGGCAGCACAGCTGGCAGGTGGGTGGATGGTGCTGGCTTGCGAGGACTGCACACAGGAACCGGCTGCTTCAGTGGTTTATTAACTTGTCGTGGACACTCAGTCTCCTGTAGCGTTGGGTAAACACGAAGGCTACCCCAACTTCTCATGCAAAAACCTTCGTAAGACATGAACAATGCTACAATTGTTTGGCTCTTCTTGGAAGAGCGATAAAATGGGTGGAGGGTCGTATTATGCATGCCTGCATTAGTAAGGAAAATCATCTCTTGAAACCTAAAAGAAAGCACGTATCCTGAAAACGCGCTGAGCCTATCCGCTACCTGATTAGTACTGCCTACTGATGCTCTCTTAAATTCTAGTGAGGCAAGAGTGACATTCAAAATTAAAATAGACTGTTTGGCACTGTTTTCCTACTGTACTTAAATAATTCCTACTCTATTTGAATAATTTCCCTATGGTTAAAATATCACTATGGGAAGATTTGTGTGATATTTTCAGTTAAACCAAACCATTACTATAGGACTATTTGTAAATTATAGTAATGGCAGAAAAATCAATTAGATACTTATTGCAAAAAACATTACATCAAATGCTTTTTATTTTTTCTTTCTTTTGCTTAATACAGAATAAATGGGGATGACAAGAAAATCAAGTTATCACTCTAATAGTTTTCTCTAGGATTAACAATTGTATTTGTTAGGAAATTCATTATAACATTCACGCTTTCATTGTTTTACGTTGCAGTACATGCAACCAAATGCAATAGCTATAAGGATTGTGAAATTATCGTCATGGATTTCTAGTATCTTGCTGTATTTTAATTATTTTATTTATTCATTCTAAAATGATAAATGCTTCCAGGTGTTGTTAGCTACTAGGGTGAAGAAGAAAGAGCTGCTTCATAATTCATTTGGCTATCAGATATTTTAGTATCTTGAAAAAGTTTGAAAGGAAACAGGAATGCTATTTAATCATATTTATTATATATACAACTATATATGACATAGATTTATAAACATATGTATAATATTGCGGCAATAACCACATACTCCTGAATTTCCTTCCGCTTCCTTCTCTTTAGTGCTAGTGCAGAATTGTCCATGTTTCTGAATGACTGAAAAGGATATGGTATTCCTCAGGGAACCCTGCTATTCCTAATGGCACTGAAATCTCTCGGGTACATGGTGGATATTGCTTAGGAATGGACAGATGTAGCAGATCTGGGGTTTGCCCTCTATTAAGCCACGTGAAGAAGCCAAGTAGACCCAAGTTAGTGCTAATTCAGCTCTTACTACTACACCAACTGTTCTCAGTCCCAAATTGTTCTAGTTAGATCTGGCACCCAAAGACTCACGTGAGCAGCTTTTCTTGCTGTTACCTACAAAAGATAGCAAACAAATAACTTTCTGTAAGCAACATAGCGTAAATACTGTTAGGTGTTAAGTGAAGTCTTGAGTTTAAAAATCAGCTTCTGAATTTTGCTGCAAAAATAGGGTCATCTTCAGGATGCTCCATTGCTCTGTATGCTACACCCTGTGTCTGGATGTAAGGAGGAACTTGTTTTCCAAGGAGACAGTTGAGCAGCGGACCCCAGGCTGCCCAGACAGATGGTGCAGTCTCTGTCCTTGGAGGTTTTGCAGACCAGACAGGATAAAGTCATGAGCAACCACATCTGAGCTGAGAGCTGGCCCTGTTTTAAACTAGGAACAATCCAGGCTTCCCTTCCAACATGAATGATCCTGTGACTCTAGGGTCTTGGGTGAAGAGTGGGAGGAGACAGAAGCCCTATTTCTACCCTTGTTAGCTGCAGTACGCACAAGAAGATGCTGCTCTGAAGACCCAGACATTTGTTCTGGCATAACATTTTTTACTGGTCCAAAATTATTTTCCCATCTATTCCTTGTGATTTAGTGTTATTTCTGTCCTTGTGAATACGCTTAGTAGAAAGTCATGCAATTAACTGAGTCATCCACATTAGTCACTCCATTTTTATTGTACGAAGAGATTTCCTTATACTTTGCTTTGCTTATTTTGTTGTGACCCTTCTGAAATGACACATTTTCTTTCTGAGAGAAACAGAGAAGTGGCCAGTGAATCTGGATTTATAATGCACTGGGGTTTAAATTAGTTTCTGAATTCAGAACCTGATTTCTAAAGCAATCCTTCTCACTAAGGATTTCTGTCTTGCCTTCTCAGTATGTTTGGCTTTCATTATGAAACCAGGACTCTTAATTTTTTCATCCACACCTAGTAGGATGATAGCTTCTTTTTTGGAGTATACTTCCAAAATAAACTTCACTTTTTCCGTAAGTTGTTTACATCTGTTTTGTGAAATTTTGTTTAAAGAAATACTCAAATACATGATGATTATCTGTTCTGACTGATTGAGTCAGAGTATCAAATGCACAGGCACACAATTAGAACGAACGCTTGCGCTGGGGGTTGCAACGTTAGAATGACATGTTTGAGCGCTCACACGTAGCATGCAAATGTCGTACTATATACCGTGATCATTTTGTCGGGGCAGTGTGGTATGTATCATTTAGAACGTATCAGTCATTTGGAAGTCAAATTAGTATCTAGTTCAGTGATTGATTGTGCTTAAATTAGGGAAACAATAAATAACTCCAAGCACTGCAATTCTGATTAATTTCTTTACTTGATTGTACACTCAGAATGTCCAGTGGGATTAAATGGATTGATGCGTGACTTTGTTGTATTTGGGCTAGATTCGTGTGTGTCAATGAGTCACCTTAAAAACTATTTGCACTCACTTTTAAAATATTGTTGTTGTTCTGGTATGATAGGTAAAGATCAAGAGGAGGCAGTAAAACCAAGTTTTGCCTAATGAAAAGGGTGAAATGATTTAAAAATCAGGTTTTGTTGGAGTGACAGTTTGGTTTGATTGTTGGGGGGGTTATTTGGGGTTTTTTTCCTTTTTGTTTTTGCTCGGGGTGATGGGGACAGTTCCGCAGAAAATTCCATTTGAGTTTCGGTAATGTTCACACGGCATCAAGACCTTGGCTTTATTTCCAGCACCTAAGCTGAATGCTAGTGTAATACTACTGATATCAGTACCACCTTTGAAAGCAGCCAGTCCCATGAGTGAGATCTTTCAACCTGGTTAAACTAAAGCTTTCAACAGTTTAGATGTTCGTATTTCTGGCCACCTCTGAGCCGTGGTGCAATGCTCATTTGAGGGTACAGTTTAATATAGCATAAAAATATTAGTGATCATGCACTGTTTGTCCTGCATGTGTGAATGATCATTTAGTGTTTAATATAGAACATATATGCTTTTAAAAGGCTCAGAATAGATATGTTGTGGTATTAATAGTTCATATAAATTAGCAGTAGATTAGTGTGTATTATACAGCAGATCAGACATGAACACCGTAGCCCATTCTGGTCTGAAATCTATGGAGAGACTCTCATGTGGTTTCTGGGGGTTTGGCTCGTGTCACGCATCTGAATTTTGACTTAAGCAGTCTTGGTGCGTGTTCTCCTTTCTCCCGCCCTTGTAATCTGAGAATTCTTGCAATAAATGATCAGTTTAGCCAAATATTTATAATAGAAGGAAAAAAATAGTTTAATTTGCTCGTGTTTAATGGAAATTATGATTCTTTTCACAGATTCTGCCCATGAAATAGGGCTGAGGGACTTGGTTCTGGGAGGTCCAGAGGAAGTCAGGCATGCCCGAGGACTGCTGTCCTGATTTGTCTTTTCCTTTTATGTAACGTAGATGATTCTTAGTATTCCTGTTTTAAATGACAAAAAGAAATATTTCAGCCTTTTTGTAGTTTGGTTAGAACTGCGTGCTGCTGCTGGAGACATCTGGGTAGGGATAGATCCTGTTTTTAGTATGTTTCCCCCAAAAGGCCCCGTTGGGTAGCTTGCTTTAGATTTGTATTAATGTCATCTTATTTACATTAACAGTAGATGTGTTCAGTTCTCCCCGTGCTGTGAATACCCATTAATTTTTCTGGATAGAGCCTATGTGGCTTGTTCCACTGAGCATTAGGCTTATTGGAGGAAATCAGAAATGTGCTAAGAGGATCTTGACAAAGTTGCTCAGCTGATCACCCCAGCAGCGCTGGAGCTTGCTCGGGGTGTGCGCATGCCTTTTTTGTATGTCCCCATAAATATTTCTGTGCAGATGTAAGCGTCTCCTGTATATTGCATTGGGAGTAATTTACAGATGTCTGGTAGATCAGTTTACTTTGTAGCCCCATATACTCTTTCAGCAGATGACTTGAAGCCTCTTTTCAAAGTGATGCTTGAGTACACAAAACACAGGGAAGCTGCTCGCTGCGTGGCTTATATCAATAGAAACAAATTTATTTTTGGTTACTTACAAACATGTAACTGTTTGAGGAATTAATTTCCAAGGAAAGGGAAGTTGGATATATGTATAATGGGTTATGCAGGCTTCTGGCTGGAGACCTTTAGCTTTGCTATACGTGTGTCGTCTTATTTTCATTCAGGTGCAATGAGAATAATACAGAGCTTTCTTTTTCTGGGGAGTGTGCTAAGAGTTCGTTGTCTCATTGAGATAACATTAAATCTATTAAGGTTCAGTAGAAACATTAAAAACAAGTTATGGATTAAAGCAACACCAGAGCTATACAGAAGATAGCACAGGATTCTTTCCTTGAATGATTTGTTTTTTCTTTCTAGCCTGAACTTGTTCCAAAGTGACTGTTTTAGAAATAAGTCTCAGTTATAAAAATTAGCGTGTTGTATACTGTGAAAATATAGTGAACTGAAATGGTAAGGGTGCAAGTCGAGGCGGTAACCATCTTAGAATTACTTAATATGAGGAAAAAGTAGTCTAAGCAAGGATAGTTTTATACCTAGGAAGGGTTATCTTAACCATTGGTAATGTGAAGACTTGCCAAATCTGTGTCTGTGATTCCCATGCCTTCTGTACCCAGCGTCTAAAGAGAAACAGAAAACCCCCAAAGTTAATAAGAGAAGGGTTTGCAAAGACACAGTTGTGCAGCTCAGGACTGTGCACCACCAGCAATGCAAGATGTAGCCAAGAATGGCATTTTGTAGCAGATGCTGTAAAAATCAGCTGTTTTAAGTGGAGCTAGCTATTTAAACTTCTTTTTATAGAACTGGGAGTTTGCAACAGATCTCCAGATAAAGCAATTAAAAATTTCTCTCTTAATGGTGTTGCCCTCAATTTAATAATGAACTGACAGCACACTCTGTTGGCGAAAGAAAGCTCTTTGCAAATTTTTCTATGCATAAAGATGGTACATCGCAGCTCTTCTACATGAAAACCTGTGAAGGGCTGAGGTTAAGTACCTGACAGGAGTCTTTCTATAATTTAGTGTTAAAGGAAGAAAACATGAGCAATCTTACAGATTGAATCAGTCCATGATGCTGGGGCTATTGCATATTGTACTTGTGATCTTTGTGAAATATCTGTCCTCCTTGGTGCTAGGACCATCTGAGAGCCCATATGGAAGTATTTCTAACTGAACCACTCTGAAAGTGCATTCTCTTCTTGTTATTTTGGTTTTGTCATAGTGTTTCTCTTTCATGCAATTAAATCATACAATTAAATTTCATGCAATTAAAGGGAGGGAAAGGGAGGATGGGGGCAAGACTGCCTTTTTCTACTGGAAATTTTTGGGAATCCCTGTCTTTGCGAATAATTTCATGGAGTCTAAAGTTAGACTAAACAGTGTATTAGAAATGTATGATTGTATGGAAGATTGCTTTTGCATTGGTAAACAAAAAGAGGATAGAGTTGCTCTGTGTTTGATGTGCCTTCTAGCTTCGCATAGTACATTTAATTCTTCCCAGAAAGTACTCATACTAATAAAGCTCTTTTGAAGGTTTTCATCAATGTCTGTATCCAAATTACAAAGTGGTTACTAGGCACACACACAAATACGCTAAACCAGCTCACCACCAGGCTTTCTGCTGTTGTTTAAAGCAAGCAAAACATTTATCCTGCTTTTCTCTTCTGCCTAACAATTCAGAGCACAGCATGGTTTTATTAGTTGGTGGATTGCAGTTGCAAGTCCTTTCCCTTCTACTCCCATCAATTCTTGTTTTTCTATGAGGTTCATGCACCATCGAAGTCCTAGTGGGAATGAGACCAGAGGGCAATGTTGGGGAGCTTTGGAGTTGTCGGGTTGTAGAGGGAAGAGAGAAGGAAAGGGAATTTAATACTGATAGGGAAGAGGATCTTTTGCCGCAGTTTGCAGAGAGAGTTAAAAGATTAGACAATAAATTTACTTAACAGAGACTAATCTACTGGGACTGAACTTCATATCCTGTTTTGGGATAATATATTTCCTTCTGTGCTCTGGAATGAATCTGTCATCTCAAGTCTAATAATGAGAGGCAGAGGATTTTTAATCTCTGACCCCCTTCCATATAATTTAATAAAGGGCTGGTTTCTTTATTTTATTTGGAAGCTAACTTATTAAACTTTTTCTTACTGCTCTTCTGAAAAACACCATTCAGGATTTTGCATTTGAAGGTTTTTAAAAATGGAATTGGGTTTTTATTTAATTGGAGACATTGTACTTGCAAAGTATTTGTTATAGTCCTGGTTTCAGAGCACAGTTGTTTATCTCTTAGTATCTCTGTTGAAATGCAGAGATGAGAAGCAGAGTCAGGCAAGCTGTTTGCACATTCTTGGCTCCGCACCGTCACCGGATTCCATCTGACTGGGGTAGACAGAGGCGGGAGACCTAAAGCTGGCGTGTGACTTTCTGTAGCAGGGAATGATCGTTATGTGGGAAGCTGAGTGGGGTTTCAAATGTGGTAACCACATGCATAATTAGCTATAAAATCACAAAAGTTGTCCTCCTTCCTCTGACTGACTGCCTCTCATGTGGCAGTGATTACAGCTGCTGTGGAAGTGCTGCGCCACTGCTCTGACCCATGGACTTTGCCAAGCCACTGAGTCCTCTGCCATGTGCTGGAAAAAGCGCTCCTCAACTCTTGGGGAGCTCCAAAACAGGCTTTGATTATAAATCACTTGATGGGCCTGTGAAAAGTTGTTACTGCCAAGGAACATGTTGGCAGGTCACGCTGAGATCTCTCTTCTTGCTGTACCTGATTCAGGAAGAGTCGGTATAATATAGCCAAGTACAAGGCTGGCCTCCCAGCTGCACATTTAGAAACAAAATATAAAAGGAAAAAACCCCAAGTCCTTTCCATAAAAGTCTGCCTGAAATTTAGGTCTGTGTTAAGTCAGTATGAAGGACTGGCATCTCCTAAGGACCTCTCTCCAAGGGATGTCTCCAGCAGCAGTCAAGCTCCTTCAGTGCAAAGCGACCAGTCCCTGCTCATCGCAGACGTGTATCTGTGATATTCAAAGCACTTCTGAGATTCTGCTTCCTACATAAGCCTGTTTACCATGCTCGTTCTAGAAAAAGCTTTTTCATATAACTTATTTTTAGCTTCAGAGTTTTTACTTTGTTTTTCGTATTACAAAAGGACCGATCATGACAGGAGATGAATTTCAAGTTTGTCACAATGAATTTTAGAGAGTGCATTAGAGAGCAATGCAGGCCTTGCAAGTAGCCACGCAGTCAAATTCTTACATTTCTGTCAAAAATAAAAGTATGGTCTTGACAGTGATTGAGAACTTATTTTCACCCCTCTCAGAAGCTCAAATCTAAGCAGGCATCTCTTGAAACTATTAAGTATTGAAGTGGTGACGTTCTTTTTGATTTTCCAGGTTGCTGTATCCTGTGTTCAATTCATGTTCTGGACACTGAAGTTTGCCTTGGCGATAATGCTGAGGTGTGGGAGGCTGAGGCTGCACAGTTTATGCAGTATGTTACTTAGTTCTTTTCAAAAAGGTGCTTTAGAAAACCTGGGCATAGGTAGTACAGCACATTATTCGGAGAGTTAAAATTACTAGTAATAACATAGCAGACGGTCCTTTCTTTTTGAAAAAATGGAACTCAAAATTCAACATACTGCTATGCTGGAGTCCAGCTGCTCAGTGAAGCTGGTGGGGGGTTTGCAATAACTGAAGTGGAACTGTGCTACTTGATACTGGGCTGCTCAGCTTTGTGTATCGGGCACGCAGGAGCAAGCGTGGCTCTTCTCTGACTTCCTAGGTGACTTTTTTGTGGTTGATATTGGATTAGTAAATTAACAAAATCTTGGATTTAAAAACAGAATTAATTTAGGGATGTCAGTCCTCCAGGGAACACGATTAAATTGTGAATATTTTGTCATAATCACCAATTTCCATAGTAACAGCAAGTCATAGACTCATCAGATTCCCCAGTTTCTTTTATATCCCACTGTTACCTTGTTGTTGAACAGCTTTCCTCTTCAGAGCAAAACCCAGTAACTCTTATTTTCCATTAGCTGTAACAGGTCCGGTAATTAGAACAGTAAATTTTGTCCAGTAAATAGAGCATGTACTTAGCTGTGATACTGCTGTTTTCACAGCAGAAGAAACATGGGTGACAATGGCAGTTTTAGAACTGATACTAGTATTTTTGTATAATTTAAACAGCAATTATGAAAAAAACCCCACACCTGTTTTGCTTTATCTTGATAAATTACGCATTATGGATGCCTCTACTATATAGTATTTTGTCTTCAGACAGACTTATTAAGATGTCTTGCATACAAAGTACGTTTGCTCCTTCATTTTGACTGTATAAGTGGAAGAAAAAGCAGATAGATGAGAACTGACTATTCATGAGCGGTAATGGGAACAAAAGCACAGGTTGAAAGAAAGATGGTGTTGTTTCAGTGGGAAAGGTGATTTTCTGTAGCTTAGAGACAAGAACACTGGGTTAGAACATCTGGAATGTTTGGCTTATCCCCATTAATCTTGAAAGTCAATCTTGTGACTTCTGTGGATTTATTTCCTCCTGCCTTTTTAGCACTCTGAGTCATTAGATTGTCTGCTTCATTATATGCATTAGCACATCACACTCCATAAATCTAAATAGTAACTGCTATTCTCATGAATGTAGCTATTATTTTTGGGTTTGTTGTCTCTCTGTGTGAATTCATATTCTATTTTTTCTGCCCTTGATTTTTTTTTTAGGTTCCAAAGTTTTCTGTTTGCTTAGTAACAAAGACCTAAAGCCACATCAGTCACCTCAAGGAGGTCTGATGCTTCATGCAAAGTAGGCAGACTTTCCAATCAGGTTTCTGAAGAATTCTTTGAACTGTTGCTAGATGGTAAACTTACTTTATACACCCTCTCTCTCTTTCTTAAAAAAGAAAAAGGAAAAAAAAAAAAGTCACGTGGAATGGGAAGCAAGGGACCCTGTTTCACCTCTGCGAGTTGTCTCTCCAGGTCAGGTCCAAGGGGCTTTTAACTGGGCTCCTGGGGCAGGTGCTTGTATAGTTTGTGCTTGTTCTATCAGTAAATAAATGACTTCAGTCTCCAGGACTGTCTCCAGGGCCTTTCAGCAACATTATAAATTCTTATTATCCAGACAAAATCAAAACCGATGTCTAACAGAAAAAGCCGGTCTTTTGTTTCCTTTTTTTCTTGAATTCTTTTAAGGCAAAAGAAGTCAAGCAAACTTGCTAAAATATTAAAACCTTCAGGCAGATTTTGTTCTGCTCCTGTGCTTGGTCTTCCGTAATTGATTGGGTAACGCACTGAAGCACGTGGGGTTTTTGAAGAGGAAAAGAAATGCAAGCGATTCAGCATTCCTGATGTACCCTACAAATAGTAGGAATACTATGCAGTGTATTTTCTTAAGCTAGGGTGTCCTTTCAGCATTAAGAAGGTTTATTTGACTGATTATGCAGAAGGAGGGGAGAGCAAAGTGGTTTATGCTCTATGTTTTTCCCCTTACTAGGAGGCAGAAGCAGGGTAGGCTGATGTCTTCCTGATGCTAGATGTCACTTTGCAAAGATTGTCTCTGTAAGACACAATTCTGGGCTGTGCTATTCTAAATTTTTAAGTTAGCGGAACTGTTTAAATAGTGATAAATCATTCCTCAGGCTGGCCAGAATTAAAAGAGGTTATGGGCTAAACTGCAGTACTGGAATGGTAAACTATTTTGAATATCTTTGCAAACATTTTCTTCCAAAGTTTATGTTTGTTGTATTCTGGGTGTGTTAACAGCTGAAGAGGTTTTAACATTTTGATGTCCAAGTCTAGAATTTTAAATAAATCTGAAAGTCTGAGAGAGATTGTTACTCACCTCCAAGTGGCACTTGGAAAGGATTTTTCTAGCAGTGGTTAAGATTCTCACACTGTTAAATAATACCTGCGGATTAGATGACCTGAGTGCTCCTCTTTACCTTTGATTTTTGTCCTGTTTTGCCACTGACAAAGTTACCCGTAAGAAGGAGTTTTCTCACATAACTCTCTGGCAATGTGGAGGGATCCCGGTCTGATAGTAAATTAGGCCCCCAAATGTGAGAGGTTTTTTTATGGCATGTGAAGTGACCATATTTGAAGAGACTGCTGCTCAATATTCACTTTCTAGGAATAAAATAAATAAATAAATCGCCTACCTTCAGCAACACTGCAAATGTAAAGGTAATCATCTGCTGTTACAGAGAAGCTGGTCTCCTTTACAGGGTCTTTCAGCTTCAACAGGGTAATGTATAGAGCCCTATAAAATGCGTGGCTGATTTGCTTTGTGTCAGTTCACATGTGTTTGTGACAGTATTTGCAGTGCCTGTCACATCTTAAGCACTGTAAACGTGGTTGAAATCAAAGCATAATATTCAGAGTGCGGCTTCTTATTTGAATTATAGAATAAATGGTTTGTGGTTTTGTTCAATAGATAAACGGGGACCATTAGGTTTGCGAGCAGTAACTGTTGCGTGCAATAGGCTCTGTAATTCTCACGTTCTCTTTCTCAAGCTTCTCATCACAAGCTGAAGAGCTGTCTTGAGAGATGGGATGGAAGAAGGTATCTGCAAGTTTGGAAAGTACAGAGAAGCGACTGACCTTATTTTTGCTGATACTCTAAGCCATCCAGTCAGTCTCAACTTTCTCCATTGAATTTGTCTTTCAAATATTATATGGGCCACAGACTGCAATCTGCATGGACTTGATTTAAATAATTTTTGTTAAAACGCTGTCCTGTGTTTATAGTAATAATGGGAAATGTAGTGCAGGATAAGTAATAACTTAGGGAGGGGAAGGAAAAAGATGAAGCTATGGCCAACAGTGCAAGGCAGGCAGAGAATAAATGCTTTCTTGGTGCCAAAAAAATCTGAATTAGGAAAAAAAAGAGAAGTCAACACAAATAGCATGTAACTTCATATAGTTGCTGTAGATGATAGATTATTTCGGCAGTGAATTGTGAACCTCTCTGTGAGAACTGCCTGGAAAAAAAATCAGTTTTAACTGTGTATTGCAGTCACTAGTATGAAAAAGATGCTTTTAGTTGCTTTAACATGGGAAAAATACGTGTTTGCTTCATACCTTCACAACAACAGGACTCAATAATTTTCCCAGAAATCACACAGCTGAAAAACTTGATATAAAGTTTCCCATTGTGGTTCACCTTCAAGTCCATAAAATATAAATTATAACCGAAGTAGTACTTTTCAGCAAGTTTCAGGATGTGATATCTGTGCATTATAGGAAAAGTTGCAATATGTCTATCTCTGTCACTCAGACTTCTCCATGTAGCTTTACATAGTTACAGTTGATCTATTAGAAACTATAGTTGCTGGAAAAGTTATGAAAACATTGGCTAATATTTTACAGACTTCAGTTTATTTTTCCAAGGATTTTACCGTTCATTTATCTCAGAGCCTTTCTTTAACAAACCGGGTGGTGAAAATATCATGTTACATTTGAATGATGGTACATTGGACGCAGCTTTCTCCAAAATGTCTGATGTACGATATGGAAGTGTGTGGGCACAGACTCATAAAGTAAGTATAGAAATGTCCAGCATGACCTGAGCTTAGCTTCTTCTCAGTGTGCTGTTGTCCCGACAGGTGTGCTGAGGCTGAGCGTCTGTCGCTGCTGGAGAGGGAGGGGGTACCATTCTGCTTACAAAAATCCCAAATAAACCAATGATGTAAATTGTATTGCGATGGTTTGATAAAGCAGTTTCTGTAGCTAGGTCTGAATCAAAACATTGACTATGAGCTTTGTTTGGCGGGACAAACAGTGTCTCGTGGTTGGGAACTGGAACAGGCGAGGGGAGAACTGGGTATTAGCTTTCTCTAACAGAGCAAGGCTGCTTCCTACACTGGCAGAACCTGAAATAATAGAAGATGAATCTAAGTACCCTTTTGGATACATATTGTTTTAAATGAAACTTATATAGTTATTTGCAAGAAGCATGGGTTCTTTCCTTGGTGTGACAAGCCAAATAATTCTCTGTGAAATTACACATACTGTCAATTTTTTCAGGCAGTGTAGGTAGGTAAACGTTGTGTTTTGTTCAGAGTGAGATTGCTAATAACAAAGTTGTGTATTTATTATGATACGGACAAATAGTTATAAAATAATCTTGCATATTTAAGTGTTCTAGTTACAGAAGCAAACCCAAAACATATTAGAAACCTATTTTGAACTCTACCGATGGTCAAGACTGTATGACAGTCTTTTTCTTAAAATGGCTATGACAAGGGATACATGTGGAATACCTCTCTGAACCACAACCAAGGTGTTGCAGAAGCCTTAATATGAAAATCAGAAAAAGAGATGTTCACTTTACAGAAGTATTCTTAGAGTGAAAATCATACTGTGAATATTTGTGTGAAGAACAGATGTTAATCCAAATTAGAAAATGCCTAAAGACAAATACTGAAGAATTTATAAATGGGATTATTTGTTCTGAGAACCTAATTTTAAAGGAGATGTTCCGTTTTTCAGCCGTGGAGCCATTCATGGGCTCCAGCCAGAATGATGTATGGATCAAATTTTTAATAGTTGAAATGCACTTGATGAAATGCTTCCAACATTTAACAGCGTCAGTGTCAAAACTATTCTTTATGGAATGCAGTTGGCAATTTTTTTCTGTTTCATAATCTGGGTATATGGAAGTGAAATATGTCAGAAATTTTTTTTGTTGTCAGGGCTGATAGGAACATTTATAAACTACTGTAATGGAACTGTTTGCTCTGGAAAATGGGAGTCAGGTCACTGTAGGTCTCAAGGTCTGAAGAAGTTGATGATTTGATACTGTGAATGTGGTGGCTTGCGTTTTGGTTGTTTAGCCTCAGGCAGCAGAATTATCTGCAGGGTAGAGTAAGAGCTTAAAAGTACGTTGGTTCACGGCTATCAGTTTTTGGTATCTTTAATTCAGACCCTGGGTACCAGTAGTGGCTGTGAGTAGCGAGTCTGTCCAGGTTTCAGGATTGGAAGAAAACTGCGAGGCCGGCATTTGATAACTTGTCCTTGCAGTCTGCAGGGCTGTACTGCGATGAGACGTAACCCGAGTTCCTTACCGGGGAAGGAGCCTCAGCATTCAGCTGGCGGAAAAGAAGCGGCAATCCAACAGCAAGTCAGGGACGTTCTTTCTCTGAGTAGCTGCAGGAGGCCAGCGCTGCTCCAGAAATAGGCTGCTCTGTCCCGGTAGTTGGAACTGGGCCGGTTTAATCTGCTTTTGCTCAGCAGCCTCTGAAAGCGAGGAGGACGGGTGGGGAGCCCGGGAGGACTGATGCCTGCTGTCTGCATCTTTCTCACCGTGAAAGCAGCAAGGTGCGCGGGGCTCCCGTGGCGGCCGAGCCGTGCGGGGCCATGCATCTGGACCCTTAAAACCTGTCTTATAAGGATACCAATTCACGGGCTGCTTAAAGCATCTAGAAAAACAATTAATGGAGCGGACAGAGTTACGGTTAGTGTTAGGCTGAGATACTCGGCGATCAGCAGAGGGCACCATATCCCACCGGCACAGCGCCTACGGGGCGCGTGCAGGTTTGCCTGCCTGCCTTTCAGGAGTTGCGTTATGACTTTGGACTTCAGCAGAGACTGAAGTTCAGTGTACCTGCTTTCTTTTAAGGCTGTCGGACTGTCAACATTATTTCAATCTTGCAGTCTAGTGTGAAAAAGAAAGTTTCAGGTCACCTGCTCCGGTGTCGCCTTTCCAAAGGCTGTGGGACTCGTCGCTCTGTCCCCGCAGCAGGCGGCAGCTCGGCTCGTCTGCGCTGGCCTTACAGAGGGCTTGAAATTCTAACGCCAAGAAAAAAAGCGCTATCTTTGGTTGGTTGGTTGGTTTTGAGGTTTTTGTTTGTTTGCTTGTTTGTTTAATGGAGAAATGTCACAACAGACCACCAGGGGATGATTGTTTGGAGGCAGATGTTATTGATTCCGTATTGCTGAGGAAAGGTATCAGAAAATTAATGAACAGAGCTTTTCTAAAAATCACACCAGCTTCTGGCTTGCTTTTCCTTAAGAATTGCATTTCAGTTTATTGACACTAACCCCTAAAAGATCAGGAAGAAAGACTGATGAAAATGAATGGCTTGGTTAGCAAAACAAGTATTTAGTGAAACGCTTACAGGTTTTATTGGAAGGCGCACGGTGCCTGCAGTGGCACGATGCTTCCTTCCCTCTCACAGTATGGCAAAATGTCCTCAGCTCCTTCTTACTATTCCTAAAGACCATACAAGCATTTAACTGACATAAATTACTATTTTTGTGGAACAAAATGTTGGGGCTTTTCTAATACAAGAAAGGAAAGGAAGAGTAGGCAGTGAAGCTACAGAATATCAACTGGTTTTTTCAAACTATACAAGTTAGCATTAATGTTTTCACTAGAGTGCATCACCCCACATAATTCTTCAAGCTTTTTATAGCTTTACTAATGATGTTCTCATTTCTTCTATAATCTGTTGCAGTCCTACACATTAGATTCAGTGATGACTTTGCAGAAAACGTAGAATATGATATTGGCTGGGATTCCCTTCCCTAGAGGTATGAGCTGTTCGAGTTAGGTGAGAGAGGGCAAAGGGCTTGTAGTTTTTCCTGGCAGTGGTTCAGGGCGTTTCTGTATTTGTTGTGACTCCGATAAAAGCCTTTTATTTAGTCTTTGCATGAAATGCTTCTTGCCTTTCTTTTTGGAATTAGTGAAAGCATCTGAAAAAAGCCTTTTATTCAATCTTTGCATGAAATGCTTCTTGCCTTTCTTTTTGGAATTAGTGAAAGCATTTTGTATCCTCAGAGATTTTACCTTTTTTTTTACTAGTGTATGTCAATGTGGCAGAAACCTGAAAATAATAACACCGATGGCAGGGAGAATACAGAGTCTGAGAGATTTGCAGTTTATTCAGAGAGAACGAGATTAGGGTATCAGTTGCTAATCAGGCTACTGCTACAAGAATAATTTACTTTTTCTGAGGATGATATTGAAAGGAAGAAATCATTTTATATGCCAGAAAAATGTATGTTGTTTTGATATGTTGTCATGGAAATGTTTTAAGAGACCAAACTTAGTTAATAATACATAGTGTTTTAGATAATGCATTAGTTAAATCAATGAGTTATACAGGTCAATGAACTGAAACTGGTGTTAGAAGGAACTGAACAGAAAATTAATAATTTAAGCTGTACTGTATGTATTTTCTAAAGCTGAAGACAGCCAGAAGAAGAGATGGATAAATACGGTCCAATGGATAGAAGGAAATGGAGAGAAACAGATGATTTGTGTAATTCATCCAGCTGTCAATTACAGTAAATATGAAAATCTGGTTTTGTCCTAGATCAGCCTTCTTTGCTCATAGGTTAGCTTCTGCTCTGCCTTTTATTCATCTCAAAAGATTTTGCAGAAGGTTAAGCCCTCAGGAATTTAAAAATCCCCATGTAAACTAGGTGTTTTTCAAAAACTTTTGTGTTCAGTTGTGGGAAGTACACCTTGTCAGCTTCCCTTCCTTCACTGCTGTCACTTGAGGAAATATTTTTTCAGTAGACTGGCGTGGATTGATAACGGATTTATTGAGTGTCATGTTTCATGATGTGGAAGCGCGGGCTGAGTCCTGGCGCAGGAGGGCATCCCTAATGCGTGTGGCATTGGTGCTGGAGGTTGGTGGCAAGTTGAAGACTACGAAATCTTACACTGTGTAATGCTGGCCATTAAACAATCAAGTATGCTGTATCTGTAGAGCTTCTAGATAGATCCTAAAACAATTTTATTTGTTCTTCCCTGACTGCTTTAAACCGAAACAAGTCAGTGACCGAAATAGGTAAGCTGCCTAAGATACCAGTGCCATCACCCCCACTCCCTTATATAAATAATGCTTAAAATTTAATATTTGCCTACCTACAGCAGCCACGCCATTGAAGTCTTGCCCAATGAAATTAAACAATGATTAAAGAAACTGGGGGACCATATCCTTCAGGGTTTCTCATGAAACATCAGTAGAGCCACATGGAGCAGATCAGGTGCTAAATTTTACTCTTCAAGAGGGTTCTGTGGAGCAGCTAGAGAGTGTTAAGTCTCGTAGACCTTTTGTGTTTTATGAACTACTTGTTTAGGTAAGCACTGAGCTATTTTCTGCTCTAGTCTGCACACCAGCTCTGAATACCAGAGATCAAATTAAAAACTATTTCCTGCCTTCCCAAAGGAACTACGTTACCTATAAACCTTGTTTACCTTTGGGCCATGATTAACAGTCCCCCAGAAGAAAGGATTTCAGATAGCCTGAAAAGCAAATGCAGCACAGTGATGTATGTGCTTACAGTATCAATATGAGAAGAGGAAAACAAGGAAAAGATATTTTTAATTCTGTGATTTCTTGTTTGATTGTTTTGTTTCTTTTTTGTTTGCCACTTATCTAGTAAAGGATGGAATGAGAAAATGTTCATGCTGTGGTTTTCAGTCAAGAGTAACAATAACAGTTAGGTTTGTACATATTTCCAGTGTATTTTCACTTTTTTGGTAACCCATGTCCTGGTTCATGTGCCAGCAGAGAACATCTGTATAGAAGTCACTTGGGTTTTGAGTATCAGAGCATCTGTATTATATGTTTCCTGGAGGACATTTCCCCCGCCCCCTGGGATACAGTTGCCTACCCCAGACTGGGAGTTCCATGTATGGTACTACTGAGATTTTGTATGGGGTGGTGATGTAGAAGAAAAATCAAGTTGGTGAGTGAGGTGAAGAAAAATACCTGTTTGTTCAAAGGGGGTGTCATGTGCTGTAGGTGTGTATGTCCTAGGCTTGAGGAGAAGGCAACTAAACTTCAAACTTACTCTATCCAACGCTAGAGTAATTCGCACCACTGCTGCCTGTGTGGAGAGGTTTTAATGAAAATCACCCTCTCCACATGTTCAGCTGTGTGCATTTATTATTTTTTTCTTAGTAAAGTGCGACATGAGCTGCGTTTGAGGACAGAGCCTTCCCATGACAATTCAGCTTCACTGGGCATCTCAAGTTTGGTATACTGAGGCCAGCATCTTCTTTTTCTCTATTAAGAGTATTAAGATCTTTACAGACCTGGACTGTCAAAACCAGCAAGTACTTCAGTGTGATGTTAAAGACGTTATTCAAGATGGAGAGGTTTATTCTTTTGTTTAGAATCCCCAAAATTGGTATTATTTCCTAAGTGCCTACCATTTACGTAGTTCAGATGAGATGAATTGTGTCTCTCTACTAGATTCTAGTGACTCATTAGAAAGAAATTACATTGACAGCTCATAAGCTTGAGCATACAGTTTAGGATCCGTTCTTGCTCACGGCTTCCCGATAAATGGTGAAAAATCTACCAGCATTCCAGTTTCAAGGTTAAAGAATGAGTAGTAAAAAAAATCTTTGCTAAAGACAAACATTTTAGATTTTGCCAACAAGCTTGTGCAAGTGTCATTAATTATTAAAGAGCATGACTTCTGTGTCATGTGGCATTTTATAAAATTGAAGAGTACTAGGCAAGGCACGTCATTTCTACCCTTCTTTCTAATATGGCTAGTCCATATAATATGAAAAAAACCCATCTGAATAAGATACAAATTAGCACAGAATGACAAATGGGATGGTGCAGTCTTTCTCTTAACCAGGTGCCAGAAAATGGAAGAGACTTGATTATTTGGCAAGTGTAATTTAACACTGTGCTCATATTTTAGATTTAAATTCTAGAATCTTTCTACAGGTATTGCTTTGAAGTTTTGTAAATAGAAACACAAGTAGTTCTGCGAAATGTTTTTTTTCTGTCATTTGCAGTTCGTGTGCATTTGAATAATGTAAAAATAGCTCATGTATACTGATAGGGCAGTGGTATCAGAACATTGGCGCTTGGAATTGAAAGTCGACAGACAAGCAGATCAGTTTCTGCATGTGTTTTTGGAAAGGTTTAAGGAATTTGGTAGTTAGTGGAAACAGCATCTGTCAACTATTATGGTAGTGTTGCTCTTCCTCGTTTAGCAAGCTGTCAACCAGTAAATTGTCAGAAAATCAGGCAAATGTATTTTTTGTATACAGGCCTTGTCAAGTGGTAGAGGCTCGTTTGTGTCTTTTTTGGCAATGACATTGCAGGTTCATGTTAAAAATCCAAGCAACCTATTACTTCACTGAAAGACATTGAGTTAGGACAACTGAAAATGCTTGCCTTCTGCTATAATAAATATTTAATAACTCTACTGTAAATAAGAACCAGTTGGAAAACAGAATTTAGTAGCAGGATACTTCAGATTTTCTGAAGTGAGCTAAATGCTCTTTTTAGCAGTTAAGCCTTTACAGATGTCAGCTGAGGAGAACAAACATCTTCATAATTTATTTATCACAAGTGAAGGCTGATTTGCTACTTGTTCATGTATATGTTACTTTCATTTAACTGCCTCCATCATGTCCATTTCAAAGAAAACAATAAGCTGAGATTCTAAAATAACTGTTTCTGCAGGTGCTCAAGGTAGACCTTATGCAAGAGAATCTAATAAAGGAAAGGCACTGTACATCTGAAAGACTTTTCCAGGAAATGCTCTTTTCTCGTGAAGTTACATGTCATTTTGTTCATGTTAAAGTCACCATAAATACAGTAGGCAGTTTGTATATGTGTGTCCTTCAGAGATTTCAAAAGCCCAATTTTAGAACTAGATGTTTGCAAGAAATGTATTCAGACCTATTGAAGAAGAGGAGCTTGGCCCCAATCTTTTGGACTGATGGTTATACTGCGTCTTTCAAAACCTTTTTTGCCATATGTGACCAAAAAGTATTTTTAAATTCTAGGATTTTAAGACTGAGTGAATATTTTATGCTAACTGCAGGAAGGATCATAGCACAGATCACTTAAGAACAAAAGGGGTGGGGAGGGGGCAAGCCCCAGACTGTTCCATGCCCTTTCGTTCCCTGCTAACATTGAGTTGACACTGCCATGAAATTTTTCTTCTGAATCTAATGTTTACTTGAGCAAGGTGGTATTTAAGAAAAAAAAATCCCCCCCTTTATTTTAGCTTTAACCTTCTTAGGATCACTCAGCTGCTAAATTGTGCTGTGCACTGTTTGAAAAGAAGCAGAAATTGCAAGATAAGATCAACTGCTCACCTGGGGAGACTTACAAAAGTTTCATATTTGAAGCACATGTTCCAAATGCTAGTCAGGGATGGATAGCATTAAATTCTTACATCTGGCACAGAACTGCTTGCTTTTATGTTGGTTTCTTTTCTTGTTTTATTGTTTAAAAGGATAATAAAACCTCACAATAATATCTCGTAATCAGTATAGCATATCTCCAGGCACCTTTTGCATGTTGTATTTGCCAAGAAGAACATACGTCGTAGTTTATTTTGCCTACAGAAATGTTGAAGGTTTGCATCTGGATCCCTTTGGAAATAAATTTATTATTTACACCAGTGCAAAAAGGAAGAGGAAAATATTCTGCCGCACTGGATGAATATATGGTAATTCATTTTGGCTGGGTGGTAAACAGAATTAATTATCCAAGCCAAAGATACACCTTTTGGCATGGCTTCAGCTGCTGCATATTGCCATAAATTTTTCAAAGCCAAGGTTCCAGCCATTTTCATTTGGCATTGGGATTATCTCACTGACATAAGTTAGTTCTGAGTAAACTGAAGATGATATAGAGAATAAACTCAAAATCTACCTTAAAATGAACAAGAACTCCAACTCTTAGGTTTTCAGTGTATTTTAAAGCAGATTTTAGCTGTGCTTTGCACATACTGATTTTCACTTCTTGTTTTTAGGATTGTAGGGAACACACTAAGAGCAAGGAATGCTCTAGTGTCTTCAAGAGAGCTTTCTCTTCAGAATTCTTTCCAAATAATCTGCTTTGTTTCCACTAATTCCTTTTTATTGTTACGCCTAATTAAATGAAGCATTGATGTCAATAGACTATTTATTTTATGTATTTGTTTCTTACTGGCAGCTGTGTGTTAGCTGGATAAGTACCACTGCACGTGTACCCTGCTTGTACGCTCCTCTCTAGAGATGTGCTGTGGGCCATGGTAAGAGGCAGGTGTTTCAGGTCACTAAAGCTTTTTCTGACTCCATACATCTCAAACTGTTCTTATATTTCTGCTTCTGTGGCTTCTGCTCTAGATTTTTTTCACCTGTTCAAATTCCTGTATAATTTTTGAAAGCAGCTGTTTCTGTAGGAAACTGAGGGAATCAATATCCATCTACCTTTGGAAAATTCAAGTCCGCATGGTTCCAGCTGGTGATTCTAGGGTCTTTTCTTCTCTCCAGTTATGTTAAGATGGCTGAGGTTAGTCTTTCCTACTGATATTCTTTAATCCTACCATTAGTCTGGTGCAGCTACCAGCTACTTAGCTGGTCTCGCTAAGGAAAAAGTTCTTCTAAAGGTGTCAGAATGTTGTCCCGTGAATGTGTAGGTAGTGTTTCCCATAGGAGGAAAGCCATGCTTTGAGCAGTGGTATTTGGTCACGTTTACACAGTCCGCTAGCCTTCTATACTGGAGCCAGAAACTGGACAGTGATTACATGGACTTCTGCATCTCCTGGAGCCTGCATCTTTTCAGGCCCATTCAGTATACAGCTAACGTAGGTGATCTTGTGACTTGTTTTGTCCAGACTTACAGCTCCATCACCTTGACTTAATCTTAGATGTTTTGGTCTAACCACCTAGAATAGTTGTGCACTGGTTTATTTTTATTAATGCATTGTAAACGTGTTGATATTACTAGGGCTTTTTTTTTACTCTTTTCTGAATTATCTGAAAGCATTCGATGAATACGCTGCTTTTCCTAACAGAGTTCTGATTACTAAGCATTATTTTTTGCCATCCACTTACTAATATAATGAACCATTTTAAGTGAGTTTGTCTTCTGCTAATTTTTGTTCTGATCAGTTGTCTGATTCAGTCTCATAACTCCATGCAAATTGTTCCCATCAAATTATATTTTTAAATTATGACAAAGCTAAATCCAGTTAATCGTTTATGGAATGTTCTATAGCATAATTATAGAGACAATTTTGATAAATCAGGTAGCTATAACTAAAGCATCCAGATATATTGACTGCATCACTATATTTAAAAAATCATTAGTGTTGCTTTGAAAAGTGCTAGTGTCAGTTAAAGATGTCAGCAAATTTAAGGGGAATGCAGAAAAAAAAATATCTCATTTTAAAATCTTGGCTTAATTTAAAAGTTAATGCTGAAAAGCGTACAATTGAAATACAATTTTCCTTATATTACACCCACTGATGACTGTCATGAGAGCAATAGGCTAGACATGGGATTAAAATTGTGTTACTTAAGTAATTTACCAACTACTATACTGCAGTTCTACTCTTTCTTTAGGCTGCTGGCTTGAACTACAGACTTGAGAATTCTTACACCTTTAAGACATTTTGCTAAACAAATATTAATTTAATGTTAGGAGTTACAGAATGGAAACTATAGCCTATACAGTACTTATAGTATTTCAAGGACTGAATTTAATATAAAATGCAATCTTTCATAGAAACACATAAATTGAATCCTTAAAGAAATACTTTCTTACTAAATCTTTTGATATAGACAGGCATTTTCATCAAACGTGCTGTGAATAGATAACGTGAATGTCAAGGTGTGAACACGTCTTGAAACAGTGCTTTAATTTGCCATGGGAAGTTATTATGCTGACTATAAATTACTGGATTTCCCTGTGCTAAATAAATCCAAGATGAAATCTAGACAAGGCATTAAGGAAATGAAGCATTGGTTTAATTCCATTGTATTCCAACATTATGGAAATACACACCTTGGAATTGGAATTGATTGAAACATTTTAGACCAAATACGTTGACAGTGAAATCCCATTATTTTTCTGTATATGCTCAGGTATAACAACTTACACTAAGCTGCCAGCAGGATCCTGTGAGGGATGTTTGCGTATTCAGCCGGCCTTTGCTAGATCCTGATCTTGAACGTTCCTCTGGTATTATGGATCAGAAGCTCATGTTTATGAAGCCTTGTCTGTGTCTAAATTGTTTTTAACCAGGCCAGTAAGTGTTGCCTTTTCCATGGTGTGGTCCCCTCGAGATCCCTGCAGAAACACATTTGGTCCAGTTTACCTTTGTTATAGATCTCTGCTAGTTCCTGAAGTGCTTGTTTTGTGAGGAGGTCAGACTTTACAAGGGCTCATGTCAGCCATCTTATGTTTGTACGTTCATTTGGTGTGCGTACATTCAGAACGTGTGTAAGGTTTCATTCAACATAAGGGTGCCTAATGTTATTTTTTTTTTAGCTTTGATTGCATTCCCTTATTTGATATGTGACTTCCTCACCTAAATTTTAATTATGCTGGATCAAACAAATAAATATGATTGGTTTTAAAGCTTGAGGTTGAGATTTAAAAAAAAAAACCACCAACCTCTAATCACATTGGAAATGTTGGGAGGAAAACAACTTGGAGATGTCATTTGTATCTTTTAAATTCTGCATAGTCTCGTACATCACTTAGTTTCCTTAAACTTTGCAATTTATGATCTGTCAGTGTGAGAAGCCTTTGTGAAGCAGAAGCCTTATTTTCATTCCACAACATACATTTGTCTTAATTTCTTCAGTAACAAGAGCAAACTGCAGATATTGGAGAATCTGATACTTGGGAGTTCAGATCGCAGCCTGTGTGCCTCTCACTTAAGAATCACGTATGAGAAAAGGAAGATCTTTCATTCCTGATAAGATGCTTTTGTTCTAAATATTTTTCAGGTGGGACTTTTTTAGTTATTCACTAGGAAACCTAAAATCGTTAATAAAGTCAGAAAAAAATCCTTGCCTTGGGATTCCTGGGGTTTTGTCTCTAAAGAACAGAAAGGAAACACTCACATCAGGTAGAACTGAGCTTCCTAGAATGCTTCCACACTGGTACTAATATGTTAAAATGACATGGAAGTTTTGATAAATAGTTGTTATATAAAAAAAAAAGGAGCCTTTTCAAACGCTTTATTGATCAATCGTTAACAAGGGCTCGGCCATCTGTCATAAAGAAATTTTAAAGAGAAATTGAGCGGATCTTATGCCTCTGTCCATTAGGAACCAGTATCAATCGGTTCAGGAAGAGTATCGAGGGTCATTAGCTGCTGTTATGGCTGAAGCACTAATGTGTGCCTCATGCATTAGAGTTAATGATGCCTACAGTTTTGAGTTTGCATCCAAAGGGTCTTCAAAAGTTGGATTTTCTTTTTGCTTCTGTGAAACCGTCTGTTAAAAGGAGAAACTTTATGTGGGCTATTTATCTTTCTTATGTATTTAGGAACTAAAGAATGATCTCGGTCTTTCTCATTTTTAAGAAAATAATACTCAAAACCACCTCATCTTACAAAGCTCAGCTGAGGAACAGGAAATTTTTCCGACTTGGTATTTTTATTTTGGTGTTAGAGGTTTTTTTGATGACTGGACTATGTATTTTAATCAATTTTCTATGACTGCTCAAAGCAGAAAGCCCTGAGGTATGTTTTATTTGTCAGATATGACCAACCAAAGCAAGGGTTAAAAAGAGTCCCTGAAAAAATGTCAGGTTACGTAAAACCACATGGCAAGTGTTTCTAAAGTGAAAGGCATGTGAGAAAACAGGTCATAAATCACTACGTCTCTAGAAGATGAAGTCTGCAGTATTTATTATCTACGCACCATTTTGATTTGCCGGTAAGGAAGCTCCTTGTCGGGATAAATACTGTAATTATAGTGATAACGTACTTGGAGCTGCAGCATCCACCAGTGGGACACACTAAGAGAACGAGCATCCTGGTAGCGTGTTTCCAGATACAAAGGTGAGCATTTGTCTCATAGTAATTTCTTTCTTATGGGAAACTATGTATAAACCACTGAAGAAAAAACTAAAGGAAAAGAGGGGAAAGGGAAAGGAAAAAGGAGTTGTTCAAGTGCCGCAAGGAGAGATACATACTTTTTTTCCTCCTGTATTTCCTCAATGGCAAGGAAAAGCAGAGAGATATGTATTTTTTTTTAAAAAAAGGAGCTTTAGGAAAAAGGGTTTCAATTTCTTTTCTAAAGGCATAATTTCGTATGTATCTATATAAAAACATATATAATTTTTTGGTGTACGTATATACATACAAATTTGGATCTAAATATCTTTAAAGCGCTGGCTAGAGCTAAGCAATTGAAGGCAGACATAATGTGAGCTTTCCCACTCTACCTCTGTCTGGACCCACACATGGTTTCCCAGTTCTCCAAATCCTTTGAGAAGAGGCTGCCAGATGGAGCAAAGTGACTCCAAATACATACATCTCAATATGAAAAAATACACGTTTGGTACATATCTTAAAGGTTTCCGAGCAGTCTGAGAATGTTTTCAAGGTTTTCATGAGATCACCTGTTTGATTTTAATTTGTGGCAGATAGCAGCTTTTTTGATTGCAATCTGCTGATGCTGCAGATTAGCTCTCTGTGCTGGTTAGTTCTGGTTTAGTCCTCTCTTGTGCTGTATCTTTCAGGCATCAAAAAAAATTTTGCTATTCAGGATAATAATAGTCACTGAAGAAGAGGCCATTGTTTTGTGACATAAAGAGGGTGTGTATCTGCAAAACATGTTCAGCACTCAGGAAATACTGGCTGTGTTCTCAGCACATCTGGACCTATAGAAGGTGACATATGGCGAGCTGAAATTGTATGACACTTTTTTTTTAAATAATAGTGACAATTCTGAGATACATTGGCTGTGTGATTTTCCTGGTTTTTACTTTCATTTTGGTTACAAATTTTTAATAATCAAGTGAGATTTTGTTTAGAATGACACAATATAATACTTCACAGGAGAGCAGTTTATACACTAAGCAATTGCAGTTAAATTTCAAGTAAAACTTTTCTCAACTAATTCTTTTTTCTTTGTTAAAGAAAGGTATGGAAAGTTTAGACTTGCTTCTTGTATTTTTAATGGTGTTTATTCCTTTCTTCTAATTAGTAAGATGTTGGTATGTTCCCTGGGGAGAGCCCACTGAACCAATACACTGACGGCTTGGATTTTATCCCTAGTCTATTCTTTCCTGGTTTTCTCCTGAGTAAGTCACTTCGTCTGTCTGCATTTCTTTTCATCTCCTGTATAAAGTGGGAATAACGAACTGTTACTTCTATTGAAATAAAGCAGAAATTGCTGCCTGAAAATCAAAAAGTAAAACTTGTATGTTAGTGAACTAAGGTGCATTCATTTTTTTTTTTTTAAATTAATTTATTTATTTATATAAGTTGTCTTGAGAATTTTCTTCTCAACTCGACTAAGATGCCTGTGGAACTATCAGATATCTTGTTGTCAAAATAGTGAAAAATGCTCTCTGAAGATATTTTGTATATTTCAGAGACAAAAAAAAGCTTGAGAGTTTTCTGAGAGATGTGTGATTTCTCTCAGCAGGAAGAGAAGAGAGAATTTTATTATCTGACCACATTGATGGAAGCTGTTTTCATACGTTGCAGCCAGCAAACTTTTTTGTTGCCAGCAAACACTTTTTCTCCCCCTTACTCCATAATTCTACATCTCGTAGACATGGCTGGCTTTCTTTGAATAAGCTTTTCCAAAACACAATGTAGCAACCCCTTGGAACAAAAAGATCGGTGTTAGGGATTCATTCTCTGCCATTTCAGGTATGTCTCCATCTCCATCTAGTGTGGCTCCCTACTGACAGCACAATTCCCGTGAACTCTGTCAAAGATGAATGTGAAATCATACGAAGTGCAGCAAGTATGAGTAGCAGAAGACACGATGAATAGCTCTTGAGGGTGTACAACACACAGGAAGACAAAGGAGATAGCACTTCAGCTCACAAGGAAGAGGCATCATTTCTCAGCATGATTAAGTGCTTCCATGGAGCTGTAGCAGCTACAATAGCTCTTACATCTGGTAACTTAGCTTTTATACAATTCTTTTGCCAGATTTTTCAGTATTTCAATGAACATATGTATGTTTATATTGGAGAAAGCAGTTTGCTTTAATGTCATCCCTTCTGAGACATACTTGGTAATAAACAACTCCAGATCATGCCTTACCTTTTTGCATGGGGAGTGAACTCAAATTGTTATGCTGAATTTCAGACTAACACTATTCATCAGTGGAGATTACACCTGGGTTTTTGAAAAAATGTGTATCCCAGTGCAGGATTAGTGTGTGAAATTCGGGCGCCCCAAGTTTGTTATTTTCTTAATTTTAGGTCCTGATGTCTTTTGATTTTTGTCACGGAAGTGATCAGAGTTGAATGAAGCTTCATGCGTACAGGTTAGGGAATGTGAGGAATTGGTGCCATGTGTTTCCCATTGCGGGAACCTTTATGATATCATCGTCAAAGAACATGTTCAATATGCCTTCCAGACTTGGCATGCCCTTTAGATTGCATGATCGGTTGGGACTGTGTCAGTAAAACATTCATATTCCCCTGGGTGCACAATTACTAAGATATTGAAAACATTTAATCTATAAGAGGAAAGACTTCCCCCCTGCCCCCCCCCCCCCCCCCCCCCAAAAAAAAAAAAAACACCACACCACACCCCAAACAAAAAAAACCCCAAACCTTTGTATTCCTGATGAAAATGTATACAGTATCTCATTGAACATCTAGACCTCATTTTGTCATGGGGGCTTTAAGAAACTTCCTATTCAGTGGACCACTAATTCTTACCTATCCATCCTTAGGTACTCACAGAAAAACATATTTTTGGTCCCAGTTGCTAGAAACAAAGCCATCCTTATGTCAGCATACGGATAGCAGCTGTCATTACCACTAGCCAGTTATATTGTCTGCTGTCCCAGTCCTTTATCTGTCCAACTCCAGACACTAATTCAGAAAATAAGAATAAATAATCAAGGCATGTGGAACTGAGGCCAAGCTTCTTTTATTTACAACACCTGTTGCCTTTTATAGGGTTGGCACAGTTAGTCTAAGCCACAATGGCTTTCTAGATTTCATGATAACTGGACTTTCTGAAATGTGTCTGCGGTTTTTTGGGAAACCCTTAATTTTTATTTTCTTTAAAAGGTTAAAAGTAAAACAGAAAATATCACCGCACATCTACTGCAAAGCAAAGGGGGGGGGGGAAATTTTGAAGGAGTCAGAACTGTGCACATTTTTACATTGCAGGTTGAATGATTGTGTTCCACTGTAGTTCCCCCACCTCAGTTGACGCCGATGCCGAGGCAGGGGACATGAAACACCTCATAGAGAAAACAGTCCCAACTGCCCCCCTTCTCTCTGTTCTTTTTCCTGTTTTACTGATTTGCATACTCACTGCATAATAACAACTAAATACCCCTGGATTTTCTTTTCTAAATTTTCTAAATGTTGTGTGTTCTCGAAAAAAAAGAGGGGAAAAAAGCCTGTCTCCCTATTTCCTCAGTTGTTTCAAAAGTTTCACTGGATTTGTTTCTTAATTTCTGCCTCATAAAACCATGTCAATTTAAACTGAGATTTTTTGAGGTTTCAAACTAAGCAGAGCTTGCACATTCAATATTTTAATGCAAGGTCAGGTGAGTCTGGGCTGACTTTTAACAGGGCTAGTGGCTCGGTCACTGTGCTTTGAGGCATCTGGTCTGTGGTGTTTTGAGATTGTACTGACCCAGAGCTGCTCAACACAGCCATGTACATCTGTGCTTCTTTAGGTGTGATCTTAGAAATAAATCCCTTATGTGAGTTTTTTAAGGCACACCTAAATATGTTATTTTCAGATTAACTGGTAGAGCTAGAAGTAGATAGGTTTTGGAGAACGTAGACCCTTCTTCAGGTCAGACAAATTATCTTGTTTTCCTGACTATGATAATTGTTTTAATGAATAATATTTTATCTGTCTAGAAACCTTGTCTTACCCTTGTTCTCAAACTGTCACAAAAATTAAGCCTTGTTTATTTTAGGTTAGAATTTACATCAGTTGTCTGTGTTGAAATTTAGAAAGCTGGAAAGAGGACAAAGATGTCTAACAATCTTAATTAGAACTATAGAATAATTTAGGACAGAAGGGACCTCTGGAGGTCATGAAGTCCAATGCCCCCTCTAAAGCACAGTAAATTATAAAACATACAAAAAATACTGTCTCTCTTCTGTCACAGGAAAGCCATAAACTTGAACCTTGAAAAATGGAACACATTTCTTGCAAATGTATTTATCTTGGTCTTAGCATCCATTTCCATCTTCTGGGCTACACAGTGTCCCCTGTATGGTCTGGCTGGCTTTGCTACCTGTAACAGCAGAGGTGGAAAATTATGTACTTGTTCCCAGTATTGGTGATTTTATATGCTACCTAATAATAATTGTTTTCTTGAGAACTGATTGGTCTCTAAGTTTCCTGGTACGTTAGTGCAGGATAGAAAGGAGAAATGGAAATATATCCTCTTGATTAGCTATATGCATATTTATATCTTAATTTGAAATAATTACTTTCTTGTAGACCTGCCAATGATTTTTTGTATCTGTGTGTAAATAAAACTTATTACAGAGTTAGAAAAGAGAAAATACATTTTGGATAAAAAGGCAGTAAAGAAAAATTTTAATCAAAAATAAATTATTTTTCTTAGTTCTACTGAAAATTTGTGGAGGCTGTGTGAAATACATAATCCTGCAGGGCTTCTACTCACTTGAGTTTTTTCTTAATCATATTAACAAGGGTACCATACAGCTTGTATTTTATATAGTGTGTACATAATATCTATCTATAAACATACATATTTTACTCAAACCCGAAATCTATAGAACAGACCTCTGAATGTTCAATTTTCTGGTGAAACTCCTCAGTTCAAAATGAGTACAGACGTAGTTAAAAGTGACTTCAGTGTGGTGCAAGAGTGATAGCCTGAGCTTGCACCCATTTCAGTACTGCTAGGGTGGAAAGTACGCAGGTACAAGGAAGAAAACAGGGAGCTGAAGGTGTTGTAGGAGTCTGCAAACATTTGTTGATCCAGAAGGAAAAGCTGAAAGGCCTGTTCCATAGTGCAAAACCTTTGGATAGGTGCATAGCTGCCATTTTCTTAAAATGTAAATTTTTTAAACCTTGGCGCTGAAAAGTGAAGTGACCACTATGCTTTTTACATCTTCTTTTTCAATATATTGTGCCAAAAAGAACGTTTCTTCATAAGTATCAGACAGCCATAATAGTCTGTGGGGAGAAAAGAAAATGCTTGGGGCTGAGTCCTCACCAAATAGTCATAATTAGGTTGTATGTAAAAAAGAAAAAGCATCATTCTTTGAAACCTGGGGGTTTTTTGGCAGCACATGTCCAACTTTAGAAACCGTACATACCAGCAGAGACAATGTCATTCTCATGATTTCTTTTTCTTAAAACCTGCATGTCAAAATGAAATTAAAAAACTGCCTGTTCTGACACGTCTTTTCAAAGACCATGAGTGCCTCTAAGTGGCAGGAGTAAATAGAATGTCAGAGTTAAAACTTCATGTAGCGCACTCCCAATGGGATTAAATGTCAACAAATCTGTGCTGAAAAGGCCTCTCCATCTGTAATTTCCTGTGTTGGAATTACCTACCACACTTCGGAGGAGAAAAACCAAAATGTAGGCATTGACTGTGATGTGAATACAAGGAGATGCTGCAGCTTCCCCAGGTGGAGTCCTCTCCACCTTTCAAGACATCCTCAAACAAACCCATTTCTAGTATATCTGTGCAAGGAACCACACCTGTGTTTTTCCATGACCCTAAAAATATTCATATTATTTGACCTTTAAACACTGTGATAGACTAGAACCAAATGTATTAACAAAACTATTAGACTTTCAGTTGTTAATTTTTTTTCTTAATTTATGGCCCTTCTCTCCACTCAGTAAATTTTCTGTAACGGACAGCTGAAGGGGGAGGCTGGCATTGCAGTCAAGTCCTTGAAAAGCTCTGTGGGCTCAGCAACTGTTACCTTGACAGGGTACCTCTCTGAATGAAATGTCTTTGGAACAGGGTCCTTCTGCTCAGTACTTATCGCACAGTGGAGTCCTTTGCCTTTACTGCGGCTGCAAACTGCCACTGTGATATCAATACTTAGTTTTGTGCTGGGATTACTGATTTCACATGCTGATGCTATGGTTTCATTCATCAGCCACCAAATTCAACCTTCTCCAACAGTTGCAAGTGCACCCCAAATTGACAGTTCTCTTTAGACAGTGCCACAACCATCCCAGAAGAAAGCATCCCATTTTCTGTAGTCTTGCTAGAAAGCATTAGCAGGAATTTTTTTTCCTACACAGTGGCTTTAACTAGATCTCTTTTTCCTTAACAGAATAAATATCTATTAGATGCCTACAAGGGCAGTGAAAGAATACAATTTTCCAAACTTAATTTGTTGCCTTGATAGTAACGTGCCCTGTGCTCTGTCCCTGACAGTTCTTTTGGCAGTTCTGTAACTGTCCTTTTGCTCTATAAGATTTGATTTCGTTTTCCTATATAAATGCTAGTGTGAAACAAATATTTTATGATCAACTGAGACAGTTTAAACCATTTATTTTATTTTATTTTTAGCCCGTAAGTAAGTTATGTTTTGTTATAATGACAAACTTGATTCCTTCAACCCCCAAAAAATCCAGAACTTTGTTTTTCATTAATAGCCGGAGTGGAAGATTCCCTTGGGTTTTAAAACTGCATTTAAGATAAAAATTTATTTCGTATGTTCTCAATTAGTGTGAAAATGTGCAAATGTCACAGATTGTTAATTACTTGAAACTAGAAACATGGAAGAAGAAAAGGAGGCGCTGTAGTTTTTCTTTGATGTGGACATGCTTCAGAGGATTGCAGCTTCCCCATAACTCAGTGCTGAGTGAAGGTGGGGGGTGTCTCCCAGGTGGTAAATTTGTACTCTCTAGCCTGAAATTTATTTTAAGCTGTGGAAGCTGAGATATTGGCCATAGGGTCAGTTTAGGAAAATGCTGCCAGCAAAAGAGTTATCTGGGCCTGGTACTACCAGCATGATACAATTAAATATGTTGTTTGGCTAGCAGATCAGAGTGGGAGTTGGAATTAGCGTTATAAGAGTGGAGCCAGCACAGCCAAACAGTCAGGCTGTCAAATCAGCCCTTCTATTTACATTCTTCCTTATTTAAGACAGAAAAAAAAAAGGGGGGAGTGGGGGGGGTGGGGGAGAAAAAAGATTTGTTCATGTTGTCATTACCTCTTGAAAGAAGGTCTTAGAAAGTATGACACTTGGAGGAGAAGGTAGGAGGGCAAGATGGGGTGGAATGGCAAGGCAAGATTGATCCTTGAGAGGCTCAGGGAGTGGGGGGAAACATGTTACAAATGGTAATAAGGCAAGTTAAGAAAAATGATACCAGATGTGGCTGTAATGCCAACAATCAGCAAAAAATGTAAACATATATAAAGCTATAGTAATAAAGCTGTTACAGCTGTAATGTTCAGGATGGAAAGAAAAATGAGGTCTCTTTTTAACTTCAGCTATATCAGGCTCTGGCCTCTACTTATATTTACTTTTCCCCTTGCCCATTTCATCCTTTTAGAATAGTGATCCATCTTCACTAAAATTTGTTAGAGACCACTTCTAAAATTTTTTATAAAAATAGAATACAATACTGCCTACGTTTTTCACATTAAACGACTATTTGTGTCAAAGAACACTTTTGAACTCATCAGCATATTTCACAACCAATTACATTTATAAGTGTGTGGAAGCATTTGAAAATTCATCCCATTCAATTAAGGAAAACGTAAGGCTTAAGACCAGACCTATGCACCCCTGCAAACACATGTGCATGCATGTGCTGTCTCTCCTTTTCTACCGTGTAAGAGTTGCTTGATCTGCAGTGTCCACAAATGCTGGTAAAGCAGATGTAGGCCACCCAGGAGGCCACAAGCCTGCCCGTGAATCTTGCTCCAGTGGATTTGTGGCTCCCATGCTATACCTGGCCAAGACTTTAGATCGCTTGTCTTCCATTCAAGATATGCAGTACTGTGCCCTGACAACATTGTAAAACTTGTTGGCAACAGGGTGAGCATATTAAGGGCAAACTGTATTTTCTTATCAACTGTAGGAACAAGGAGTCCTTTCTTTTTATAGTTCATTTTTTATATGCAGCTCTACCTTACAAAGGTAGTTTTTCAAAACACCATTGAATTTGTGTATTCCTACAGTGTATGGAGTGATCCATGCCTTTGTTTTTCACTAGTTATGAATTTAGTGATTCAATATTGGATAATTAGGGTTTGTTTTCTATTGATCCCATGACTCCTCCTAGCTTTAATAATGCAATAGTGTTTGGATCATTTGTTATTAATGATGAAAGTTTTCAGGACTTTCAGTTTTTCCCTGACCAACAGCTTTTTGGGACTCCCTAATGATTGCAACACATCAGCCTAGTGAGTTAGTGCAGCCCTAATACACCCTGAGTGTGAATGGCTAGTAAGTCATCTGGCTGTTGTAAGAACTGTAAATTTTGCATGTAAGTGTGCAAAAAAGTATGCCCTTTTGTGGTTTGTGGTGTTGACTCACTAGGTTTGCACCATGCTTCTCTCATTTTATGGGGTCTTGTATATATGATTAAAGGGAAATACTTTTTTAATAAGCTGTTTTGTAGAACTATACTCTGAACTTACAGGGAGTGGATACATTGTAATAGTGCTTGGAATTTCCAGTCTTGATTATTATGTAGTCTTGTTCAGTTTTTTCCTTATTTAGTAAGGAAGCTTGTAAGATTGTTATCTGACACATGTTGTTCCACTCAGCTTCAGCATTTCATTCACGTATTCTTCCAGTCATTATCATGGCATAAATCTTCCTGTCTTCTTCTGTTCTGATTTGTTGACTGCATCATTTATTTGCATTCAAGTGGGAAATATCCTAATGTATAGGCAAAATATTATGATTGTTTCCATCAGGAAGGATTCAGCTTTGCTTTTGGCTGTATTAGCTGAGATGACTGTGTACCGTTAGCATGACTGCAGCAGGATTTCATTCTTGCAGTACATGAGAAGTGTTGCTGACAAGAAGAGATGTAGAGAGCAGCAAGATTATATCTGCTTGCTTGTCTGTGTGTGTGTGTGTGTGTGTGTTAGGTGTTGTTTTTGCCTGTGACAGTTTGATTTGCTGCTACGAGTAACCATACGGTCACTGTTTCTGAGATGTACTCTTCTCCTAAGATGAAACGAGATCTGAAATTTGTGATTTCTACAGGTATATCAATACATTAATTCAAATAATTTCCTTATTCTCTCTCATCTACACCAAGTACATGAAACGTTCAGTAATTCAAATTTCTGCGTCATGCTTCAGAAACAGTCAATTTTCTTATTAGTGATTTGAGATTCCTTGCTATTACTGCTTCATGCAAAATAAAATCACCAATCCTGTCTGGGAAACTTTTCAACTACCTGCATTGGTTTCTGCTTCCTAACCTTAAGTATATAGAAGAGGCAGTCTTAAAACAGGAAAATTATCTTCAGAAGGAGCAAAAGCTTTTGCATGTTGCTGCTACAGCAATAAGAAGCACAACCCATCAGGTACTTCCTACTGTATGTGAGCATTGATATTTCAGTGGCTTCCTCCTCACAATTATCTTGCTCATATTTGATCCTATGCCATGGCCTCTCCTTTCCCTAAGCCCTGTGTGCCAGAAGCACCCGTGGTCAGGCTCACCTCCTCTCTGTGTCCGACTCACACAGCTGTGAAGGGGCAGAGCTGCAACACTGTCTGGTAGCTGTGGTTGTTGCTCTTGGAGCGGTGCGCTGCTCAAATCCCATCTGACGTCATGTAATGCAACTTGAGCAGCACCATAAACCTTCCCTGAAATACTGACCTCATGAGTTTGTCTAGAAAGAGTCAATGGTCTGGAGTTGCAGAATTTCAGCAGAGAGGGAATAGCAGAAAAGTCATATAGGGGAGAGGAAATAGGTGTTGGAGGGAGGAAAAATTGTTACAGGATTACAATGAGCCACTTCTCTCAAGCGCTTGTACGAAAATATTCTCCAGAAAAGTTTGAGCTGAAAAAAGTAATGGCTCCTGAGAGCCATTTGGTATCGACTTGAAAACAGGAAAAAAAATTAAGTGCTTTATGCAAAACCTCTGAAAAAACATAGCTTTGAGCTATGGACAACAAATGCAGTCGGAGGGAAGGAAACTGCTGTTGTCAAGTTAACTTACTACTGAGCAATTTGCTATGATTTTTGTTAATCAGATTTATAGTAATGCAAGATAAACATTTGAGATGACAATGTGTTATCACAAGTATCTCTGCAATTCACTGGTATGCTGAAATAGTTGTTCAAGATCTAAAGTTTATTTTCAGGCCTTATCGGTAGGGCCATCCACAGAGCAAAGCAGCTCCAGTAACTAATGGGGATTGCTCATTCATTGTTTTATTTCTAATGTATGTGAAGCCACAGAAGCTGCCGCTGCCCCACCAGGCTGCCCAGCCTGTACCAACCTCAACAGCACCGTGGAGAGAGGACGCTGCCGAGATTCCCATCTCCGAGCCCGCTGATGCAGCTTCGCTTCCTCCACCACAGTGGAGGAAAGAGGGGGCGATAATTCAGTGCAGGCAGGAACCCTCTTCAGCCCTTTGCCCTTAAGATAAGAATGAATAAATAAATAGTCACACTGTGGTCAGGGAGGCAGGTTGTTCAGAAGGGAGGCAAGAAGTCAAGCGTGGGAGTTGCGAAGCTGGTGCAGACTGGGAGGAGGGAAGACAAAAGCGTGGGAGGCTGTTATTCCTTTGTTGAGTGCACCATTATGTTTGCATTTTCATTCTGTAGTTAACACAGGCTACAGAGTTTTTCACAAGGAGGTTTAAATCCCCCAAAAGCTTTTTAAAAGTCGCTTTTTTTTTCTTTGTAAAATTTTATTATTTTAGTCCAAAATGATACAATAATTCCTCTCCTGGCTCCTTATTTCCTTTTAAGGAAATATAAATTTTTTGTGAGAAGAATCTTACACCTGTAGTAAGCAAAGTTTAAAATCTGTGTTACCAAATGCAAATGTATGCTTTTCTTATTTTGGCTGTGAGACAGCGCTGGGTGACCTCCCAGCACCTCACAGTGAGCCAACACCACTCCGCAGCAGAACGCAAGGTGCCCAGACCCGCTGGCAGCGAGCGGACAGCCAGAGCTTAGAATGTAAGACGCCAGTTGATTTTCAGGAATGAGTTAGGGGTTGATGGAGGTGTGAAAGGCCGGGCGTGTAGGTGAACGGTTGGTCAGCGATGATGTGCTCAGCTGCTCCTGGTCCCTGAGGAGAGGGGGGAGGCTCTGCTCCTCCCGCTGCGCTCTCCCCAAGGTGTCACTCTTGGGCCGCGGGAGGAGGGTCAGCGCTGTGGCCGGGCCTCGGGCTGGACCTCGGGCTGGACCTCGGGCTGGACCTTGGGCTGGACCTTGGGCCGGACCTGCCCCGCCACTGGCACAGGGGCAGCTGTGGGCATGCGGCTGCCACGGGGCGCTTTGTCTGTTGACATCGTGGTCAGCGTTAGGTGATAGCCAAGGAAATACTGCAGGCTGTTTTACTATGTGTTTGAAGCAACGCTCCTCTTCCACTCAACAGAAACGTTGTTTTCCATTCCTAAACACTCTCGCTGTCCATCTGCCCCAGAACTGAACTTCTGACAAAGCTGGCAGGAGGATCAAGGAGGCACAGAAAAGTGTCTGAGTCTGAGGTGGGACCTCACGTACCTGGCTGTGCCCAGGCCACCTTTACTCTCCTGTACTGATGTCCTCACAAGGCTGAGCGGCCGTGGGGCAGCACCATGCAGGGCAGAGCGCTCCCCTTTGTCCCCAGAGGAGAGGGCCCGAAGCTGCGCAGCCACTGTCATGGCTGCTGTGTGTCCGGAGCTGCTCCTCTCCTGGGAGGCCGCGTCACCACCCCGCTCCCCTCAGGTGCCCAACCCCAGCAGCATGCTGGCTCCCGGCCCACCTGGCACCGCAGCCAGGGCATTCCTCGCCCCTTTGTTGAGGGAACACAGCTGAGAGCAAAGGGACAAAAAGGATGGAAGATGAACTGCGCAGTCCCACGGCTGCTGAGGAACCGGAGCTGGAAGAGGCCGTAGAAAATGCAAGGGAAAGACGTCTGTTGTGATACTGTGTGGTATCCCAAGTAGGTGAGCTACTTGGCTTGCGGTTAACAAAAACGTAACACAAATTAAATTTGTCCTAAATATGGTTTTAATTTCTGTGAGGCCGCTGGTGTCATTGTGCCAGTCGCCCTCGGGAGCGCGGGCAGGGAGCGGCCAAGGGCTGCTGCGGCCCATCGGTGCTGGTGGGCGTCCCCCACGTCAAACAGTGTCTGCTGCCATAATGAAATAATTACAGAATCTCAGGCTGTTATCCAATTACTCTGACATTTCACCATTCTTTGTCGTTAACTGGATTAAGTTCATTGTAAAAAGATTAGCTGTGGAATAGAACGGAGCGGAACGGAGCGTAACGGAGCGATGTGCCTGGGCGGCACAGGCCTGGCGGTGGGGGTGCACAGCCCCTGCGGGCCGGGGCGGTGGGGCGGCTGCTTGCGGCTCCTGGCCATGCCCCAGGGGTGAAGTAACTCATTACACGGAATAACGCAAAGTATTTAAAATCTGTGACAGTGTTGTGGAAATCTTGTGCATCCTTGAGACGGATTTTTCTAATAAATAATTCAGGGTAGTGGAAAAAAGAAGTGTTTCTGTGCCCATTTTCTCTTTGTAATTGCTGCCTATTGCTGTCTACATTGCTACCGTAGTTAATGTCCATTTTCTAGAGTAACAAAACATCCTAAATCTTTCTGTATTTGAAATGTTGGAATTGATGTAATGGTGCAATGCTATGCCTTCTCTCTGAAAGATCGGTTCTTAAAAATTAGTAATCATTTCAGTTATTTACTTCACAGCAGGTTTGATACTTCCACAACACACAGTTTTTCAGTTGCATTTTTTTCTTGTCTTCTCTCTTCTTGCTTTCACATTTGGATCGGCATAAACATTATGAGTGATGGTTGTTATTAACCAGTCAGACTGTGCAGATTTTCATTTCCAGTCTTACACTTCACTCACATTAACCACACTGTCACTATATACATTTTTACTTTGATTATTACAATCTTCCATGCACGATGGGCCTTGGTGTGTTTTCTCCGCACAAACTCCAGTATTTCAGAGGCTGCTGAAGATCCACTTTCTGTATTGCAGTACAGGAGCTGCAACAACAGCAATAAAAACAGGAAATGGACCTTGTCAGAGTTGAGAAAGGAAAACAGTGTATTAAAATTTTCTTTGAAACTATTTGATTTTGCTTGTTTCTTTCCTGTCAAATCATGCTCTCATTGAAGTCAATGGGATCTTTGCCACAGAATTAAATAAGGACATAATGGAACATTGCTAACATCACAACCCCAGATTTTCCCCTCCCCTTGCTAAAATGGTTTTCTTCCCTTCTTTCATTTTTATTTTTTTCTTTCAAGGAAGGACAGCATAATAATTATCTGGAGCCATATTTAGTGAGTGTAATTATAGTATCTTTTTTCATATATATTTACTGTAAAATGATAAATCTGATTTATTTTAGTTCTGGATAAGATTTACTATTCTGTAGGCAATGCAAATAATTTAAAAATTACATTAATTGTTTCAGCATTTTATAAATTAAGTGTTATACTTTGTAAAAAATGGTTAATAACTGTGCACAAGATTTTTGTGCACTTATCACAGCCAGAGTTGCAAGCCCACAACCTTCCTTCCCAGACCTATGCTGGAACTGGCTTTAGTTCAAAAACAGTGTCACTTGAATCTGAAGTCTGGCTGGGAAAACAACGTAATCGTCTTAGAAATTTCCTTGGTGGTAGCGTTTGGTTTTGCTTCACTAGGAAAAAGGGCTCATAAGCTTTCTTTTCTGTGAAATGTAGATATTTCCAAATCTTTCATTCCTTATACTTCTGGGGGCAATTTCTAAGTAGGCTTTAAAAGTGCTTCAACACTGATTTTGTTATTTAATTAACAAGTTTGTCAAAATGAAGCCATTCCTGTTGTATCTGTTTCTTGAAATGAGAAGCTTATCTTATTAGGAAGACCGCAGTTCTACTACATTGCAGTTTTCCGATTTCTGCTATGGAGCCAGGTTTCAAGCTTAACTAAGCGTAACCTTTTAGTCTTTCTAAATGGGGCCATAGTTCAGTAGTTCAAATTTTGGAATTTATAAAATGTACTGTGAAAACTGCAGCTCTTGCTTATGCTTTAGTAAGGCAAGTTCATTTCCTGATCAGAACCAATCAGCACTGAATTTATACATATTTCTTCTATTTACTAGATGAATTGCTAAAGGACTGAAACTACTTCCTTTTAACTGCTGTAACACAATAGGTGTAGGAAATAAGACATGCAGAAAGCTTTCACTTGAAGTTTTCCCAGATTCAGCACCTAATTTTCCTTTAAAGTATACAGCTTAAGCTGCTACATTTTTCCACTTCATGCAAAATAACCCTAAAGTAAAGCAGATTTTGACAAATTCCTCCTTGAAGTGCCAGCCCATGGCCAATAATTGTAGCCTTTCCCAGAGGGTTACACTTGACACTTTTGTAACTTTTTTCCTACCTTTCTCCCTACCTTTCTTCTGCCATCATCCCGTGATTTTACAGGTCCTGTCTTCCCCATTTCCTAATTATGTCCGTGGAACTTGATCATTATATGAGTAATTGGAGTTCTGATACAGGCTTACAACATGCATTACAATGTAGTATGAAATGTAGACACTTCTGCTCTAAGTGGAAGTGACAGATCAGAGCTTACAAATTGCATTCATTCACTTAAGAATCTCCTGGGACCTCTAAATTGATCACATGTGTTTGTATGGATTATGTAATATTAATTAGAGTGGTATCCAATAGTGCAGCTGTGGTCCTTTGATGGTTCTATTAAATCTCTGTTTTCAGGGGGTAGTAATTCAGTTCTGCAGGTCTTCTATTTCAAGGGAGGAAAACTTGAAGTGTAATCCTTTTTTCACTGAAACTGAGAAGGGTTAGCATAAGTATACGTAAATTTAAGAGTGTATCAAAGAACAGTATTTGGGAGGTCTCAGAATTCCAGGTACTTTTGCACCTATCCTCAACTTTTATGTCTTTAGAATGAACACTTTTCATCTAAAAAATGAATATTTTCTGTTTTAATTAAAAATCATAATGTGCTTTATTCCCTGCTCCTATAGCATTATTTTTTTTACATAAAGTGATGATACTTTTGTGTTTCTTGAAATATGTTGACACTTCTTACTCTGTATTTATGGCATAGATGTATAACATACAGTATTTGTGATTGACGTATGTGATCATTATTAGAGAAGGATTAAATAAGGCATAGGTGATACATTGTTTGTCCAAGGCAACATAAAAAGAACTTACATCTTTAAGAGTAAGGTCACATCTTCCTGATTTCTATGCTCAATCTTCTTCAACTTTTCAGCAATATTGACTTGATGTTAAAATATTTTTATGAGGGTATGAACATGATGCAGTTATTTTATGCAGTATTTTTAGTTGCTCCTGGATTGGATGCTTATACTGAACCATATATGATGTTAATGTTTTAAAGATAATTAGAATTACTCACAAACTTTGCTCTAAAAGTTAATGTCTGCTAAAATTCAGAAGCAGCATTCTAGGGCTGATTTAATTTGCAGTATGAGTAGTGTATCTTTTTATTGCACACCTCTAAGCTCCAGTCTTTCTAAAATAAACTAATGCTGAATAGTCATAAAACAAAGAAGTTAAAGGACTGTATTCAATTACTACAAATTATATAAAGAATTAAAAAATTATATGAGAGCTCTGTAGGCTAATGAGCCTGGCTAGGTGTTGGTGATTTCGTCTGCAGTATGACTGATATTAGTAAATTCATATATGTGACTTTTTTTCCCTTTGTGTAATTTTCAGTTCAGAACAGCAACAAAGTGGTGCTCACAGCACTTCCCAGGCTATTGGAGCATTAAGATTTAGGCACTCTAAGTCTTACAACATGATTGATTTGCACTGTTTTCCCTAAACACTATGTGCAAACCCTATTATTTAAGGACTGCATAAATGCTTTTTATATATTAAGAAGTTTCCTATTTTAGTATGTAGTGATAGAAATCTGTCATTATGGAGCTATTTGGGATTCCTTTTTTTTTTCTTTTTTTCTCCAAAATATACATTAATATTCATGTTGAAATTACATGCTACAAGTAGCATGCCTGCTTTTGTATCCTGTTTTAAAGAAACAGTGGCCCACATTTTCTTTCTTGTCCTTTTATATTTTTACTTAATACTGTTTGCTCTGAAGTTTGCAGCGACTTCTCATAAAGCAGTTATTTTCCTTCTTGTTACTTTCAGTATCTTTCAAGCCCGAAGAGCTGCACTGCAGAGTCCAAGCCCACGTGCACATTGCAGTTCTCCCACGTGCAGTACTAGTTATTTCCTCAAAGCAGTGGTGCTTTTTAAGTTTGCAAAAGCATTGCAAAACAAAGTCCAAAACTATCTATATCAACCTTACTCTAGTGACATAAAAATCAGATTTTATTTCCTTTTTTTTCCTGTTTGTATGCCACTTTAGTTTTCAGTATAGGCAATACAGTTACGTATATACAATATCATGACCAATGGTGTTTAATTTTTTCTTTTAAAAATACAGAAGAAAAATTTGGAATGACCAACTAGAGTGGGAGAAAGGTAAAAGTCCTCCACTGGGATCACTTAATTGTTGTCATGTTCAGAGATATTTGATCACAGGATGTCAGATATATTACATAATGTTATAGTTGGTTAACAATCAGGTTCTTGTTAGCTGCAGAATAAAAAATACAGATGAATACATGTGCCTTTTTATAGGGAACTTTTGTTGTGAGAACTGGATTTAATCATTGATGCAAAGATTGTCAGTCTTTGTAGTTGGTACAGAAAACTAAATATTTTTTTTTAAATCTTTTGCTGAATGCAAAAGATTATCCTTGTGTTAAAGGAGCTCCTTGATTCTGAAGTGCAAATGGTATCACCTGCTTGGTTAAATTTTAGCTGTATCACAAGAAGTAACTAGAATTAGAAAGAGTTCTTACGATACTTTTCCCTGATTTATTTTGGCTTAGTTATATTTTAAATATGAACAGATACCACCTTTGGCTTTTAGAAAATAACTTTTTTTTTAAAAAAGAACCCCTTTGGAAATCCTTTAAAAAAAAGAAAAATCATTTGAAATTCTACAGTAGTATTGTTGCCAATAGGAAAATATCACTTCTACATGCAAACACAAAGTATTACCTTATGCTTATTCAAGAGAGCGGTGTTTCCAGGAGTGTTTTTGTTCAAGGATGTACTTAATGGATTTGATTTAATGGAGTTGCTACAGCTCGCTGCTTGCCCAGCCAGCTGAAAGTCTGAATTCTATTTGTTATGTCCTGACTACAAAATCTGATTTTTTTTTTTTTTTTTTTGAGTAATCCCGTCTTCTGAAAAACACATAGTGGCTTTTATTATTCCTAAAATAAATTATAAAATGCTGTCTTGGATAACAGTATTTGGATGTCTCCAGTCTGTGGATTACAAAGCATTCAGAGCAGGATCTCTCCACCTTAATAGCAGCACATGGTTTTGTGCTTGTTTCAAAAACGGGCTGTTGTCAGGAGCCAGCTACAGGTTGACTGTCCCGCCTGCTGCTGGGCCGGGTGTGCGGGGCAGGCCGCCGCCATCCCCACCACAAGTCATATGATTTTCTGGCTGTCTTGCGCCATGTCATCTTACTGCTGTTGTCTTGTGACTGTGTTACGGGATCACCAGGGGGAATGCAGCAGCCCTGCCACTGGCTGAGGGGAGCTGGGTAAGGATTGAAGCCCTCGGGGAACCTTGCTGGGCTGCTCACCGCCTCCTGCCCGGCGCGCAGGCCTCTGCGGGGAAGGGGTGGGCATCCTTAGCGGACACTGGGGCAGAATTTCAACTCTTATGTATCAGTTAATTTTCTCTCTACTAACTATAAACTTTCCATATCCATGAGGAATTTTCATTTCTGTGAGAAACCAGCCTTTTTTTTATTATTTTTTATTTTTATAGGTATTAGATGGACAAACTGAATGCAGTATTTTGCAGCTGTTGCTATGCTCTGTGATCTGTAAATGTGTGGAAAAGACTTTTTCCACCCATGAAGAAAGGCTGTAGTGAGCAGGTCCTCCTATCTAATATGTGGTACTTGACCTCACAGGTTCCCAGCGTAACATTACTGCAGTATTTTGCGTTACAATATTATGTGCTATTTTTCTGTAACTTTTTCCTCAACTTATGTGTGTCTGGAGCAGGTATAATTTTATGCATTTGAAATCCTTCATCTCCCCGCCCCACCCCACCTTCGTGAGCAGTGAAGTGATTTAATATTCATCTCTTCCCTAAATTTCAAAGTAATGATTGAGGAGGGAATATGCCTGTTTCCAGAACAGGCGTTGCTGTCGTTTGTTTCACCGTTCGCCAGTGCCAGAGCCCTGCCAGCAGGCATCCTCTCAGGCTGCCCGGCCTCAGCCAGTTGTATGAAGGTTGCTTTCTTGGGGAGTCATTAAAGCATGTTCTAAAACTTCTCTCTCTCCCTCCATTGCTGGTTTTGCTGCAGGTCTTAAAGCAGCTTTGCCATAAAATCTAGTGGATATGTACATGTTTTAATCATCTGGCGTAATAGGGTGGCTCTTGTATTAAATACGCTGCATGGCTGAATGTTTGAACCATATTGTACTGCTGGAAAATCCATCTCTAATGAGATTTTTCTGGAAGTTAACCGAGTGATACAAAGAAATGAAGTTAAAGGGGCAATTTAACAGTCTGCTGTTTATACGAAATCAAAACTTTTTGGAAGAGTAAAGACTTTTAACTTGAAATGCTGAAATCAAAGAAATGAATCAAGTAACTTTTTATTACTGAGATTTTTACTTAATTCTTTTTTGTATCTCAGCAGTTTCATTTTCATAAAAACCTTTCTTTTATGGCTAAGCACTGAATTAAGGCATTCCTTTTTTTTTTCTATATGAGGAACTTCTGGGGTATTTTTGGAAGAGGAAGTATGTTGATTGTGAGGTGTCACTGGGATTTGCAGTCTATTTACCTGGCTTGTAGAGATTTTCCTTCAAAATCACATATATTGAAGGATCCCAGAAGCATCCAACTACTTTAGGACGTCTTTTTTTTTTCTTTTTTTTTTTTTTTTAGCTATTAGATGGACAAACTGGATGCAGTATTTTGCAGCTGTTGATATGCTCTATGATCTGTAAATGTGTGGAAAAGACATTTTCTACCCATGAAGAAAGGCTTTAGTGAGCAGGTCCTCCTATCTAATATGTGGTACTTGACCTCACAGGTTCCCAGCGTAACATTGCTGCAGTATTTTGCATCTTTATTTTACTTAAAATAACAAAGAAAACTTGATAGATTTGATCAAGACTAAGACTTCCTTCTGTGAGACATTAGTTTGTATTTTTCATATCAACAGCTTTCATTCAATATTGCCTTAAACTTTGCACATATTGAGAGTAATGTTCCATCATCCAGCATAGATTTAATACTGTGATTTTAATTCTTAAGATATACACAATTTTTAGAGAATGACATAAACTATTAAGTAATTTTTTTTGTCCCTTCCTAAAGGCAGTAAAGAGGAAATGAAACAGAAGAAACACTGTTATGCATGACAAATGGGCAAGACAACGCTATTAAATAACTAGACCACTGATAGTTAATGAGCAAGCTAAGTGTATTTTAATACAATAAAGGAAACTACCTTATTAATATTTATTTGGTTTTCTGACTCTAAGTGTTTGAGGTTTTAATCCAGGAGTTCACAGGCTGCAGATCATGTTTTACTATGTGTAATAATGCCATTTGTTTTGCTGTCTCTTGTTCAGGGTCAATTCAAATGTTTGCAAGTTTACCAACTCATTCCTTTACCTCCAGCTAAATGTCTGACACTGTCATTATTTATTTCTGTTCTCTTGTTAAGCATGCTGGAAATGTGGTACAGGTTATTTGGTGGTGTAGCTCCTGGTGAAGATTAAGTTGGTTCCATTACAGGAATAAAACCTTTTTTTGTGATTTTTGTAAGTCAGTTATGTTGATTTGGTGAAAGCCTCATATCTTCAGCCTTTTCCTGTGACCAGTCTCTTGATTTCCTGTAGCTCATACACAGTGTTTGCATTAGTCAGCTGGGACAGTCAGTGCTGTATTGACAGCTTCGCTTTTGATGCTGTGTCTAAACCCCTTGCTCATACTAATGTTTCTCAGGTTAGTAATACACAGATGAATACTAAAAAAGGAGACCAATGGTGATGATTTTCAGTGTTGTTACTTGGCTTCCGGATGGAATTTATAATTTTCTTTACCATGCTTCTCCTGGCGCTTGGTATCACGCTCTGTCTTTTCATTTCCTTGAACTGAGAGTACCTAAGCCCAGCATTGCTCCAAGGTGAGGTGGATTCCCTTATTGACAAACCCTACCCATTCCAAATAGTACAAAGTTCTATTTACCTGATGAATTCTTAGTATCTAGATGGCTAAAAAATGTCTGAGATACTGTGAAGTCTTAAATTTAATGTGTCTTCTGCTTGACCAGCATCCTTGATTTGTTAGCATTGTGTAAATTATTTATTCAGATACTGTATGTGGAAACGAAATACATTGCAGAATCTTGCAGCAGAACAGCTTATTCATGTAGCTGCTTAATAATACAACTACAATTATATTATTTTATAATTTGATATGAAACTCAATTTCATATTAAATATGTCAGTCACATATAGTCACATTACGCTGTCAACGGCTCTATGGAAAAACATCTTTGTAAGCTGAGTGACGCTCACCTCACAGAGCTGATACCTGATCAATGATACATGACTCCCTTGGACTGGCTCCAGCAGTTTCTTGTGTACAGTTGTGTCAACAAATGTCAATACACCAGAATAGTGCCTTTTTAGTCACCAGCTTTATTCAGGCTTTTGATACTGCTTAAGAATTCCACTTCATTTTAGCACAATTTTTCAGACTAGTTTTTCCTTTTAAGCAAAAGTCAAGTGGCTAGGGCACTAATGTAGGGAGTGGGACATGCACATCAGACCTCCCTTTGACTGGGCAAGTTTAAAGTATATCTCCTACCACCATGGAAAGTGCCCCACTGTGAAATGACCTGCAGTCGTTCTGCTTGGAGGGACTGCTCCACCCTACGTGAATATGCAAATACAGTTTAGTGATTTCTCATCAAGTAACACTCCCTAAAGATACATCCCAATCAAACTCCTCATTTTCTTTATCCCAGGAGTAATAAGGAGAAAAAGCTACGTATCAGCATAAGTAGAAACAAATTCAACTTTTTTTTTCCTACATGCGCTTGTGTCACGTAAAAGTACTTAAAATTGTAGAGATGCTGAACCAGGCCTGTGATAATGGATGGTTTTGCTCTTGTAATCTTTAACATTAGGCAGAATCAAGTTGTGAGTGATAATGCTGAAGAATTATGTGGCAGTTGCAAAATGATGTTTCGTGTCCTTTTCTACCCTTTGCAGTATTGCTAAATACTAGGAAAATTCTTAAGCTGTGGATGTTGGGAAGACAGACTGTTTATTGGAACTCTGTGGAAATACACTTTCCACTAGACTTTAGTTAAGCTGCATTTTTTTTAATGATTAATCTAACAAATAGCACTTATTAACTTGGCTACTAATTATAGTATTTATATTAAATAATATAAATAGTATTTATACTATAATAACAATGTAAGTGGAAGTCTTCATCTTGGAAGGCGTCCTTAGTAGCAGGGATCTCCCTGTTTATTGAAGTAAAAGGAGTATTGCAGGCTCTTCTGGTAGGATGAAATCCAGGCTTCTTGGGTATTTGAAAACTTAGACTAAAAGTGAACTCTCCAAATCCTTCCTTCTTTTTAAAACTCAAGGACAGCATTACAGTGTGGGACTGCTGAAACATCTGAGGTTTCACTCAATAATCTACACTTTAGCTTTAAACATCATCAATTAAAGTAATTAAGATTAATAGAATTCGATTCTGAGTAGGGCAAGGTGTGCAGACTCTGAACTCTTGCTTGTATCTCCAGTTGTCCAGTTTAAGGAATATTAAGAGCACTACATGGATTCTCATGAAGTAAATGCATGTAGTTGTGCTAACTACTCCTTTGCTTCTTTTTGAGAGATTTTCTGAGCAGTGCAGACTGTGCTAACAGAAATTACTGTGAAGGGCAGGATATTAATGAATGTATTAAAACTGAAATAATTGTTTTTTGCAGACTGATTATTTTGCAGGACAGCTTTTATGTATTTTAAAATTTTATCTTTTCTCTGTAGCAAATTATCAAATGCCTCTTAACATGAGCATTTTGTAGTGTTAAGGTGAAATTTGGGCAGGTGGAAGGTTTATTTGTTGCTTGTTAGCTAAAATGTATCCCTTGACATGCATGGAAAAGTACAGGTGGTGACAAATTTCTAGAAAATGTCAAGGGTGGAGATATGACAGAAAAGTGTGGTGGCATTAAACAAAAGTTTTACTAGATAAGTGAGGAGTTATTTATTAAATGTGATATTTTTGAAACATTGTTATGTGTAAACTGTATGTGTACATTAATGCTAATGTTAAAATTGCTGTAGTGTGATTTTTATCTGATTGTTGATGCTGCTCATGGGAAGCGACTTGTGTGCCTGGCACATTGTAGCGTGTTATACGGGTGTTGTTGGAGGGCCCAGGGCTTTCACGTGAGTAAAAATAGTAGCTAGCACGTCTTCTGGCTCCTGTAGGATTCAAAAATCCATTGGATTTTTGAAGGTATGCCTCCTTTCAAGTGGGAAAATAAGCAGAAGACAACGACAGATAATGATCCTTTTTCACTAGGGACCACACAGAGCAGTTTTTGTGTTTTTAAGAGAGACAGATTAAGATTCTCACGGAACAGTTTGGGAGTGTTTTCACAGATACATTATGGAAAGCATGTTTTGCCATGTAAGATTTATAATAATCATCCGAGGGTTTTGTATGATTTGGGTCTGCTGGATTTCAACAGCAAATCCCAGCTATAGCAGTGACAGGCAGAGTGCTTCTCTGCTCCAAGGGTTACGTTATCATATCCAGAAGGCAGGAGATGACACTCAGTGTGTAGAACTGGTCAAAGAGCTCTTGGGATCAGAACATCCACAAAATGCATATATTCATCGTATTCATCATATCTCCCAGGCAACACCCAGGCATGCCCCACGTGAGGAGCCCTGCCTGCCATGTGTTTCAGAGAGCCCCTGGGGAACTGCTTGTCATCTCTCAAAGTGAGCGCAAATATGGAACGCCTCCAATTTCACCCTCTTCACCAAGCTCAGAAAGCAGAGCCTCTCTTCTATTATAACTAAGTGTTCATGCTTTTTTGAACTCTGAGAAAACAGCTTTTGTTCCAGAGTGGAGCTGTAGTTTTTGCAAAATCTTCTCCATTATATGAGGTACTGAAGGAAAGAAATTAAGAAAGTGGTAAAGTGATGATGACTGAACAAATTGGTGGGCTCTGTACTTTCTTTTCTCTCATCTTCAGGCTATTACAAAGTCAATTTAAATGGAAAAGTAAGCACATAGCCAACTGTTATGTATGTTGAGAGAAAATTGTGTGTATACTCATCACATCAACAATACTTTCCAATTTATAGTGCTTTCAGGAGTGTGATGAATCTGTATCTTTGCCTGTGTTTTCAGTGAGTACTGCAGAAACTCATGTCCTTGGTCAAAGAACAACCTTGTAACTGTGCTTCTGTGTTGGTATTGCCTGCACACTTGTTTTCGTTCTCCCCCTTGCCATGATACAATGGTATTATAGGGTGGGAGGTTCTTTCAAGGCTCTGGTGGGTGTTTGAAATAAACTACTTTTCCAGTGTTCAGCTCACTCCTTGTATTACATAGGGACTTACGATTTCTATCCTGTTGTCATACTTTATCGTAAGACTGTACTGATTCATAAGAAAAACATGTCTTATAATACAAAAGGGGTATTAAATGCATTTAATATAGGACAGGGATTTTTTGCCTGGTGTTCCTGTCTTGTGGGACCAGGGCACCGCAAAATGTGTTCTTGGCAACTCAGAAAATTAGGCTGTATTAATAGCTGTGCATACTTATGTGGACTCCTGAACTGAGACCTTCCAGTGTAGGCAGCATTTTTTAATTAATGCAATGGGGAGAAAAAAAATTGAGAAAATTGGTGTCAGACCTTTGGGAGCCAAGACTCCAATGTACTTTTCCTACCTCTGCCAGTGGTTTGGTGTGCTGTCACTGATAATTCAGCATCTGTATCCATGATATGTGAAAAGCAATTCCCATGAATGTCATAAAGCTTATTTTAATATTATTACAATATTTGAATGCTTTAAATTAGTTGCCTAGGTAGGCAAGGTATTATAATGATGATATTTTGATTCTTGCATGGCGGTACACTGGAGAAATCCCTATTAGCAGGCACAGTCTTGTAGTAAATAGCACTGGAGAATTGCAGAGAAAGTAGATGTGCAATAGCAGGAGTGCCAATGTAATTATATTTTGTTCTTCTGTACGGTTACTCCTAGGGGAGAAGGAAGTCAGTAATTGAAATGATTAGGTACCAATATTATTGTGGTATTAGCTGGCACATAGGCACCGCTTGAACCTTTGTCACTTTATAGTAGAGCTTTCTATATGATTTACTTAAGGTAGAAGTATTTAGAGTAATTAAGGGGAATAAGGGCTTAGCTGTTCAGGGGTAATAATAACTATAGAAGAAATAGCGATAGTAACAGTAATTTGAGACACCTGGTGACAATCTGGCGCTCTTTTTACTTCTGCAAGGGTAGAGTTAGAACCCTTGTAGTTTTCAAAGCAACGGTATTATTTCTCTAACTGACAGATTTTATGCAATCAAGCACTTTATGCTTAACCTCTGGTTGTATTTGGCCTTATTTTTTCCTGACCTTGAGTGTATGATTGTCACTTTATGTTCTAGTCAAAGTCCTTGAAATGTTCCTCTCCAGAAAAGGACTCAATATTGCTGTTCTGTTCCCAGAAGATTGCTGGGTACTGTGAGGGTGGAAACCATTTGCTATTACTTAATGAAAAAATGTCCTCCATAAATCACCTCTTCAAGTGGAGCCCACAGTGAAACAGCATGAGTCTTTAGCACTGCCAGCACTCTAATAGACTTATATATCCTGGGTACTCATTATTTGCTGGTTGTTAATTATAGAGTGTGTTTAAGACAGGAAATCTGGTGTGCTTCTCAAGGAAAAAGCAGCATGCCCTATCCTACTCTTTAAAGGGAGAGGGAACAGGCAAAGGAGGGGAAGGAAATATCTTTTGTTTTCATTTAAAGGAACGGACTATCTATTTCACCTACAATGAAACACATTAGATGTTTTAATACATGTAAGTGGCTGGGTGTTTTGCTTTTTAACCCTGAATATTGATGCTAAAGGATTTGAAGACCTCTACAGAGGTATTGCCAAGGTGATTTGTGTGCATCTTTGAGAGAATTTATTTGTCATTATGGGTGCGGGTGTGAAGAATGTCCCCGGGGGAGGAAAACTGGAGCTTTAAGATCTTTGTGCAGCTCCCTGCTTATTAGATCAGTTAATCTAATTAAGTGGTTTACTCTGACTTCACGCAGGCCTGAATCAGAAGCAATTAATCTTGAAAGTCAGTTGTATGAAATCATTATAGTGGTAGTGGGGAGATGAGGACTAAAGCCAGTGCCTGTGAAACCAACAGCTTCTACTCTCTGCTCCAAGAGAGCACTTTCACATTTTACTTTTGCATGTATGTCACTGGATAAAGTATATAACTAGCTTTACAGCAAGGATTGGCAAGCCGGGTTTTCCTTTCTCCAGGCAATCCTTTTAACTGCTGTTCTCTAGTCCTGCTTCTTTCTGTTTCTGCCTTTCTGGAAAGTTTATTTTTCTTTCTGTCAATGGCACAACTTTAAGAGGGAGGCTAGAAGAGCCTGCTGTCCCCGGCGGAGCCACTAGTTTTATGTTAACGACTCCCTCTTCTGACCGAGAAAGGCAGGTTTTCTCAGACAGAAGAGCGCGTCTGATGCTAGTCGCCTGCTGTCTAAGCTATCTGACAAAAAGGAAGGGTGGAAAGCTTAATTTTCCGTCTCCTTTGGCTGAAAGAGTGCTTGCTCCTGTTTGAAAGGAAAGACATGGAGGGTAAATGTAAAAAGAAAAGACAGGAAAGGTGGTGCACAACTGGAATTTTTAACCAGGCTTTGTTATTCACCTCTTTTTATTGGCATGTTATCAATAATGGTAAAAAGCCACAGGTTCGTTATAAACTAGCTCGCAGGTGATCTTTGAAATAGTGTTACATTTAGATATTGGGGAATGGAAAGCTGACTGCTGTATTTGAGATGTTCTGTGTGAAGCTGTCACACTCATGGGAGCGAAGAAAATAATTGTAAGAACAGAGGTTTCTCTTGATTTCTTGTTGGCTAATGATCCTCATTTGTCAAAATGTGGGAGGGAGAGACAGCATTCCTTTCCTCATGAAAAATCTTTTTGTATCTTAATGTCTAATAATGTATACACACATCGTTCAGTGCACATGAACTCTCAAAATTTTATTCGATATGTTTGTTCTTGGCTCCTCTCAAATATCATTGAGCATGGAAGGTGCTTAAAAACTGACTATTCTGCTGCAGTAGTTTTTCCATCCTGTTCAGTATATGTGTTTTGCCTTGCAGCAGAAAGTATTTGATATAAAACTGGTGACAGACTGTCTCTATGGGCAGATTCTTGTCTTCCTGCAAGACGAGGACTGCACATACTCAAATTATTGTATCAGACCAGGAGATCTTCTGCAAAAGTATGGGTTATGACTTAAGAGTGCTACAGTTAATGTAATGAGTTCCTTCATGTAACTGCTTTAGTGTACTTATTATTATTAATTAAATTAAATGAATTGAATCAATTATTATTATTAAAACCTATAGGTTTTAATAAGGCTAATTACATGCAATTTGTGGAATAATCTGTCAGGCTTTAAGAGCAACACTATTAGAGAACCTGTATTAAAAGCCTTATTTCCTTAAGAATACTTGGGGTCTTTGAAGACACTCTTGTTTTGAGTTACGCAGTGTAACTTAACCATAACATTTTTACTGATGTATAATAGTATAATTATATTGATGTGATATGAACTTTATTAACAGTTTTGTAGGAGATGAGCGACTTTCCAAAGTGGTTTTGGTGGAGGCACTGGCATGCTTGGGGATTAAATTTGAGACTTGCCTCCACCAGAACTCGTGGAAGAAAAACTTTTCAAATGACTAAGACAAAATCTAACTAAAATTAAAATCTGACCTGGAATGTTGCCTGGAATATGCATCAGCATCTCTGTATTACCACACATTTTGTTAAGTACAGACTTGAGCAAGATTAGGAACACAAGTACCATATGCATACAGTGCTTGTGTACTATGGTGAGTTGTGCTTGAGGTTTTAAGAGAGTATGTTTCCTAAGGCCATACAAACCAGAAAATTGTGTGAAATTTATCTGGCTTTTAGAGAAGGCGATTCCCAAAATTAGCAGGGTCACTGATAGAACATGTACAATAAATTTTTGAGCATCAATGCTCTGTTGCTTTCTTGATCTATAGAGTTGGATGCCTACATGGACATCTATACACGCAGAAAATGTATGATTAGAGGACAGCAAAGATATCTTGGTCTTTAGTTGTTGAGAGAAACTGGAACCTCTGGTTCAATTTAAAAACACACATCTGTGTTCAGCATCAGCTCAGAGGGCTGGCCCTTGCTCTTACTGTAGCTTATGAAACTTTACCCCAAGTTCAAAGATCCTGGCACAGGAAAATTAAGGGACATTCCTACCACTAACAGAACACTGTCTTCCATAACATCCTCACAGACAAACCAATGAAGTATGGGCTAGAGAACTGAACAGTTAGGTACTTGAAAACTGGCTGAACTGCCAGGCTTTCAAAGGGTTTTGACCAGCAGCATAAAATCTGTCTGGCAGTAGTCAGCTGGTGGTGGTACCCCAGGAGTTATTGCTGGATCTAGTACAGTTTAACATCTCCATTAATGACCTGGAAGGTGGGACAGAGTGCACCATCAGTGAGCTTGCAGGTGATGCAAGGACTAGTGTGATAGAGTGCTGGGTCAGGTTCTGGGTGACCTTATGCAAGAGAGACATGGTCTTCCTGGAAACGGTCCAGCAAAAGGCCACAAAGATGATGGACTGGAGCATCTGACTTAAGAGGAGAGGCTGAGAGCTGGGATTGTTCAGCCTGGAGAACAGAAGGCTCAGAGGGGGATTTTATCAGTGTATATAATTACCCGGTGCGAGAGAGTAATGATGAGGGAGCCAGGCTCTTCTCAGTGGTGCCTGATGCAATGGGTACAAATTGAAATACAGAAAATTTAGCTATTTTGAAACAGAGAAACCTGTTCAAGTTGACCCTACTTTGAGATGGGAGTTTGAATGAGATGATCTCCAGAGGTTTCTTCCAAACTCACCTGTGACTGAGATGATTCTCTGTTCTGTGATTGTGTATGCAGCCCTTTGTAATGAATGTGAGGGTACCTGGTAAGATTTTTATGTTCCCTTTACACCTGCCTGTTTCTTCACCTTTCAGTGCTGTTTTTAGATAGAATAATGTGTTGAGGTCATGTTCTTGCCTAAGTCTGTAGTAACATCCTGCTAATCAGAGTTCATCCATATCTCCTGCCTCAAAGGCTTGTTTTGCTAAGGAGTCATCCTCTAAATATTTTTATTGCTTTGTGGTCTTGATGAAGAGTGGGAAGCTTGGCCTGCCAGTTCAAGAATGGTGTTCAGACAGCCACCAGCTGTAGAACTACAGCTGATTGCCTAAGATTTCTGTAAAAAAATAAATCCTAATTTTGTAGCAATTTTATGACCCTTGCTTAGTCCTCACCTCAAGGTGTGTTTTCAGATGCCCATTAGTGTGCATTTGGGTCCACTGGTTAGCTGTTCATGGAATTTGTCTATTGCTTGATTCAGCACTGTTAGCTTAACCTGTATAAATGATGGCAGGGCTAACTTGGCTCGTTTCAATGGGCACAGGTCTGGGTGAGTTTACCTGAACCACCCCAGTGGCATTCCAGTAGGGACAATAATTTCTGATGGGACAGCAATGGCGAGCAGCACCGCTGCTGTTGGAAAAACCAGCCTCAGCCTGTGTCCATCTTCACCACACCGGTAATTGCCACAGAAAAACGTCTGCTTACCTGTCTCATAACTAGGTGAAGTCATCATGGCAAATTTACGGAGGTCAGAATTGTCATAAAGCAGGTTGGAAATTTTGACAAACCACAAAGGAAAGATTCTTAATACTGAGATTGGCAGTAGCCTGTGCTGTGTATGCTATTAATTAGTACCTCTGCATTTGTTAAGTTTCAGTGGGAGTTATTCAGACCTAAGCCTATGCAATGATTTTTCATAGTATTACAAGCATTGCTCTAAAAAAATGCCTCACTACAGTTACTGTGGGACATCATTATGTTGTGCAAAGGAGCCTGCTTAAACCTGTGAACTCCAGCTGTGACTTCAGCACATTAGTTACTGCCAGGAGGTGGTGACAGCCCTGCAAGGTTGTTGTGTGGCCAGGGCTATGAGGGTCAGGGGCCAACCCTGTTTGGAAAGCTATGTCTAATAGTTGGCAATTCATAATAGTCTCGTAAAGCAATCCTTCTTGCGGTGTTTGTGAAGGGACTGATGTGTGGTCTGATTTCCTGAAGGCATGCTGAAGATAAGGGGACTTGAATAATCAGGTAGCACAGGGAGCAGCGAAGAATAAACTCTCTCCTGCAGTGAATGCAAAATATGGAAAGGACAGACCAAGTCAGGACTTGAAAATCCACGGCAGGGAGAGAAGATGGAGAGGATCCCCATGGCCTGCAAACCCTGCTGGAGGAAAATCTGCTGGTTTACACGGTGGCTTTGCTCCGTTTCCATCCGACCAACCAGACAGGAGCTTGCTTACCATCCCAAAGCAGTATGTTACTAGGTTGAAAGGTTTAGATGAAATTTATTTGGTGTTCAACGTATTTTCTGTCTACAAAAATATCATCTATGTTAATATAATCCATCTTCTTCCATCTTCCCCTCAATAAAAAAGATGAAAGAAAGGTGTCTTGAAATTTTGGGAACTGGGCAATGAAGTACTTTGCTATCACCACAAGGAGGCTGAGGGTCCTTCCATTTTCGATGTGCTTAGTATTTGTTACAGCCTTTGGATAAGGAATGAATACTGGTGTTTCTGGCGTGGCATATACTACCTCTCTGCAAACACTTTCTTTAGAAAATAAATATTTGTCATGTCAGGCCTGTCCTGGCAAACTCACAACAATCCAACGTATAAGAAATGTGTATTGTCTAACTAAAAACATCAGCTGAAGTCCAGCAGGCTCAAGTACTGATTCTCCTTTTAAGATTTTCCTCAGAACAAAAAGGTATCATGAATAATACCTTTTTCTGTCTCCCAGTGAAACAGAGATTAGAAAAAAAGCCCTATCTATCTTTTTCCATAAACTCTTCCTGAAACACGCTTGAAGCATTAGAAAAATTAGTAGGCATATGATAAATTGGCCACAAGCCACAGATGCAGTAATCCGTGTGCCTTTCTAAAATAACTGTCTTAAGGGGAACTTTTATGTCATTTCTTAGCTACTCTGGTTATCAGAATAGCTTTGCACAGTGGCATATATCATGCTTTTATTTTAATTAAACGTGCCTCGAAGAAGAGCTTGTAAAAATGTAGCTAAAGGTATTTTATAGGACTTGAACTTGAGGTCATTTTCTTCTATTCATCTCATTTGCATTCAGTAGCTTCTTCACATTCCGTGTGAGCAAAGGGTGCTAGGGCAGAGGATGTCGGCGTGAGTAAAGATCATGGCTTTTGCAAGGCAGCAGTTTCTACTTCAGCAGACTTCTTGGTGGCTTCTGTGTAATACTGAGTCTTTTACAGAGGAAGAGCGGCCGTTTATTTTAGGAACTTTACCTCTTTCCAAAAAACAGGTGAATGTACTTTCTCACACATCTTTGGTCTACAAAATGTGTCTTTATTTTCCTTCATGACATCCCCAGGCAGCCTTCTCAAACACTAAAGAGTACAGGTTTGATTATGCCTAAACCTTAATATTTCTGGAATCACCTTTTAAAAATGTTTTCTTTTTTATTCTTTAGTAGCAAAGAGACAGATGAGCAAAGTGCCCAGTTCCTAAGAATTATCTGGAAGACAGAGGCGAGGGCAGCAGTTTCAGTACAAGGTAATATTGAAGTAGAAGTAGATCGGCACAATGGAGTTTTAGTGGAAAGAGCATGTATAGAGAGAGAATATTAAATGGACTTGTGTCAGGACTCATTTTTTATATTTACTAGGGACTTGCCTGCTTGCTACACAAGGACCCTTTATTACTGTATTGAATTTAAACATCACCTGCTCCTTGGGAAGATATCATTTTTCCTTTTGTGTGCTGCAATTTACTTTTTATTATCTTCCATCTAATATCAAAACCATAAATGATATACTTCATTATCAGTGTTGTGGTACTGCAGATTAAGAAAGTATTTCAGTGCAGTGACTTCTGCATGGAGTATTAGTAATTTGGCTGCCTCCCTTGGAGAAAACCAGGTAGGTTTACAGTAGGTTTGTTGGCTGACATTTGTGGTATGGATTCGCTAGGATGGAAAAGAGTGATTCCATTGGAATTTTCAAATTAATCTTCTAAACCATCTATACTGTGCTGTCATGTACGACAAAGGCATTTCTCTTGTTAAGTTATGTAATCTTTAACAGAGAAATTTCATACAGACCTTGTATTAGCTTTTAAAATAATACTTGCAAGACACACCAAGTGGTTAATGCTGAGGTGTGAGTGAGCTGTTTTCCAGGAGATATTTCTTTCACTTAAATACAGAGAAGAGATTGTTTCTTCAAATACAGCACTGTGCAACCGCTGCTTAACTTCATAGGGCTTTTATGGTAACGTTGAAGGCTGGGAGACCAGTCACTCTGTGGAAAAGAAGCCTCATTCTGGCAAGTATAATTTAGTTGATTTCTATGTTTGCAAGTTACAAAATACATATACATTTTAAAAGTGTTTTGGGTGTAGTTGTACAGTACCTGAGCCAAAGTGATATACATTTTTGTCCCACTACAACTGCAGATATCCTTCCAACCCGTGTTATTTTAGTGAACAAAATCTGAAAAAGCCTGAATGATTCTTGTGCGTGAAATCTGATTACAAAGGGATGGTTCAGGAATCAAAATTCTGAATAACCCAGTGGTTCCAGTATAGCAGAGCTGAATTTTCACATAGACATGGTTGTATCTATTCTGAAATCTTAAAATACCACATAATGTGGTATGATTATTTTTGATTTTAAAAACTATTCTCTGATGACAGTAATAATTTGAACATAGCACCTTTAGGTTTAGACCTGCAAAGTTAGTAAGGGACTGTTAGTTTTTCTAAATAATGGTTGCTTCTTCATGAAATGTAGCTGTTGCATGTTTATATTGAATATGTTGTAGGTGTATTTTAGAGCTTCTGCAACTGATTAATCAAATATGGTCTGTGTTTTAGTGACAGCATTTGAAATATATAGTTTATATATGCAATCTAATAGTGCTCCGTTTATGTGTGCTTACACATGCATGTATGTTACAGGTAGAGAGGGAAGACAGGGGAACTAGTATTACTGAGCTGCTCCAATCCTTACCTGAATTTTAACCATCTTGTCACCATTTAATAATGTTGTAACATACAGTGGAAGGCTCAGATTATTGAATTTTGGGACACTTTAAGTTCTGCTTGCATCTTGTAAAGCAGGAGGGAGTTATATGTTAATGTCGTCATTCACTCTGCTGCTGAGCATTCCATTTGAAGCATTGCTTACTGTGGTAGTAATGATGGTCCCTTTTAGTGTTGCCACACTAGCAGCGGGGCTGGTGATTCAAGAAAGCCCATACTGGATCAACCCAAGTTCGCAGAATATGTCAGCATAACATTCAGCAGAGCCACCTCTCTGTAACAAGCAGCACGGCTGTGCAGTCGATGTTTGAAAAAAATTATATTGCTCCATGCAATATATACGGTATATATTGTTTCATTGGCTAATTTCTTTCAGGTACTTATCCAGTTCTAACTAATCTCTAGGAAAAGGGGTTGAAAACGCAAATAATTTCAGATAGCTCAAGCTGAAAGGGTAGTAAGTTTTTCTGAAGCATTAATACTTGCCTTGATAGAGGCTTATCTTGCACTGGATTAACAATTCACATCACAACACTTCTATCATTTTGTGGTTCGTTTAGCTTCTGTTAGCAACATGGTTGGACTGCTACATCACTTTTACCTGGTTTAAAAAAAAAATAAATATAATGGCCATTAAACTGCATTAGCTTCTGTAATGAGCCCAGGCTTCACTTTTCTGCTCTTTTCTTGCCTGTATTCAAGAAACCTCTGTAGGCCTGTTTGATGCAAGCATTAATCACATGGCAATGTAGTTAAATGCAAAATTTTGTTCTAAGAAAAAGTATGATAACATTTTAATTAATATTGTCAGTGAATCTTTTTGTGGAATATTTACTGCTGTCTGTATTTGTTTAAAGCCCCAGTGCTTCCATGTTAAAATGAGTGAATTTTTACTTTCTAAAGCAAAATGTATAGGCATGATAAAGGCAGCATTATATCGGTTCTCATGTTTAGAATCTCTCTACAACTTGAATGTTGGACTTTTTTTACTTATTTTAATATTCCTTAATTTTTGTTTCCTGTCATTACCTGATGTCATGTGAAAATTTCTTCATGTGGTTCTCTTCTTCTTAATTCATTAGATTTGGCATGGCTGTTTATTGTATCAGCTTGGCATCTGGCTAATGTAGCTCATTTGAAACAAACACTATGCTTGAACAAACACCTATAAAATTAACCCTTATGGTGTAGACAGACTGGTACAAATACAGTATGACCGTAGTTCTTGCTCTGTAAGAATTACTTCGCCACATGAAAACATTTCTGTGTTCTGTTGTTAACCTGCTCCCATCCAAGGGATTAAATGTTTAACAACATTTTCAAAACATTTTTAAATTCAGAATTTTTACATCTTCCAGTATATTCTGCTATCAAATGAAGCCTCTGTCTTACACTGAAGGAAAAAAAACCAACAAAACCAAACCTAAAAAAAACCTTTGCAGATTGCAATATAAATAAAGCAGTTTCAGTCTTGTTTGGAAAAGCTGTAAATCCCTATGCTATAAATTATATTCTAGGGGAAGTTATAAATCCTTATGCAACCACTGATATTCTCAGTATCACTCAAACTGGTCAGACTTCTGAATGTATTGTAGAGGAATATAGTACATTTATGCAGAAGTAACTAGTGTTATATGAAATTAAGTATTTATAGCTATGATTAAAAGCCAAGTAGCACAAATGTGCTAGGACCTCTAATTCCCAGTTGTTACATGATCTGGAATTGGACCTTCATTATTTTCTCTGAAGTAACTGACCTTGGGGTAAACAAGTATAAGTAGTGAAGATGACTAGAAAGAGGTTATTTTTTTTTTAGTTAAAGCTGCTTCAGAAGAGCTGGAAATTGACAGATGAACACTCAGGAACAATTCAAGATTATATTTAATTCAGTGTCCATTGACAGCTTTCCTTTTCCATGTTGTCAGCTAGTATCGCTGTTCCCAGCCATTTGCACAACCTGTGTTGCAACCTCTGCTAGCAGATTGCTATTTAGCCTTCAAATGGGCAAAAAGAACTATACCAGAATTATCTTCATCCTATGGTCAGAGCATAGAAAGTTCTACATGTGTGATCTCATGGACTTTTATAAATACATAAAGTAATGTGTCAGCATAACAGTGGCCTACAGCTGGGCTGGCCATCCCTTCAGAAGTGCAGATAGCATTGGGGTTTTTCCCATGTAACTCTAGGATGTGCCTCTTCGTTGGATGGGTTTGGTTTGTTTTGCGTTTTGTGTTTGGGTTTTGTAAACCTGTCTTTTTTCCTAATCTTGTGTTCTGGTGTCGGTAAGATATCCCTTCTTCATTTGTTCTTGAACTGGCTGTTTGCTGTAATGGCCTCACATGCTCCATCATCTGGTGCTTGCCCACTCCTCTGCTTCCCTTCTTCAGCGTTTAAAACCAACTTGTTATTAAAAGGTCCTTCCTTTTGAAGGGAAGATCTAATAGCTATTCAAGATCACTTTCTATTTAGTACAAAAATTTATTTTCACATTACTTATTTTCAGTGAAGTGGAGAAAACCAACATATAGTTCTGTCCTGGCAACTTGTAAATTTGTTCGGTTCTTCCTACTTCTCCCTCTTCTGGAAAACCAGCTCATCTCTATGATAACAGAAAGTTATGAAATATTTGACTCAGCAGTTCATTTTGAATGGCATCAAAATCAGTGCTTGCTAGGACCTTGAAGTGAGTTTCCATGTTGCCTAGCACTGAGGACACATTGCTCCATCACTGCTGGTGCTCTGAGTCTATCCAGTGCGGCAGCTTTCTGAGCACAAATGTTTTGGGGCAGAAATCTCTTTGTTTGTTTATTGGGTTTTTTGTTGGTTGGATTTTTACTTTCTCTACGAAAGTAAAAAACCCTTTACTTCATCTATGAATTCAAACATGTTATTCATCCTGCCCAATGAGGATTTGGGGGTTATTCTTAATGATTTACAGCTGTTCTGTGTGAGAAGGGAGAGACATGCAAACTAAACATAGAAAAGATATCTTTTTTTAATAACAAAATGCCAAAGAGTGTTACAGCACTGTTATAATACCAGTACTCCCACCAGAGGCCTCATACATATGCATGATAGGAGACCACCACGTGGGAGAAATACTATAAGCATGGGGGAGAGAAATGAATATTGATAAAACATGTCACAAACTGTGAATAGCCCACAGGATATATATATAATCTCAGTGGGTACACTTAATTGAAACAGATTAAAATCTAAATCCATGCAGCTGATAATGTTTTTTATCTTGAAAGGTCAACTGGGTTTTTGACACTCCTATTCTCACCAGAAACCTATGTAAAAGACATTGGGCAGGGTGTCTTCAATACATTTTATTTAGAATGGACATTTATGACTGGTCGTTGACCTTGAGATTCCATTAGCAGTAATGAAGGGCAGTCAGTAATGCTTTGTGCAGAGTACAGTAAATGATGCATATACACAGATGAGAACACATCCCCTGCTCCATGCTGTGTTGGGATATACCATGGCACTGTCACCGCATTCGTACTTCCAGTAAGATAAAAGGAAGCAGTGATACTAACAACAGCGAGACTGCTTTGGAAATATTTTTAGTTTACAGTGTATTGGAGTTCCACTTTTTCCATTTCCTTTCTTCCCTCCTCTCCCTCTTCTCCCTCTTCTCATTGGTGAAACATAAGGCAAAAGTTCTAATTTTCTGCAGAAAAAAGGACAAACACTCTTTGCCTAGTCACATGAAGAGTTTAGTTGACTGCTGTCATAAAGAGATATTACCAAGAAATAAAACACAATAAAATGTTTCTACGGCACCCTTACATGAAAATGTTTTAAACTCCAGTTAATCAAAAAGTTTCAGATGGCTCTGCGTGACATTTAGTGTACCAGAAGTGCAATGTGTTGATTCAAGGATCATCTTCTCCATGCTCAACTAGTCCACCCCAATGAGCAGAAGCTCAAGCAAAAGTGACAAGAAGGAAAAAGGAGTTCCTGACAAAACTCAAATATAAAAAAACATATACAAGACATGGAAGCAGGGAAAGGTGACTAGAGAGGAATACACAGATGCTGTCCAAGTGTGTGGCATGGGACTAAGAGAGCCATCCCGGTGGCTCTTAGTTATTCCTCTGTGATGGGGTGTGAAGGCTGGTTAGAGAGCCCAGAGAACTTTAGAAGCAAATGAAATCTGCTTCTTCCTTCTATGGCTCCCTCAGCCCCATTATGTTGTTTAGTTTCTTTTAATGAGAAGTCCTAGTGTCTTAACTTAAAAATGATACTGGGTGGTTCAAATGTGACAAAAGCACAGGAGTGAAAAAAAAAAGGTGTATTCAAGGCTGCAGACATTCAGTCTATGATAGTGGTCATTGAGAGCAAAACACGGCACTCCTTTTTGGTCATCCTAGTGGATTCAACCAGAGACAATGTTTAATTCTCTTGATTTTCTTCCCTACTCCCATTACTTTCTTATTAACATGGCAGTGAGGTTTTGTATGTGTGTAGGTGCTGAAGTTTTTGCTGTTTTCTCATATAATGTAATATTTCTATTTACCATGTCCCAGAACATGAAATTTCACTTATTTAATTTCACTTTATTAAAAATGTGGGTATGTATAACTGCATGTACTTCAAAGAAAATTGACTAGATAACACCTCAGTATAATCTACTTTGAAATTATATAAGGACCTGATTTAAGCATGAGAATGTAAACTGCTTTTAAATTATGGAGAACAGATGAAGTTATAAGCTTGATATTTGAGTAACTTTTATTCATTGTTTATCTCTCCTGACTGCACTTGGATAATATTTGCCTAGAGAAAATACCTTCAGCAAAAATTTGTTTAGCCTAAAATAATAGATAAATCCATAGTCCTAAAAAATTCACCTACAAACATAGATTATTCTTGCCCTCCTTTCCATCCTTGCTATGCAATAGTCATTTAGAATGAAATCACAGTTTTTTGATAAATCTCTAGAAGACTCAAACAACTGGCATTGTCGGCAAATTAAAACCATAAAGATGATAGGCATTGAGACTTTAGAAAGTACATTGTTTTCTTAATATAATGTATTGCAAATAAAAACAATAAAAGTTGACAGCTGAGATTTCATTGAGCCGTGGCAGTATTGGCTAAAGTATGGAGGTTTTATAGGTCATTTTGGATAAATCTTATTTTTAAATGTAAAGTCACCTGAAAATCATCTGTTTCCTTGAGAAAGGAAAGTTTGCTTTTGGAAATGAGGCTTGCCAACCTTTGTCATTATACCAAGCTGAAAAAGCAATTGTGAACCCCCTACAGACTCATATTTTTCCCTTTTGAAACAGAAGGGGGAGAGAAACGCTGCTACCACCCAAGCAGCAAACTTTAGCCGTGTTCTGTTCTCCAGCAGCCATCACCAAAAATATTTTTTCCTGAGACATGGGGATCATTTCCTCTTAGTTTTGGAGGCTTTGTGGCATTCCTGATGTGACGTGCTTCTGCTGAAAGTGGACTGCTGGTGTGCAGGGGAGCTGGATGAAGCTGCCTAAGCCTGAGCTGTCCATAAGACAACAAAGCTCAGGACCCTAAAGGACACTATTTTTAAACTAGGCCTGGAGTGTATGGAGGTTTCTGGTGTTATGACCACAGTGTGGTAGACAGCCTTGCCCTTAGAAAATGTTCAGCCTGCTTTAGCATTGGTTGGTTTGTAAGCACAGTGGAAGAAAGGGTGAGGAGACAGAAAGAAGGGCAAATGCTGACCTCTCCTTTCCCAGCAAAGTGGAACATGGCAAGTCAGCTTGCTATAAAGACCTCTTTTTTTAATTAAGTGCACTTTTTTTGGTGCCTTCTTTCACAGGAGGAGCTGAACTTTTTTTTAATTTAGGCCTGCTGGAAGTATCTAAGGAAATTTTTTCTGCTTATAACCAGGAGCTCGTGAAGAAAAGGACTCTGATAACTACTACATGTGTCTTAGTATTTTGTAACTTCTTTATTGCACACTGAAAAAATGACATGCTGAATTTTAAGGTACCCTGGTGTATATTGCTCTAATGCAAGCTGAGTAGTGCTGGCCTTGGCCTTGCACTTCTGACTCTGGTTTAAATGCTGAAGGTTCCCATATGAAGTGGAAAGTAAGAAATGCTATCCAAGTTTTAGATGTGCTGTGCTCCTGTTGTGATGGTAAGGCAGAATGCACTTCACTTTGGCACAGGCAGGCAAGAGTTATAGCTGTGTTATACATAGGGAAACTCTTTCACATAGACTGCTTGTGACCAGACCCACCAGAAGGGTGGAGCAGAGTGGGTAATCTTCCTTTTTACATTAGTAAGCATTAAGTCAATCCCTTATCCAATAGACATCGACTGTATGCATCCTTGCCTCATTTAATCTTGGCTGATTTGATTAAAAATATTTATTATTACTGTTACACATAAAAAATATTTTCTTAATTTTAAACAATATTTGTGATAGGTTTTCTATTGTAGCCTACAGAACACAAGTTAAGTGAAAGAATAATAGAGCATTGTATGCTAACAACCTGTATGTTACTGTGACTTTTTTTTCTGTATAATAGCACACTTAGATTTGAAGAAACATCTTTATTATTTTAAATATAAATGTATTCACAAGATATGTATTCTCTAATTTTTCTCCCTTGGCAAGTATGTTTTTAATAATAATTTGGCATTTAAGTAAAATATACCTCTTCATCTTGTAAAACTGAAAGTAAGAACTAATTAAAGCAGTAGTTCTGTTTTATTTGAAGAACAGTTATTTCTTTTGGAATGTGTTGTAAGCCTAGTTTTAAAGTAAATTAACTGTGTTCTCTGTTTATAAAATTGAATTGTTCCATTCTGAGGTCTCAATTTCAAGTTTACTGCAGCAAAGTTGTTGAGTGGTATGAGCAGTGGTGCACGGGGAAGCCAGGGAGGCCAGTGAGACCAGCTTGCAAATGGAGTATCATTTTCTTTTTGAAGATATGTTTTAATAGAGGTGGATTAGTATTTTTTAATATATTGCTGATGCTTGCAACTGCAAGTTAGAGTACTGTGAAGCATCAAAGGACTGGAAGAACTTCTCCAGAAAATATTTTCTGACACTTCTGAACCAAGGTATTTTGGACTTACAGCAAAAACGTTTCCTGCAATTTGTCTTTTGCAGAGAATACTGCCTTTGAGATACTGGTATAAAATATTGTAACATCTAAGTAGTTGAGTTTCATGTTGCAGTCGTGTATGCCATTCAAATTGTCAAAAAAACCCCACCCTGTAACTTCTTTTTTTATTTAAAAAAAAAAAAAAAAAAAAAAAAAGCCTGAGCAACTTCTCTATTAATTAGAAAATATGCTCATTAGGGCATTTCAGCTTTGATTCTGTAGTTTCTGTGATTTGAAGTCAGCTACCAAATCTTTGGTCTCATTACACTGAGGAAAAAACAATCTTTCTCTCAAATGATTAGGTATAATCAGTCAGACATTTAAATAGTCTAATATGACTTTCCTGTTAAGGATGACTGATGGTTTGGTTCTGCATAAGGTCTTTTGAATAGATGTTTCTCTTTTCTTTGAATACATGTACCTCTCTGTGAATCCTTTTCCAAGCAGAATGCAGTGTATTTTACAACAAACTTGTATAGTTGCCTTAGAGCAAATGAAGAAAAATTAAATTTACTCTCTCATAACTAATCAAATTCCCCCCATTATTCATAAATGTGGAACACTTCGGTAACTACCAGGGGTTTCAGCTTCGCTTCATAGTATTGCTTAAGCTGAAACTAGTGCTGCTTTTCATTTTTAGTGGATGAAAAACTTGGGAAACAAATGCTTGTTTAAAAGCTACATACAACCTGTCAATTTGTTGTATTCTGTTTCTTTGTTTCTTGGGTTCCGACATTCCCCTAGGAAAGCTAGAAATTAAAAATTCTGATAATCATGTAGATACTGCTGCCTCCTAATAGCAGTATATTGAGATGTCACGTCTGTCAGCCATGTTTGCATGAAATGAAGTTTAGTCTTAAATGATTTATTCAAGTTAAAAATAGTACCCATGTATCTGTAGTTTCACGAATGACCATGAGAATGAAATTCAGGAATAAATCAAAGAGGAGGAGGTATTTTGAGAATGTACCATGAGATAAAAAAAACAATTTAATGTCATCAGTGCAGACAAAGAAAAAAAATGCAATTCTGAATATTGAGAAAAGAACGCATTCATCATGGTCAGAGAATTGAAAGCGGTTTATAATTTTAGTATTATAAAATAGTATATTAGGGCTCAAAGTCAACCATTAAAGAAAAGAATGAACTTTTTTCCTTTATGGAGTGTGAATTGCATTATATACAAATAGTGAGTGTTGTAATTTTTTTCATTCCCTAGCCAAAAGCCTCCAGCAATAGCATAGCACATAAACTGTTGCTGCTATTGACAAATCTAATGACACTTTGCTCATCTGTCAAATTTTGCATTTAACTAGGCAAGCAGAATATCACAAAGCTGCTCTTCATTTGCAAAGAAATGGCCTTGAAAGTAAGCAACAATGTAAGACACCAGTTCTAGCACAGTGGTCTCTCGTTTCTGGTTAGCTGTGCAGTGGTGGCAGCTGCAGACACGTGCGCACACATATTGTAATGAAGCGACTCTGCTTATGGAGGGGTCACAGCAGATCAATCAGGTGGAAAAGCTTTGGCTTTTTTGTATTATAACATCTTACTTAGGCCATCAGCTGGCTGGAATGTTGTGGGTTTTTTCCCTCCTGAAATGTGGTTTATTAGATATAAACTTAGAAATGTATGATGAATTAGCTTTTGGTATTCCTTTAGCTTTACCTGTCGACTACCACAGTATGGGGATGAGAAGCTACACTGAAATGATTAGCTGTGATGTTTAGAGTGTAATTGAATGCTCAAAGTGGAATAATGCCATTTCAACAGAAAACAATTGGTTGTAGTTCAACTATATGAAGAAAACAGTGGGTAGGTACCCTAATCAAATAAGAAATTATTTTTTATTTTATTTAAATGATGGTACTTCAGCATGTGAGAAACATTTTTATAAAGACAGCAAATTCTGCTTCTGTTAACCAACTGAAAATCAGTTCAGATCTTAAATATTTGTAAGAATAGTGGACAGAGGTAGGATGAGGTTTATACAAATTATTCCTTCTTTCCTGACATATCAGCCATTACTCTTAAGATTATTTTTTTATTTAACATAACAAACTGATTTGTAGCAAATTTATCCTTCACTGTCACAGAAGATTATGCCATGGAATTCAGCTAAAGAAATTGAATTAATGTTTCAACAAAGGAGAAAAATTAGATTGGCATTACAGAGAAGCATTTAATAAGGATAAGAAATGAAGTCAAAGCACAATGCATGTCTCTTACTGTTGTTCCAGTGTATTGTTTAAAATATTATCGGTAACTTTGGAGCGGGGAGAGCCTGGGGAAATTGACCAGACATTAAGATGTTGGTTGACATGAAAAAGCGTATAGCTGCTACATTTCTTAGTTCTGAATGACCACTGTCAAGTGTTACTTGGCTTTTAATTACAGTTTAGTAAGGGTCTTTACAAAACCCAACACAGATCATAGAATGACTGTAAAACAGGCAAAATCTCCCAACTGGAGTGTAAAATACAGAAACCTGAAATTTAAATCATGCAAGGGCTTGAGCTGGACATTCTTTTTCTAATAAAATTTAGTAAATTGTTCAGCTGAAAGGAAAGATGAAGGAGTAGTAAATGCTTTTATTTTACTTAGGGTTTATGTATGTGAAGCTCCTCTGGGATGATTTTTATCTTCACTTTTTCTTGTATTTGTTACTAGGCAATGACAGAGAGAATCGCATGTGAACAGAACTTTTCCCTTAGTCTGTTTTTGGTACAGGAAGAGGCGTTTTGTGTTGTCTGGTCACCTGCAGACCTGCTGAGCGGGGGGCTGCTAGCAATTACAGGGAAGGCACTTTTGTAACACCTCTCACTTCAGAATACATATGCATTTTTACATGAGTCAGGTATTTCTCACCTATAAAGGCACATGTTCCTTGTCATGTACTAGAGAACTCAGTCACTGACAATGATGACTTTGGCAAGGTTGCAAAAGCACATTTAGGATGGAGCCAGGAATTATGACAACAAATGCGGCATCCAGTGTTTTTCTTTAACCCCTAGATGAGGATTGTCCATCTTCTGACTGCAAGAGACATTTGTTTTGTTTCTGTCTTTTTCTAAGGCTGTGTATTTTTGTACTTCTGAGCTGGCAACATGCAAAATTGGGATTTATTATTCTAGAATTTCCAACACAGCAGGTGTTTCTGATCAATGGTACTTAGATTTGCCTTTCGCTGGGAACCTAGTGAGGCCAGCTTGGGTGGCAGCTTGCAAACTAAATATCATTTTCTTTTTGGAGATATGTTTTAGTAGTGGTGGGTTAGTTTTTGGTTTTTTCTTTTTTTATTAGTTTTATTGCTGCTTGAAATACCAAGTCAGAGCACTGTGTAGCATCAAAGGACTGGAACAGCTTCTCTAAAATATATTTCTGACAATTCTGCTCAACATCTACAGGTGTGGTCTAGATTTTGGAAAGTTACGTTTGGCCTGAGATGTGCATACAAAATTGAAGCAAGTCCAGGATGGGAGTAGAAGTCCCCATTGCTGGTGGGGAAAGATCCATGCGCTTGAAGGCATTATGCTACCGTAGTCTGGTAGAAGTCTTTACAGTAACTGCATGTCTGGACAGAAAAGTTTTGCTTCATTTTTACTTGGAGGAAAGACATCATAGTGAGCCTCAAAGGGGAAAAAGGCCTATAATCATTTAGGTTGAAGTGCTTCTTAATTCAAATGGTGTGCTACTTAGAGAATTTGATAAGAAGGATTAGAACTGGAAAAGAAAGACATTTTTAAAAGCAGAGCTATTACAGGGTTCATTACTTTATTTATACGTTCTCCAAAATCACATGAATGGAGGAAAAAAATGAGAGAAAAAAATACTGGCTTCAGTTCAGAATGTCAATTACTACTTTTTTAATCCTCTTTTCACAATTTATTTGACATCTTGAACAGTAGCCAAAAAAGCTATTATAACTATAAAACATATTCATTGGTATAAATCTCATTAAGTTGAGCAATTTAATTAAGGTATTGACATGCTTAATTGATACGTGCAAGGAGAGACCATTTTCATATCTAATTTCCATATGCTTTCTGCTTTTAAAAAAACTAGCTCCGTAAAAATGTTATAGATTCAGCTAAGCCCTGTCATCCCAAAGGAGCACTTGCTACCATTTACCTTGATTTAGAGCCAACTACTCTTCTAAGTGGAGCTCCATTAAATGGATCTGATGTATGCCTGACTCAAACATGCGTCAGCTTCCCTTATGATCAATAGTGGAATATTTATATTAATAAAGCACCCAGTTAATTAAATAAAATAGTCTTCTGGGTAAACTTAAGATACTAGGGGATGGGCAGAGAATCAATATATGCTGCCATTTGAACATTAACTATGTGCTCTGAAATTTTATGTTGTCTTCGCAAAGACGCTGGCAGTGTGGAAGTCTCAGATGCACAGAAACTCCCAGTGCAGAAAGCCCCTAAGCGTCCTGGGCAGGGTTTGCTTATCGAGTTAGAGAAAAACAATTAAACAGAAAAGCTTGGATCTGTTTGGCTTCTGTGACTTCATTCCTATAAACACATTGGAAATCCTTCCTTTTGGATTGGGGCTGGACCCAGTCAAGTAGGTATTTTCCCAGTTGCCTGAACCATTCCAGCCTTGCCAGAGAAGGAACGTGTGTGAGTAACTTGCCAAGTAAGGGTTTCTCAGTGATAGTGAGGGGTCATAGGTCACCTGTTTTGGTTTTGAAGAAAATACCATAAAGAAATTCTTTAAATTACCTTTGAAGTCGGTTGGCCACTCGTGAGCACATCTACTTCTAGTGTATTATACGTTTCGGCCAAAAGGACAACTGTTCTTCAGCCTTCCCCAGCAGGGTGGCCTGCAGCTGCCACCGTGAACCCTGGGGCGAGTGGTGCAGCGCGCGGGGTCTGTGCTGCCGTGCCTCTGCCAGAACCCTCGCAGACAGCGCCGGGAGAGAGACTTCTACGTCAGTGGGTGGCTTGTGACCTCTGTGGAAACCTGTGCCTGTTAGAAATGTAACCATAACTCTCAGTCCCAGATTCACATCGTTATTTAGCTCTGATAAGCAAACTGCTGACCTTGTGGCATTGATGTTATTTCTGTAACATGCAGGTGGCCTTTGGAGGAAGTAAGTTCCCTCAGGTACTGTTGCAGTGTGCTGTTCCTGCTTCATCCTACCTTTTATCTACATTTTTAGGCTTCAGTGCAATAAAGTGAGAAATGTTTCTGTAAATACTATTGCAGCTTTAAAAGAATGCCTGACTTTGATAACCACAGGAGATGCGTGCAAGGTGAAGAAAACCTTAAGTCAATATTAATAAGTTATTCAGTCAGCTTAGGACTAGTTCTGTGTAAATATGCTACCGTCTGTTTAGCCAGGGGCACCATGGCATTGCTAAAAATACTGACATCTCTAATCCAGAGGCGAGCAGTTGTGTGCCAGAGCCCTCAGTGCAGGTGGAGAGCGGAGCATTCCCACTCGCAGGCTTTGCTGGCCGGCACTGGGCTCCTTCCTGCTCCCCTCTCGCACTTCTCGGGGTGGGGGTTTAAAGGTGATGAGTTAAAACTGAGGGAATTAGAGCATTGTCATTTGGGCCTTCTCATTTTTAGAAATTCAGATGTGCTGGGCTGATCAGCAGTCGTTGCTGAGCGTGCAGTGATTATTGAATGTCTCATGGCCACAACCTTGGGGTCAGCATCTGAATTATTTCAGTGAAGCTATTCTTTGCTGACTTCTCTGTGAGAGATGGTGTCTACCATACAAATGGAACAAAATCAACATGTAAACCCACAGGGAGGTAGCATATGGATTAATGTGTAGGACTTATTAAAATAATCAGTAGTAATAGTTTGGGGCTATTGCAGGAAAATGGCACTGATATTTTCCTGTGTTGTATGATTTTCACATGGTTAAAATATTTCTAATTACCAGGCGCAGTGGAATAGCTGAAGGAATAGTCTCCTCTGTCTTACAATGAATTTTGTCTTCTACTAGCTAATTTCAGCATGTCAGCATTTACTGAAGATACTTGGGTTTGTTTTTATTTTTATATTAATATAGAACCTTCTGAATAAGACATATATATTTGGTGTGCTTAATACTTCCAAAACATGCTTCATATATGGAGAAATATACTTTGGCTCCTGTGTAATATTGCTAATCAAATCATGTATGTTACACGTGAAAATTCAAAATATTTAATGGATGTAAAACTACGCTTCTGCTGTGTTACTGTCTTTGGTATAGTGCTGGTAGTGCATCCCAACCCTACCATTTAGTATTTGTTTTGCCTTTCTTCTTTTATGTCACTCTTATGTTCTATGATTTAGGAAGACTGAACAAAGAGTGCAAGCTAGAAACAACATTGGAACCATATGTGTTACAGTTGTATGTAATCTATATCATAATCATATAAATTTACCAGGGTGGGATAGGTGTAGTTAGAAAACCACTTTCTGGGTTAGACATAGTTCCACAGTATTTAGAGTTCTCTTCCCAGAAATTAACTGTTCAAAGAAAGGGAGAGTGATTGCATCTGAGCTGGGATAAAATCAGATTCCACCACGAATTCCTTTCTGGAACCAAACAAAAACCTTTGTGTCTGGAACTGCAATGTAGAAATTGTTGTATTTTTTTTTTGACTGACTCTTAGTTTCTGCCTCTTGATCACTGGTTTTCTGTATGTACATCTGGAAGCAATGATTTGAATAAATAATATCAGAATGTACACTTTTCAAGTTTTATAATGAAATTAAATTATTTTTTTGATCAGATAGACCTATTTGTGTCATATGAGGCAACATCCCCTTACTAATTGTTTTTTCAAAAGCTTGCTAAAGTAGTTGAACAGAGGTGTCATACATCGAAGAAACTTCTGGGATAATTGCAAGACAAGTATTACTGTATAGTTTCTCCTGGAGACTTGCATGGCTCTAGTGGACTTCAGAGAAAGTCATCATCATTCCCAGCACTGATGAAATTAAATCACTGTGGAATTTGATATTCTTTGATTTGAGAGTGTTTCGACAATGAACCAGCAATGTGTAGACTTCTTGTTGCTTCCCTTTGAAGTCTGTTGAGCAGGAGGGCCTCCTCCCTCTCCCTGGTCAGCTTTTTTACATTTAATTTAATTTTCTGAGCTGACATTGTCAACCTGAAATTCAGCAACATGCTTGACAGTGAGTCGGAGGAAAGCTGAGTTCATTTTTGGAAGTGGCTTTATGCAAATGGCTCCTGGTGCAGATCGCTGAAGCAAGACATTTGCTGATGAATCAGTGGTGCCCTTGATTCCTTGTTGTCTTCAGGAGTAAAGCTCGAAATGTACCACAAGAATCTTTGAGAGTTGCTGTAAACAATTCATACATGCCTACATCTCCCTATGAGTATTTTTGGTGTTTGGGGATAAAAGATGAATTTGTTTTCAAAACAGAGCCTGTAGATTTTCATAATATAATGTTTGGATGGCTTCAGGGGAACTTAACTCAGCTTGTAACTTATTGAGGCCAGGCTTGTTTGTAAGTGGCAGTGAAGTCCTAGGGAGACTTCTTATTTCTTGTGAGTTGTCTTGATTTTAGCTTAGTCTTCAGTAAAGTTTTAGCTCCGTCTAGGTGATCTACCAAAGCATTAAAATAAAAAAATACTCAATAGGCTGAGTGACATGATTAAAAGTTTAACTTCTTTTTTTGAGGAATTTATCCTTTTGTGTGCATGTTAGCTGAAAGGTAATTTATGTTTATATCTGTTATATTAGTTAGCACGTTTGTTCTAGTAGTATACTTTTCTGTATTTAAAACACCTTTATGCTATTTAGATGCCTTTTTCTATAGCATAGCACTACTCAATGATGAACTTTTGGTGTATGGAGTTGGATGCTTGAAGGTGCTTTGACTACCTGGATAATAGTCACTTAAAAAAAAGAAATGATCTGGTTATGCTTCGGTGAATCTTTCCTTGTATGTGTGTATAAGGTAGCAGAACGAGGGTTGTAGGTATCATTCAGCTGTGTTGGTCAGGGTGGACCTGCTCTGAAATAATTGAATAGCGTGTGGGTCTGTGGAGCCTACCATAAAAAGAAACTAGTATTACTTAAACAGTTGCATCTTGCATGAATATCCCCAATAGAGTTAACCACTTTGTGGTATTACATCTTGGTCTAATAAATCTAGATGTCATATCCACACTGAAAAACGAATTAAGGCAACAAACCAGTCTGAAATGTATCTCCTTACATCTGCAGTGTTTCACAGGGGCTTTCAGTGACTAAACAATTCATAGCAGGAAAGATATATAAAGGTGAAGTTGTGGTAAGAAAAATAGAAGCTAAAATATTATGAAAGAAAGAACAGACAAGATCCATAAAAATCTTTGGTCCTGTGTCTGGGGCTTCAGTACCTGTTAATGGGGTACAGACTGCTGAATATCACTGCAATAGATATCACTGGTCTAATATTATAATTTATTTTTAAAACTTCTATTACAGCTAAAGCAATACTGTGCCCCTCTTACACCGGTGCACTTTTTACCACAGAATAATAGCCTCTTGATAACCAGGGCTTAGCTATAAACAGAATGTTGTTTTTCTCACTGCGGTGCATTCAAATAATTTGCGATTCATTTCTACCTCACTGGAAGAAATGGAATGTCACTGTGGCTGTTTTTACTATCCATGGATTCTGTATAATTTTTATTACTTTTATGTAGCCACAGAAACGCCTACAGTGATCATGCAAACAAATTAAATAATTGGCCTCTTTCAGAAGAAATTTGTAAAAAATAAAGCCTAGATCTTTACACATGCAATTGCTACTTACTGCTATGAAAGTAATCTATTTTCATAGCTGAAGAGGATCACAGCCTCAATTAAATAAATACTACTATAACCATCGTTTTCATTCTACTATGTGATGGTTAGGTGCACAAGAATATAACTGGTCAGGGAGGTATTTTTCTGAATAGATCAGTAAAGTAGAAAAAACTGTTCTCTATAAAAATACTTATCGTTAACAAAGGCAGAATAAGGTCAAGAAAGATCATTAAAGAGTGAGTCTTCCTCCAGATGTTGATCAGTTATCCAGTGATGGTGCAGATTATTGGCTCATGTTTCATACTTTATGATTTCACATGTTTATCTCCTAAAATAAAAACTCACCATATTTTTTTAAAAGGTACAACCAATAAACTGCAAATATCTTTTTGCTTAGTGATCAGGCTGGGCTTAAACAGGGGTTTATTTTTGGTCCGTGGAGATCAGAGGAGGGTAATATTGCCTACTGATGTTTAGAATTTGCAAATGCATAGATTTTCTTTCTAATACAGTTCAACAGACAAAACTAGAAAACAGAAAATGGGTCAACAGTATGAAACTTGGAGGTTTTAAATTAGCTTAAAATAAAGGAGCCTCCATGTAGCTGAATGTCTGCTTTAGAAAGTATTAATGTTAGTAAGTGGTGAGAGAAATTTTTGAATTCATACTGTCTTAGTGGCAAACAAATATTTACACAAACCAAAAATCACAGGGTAAATCATTTCTTTTCACTGATGTCAGGCTTCACTCTGTTTGAGGTGTATGTTGTGCCTACGAAATCGTATTAGTGCCTCTGTGTTGTAATCTTGGTTGGAGAGAAGTGTAATAGAAATGAATTTGTAGAATTTGGTATTGTGTAGGGACAGCATCACATTGGGATCACTTTGTTTTGTCAGTGATCCACTTGCGCGTGTGTAGTAGTACTGGATAATTCCACAGTAAAAGAGTTTTCTATCAAAATTAATCTCTCTTAAAACACATTGTCACAATTGTGCATGCTGTTTCTCTGCTGGCAGGCCAGTCTCACCACATGTGGTAGGATTTAGTGTATAAATTGCATAAAGTGGAATACCTAATGTATATGACTTTCAAGGCTGGGGTTTTTTTGTCTCTTCCTGCACTCTGCTAGAGTAACTTGCTGTAGCCACATACTGCCTCTTATTGTGTCTCATTGTCCCCTCGATAAAAAGGAAGGATTAACTATATTGCCATTTTGTAAAGGACTAAAAACCTACGTTAAATCCTACTAATAAAGAAGCCTTACTGTCATTTATTAGTCAGAAGCTTGATCTTATTGCTAGAGGAGTGCTTGTCTTCAAGTGTTTCTTCTGAGTTCACTGTCAGTTACTTTCCAATTCCTGCTCGTGGACGTATCCAAAGTTGAGTATAAAGACATTGAGGTAAAATTTAATTTTTATGCATATGTTCCAAAAGACAAAACAGATGCTGCTTTCCAAAATGAAAACTCTGATCTCTCTGAAGATGGGTGGTTTAAAATAAGTCTCCTAAATGCTGTCTGATCACTATTTGCTTGGCATTTTGGAAATGGCAGGAGGCGGGAAGAAGAATTGTCGAAGTCATAAAGACAAATGTTGCTTTTAATTGGGCATTGACACATAGATTATTTTTACAGTTCATTTAAAATAATGTAAAAATATTTACAAATCTTATAAGAGATATTCTGGTAGATTTAATTTTTTCTGGTTTTGTGTTCGGTCCATTGACAGCCAAATGTTGTAGCACTGTGTCTAATTTAGTGAAACAGAGTGGGGCTTTGTTTTGTTTGAAGTGACTAAGAAATTTTTAAAAGCCTCTTATGAAGTCTGCACAAATGTGTGTGCTCTGTACTTTTAAACATTTAGAAAGACTTCACCACATACTGAGTGATCCCTGTAGTTGTGTCAGGACAGAAGTCATGAATCTGTAAAAGTCAACACAGGTCAGATCCCTTGAAGGGTCTTAATTAACAGATGGCTTTTAATTTGGCCTTGGAGAGGGTAGAAGATGGTGCTAAAATAATTATCTGCTGCTGAGATCTTTTCCCTCCTTGATTGCTTAGTGAACACCCTTCCCGAATCTTTAAGCTCAGCCTCTGTTCAGTGTCCTGTTCTTCAGAATGAAGGTACATGTGTGTGACTTGGGTTAATTAGACTACGTGAAGCTTTGAGTGAATGTTGAAGTATAGAGTTACCATCTATCACCTCACAGTAAAACCAGATCAGCAAAGAAATCAAGGCGCTTATCTTCTGGAAGTTTAGCAGTCGTACTTGTGCAGTAGTGTGTGACTGTGTGAAAGCAGTAAGGACTGGTTTAATTGAAATTTTTGAGCTAAATTCCCTCCCTTAAACAAAACAAAACTAGAAAGAGTTCTCAATGGCTTCCCAGAGCATGAGTTGATAGCCAGATAGCCGTCGGTATTATATTTAGCAAAAAACAATCACCTTGCACTGTTCAGCATACAAAACATCTGTAGGACCTGCTCGTTTTGTAGAACTCAGGTGCTGTCAACGTCTATACTTTCATTGCAGTAGTAGTAGGGAGGAATTTTTTTCCTTTTAGAAAATCAGCAGCGATGCCAAGTTCCACAGAGTAGTGCTGTACAGCGCTATTGTTCTCAAGCTCTTGCCTTGTAGCCTGTCGGCAACAAGATGTACCCATTTTTCCTTTTAGATAGAGAGCTATAACTACTACTTTATGGTAAATACTGTATTTTACACTGACCTTACGGAAAGGGAGAAGCCATTGCTTCACTGAGTGCCTAAGGCCCCTTCTGAGTGTAGATGTGAGTGTCGGACTTGCCATGGCGTGTTCGTATTACTGTTGTAGTGGGCTGATTTGGTCGATACTTTTCCCATCTGGAAGATGATAAATATCTTGAATTTGTCTTGCATATTTACAAGGCTCAAAGATACCAAACTGTCCTCAACAGCTCACTCAGTTATTTGTTAATTCATGTATAGAACAGGAAAAACTCGTAATATTGAACAGTTCTGGAAATATTAGGACAATAGCTCCTAGATAAGAACAGCATTTAGCATTTGAAAATGTCAAATATTAATTTTAACCATTAAAAAACTGCCATGCAATTTTGACAGAGCAGGAAAATTCTTCTGTTCTTTGTTGTAAATGTTAGCTTAATGTGATACAAAGACATTTTTAAGAATGTGGTTGAATATATTTAGAGTCTGTTTTGATCTGATTTCAACGTCTGCATCCTTGAGCTTGTGTGTACTGGCACTTATACCTCCAGATACATTTACCACGCAAGTAATTTGGTTCCATTTCTTGCATACCTCAAGCATGGTAATTACTCGTTTGGCTCAATCTTCTTAACACATTTTTAAGGCACAGCAGCCTTTGCAAGTGCACGCTTACTGCAAAGGAGACATCTGCATCCTTCTGCACTGCTTCCTGAGAGTAAGTGGCTGGAGCTGCATAGGAGGATGTGAGCAGATGAGCTGTAATGTTGCTCACTTTGAAGGGGCATTGTATTGATGGGCAAGAAGAAATGGTAGCAATTGGAAGGGAGTCTGTGCTGCAGCCATTCTGCTGCTGGTTTGATGGTCCCAGTTATGCCAAGCTTGAGGTTAAGCAGGGTTTGAGGCATTGCAAGCTGTGGAATGTAATAGAAACTCTGGGAGACAGCAAAGCTTCCTGGGGAATGTCAAGCCTTTAGTTAAAAGAAAAAGACACTGTGAATGTGCTGGGATATTCTGTGCTGGAATTGTTACAGATATAATTAAGTAAACTTCTTTTTTTCCTTATGGATTTTCTTGGTCTTTCTACCTCTTTGCATGTTACCCATTTTGTCTTGCAGAGTCTTCCCTTAGTGAGTATTGGTCCCTTTGCACTCTCTCTTTACTGACTGTAGAAGTTACCTTCCCTCCAGCTCTTGCTCTATGAAAAAGCTGACTTGTATCATTCCCCACTTCACTGACTTGCTTATCTTTTATTATGTGTTACTTAGAGATACCTATTCTCTTTGGATTATACTAATTTCCCCCCATCTGTTACTCTTTAACTCCTTAACTGTGGTATTTAATTCAGTAAAACATTGTAGGATAGAGTTTATGTGTAACATGCTGTACAAATTAAAACTAATTCTAATGAGACAAATTGCACTGACCAGTTTGTATTAAGTATGTGACCTTTTGCAGAGTAGTGCAGTCTGGTTTTAGTCCAGTTGTAAAGAAATCTTGGGTTGAAGAATAGTCACTAAACTTCAATAGTGCACAAAATCTCAAGAACTCTTTTTTTTCCTCTTTTATTTTGGTAAATGCATGAGTGAAATATTTTTAACCCAGAAATCCTATTTGGTGAAAGAATGTGAACAAGGCTACCAAGATGGATTAACTAATTCTCATTTTTCTTAGCTGTACGTTCTGTAGCTGGAGTGAAGTTAGTGAGCGAAGTATTTATTTCTTAGCACTGGTGGCAGCTGACACTTTCTTAAAATCAGTGTTCATACCTTTCCATTAGTTTTATTTAGCAAAGCAAGCAAACAAGCTTGCGTCAGGAAGAGGTGATGGGAAACAATTGGTTATTTTGCACTTTCAAGCCCCATGTAAAGCTGAATCAACCACTGTTTGTCTTATGGTTTTGTATCAGCTGCTACAGAGAGAGTTGTCTGTGAGCTCTACTTTCTTATTCCAAAAAGCAATTGAATTGTGGATAAGCTAGAAGGTACTTGAAGGAATCAGGTTAGTTATTCTGGAGTTTTCCTTCATTTTAGCTGAACATTGGTCCCATGTGTTAATGGTTAACTCTGTGAGTTTACACTTTTATTATGCGATCAACATACAATAACATACTGGGAAAGATACATGTTTGGCTGTGAAGCATCTGTTCTTGATGACTAGTTCTTTAAGTCTTTGCATTAAACTTTTTAGACATCAAAGGCTAGTTCTTTATTGGCTAACACTGAATGGTGATCTCTCTTTTAGCCCATTTGAGCAGGAGAAATAATAAAAAAGTAGTGTTCAACCACAATAAATACTTCTTAATCAAGCTCTTTTCAGGAAGTTCTTTGTTAAAAAAGTGGTTTTAAATTTTAGAGTCTGTATGCCAAAAAAGATCTGGAAAACAACTGGTAAATGCTCAAAGAGCTTTTTTGTTTCTGAAAAAAGAGACAACCTAAGCATAATGCTGTCAGTGTTGATTTTTTGGGGTTTCATGTAATACATCTTATTTTCAGTACCACTGTAACTTTGCAAGTTGTATTAAAGTAGCTATTTTAGATCTGTAGTTCAAATGAAGACTCTTATTTTATGAATGTCCATAGGGTCTGTGTTTCAATTAACTGATTTATGTTCTGTCACTGGCAAAAAAAAAAAAAAAAAAAAAAAAATAGTAATTGATTTTATTTCTATCTTAGATAGTTGAAATTTCACTTAGGATGCAAAAACGAGTGCTAGAGCAGGAAGCTAAAACCAGCATTACAGCGAAGACTGCAGAGGCACTTAGAAAACGTCAGCAGTTTTGGGTGGGTTTTTTTTCCTTTCCAATCCTTTTATCAGTAAGGCTCTTGCAATTCACATTTGAAGATCAAGAAAACAATATTAGACTTGCAGAGGGAGTTAATCTGTGTCCAAAGCACTTTAGCTAAATTAAAATAAAAACTAAAAAATCTATTGACTTGTGCCAACTCTTGTTTGAATCTGGGTTAGACTAATGTGTGGTCTGCTGTGCTGTGAGGGCATTTGAGCCACAGCTCCTGTGTCTCTCATCTATGCAAACTTGAAGGCAAAGTTCTTTAATATTTCTGTGGCTCTGTTTCCCCATCTCTGAAATGAGAGTGCTGTTTCCTTAGGGACATTCACTGCATGCTGCTGGCTGTGGAAGCTGTTGGTCAAACATATCCAGTATCATCACCTGCTGTGCTTTTCACCTAGTTGGTTCATCCGTGATTTACTGCTGAGGCCTTTTCAAGTGTGTTTCCATCCAACAGGACCCCTGTATGAAGGAGGCAGGGGGACACTTCCAAAAGAGACTGCACTGAGGCTGTGGCTGGTTGCAGAATCTCAGTGCCATTTACATTGCATAAAAGCTGTGTGGCAGATTGAACTGGATGAAACTTGCCTGTATTTATCAAAATAAGAGGAAGAATAATTTGATTTAAAAACATTAGTTTAGCTCAACATGTCTATTTCATCAGATGCAAATGAACGTGTTTCCATTGTTGGGCTTGCTGCTTTCTGTCCAGAGGAAGCTTTGTGAAGGAGGGTACTGCTGACATACTAGCACATTTTACTTTGTCCTTAGGTCAAGTGTTTTTGTCAGCTCTCTAGCATTGTCTGTTAGGGTGAGGATTTTTGGAAGTGTATGTTTCTCTAAAGCTGGAATTTTTCAGATTTCCTCCTTCGGATCCATCATGCGCCCATGCACTGGACTTGCCTTCCATTACAGAAATAGGTGGCTTGAAACCTCTAAGAAATAGGAAATGTATTAGTAATTATCATTTATTTTTCTTCAGATTCAGTGTTTATTTTTTCTTGAATACCAAAATTCTTCTTTCTGTCTGGTTTTTTTAGGGTTTTGCTTTGTTTTGGCCTCACATTAGTTTTATCTAGTTTTTTGCAGTTACTAGTAATAACTAATATTTATTTTACATACTGTCAGTGAGAGCTTCCCATTATATCTGTTATGAGAAGTAGGGAACAAAAAGCTGAAACTTTAAGATAAACTATGTGGACAAGTTGCTTGTTACAGCCTTCTGCTCCCTCAGAGCAAATTTTGTGAAGTGCACGGGCTGAGCCTGGTTGGTGGTTGCTTCCTTATAAAAGATGCTTAACGAAAGTTTGGCACAGTGTTAGGAAGCAGAGAGGAACACTATTCCTAACCATCTCAGAAAGGGATGGTTATAATTGTGAGAAGGCAGTTTCGGAAAATGAAGCATGCATTTGTGAATTTTCTTCCGTGCTGCGTCACTAATGCCATGCAGGCCGTCAGTTCTTCAGACCACTCGAGATATTTATGAAATCAGTCCATGATCCTGGAGATTTAGAAAGGCAGTATTGCTTGCTGGAGGAGAGTGCCTAAATGGAAAATAATAGTAATACTATTTACAAGAAGATTGTCATAGAAAATGGATGAATTTCCTAAAGTCATCTGGTTTTGCCTGACTGCAAGTGAGAGCTGAGCATAAACACAAAGTAGAAAGCAAAGAAATAAATTAGCCCTTTTAGACCACAATGATATTAGGAAAAAAAAAGCTTAATAACCTAATTTATTTTGAAACCTGATTTGAAATAATGCACAATAAAATGCTAGACAAATGCAACTTGAGGTGTTGGTGGATTTAGTGTGGTTTTATTTGATCACACAATTCTACTTTTTGAAGCCAGTTTTGTTCTGCTTTGTGTGTCTCCTGCTTTCAGATCTTACTAATTTTTGCCTTCCTAAGCCATTTTGTCATGCTTTTACCATTGGCCGTAGCTCTGCTGTGCCTCACTGTCACACCAAAGTGACTCCCTGTCATGAAATCAGTCTTCAGCATAAGACGTTCTTTTTATAGGTCTGAAATACACTTTACTTTCAACTCTTCTCCATCCGGGTTGCCTGATCATTTGTCTGGGTTGAAGGTCTGTCTTTAAAGAACTAATATTTTGTTGCTGGCAAAAGAAAGGGGAGGTGAAGGAAGGGTCAGGGTGTGGATCAGTGTTAAACAAATTGTCAAGGTCACAAAGAATTTTAATCTGGCTTGAAAGAAAGACTTGTATCCAGCAGCACATTTTTGTTTGCGATAGTCTGAATGGACAATTGTGGCTACTTTGAGAATTTGGTGTAGACTGCATGACTGGTATAAATTGAATTAGTCTCATGACAAGGACATAGTCCCCTCTTTTTTCTATCTGCCTGATGGAAAGCAGAAGAAAGCCCTGCGTGACACGTCTTGACCCACAATGTCAATGTGGGCTTTTGTGACAAGCTCTGATTTCTGGCCTGTCATTTGATAAAGCCAATTTGGTGGAGACTAGGAAGAAGGCTTGCTGCAACACAAAATGTACTTACAGAAAAGAGTATCCGGTGGTGAGTACAGATGACTGCCGTTCCGTCTTAATAGCCATTAGAAAGCCAGAATTTCTTTCTGAAAATGGGGCAAAGTCTTGGGCTTGTGTAACACAGGGGGACACACACCAAACGATGCACTGTGTAATATCCTGCACTGTGGTATCATCTTTCTTTATCCTTTTGTCCATCCATTCCTGTGCCTTCCATTTCCTCCATTTGCTTATTGCTTATGTTTTTCTTCCTCAATCTTCTGCCTGCCTTTTGTCTTCTTACACTTCTCTCTTCCCCCCACTTTATACCCTACACTAGAGCGAAATCGCTCCCTCTTTTCCATGCTAACAGGGTACCAGCAAAGAAATCATTGTGAATGCTGCTTTTCCTTAGACTGAGAACATCCCAACTTTCTGATTTTGTGTCAGTTTCCCTCCCATTCCTGACGCCCTCCTTCCTGCCTCCATTGGCACTGGCTGAGGTGGAAACATTTATAGGGCATCAAAGGAAAAAGCAACTGAATGCAGATTGTGTGACAGAAAACTGCAACTTGCAGTGCTTATTGCTCTACTGCACTCACAATGCAGATCTAATGATTTAAATTGAAAGATTTGGAATGTTTTAAGTACTTGGAAGACAGTATGAATTGCTGCTGGTTTTGTTTATTTTAAACAACGTTAGAAATGCTCTCCTTCCCATTGATACGCAATGCGGTGGATCAAGATATTTTCACTGTAAATTTACAAAACTCACAAGAGAATGATTGTCATGTTTTTCCTGAATACTAATTTTAAATAAGAGGCTGTAATCTGAGCAGGGGTAGCCAAGTATTTTTGCAGTCGATAAACAAACAGGAGCATGGTAAGAAAATTACATTTACGCTACAGGGTTGCAGTTTCAAGGCAGAAGATTTGGCTGCAGATGGTCTGACAGTGAATCATGGCATTGTTGCCAGTGTCATGACCACATCTGAGTGATGTTTTCTGGAAGATCCGTCATTTGTATCACGAATTCTGGTGGGTTTTGTTGGAGAGACGTTTCAGCTTATGCCACAGACCTCTAGAGGAGATGAAGAAAATTGAAAACATTGTATGGTGTAACAAATCCAGAAACATCTACTTTTCCAAGCATGTGTATGTTCCATTATCTCCTGTAGATTTGAGAAATGTGCTCTCTTTGTTAATACAATGTATTTTTTTTTTCTCTTCCCTTATTCAGAGACCTGAGTGAAAATCAGATAAAAGGAATCCCTAGAAAGGCCTTTCGAGGAATCATTGATGTGAAGAACTTGTAAGTGACAACTTCATTAATATTAGTGGTGAAAAACATTCTCCCTGGATTACATCTGGCTGTTACTATTTGTTTGAGTACCATGTAGTTAGCTTGGTGCAGCACAAAAAGGGAGCTGTGGACCCTGCTGTGTGCAGCAGGTTGTCGTCAAGAGCCTCACATGCTGCTTTGGTTTTGTGTGTACACTGTGCAATGTACCTGGGCAAACAAAAAAGTATACTTAGAGGTTTTACCCCACCCTTCACTATTGTCCTACAAAATCTAGTGAAATCATGGTCCAAGCCTTGAAGCAAGATATACACAGGAAAAGAACTGGTAGAGTTTGGGGGCGAAATTGAAATATTTCACTTCAATTAAATTTTCTGCCCCACCACTTGGGTGGGAAGTAAATAGGGCAAAACGTGGCATACAGGCACAGTAGTTGAGCACAATTATCAGAAAATGAAAAAATAATGTGGGAAATTAACTGTGCATGCTTTGACAGTTTGTATTAAAAATGAAAATAATTTTTAAAATCCATTAAGGAAAGAAAAACAGGTTTTGCTGTTTGTGCTAATGAAGCTAGAGCCATCTTCTATAACGTACAGTCTGAAATACGTGTAAATGAAGACTTTCAGCTCTGTATTTCCAGAGCTGCTAAAGGCTCTTATATGTTACAAACCAGAAATATATTTTTGTGCGCCCACACACTAACGCACCGTTGGCATCGTTAGAGTCAACACAAGGTGAATTGAAAAAGGAAATAACAGCCAACAAGTTGGCAGAGAGTCAGGATTTCCTGAGAAGACTTGCAGTCACTCTCAGAACCATTTCAGAGCCATTAGTATTAGCACAGTATTACCACACCAGTACCTGGAATCTGATACCCCACCATGTTAAATATTGTCAGCATAGTGTAAATAGTGTGGATTTATCCTTTGTGTGTTTATGTTGTTGAAGAATTAGCTAGAGGAGATCTAAAAAGAAGCACTTTTCTACAAAGAGTCTTGCAACATATACGTGTTTTCATTTCTTGCCCCAGTGAACAACCTATTTAGCGCCTGGACTTATTTTTTTTTTCTACAAGCAGCATGGAAACTGTTAAGGGCGGTCAGTCAACATAAGTCAGAGCACGACCACATCTGCATTCAAGGGCAAAGCACAATTCTTGTACTTTCTCTGGTGATGCTGTGCTGCAGGGAATATTACATCACTGGGGTTTGTGCTAGGGAGACAGTACTGCAAAAGACCAGAGCAGGACTTCCCCCAAACTGGAAAAGATAGGCACGGGAGCAACTCTGTGAGATGCCCCCTGCTCTCTGAGCACTGCACAAGGTGCCTTTGGAGACTTTAGGATAGACAGAATGTGAAGACTTCTACATGTCGTCTAACATTTACAGCTGTTTCTGCAGGCAATCAGCATACTAACCTTGTGTTCTTCAATGGTTTGCTGCTTCCTTCCTGTATATTCATCAGTGACTTTAGCTTTTCAGGTGGGAAGGCTTTTTTACCTGAACGTCAGCCTGAGAAAACATGTCTTGAGGAGCCAATTAAACTCATCTAAGCCTGTACTGTAACATTCTTCTTCAGTGGAGGAGAATCAGAGGACCTGTGTGAGCAGGTCTAGCTTTTAAGACGCAGGAAAATATGTAGAATATAGTTTATAATGGGAAGAAGTTTGTGGATTTTAGACAGAAGCATGGCTTTTTTGTCATGTTAGCACGAACTTTACTTACATTATGTAATCTAGAGCAACAACAGATGTTTTGTTTTAGAAGATCTAGCTTTCCCTACTATAATTCACTGATAGTTGTCTGACTTAATTTTAAAATAGCAAAGTTTGCATTCAGGGATGCTTTCACTTCTGGCAAGTTGTCAGAAAAGTCACAAGTGGTCTTTGATTTATACACCCAATCTCAGTGCAGAAGGAACCAGGGTCTCACTTTTGCATGAGCCAATATCAAAGGGTGGATGGCCGGAGTGCTTACAGGAACTCCAGGAATGTTGGGATCTAAAGCTTTAACAAAAAATTTTGACTGTTAATTTAGACAGTATCTGTTATTTTGCTGTAAAAGACGTAGTGTCAGAAGTGCTTCCCTGCAGCCCCCTTTTCTGTCTTTCAGATATACTGTAGTTATCACAGCATCATAGAATAATTCTGGTTGGAAGTGACTTCTGGAGGTCATCTAGACCAACCTGTGGCTCAGCAGGAGCACAAAGCTTACTTGTCTAATTAATAGTTTTGCTGATGTAAGCCACAAGTACCGATTGTTCAGATAAATACCAGGAGAAGCAAACTTTTCACTCAGATCTGTAGTAATTTTTTCTTGATAAGGAATGGATGAATTGTGTGCCCAGGGTGGTTCATTAGATCAGATGACTGTTGCTTCCCGACACAGAGTAGTGCCCTATGACTTGCTGAGAAAAACGTGACAAAATCTTGAGCCAACTTGCTGCTGGCATCAAAATTTCTGCAGCAATAACTATAAGGGTGTGATGCAAGTTGAACCAAGTTAATATTTAAAGCTCTTAAAGCTTTAAGCAGTAAGCTTAAGCATGCCAATTCCCATTCTCAGTCTAGATTTGGCAGCCAAATCACTCCCTTCTGAGTCACAGAAATGACCATGCCAATGAGCGCGAGTGCTCAAGCAGCTAGAGGAAGAGAATGAGTCTTTGCCTGTCGGTGCCATTCAGCTGTTCAAACACCTGCACCGCTGATCGCCTGGTGACTCTCTGACACATATGCGCCAACGTGATAGCAACAGGGTTGGCCATTTCTATGGTTATCCCTTTGCAGGTTTATTGTACTATCTCAGAGTTCTTCTACCTTACAAAGTATGTTTTTGAGGGATCTTGGAGACTTTTAGACTTAAGAAATAAAGTTACATTTTCTACCCTCCCCAACCCTTTCCAATTTATCTTTAAAACTCACATAGGGAAGGGCTGGCATGGAATTGTCTCTGTTTCCATTGCTTGACATCTAACAAGGCCTCGAATTCTTCCGGTTTCTACATAAAGTTTCCAAATGCCATGGCAAAAATAATAGGTCTGTAGATATTGTAATAGGTACACAGCAAGTGCAAGACCACGTGAAAGTCTCCAGATTAATGCTGTCTTTAACAGCAGCTTGGATAACTTCCCTCAGGAAAAAAATGCGGAGACGTTGATGCAATAGCCTAAGCCAGGGCATGAATTCCTTTTGGATGCAAACTCTGAAATACGCCACCTATGGGCTTAACATAAATTGCTGTGGATGCCATTTGGAAACCCTGTGAGAACTACCCTATCTTAGCATGGCCACAGCAGTAAGCAACACAAAGTGGCAGACTGCAGCCAGTTGGAGCATAATGGTGTACAAAAAATTCCTGATTTTAAGGGCAGAGGTGCTGCTGCGTGTGCTAAGTGATGAGAGTCTTTGGTGATCGCCCTTGAGCACCAGGACTGCAGAACTGGCTTGCTACTGGTATGATTTTGGGCATTTAAAAAAATAAATGTTAAGATAATAGGAAAGAAAAAAGAAAGGTGTTACAGAAAGCAGTGTTTCAGGATACCTTTCACCATACCTTTCTTCTTAAATGGTAAAAGCTTTCTATCTTTAGTAGTTCCTTAGCAGAACAGTGATCCCCGGAAAATGGGCTTGTGTAAGGGCTGTGCTAAAGAGCTTTTAAACCTCAGGGAGGCCAACATGTTTGCATGAGACAAAGCCAAAGCAGAGACTGCCAAGATGAGGTTTTAAAACTCCCAAGTGGAGGAAATGTAGCTGTGTGAATTATTTTCATATGAAGTGTTTTCTGCTGTTTTACTATAAAATCAAAGGAAGAATCTGCACATAAAAAATATGTTAGTAAGTCTATTTCTAATTAAAATATAGAAATAATTATACAACTTTTAGAAAGTTTCATGAATACGTAATGTCCATTACCAATAGTGAACTTATATGGGAATTTGGTGTAAACTAGCACTTTGAACATTCTGTGGAATAGACACGTAAGTGCTACTCCGTGGCCCTAAAATAATTGAACAAGAAAGGGCGAGAGAGGGCCAGCTTGCAGCGCGCACCTGTATTCAATTTCTGTTACTTACTACTTAGAGAACAGGAAATGTTTTTTGCAGGAATCTAGCCCCAAGTAAGCACGCTTATTTCAAGAATTAAAGTACATGGTTTTGGGTCTTGTTGAGCTTTTGGCTAACTCAGCACTGTCAGCCATGGCCTTCCGTCATAAAAATATATAAAGCCACTTCTTGGATTGCTGCACGTTTACCTTGCTTGTATCACATCTTGGCGTTCAGACGAGAGTTCTCTGGTGAGGCATTCCTGCAGTTTCTCTTGAATTAGCCTGCCCAGCCCACCTTATCAAGGGCAGCCAGATTCCCAGAATAGGAATATACAGAGGTTGACTCAAGTAAAGATCCTGTAACTGCAGCAACCGTTCTTTTGAGGTGTTTCTTGTGGTTATTGGCAGTATGCTCCCAGCTCTTCCTCCCTCTTCAGGACTGTGAAGCTGAGCATAACCAATCGAGCTGCATAGGGATCGCAAAGCAGTGTGGGAATGTGATTCTTGGAGGCACGATGATATCCAGGCTTGTGTTGCAGGGATCGTTCCTCCGTAAGAAGTGCACAGGACAGATTTCAAAGAATTACTCTTTCTGGCAAGCTGCTGTCCTGTGTTCTTTTGCCATCTCTTGACAGAAGTTTATTCCTTTGTTTTGTAGCATTGCAGTGAGGATAATCAATCAAGACTTACCAGCAAGCAGAGATCTCTCTGAAAATAAAATCGCAAGACTCTGGTTGTGTATTTCCCTAAGCTTTTGCTTCTTTGTCACCCATTTCTATCTTGCACCTTTCAGACTGAAGGAAAAGCGTCTTGTGTAAGCAGTGAGAGTGCAAACATGCATCTTGTGTATATACAGAGTGCACAGTCTTGGTGTCACTGTCTATAGAATCAGAGAGTCATTTAGGTTGGAAAAGACCTTTGAGATTATCAAGTCCAACCGTTAACCCAGGACTGTCAAGTCTGCCACTAAACCCCAACTTGGCATCATCAGCAAACATACTGAGGGTGCACTCGATTCCCTCATCCAGATCACTGATAAAGATGTTAAAGAGGACGGGCCCCAGCCCTGAGCCCTGGAGAACCCCCCATGTGCCCAGCGCCAGCGGGATGTGACTCCATTCCCCACCACTCTCTGGCCCGGCCGCCCAGCCAGCTTTGAACCCAGCGCAGAGCCCCCCCGGCCGGCCATGAGCAGCCGGAGTCTCCAGGAGATGCTGTGGGAGACGGTGCCAGAGGCTTTACTGAGGCCCAGGCAGACACCAGCCACCGCCTCTCCCTCACCCACCGGGTCGGTCATCTGCTCGTAGGAGGAAATGTCAGTGCAGCCTCTGGGACCACATCAATCAGCAAGTGCTGGTGGCAGGGCTGGGTGGTAGGAACTGGTCTGTGTCCATACTATCTATAAGGTTCAAGCTCTGCTGTGCATGGTCCTCTCTTTCACATCAACATCTCCCAGCCCAGGAAACTACATGATTCATGGGAAGGAAAATGAATACATATGCAGTGTGGATGCATGGGGAGAATGACAGAGCAGTAGAGCAGAGGGGGAGCCAACCCGACAGTGCAGATACCCCGTTTGAACATCACACAGAGCTAGTGCCACATGAAATTACACAGTTACTGCAATTTGTGTGAGGAGTTGCTGCCATTTCTTGTTCTTGATTCACTGGAACTCAGTTCTGCGCGTATTCAGCTTCTGCCTTTTTCCGTTTGTAGGCTTTGACTGTAAAACAGAATTTTGTAGCATTGGGATTCAGAAAAACGCAAACTAACAGGTTCATCTGTCATGATAATACAGGCTCATTGCATTTCTGTCTAAATATTTCTCAGCCACACATAAGATAATAGCTCTTATTACTAGAACAATTACTAGGACATGCAAGCCGCTTTCCTTGTGTCTTGGAGCCACTTAGGAAATTGTGGGTAATGTCCTTCTTTATAGCCCTAAAAGTTACTTTGAAGGAAGAAATTAAGCATTCAGATTTTTTTTTAAAAAATGTAGAAATACGTCAGCACATATGTAACTTTTAACACTTCTATAAGTCAGTACACATTTAATTTCCTAGTGGTTACATTACCTATGCAATGTAAAAAAGCAGAGCTGTGTGAGTACTGTAAAATGTTTTTGTGACTATTAATTTCAGTTTCTTATTTCTTAAATGGCTTTTCCTGGAAGATACTCTTACTTTTTTCTGCATGCATCTACTATTAGCATCGATCCATGTGACTTTTACAAAAATTAAACATCTAGGTTGCACATTCAGGTTTTGGAAAAAGCTGAACTTGCTCTTTATGTTGAGGGGTATTTTGCATTCACTTACACAAAACATAAAAATGTTCCCGTGTCATTTTTTTATCTTTCACAACCAGTACTGCAGAGGATATTTGTAATTTTTGCCATTCAGCCATAGAATAGAAATAATTAAACATTCCCGTCAAGTTGTCAAGTTAAAATAATGAAGAAACCCAAGGAAATAATGATTGATTTGTGTGTAGCCATTTCACTAGCAGAAAGCAAGCAAGTGATTGTGAGTTATTTGCCATACATAAATATGCAGTATATCTCAATGAAATGTTGCCCTAGAAAACTTAACTCCTTGAGTCTGGTTTCTCAAGGGAAGCTATTATCCAGAGCCCTCTGAAATTCCTGGCTGTAGTTTCTTGACATTTGTGTACGGTACTCAGTGTTACTATTGCAGTTTGCAGTAAAATAAAACAAAAGGAGGAAGACAAGCAGTTGGCCAGATTTTCTACTCATTTGGTGTAAAATCTGGAATAAGTCTACTGAAATCGGTAGTTGGCCTCAAATAAAAGTAATGAAATGGCTGAAGGAGAATTGATTATCACATGTTGGCTTGTGTATTTGCTTATGTATCTTTCAATGGACTGAACAATATGTGTCTGTATTTGATGTTGTGCATGAAAGGCACAGTATATTTCAAATATGAATACATGAAAATTTAAAGAAAGGATTAACTTCTATTATGGAACAGGTTTCAGGTTGCTTTGATCTCAGCTAGTATTTTTGAGTGTTTTCAGAGCTGGCAAAACGGGTCAGAGGTAATGAAACAGTTATTTGAAGACACTCGTTAGAGACAAGCCTTTTGCACTCTTTAGGGGGTGAAAAGATTGTATTACTTCAACCTTAAAAATTTGTAAATAATTTTCCTCCTCCTTATCTGTAAATTCACACTGCACTCAATGTATTCTGATAGTGTATTCCTTTATATCTCCTGTAATTGGTATTCATTATGATAGTGACCATAATGAATTCAAGAGAGATCTCTGTGGCCATCACATTTGCTTTCCTAGAAATTCCATTGTAATGCAGCATTATTATACGATTAAAATAACACGTTACCATCTTCCCACCTTCTATGGAGAAATTTCACCTGCAGCGTGAGTTAGTTTTATGAATATATTAGTTTGAGCTTTTGCCATCTGTTCTACACCATATAAAAAATGCAAAAAGCATACAGTATTATAGAATCATAGAATCATTTAGGTTGGAAAAGACCTTTGAGATCATCAAGTCCAACTGTTAACCCAGGACTGCC